>CM050173.1:4494927-5192427 GCA_027410445.1 Discoglossus pictus
TTACAGTAAAAAAAGGGTTGTTTTAATTCACTGCACACTACGGTGGCACTGGATATGAGTGTCACTGCGCACTGGCAAAAGTTGGCACTTTAGATGCAATAGGCCTCACACACACGCCTTTAGGCAGGCTACTGATATTCAATCGATTACAGTAAAAAAAGGGATGTTTCATTTCACTGCACTCTACGGTGGCACTAGATATGAGTGTCACTGTGCACTGGCAAAAGTTGTCAGACTAGATGCAATAGGCCTCACACACACGCCTTAAGGCAGGCTACTGATATTCAATCGATTACAGTAAAAAAAGGGTTGTTTTAATTCACTGCACACTACGGTGGCACTAGATATGAGTGTCACTGCGCACTGGCAAAAGTTGGCAGACTAGATGCAATAGGCCTCACACACACGCCTTTAGGCAGCCTACTGATATTCAATCGATTACAGTAAAAAAAGGGTTGTTTTATTTCACTGCACACTACGGTGGCACTAGATATGAGTGTCACTGCGCACTGGCAAAAGTTGGCAGACTAGATGCAATAGGCCTTACACACACGCCTGTAGGCAGGCTACTGATATTCAATCGATTACAGTAAAAAAAGGGTTGTTTGATTTCACTGCACATTACGGTTGCACTAGATATGAGTGTCACTGTGCACTGGCAAAAGTTGGCAGACTAGATGCAATAGGCCTCACACACACGCCTTTAGGCAGGCTACTTATATTCAATCAATTACAGTAAAAAAAGGGTTGTTTTATTTCACTGCACACTACGTTTGCACTAGATATGAGTGTCACTGTGCACTGGCAAAAGTTGGCAGACTAGATGCAATAGGCCTCACACACACGCCTTTAGGCAGGCTACTTATATTCAATCAATTACAGTAAAAAAAGGGTTTTTTTTTTCACTGCACACTACGTTTGCACTAGATATGAGTGTCACTGTGCACTGGCAAAAGTTGACAGACTAGATGCAGTAGGCCTCACACACACGCCTTTAGGCAGGCTACTGATATTCAATCGATTACAGTAAAAAAAGGGTTGTTTTATTTAATTGCACACTACGGTGGCACTGGATATGAGTGTCACTGCGCACTGGCAAAAGTTGTCAGACTAGATGCAATAGGCCTCACACACACGCCTTTAGGCAGGCTACTGATATTCAATCGATTACAGTAAAAAAAGGGTTGTTTTAATTCACTGCACACTACGGTGGCACTAGATATGAGTGTCACTGCGCACTGGCAAAAGTTGGCACATTAAATGCAATAGGCCTCACACACACGCCTTTAGGCAGGCTACTGATATTCAATCGATTACAGTAAAAAAAAGGGATGTTTCATTTCACTGCACTCTACGGTGGCACTAGATATGAGTGTCACTGTGCACTGGCAAAAGTTGTCAGACTAGATTCAATAGGCCTCACACACACGCCATTAGGCAGGCTACTGATATTCAATCGATTACAGTAAAAAAAGGGTTGTTTTAATTCACTGCACACTACGGTGGCACTAGATATGAGTGTCACTGCGCACTGGCAAAAGTTGGCAGACTAGATGCAATAGGCCTCACACACACGCCTTTAGGCAGCCTACTGATATTCAATCGATTACAGTAAAAAAAGGGTTGTTTTATTTCACTGCACACTACGGTGGCACTAGATATGAGTGTCACTGCGCACTGGCAAAAGTTGGCAGACTAGATGCAATAGGCTTTACACACACGCCTGTAGGCAGGCTACTGATATTCAATCGATTACAGTAAAAAAAGGGTTGTTTGATTTCACTGCACATTACGGTTGCACTAGATATGAGTGTCACTGTGCACTGGCAAAAGTTGGCAGACTAGATGCAATAGGCCTCACACACACGCCTTTAGGCAGGCTACTTATATTCAATCAATTACAGTAAAAAAAGGGTTGTTTTATTTCACTGCACACTACGTTTGCACTAGATATGAGTGTCACTGTGCACTGGCAAAAGTTGGCAGACTAGATGCAATAGGCCTCACACACACGCCTTTAGGCAGGCTACTGATATTCAATCGATTACAGTAAAAAAAGGGTTGTTTTATTTCACTGCACACTACGGTGGCTCTAGATATGAATGTCACTGTGCACTGGCAAAAATTGTCAGACTAGATGCAATAGGCCTCACACACACGCCTTTAGGCAGGCTACTGATATTTAATCGTTTACAGTAAAAAAAGGGTTGTTTTATTTCACTGCACACTATGGTGGCACTAGATATGAGTGTCACTGGGCACTGGCAAAAGTTGTCAGACTAGATGCAATAGGCCTCACACACACGCCTTTAGGCAGGCTACTTATATTCAATCAATTACAGTAAAAAAAGGGTTGTTTTATTTCACTGCACACTACGTTTGCACTAGATATGAGTGTCACTGTGCACTGGCAAAAGTTGACAGACTAGATGCAATAGGCCTCACACACACGCCTTTAGGCAGGCTACTGATATTCAATCGATTACAGTAAAAAAAGGGTTGTTTGATTTCACTGCACATTACGGTTGCACTAGATATGAGTGTCACTGTGCACTGGCAAAAGTTGGCAGACTAGATGCAATAGGCCTCACACACACGCCTTTAGGCAGGCTACTTATATTCAATCAATTACAGTAAAAAAAGGGTTGTTTTATTTCACTGCACACTACGTTTGCACTAGATATGAGTGTCACTGTGCACTGGCAAAAGTTGGCAGACTAGATGCAATAGGCCTCACACACACGCCTTTAGGCAGGCTACTGATATTCAATCGATTACAGTAAAAAAAGGGTTGTTTTATTTCACTGCACACTACGGTGGCTCTAGATATGAGTGTCACTGTGCACTGGCAAAAATTGTCAGACTAGATGCAATAGGCCTCACACACACGCCTTTAGGCAGGCTACTGATATTTAATCGTTTACAGTAAAAAAAGGGTTGTTTTATTTCACTGCACACTATGGTGGCACTAGATATGAGTGTCACTGGGCACTGGCAAAAGTTGGCAGACTAGATGCAATAGGCCTCACACACACGCCTTTAGGCAGGCTACTTATATTCAATCAATTACAGTAAAAAAAGGGTTGTTTTATTTCACTGCACACTACGTTTGCACTAGATATGAGTGTCACTGTGCACTGGCAAAAGTTGACAGACTAGATGCAATAGGCCTCACACACACGCCTTTAGGCAGGCTACTGATATTCAATCGATTACAGTAAAAAAAGGGTTGTTTTATTTCACTGCACAGTACGGTGGCTCTAGATATGAATGTCACTGTGCACTGGCAAAAATTGTCAGACTAGATGCAATAGGCCTCACACACACGCCTTTAGGCAGGCTACTGATATTTAATCGTTTACAGTAAAAAAAGGGTTTATTTATTTCACTGCACACTACGGTGGCACTAGATATGAGTGTCACTGGGCACTGGCAAAAGTTGTCAGACTAGATGCAATAGGCCTCACACACACGCCTTTAGGCAGGCTACTTATATTCAATCAATTACAGTAAAAAAAGGGTTGTTTTATTTCACTGCACACTACGTTTGCACTAGATATGAGTGTCACTGTGCACTGGCAAAAGTTGACAGACTAGATGCAATAGGCCTCACACACACGCCTTTAGGCAGGCTACTGATATTCAATCGATTACAGTAAAAAAAGGGTTGTTTTATTTAATTGCACACTACGGTGGCACTGGATATGAGTGTCACTGCGCACTGGCAAAAGTTGGCAGACTAGATGCAATAGGCCTCACACACACGCCTTTAGGCAGGCTACTGATATTCAATTGATTACAGTAAAAAAAAGGGATGTTTTATTTCACTGCACTCTACGGTGGCACTATATATGAGTGTCACTGTGCACTGGCAAAAGTTGTCAGACTAGATGCAATAGGCCTCACACACACGCCTTTAGGCAGGCTACTGATATTCAATCGATTACAGTAAAAAAAGGGTTGTTTTATTTCACTGCACACTACGGTGGCACTATATATGAGTGTCACTGGGCACTGGCAAAAGTTGTCAGACTAGATGCAATAGGCCTCACACACACGCCTTTAGGCAGGCTACTTATATTCAATCAATTACAGTAAAAAAAGGGTTGTTTTATTTCACTGCACACTACGTTTGCACTAGATATGAGTGTCACTGTGCACTGGCAAAAGTTGACAGACTAGATGCAATAGGCCTCACACACACGCCTTTAGGCAGGCTACTGATATTCAATCGATTACAGTAAAAAAAGGGTTGTTTTATTTAATTGCACACTACGGTGGCACTGGATATGAGTGTCACTGCGCACTGGCAAAAGTTGGCAGACTAGATGCAATAGGCCTCACACACACGCCTTTAGGCAGGCTACTGATATTCAATCGATTACAGTAAAAAAAAGGGATGTTTTATTTCACTGCACTCTACGGTGGCACTATATATGAGTGTCACTGTGCACTGGCAAAAGTTGTCAGACTAGATGCAATAGGCCTCACACACACGCCTTTAGGCAGGCTACTGATATTCAATCGATTACAGTAAAAAAAGGGTTGTTTTATTTCACTGCACACTACGGTGGCACTATATATGAGTGTCACTGTGCACTGGCAAAAGTTGGCAGACTAGATGCAATAGGCCTCACACACACACGCCTTTAGGCAGGCTACTGATATTCAATCGATTACAGTAAAAAAAGGGATGTTTTATTTAACTGCACACTATGGTGGCTCTAGATATGAGTGTCACTGTGCACTGGCAAAAATTGTCAGACTAGATGCAATAGGCCTCACACACACGCCTTTAGGCAGGCTACTGATATTTAATCGTTTACAGTAAAAAAAGGGTTGTTTTATTTCACTGCACACTACGGTGGCACTAGATATGAGTGTCGCTGCGCACTGGCAAAAGTTGGCAGACTAGATGCAATAGGCCTCACACACACGCCTTTAGGCAGCCTATTGATATTCAATCGATTACAGTAAAAAAAGGGTTGTTTTATTGCACTGCACACTACGGTGGCACTAGATATGAGTGTCACTGCGCACTGTCAAAAGTTGGCAGACTAGATGCAATAGGCCTCACACACACGCCTTTAGGCAGGCTACTGATATTTAATCGATTACAGTAAAAAAAAGGGTTGTTTTATTTCACTGCACACTATGGTGGCTCTAGATATGAGTGTCACTGTGCACTGGCAAAAGTTGGCAGACTAGATGCAACAGGCCTCACACACACGCCTTTAGGCAGGCTACTGATATTCAATCGATTACAGTAAAAAAAGGGATGTTTTATTTCACTGCACACTATGGTGGCACTAGATATGAGTGTCACTGTGCACTGGCAAAAATTGTCAGACTAGATGCAATAGGCCTCACACACACGCCTTTAGGCAGGCTACTGATATTTAATCGTTTACAGTAAAAAAAGGGTTGTTTTATTTCACTGCACACTACGGTGGCACTAGATATGAGTGTCACTGGGCACTGGCAAAAGTTGTCAGACTAGATGCAATAGGCCTCACACACACGCCTTTAGGCAGGCTACTTATATTCAATCAATTACAGTAAAAAAAGGGATGTTTTATTTCACTGCACTCTACGGTCGCACTATATATGAGTGTCACTGTGCACTGGCAAAAGTTGTCAGACTAGATGCAATAGGCCTCACACACACGCCTTTAGGCAGGCTACTGATATTCAATCGATTACAGTAAAAAAAGGGTTGTTTTATTTCACTGCACACTACGGTGGCACTAGATATGAGTGTCGCTGCGCACTGGCAAAAGTTGGCAGACTAGATGCAATAGGCCTCACACACACGCCTTTAGGCAGCCTATTGATATTCAATCGATTACAGTAAAAAAAGGGTTGTTTTATTGCACTGCACACTACGGTGGCACTAGATATGAGTGTCGCTGTGCACTGGCAAAAGCTGGCAGACTAGATGCAATAGGCCTCACACACACGCCTTTAGGCAGCCTACTGATATTCAATCGATTACAGTAAAAAAAGGGTTGTTTTATTTCACTGCACATTACGGTGGCACTAGCTCTGAGTGTCGCTGTGCACTGGCAAAAGTTGTCAGACTAGATGCAATAGGCCTCACACACACGCCTTTAGGCAGCCTATTGATATTCAATCGATTACAGTAAAAAAAGGGTTGTTTTATTGCACTGCACACTACGGTGGCACTAGATATGAGTGTCACTGCGCACTGTAAAAAGTTGGCAGACTAGATGCAATAGGCTTTACACACACGCCTGTAGGCAGGCTACTGATATTCAATCGATTACAGTAAAAAAAGGGTTGTTTGATTTCACTGCACATTACGGTTGCACTAGATATGAGTGTCACTGTGCACTGGCAAAAGTTGGCAGACTAGATGCAATAGGCCTCACACACATGCCTTTAGGCAGGCTACTGATATTCAATCGATTACAGTAAAAAAAGGGTTGTTTTATTTCACTGCACACTATGGTGGCTCTAGATATGAGTGTCACTGTGCACTGGCAAAAGTTGGCAGACTAGATGCAACAGGCCTCACACACACGCCTTTAGGCAGGCTACTGATATTCAATCGATTACAGTAAAAAAAGGGATGTTTTATTTCACTGCACACTATGGTGGCACTAGATATGAGTGTCACTGTGCACTGGCAAAAATTGTCAGACTAGATGCAATAGGCCTCACACACACGCCTTTAGGCTGGCTACTGATATTTAATCGTTTACAGTAAAAAAAGGGTTGTTTTATTTCACTGCACACTACGGTGGCACTAGATATGAGTGTCACTGGGCACTGGCAAAAGTTGTCAGACTAGATGCAATAGGCCTCACACACACGCCTTTAGGCAGGCTACTTATATTCAATCAATTACAGTAAAAAAAGGGATGTTTTATTTCACTGCACTCTACGGTCGCACTAGATATGAGTGTCGCTGCGCACTGGCAAAAGCTGGCAGACTAGATGCAATAGGCCTCACACACACGCCTTTAGGCAGCCTACTGATATTCAATCGATTACAGTAAAAAAAGGGTTGTTTTATTTCACTGCACATTACGGTGGCACTAGCTCTGAGTGTCGCTGTGCACTGGCAAAAGTTGTCAGACTAGATGCAATAGGCCTCACACACACGCCTTTAGGCAGCCTATTGATATTCAATCGATTACAGTAAAAAAAGGGTTGTTTTATTGCACTGCACACTACGGTGGCACTAGATATGAGTGTCACTGCGCACTGGCAAAAGTTGGCAGACTAGATGCAATAGGCCTCACACACGCCTTTAGGCAGGCTACTGATAGTCAATCGATTACAGTAAAAAAAGGGTTGTTTTATTTCGCTGCACACTACGGTTGCACTAGATATGAGTATCGCTGTGCACTGGCAAAAGTTGGCAGACTAGATGCAATAGGCCTCACACACACACCTGTAGGTAGGCTACTGATATTCAATCAATTACAGTAAAAAAAGGGTTGTTTGATTTCACTACACACTATGGTGGCACTAGATATGAGTGTCACTGTGCACTGGCAAAAGTTGGCAGACTAGATGCAATAGGCCTCACACACACGCCTTTAGGCAGCCTATTGATATTCAATCGATTACAGTAAAAAAAAGGGTTGTTTTAATTCACTGCACACTACGGTGGCACTAGATATGAGTGTCACTGCGCACTGGCAAAAGTTGGCACATTATATGCAATAGGCCTCACACACACGCCTTTAGGAAGGCTACTGATATTCAATCGATTACAGTAAAAAAAAGGGATGTTTCATTTCACTGCACTCTACGGTGGCACTAGATATGAGTGTCACTGTGCACTGGCAAAAGTTACCAGACTAGATTCAATAGGCCTCACACACACGCCTTTAGGCAGGCTACTGATATTCAATCGATTACAGTAAAAAAAGGGTTGTTTTAATTCACTGCACACTACGGTGGCACTAGATATGAGTGTCACTGTGCACTGGCAAAAGTTGGCAGACTAGATGCAATAGGCCTCACACACACGCCTTTAGGCAGGCTACTGATATTCAATCGATTACAGTAAAAAAAGGGTTGTTTTATTGCACTGCACACTACGGTGGCACTAGATATGAGTGTCGCTGCGCACTGGCAAAAGTTGGCAGACTAGATGCAATAGGCCTCACACACACGCCTTTAGGCAGCCTACTGATATTTAATCGATTACAGTAAAAAAAAGGGTTGTTTTATTTCACTGCACATTACGGTGGCACTAGATCTGAGTGTCGCTGTGCACTGGCAAAAGTTGGCAGACTAGATGCAATAGGCCTCACACACACGCCTTTAGGCAGGCTACTGATATTCAATCAATTACAGTAAAAAAAAGGGTTGTTTTATTTCACTGCACACTACGGTTGCACTAGATATGAGTGTCACTGTGCGCTGGCAAAAGTTGGCAGACTAGATGCAATAGGCCTCACACACACGCCTTTAGGCAGGCTACAGATATTCAATCGTTTACAGTAAAAAAAGGGTTGTTTTATTTCACTGCACACTACGGTGGCACTAGATATGAGTGTCACTGTGCACTGGCAAAAGTTGGCAGACTAGATGCAATAGGCCTCACACACACGCATTTAGGCAGGCTACTGATATTCAATCGTTTACAGTAAAAAAAGGGTTGTTTTATTTCACTGCACACTACGGTGGCACTAGATATGAGTGTCACTGGGCACTGGCAAAAGTTGGCAGACTAGATGCAATGGGCCTCACACACACACGCCTTTAGGCAGGCTACTTATATTCAATCAATTACAGTAAAAAAAGGGTTTTTTTTTTCACTGCACACTACGTTTGCACTAGATATGAGTGTCACTGTGCACTGGCAACAGTTGACAGACTAGATGCAGTAGGCCTCACACACACGCCTTTAGGCAGGCTACTGATATTCAATCGATTACAGTAAAAAAAGGGTTGTTTTATTTAATTGCACACTACGGTGGCACTGGATATGAGTGTCACTGCGCACTGGCAAAAGTTGTCAGACTAGATGCAATAGGCCTCACACACACGCCTTTAGGCAGGCTACTGATATTCAATCGATTACAGTAAAAAAAGGGTTGTTTTAATTCACTGCACACTACGGTGGCACTAGATATGAGTGTCACTGCGCACTGGCAAAAGTTGGCACATTAGATGCAATAGGCCTCACACACACGCCTTTAGGCAGGCTACTGATATTAAATCGATTACAGTAAAAAAAAAGGGATGTTTCATTTCACTGCACTCTACGGTGGCACTAGATATGAGTGTCACTGTGCACTGGCAAAAGTTGTCAGACTAGATTCAATAGGCCTCACACACACGCCATTAGGCAGGCTACTGATATTCAATCGATTGCAGTAAAAAAAGGGTTGTTTTAATTCACTGCTCACTACGGTGGCACTAGATATGAGTGTCACTGCGCACTGGCAAAAGTTGGCAGACTAGAAGCAATAGGCCTCACACACACGCCTTTAGGCAGCCTACTGATATTCATAGTTACATAGTTACATAGTAATTAAAGGTGAAAAAAGACTTTCAGTCCATCAAGTTCAACCTGTTAAGATCTCCTCTGATCTGCAATATGCAGATTAGTTATTAATTAAATTATTGATTAAATAATTATTAATAGTATAGTATTGGAGAATGAATAAAGAGTTAGTCCATCAAGTTCAACCTTTTTAGATCTCTATTGATCTTTTTAATTTGGACTATTTATTATTATTGTTAATTGTTAATTATTGTTAATTGATCCAGAGGAAGGCAAACATAAAAAAAAAAAACCATTGAAACTTTGCCAATTGTCTCATAAGGGGAAAAAAAAGCAAAATTCCTTCCTGACCCCAGAAACTGGCGATCAAATTTCTCCCTGGATCAATATTCCTTGCTAGTTATCTAGGATAGCCTTGAATGCCCTCTTTATTCAGAAATATATCTAACCCCTTTTTGAAGTTGTCTATCGAATTCGCTGTCACCACCTCCTTTGGTAGAGAATTCCACAGTTTAACCACCCTAACTGTGAAGAACCCTTTTCTGTGTTTAAGGTGAAATCTTTTTTCCTCTAACCTCAAAGGATGTCCTCTTGTCAGTTGAAAATCTCTTGCTACAAAAAGTTCACTTGACAAGGCCTTATATTGACCCTGGATGTATTTAAATAATGTAATCATATCTCCTCTTAGACGCCTTTTTTCTAGCGAAAATAAGTTTAATTTTGCTAGTCTTTCTTCATAACTTAGCCCCTCCATTCCCCTTATTAGTTTTGTAGCCCTTCTCTGTACTTTTTCCAGCTCTAAAATGTCTTTTTTGTGAGGTGGTGCCCAAAATTGTACTCCATATTCCAAATGAGGGCATACTAGAGATTTGTATAGTGGCAGAATTATATCTTCTTCCCTGGCTTCTATACCCTTCCTAATACATGCTAATATTTTATTTGCCTTTGCAGCCGCTGCTTGGCTTTGAGCGCTGTTACCTAGGTGGTTGTCCACTAGTACTCCCAAATCCCTTTCAATATCTGATACCCCTAGATTTGCTCCATTAAGATTATAGATTGCTTGGCTATTGTTCCTTCCCAAATGCATAACCTTACATTTATTTGTATTAAATCTCATCTGCCATTTAGCCGCCCATTTCTCTAATTTATGCAAATCCTTTTGTAGGGAAAGTACATCATTATCTGATTTTATTACCTTGCACAACTTAGTGTCATCAGCAAAAATGGAGACACTACATTCGAGTCCTACTTCAATGTCATTAATAAATATGTTAAAAAGGAGAGGACCCAATACTGAGCCCTGAGGAACCCCACTTATCACATTAGACCAATCGGAGTATGTTCCATTTACAACAACCCTTTGCTTCCTGTCTTTTAGCCAGCTCTCGATCCATGAGCAGATATTTACTGCAATCCCTGTATCCCTTAGTTTGCTCACTAGTCTTCCATGTGGCACTGTATCAAATGCCTTTGAAAAATCTAAAAAGACTACATCCACTGAGTTGCCCTGATCCAAGTTCCTACTAACCTCCTCATAAAAACTAATTAGATTGGTCTGACACGACCTTTCCTTCATAAATCCATGTTGACTGCTACCTATGATCCTGTTCAAATAGACATATTCTTGTATTCTGTCCCTTATTAACCCTTCTAAAAGCTTCCCAACTACAGAAGTGAGGCTCACTGGTCTATAATTCCCCGGATTTGCTCTAGATCCCTTCTTAAATATAGGTATCACCTCTGCTTTTCTCCAGTCATCTGGTAGAGACCCTGTAGTGAGCGAGTCTTTAAAGATTAGATATAATGGTTTGGCTATTACAGAACCCAGCTCCCTCAGTACCCTTGGATGTATTCCATCAGGACCTGGGGCTTTATTAACATTTATTTTCTCCAACCTCTTTTGTATTTCTTCCTGCGTTAACCAATTATTTAGTGAAGGTAGTGTAGCCCCATTATGTTGCGGTGTCCCAACCACTGGTACCTCCCTTGTGTAAACCGACGAAAAGAACCTATTTAGCTCATCTGCCTTTTCCTGGTCACTAATTATCAGATGGCCTGTGTCACATTGTAATGGTCCTATCGATTCCTTCCTGGCCTTCTTCCCATTAATATATTTATAAAATATTTTAGGGTTAGTCTTACTTTCCATTGCAACTGACTTCTCATTTTCTATTTTAGCCAGTCTAATAGCCCTTTTGCAAGCCTTGTTGATTTCCTTATAGTCACATAAAGATGCCTCTGTTCCCTCCTTCTTGTATAATTTAAATGCATATTTCTTTTTCCTCATCATGATCTTTAAGTCATTGTTAAGCCACATGGGATGTGATTTACTCCTATTTATTTTATTTCCACATGGTACATGCTGATGAGTATGTTTATTTAGTAAGGATTTGAATGTTGTCCATTTATTTTCAGTATTCTTCCCTGTAAGTTCTTTGTCCCAGTCTATATGTTGTATTGCTGCCCGTAGCCCATTAAAGTTAGCCCTTTTAAAATTTAGAGTTTTTGTTGGCCCCTTACAACTTTGTTTTTTGTATTCAATCTCAAATGAGACTGTGTTGTGATCACTGTTCCCCAAGGGTTCCCCTATTTTTACATTTGATATTATATCAATATTACTTGTGATGACTAAATCCAAGATGGCCCCATTTCTAGTAGGTTCTTGTATTACCTGGGCTAGATAATGATCCCTGAGTGTACTCAAGAACCTGCTCCCCTTAGCTGAGCTGCTGGTCTCGTTTATCCAGTTTATATCAGGGTAATTAAAGTCTCCCATTATTAGAACTTGCCCATGCTTAGCTGCATTTCCAATCTGTAACAATAATTGTATTTCCTCACTTTCAGCTATATTTGGGGGTTTATAGCATACTCCCACCAATATGCATTTAGAATTAGCTCCTCCACTATTTAGCTCAACCCACAAGGATTCAATGATGCCGTTAGTGCCAGCATAAATATCTTCTCTAACTATAGGCTTAAATTCAGGCTTAACATAAAGACAGATCCCTCCTCCTCTTTTACCATTTCCCCTATCTTTCCTAAATAGGTTATAACCATCCAGATTAACAGTCCAGTCATGAGATTCATCCCACCATGTTTCCGTAATGCCTATTAAGCCCCATTTTTCTTGTACTGCTAATATTTCTAGCTCATCCATTTTCCCAGGCAAACTTCTTGCGTTTGCAATCATACACTTTATGTTGCTATGGCTCTGCTGATGTGAAGTGATGTGAAGTGCCTGCCACTGTATTTGAGGCCCCTATTAATATCTCCCTACTTTCTATTGTAACCCTCCCCCCTTCTCCTCCCCCATGGGTAAATAATGCATCCCTTTCCCTCTCTACCCTATTTACCCCAATACTTCTATATAGTCCCTCCCCCCCACCTACAAGTTTAAAAACTCCCCCAGCCGTTCTACCATCCTATTCCCTAGCACAAAAGCGCCCTCATCATTAAGGTGCAATCCATCCCTGCTATAGAGATTGTACCCAAGTGAGAAGTCAGCCCAGTGCTCTAAAAACCCAAAACCCTCTGCACTGCACCACTTGTTTAGCCACGCATTAACCTCCCTAAGCTCCTTCTGCCTCCCTGGGCTAGCACGTGGCACTGGTAGTATCTCAGAAAATACTACCTTGGAGGTCCTTGCTTTAAGCTTATTCCCTAATTCTCTAAAATCATTCTTTAGGACGCTCCATCTTACACTAACTTTGTCATTCAATCGATTACAGTAAAAAAAGGGTTGTTTTATTTCACTGCACACTACGGTGGCACTAGATATGAGTGTCACTGCGCACTGGCAAAAGTTGGCAGACTAGATGCAATAGGCTTTACACACACGCCTGTAGGCAGGCTACTGATATTCAATCGATTACAGTAAAAAAAGGGTTGTTTGATTTCACTGCACATTACGGTTGCACTAGATATGAGTGTCACTGTGCACTGGCAAAAGTTGGCAGACTAGATGCAATAGGCCTCACACACACGCCTTTAGGCAGGCTACTTATATTCAATCAATTACAGTAAAAAAAGGGTTGTTTTATTTCACTGCACACTACGTTTGCACTAGATATGAGTGTCACTGTGCACTGGCAAAAGTTGACAGACTAGATGCAATAGGCCTCACACACACGCCTTTAGGCAGGCTACTGATATTCAATCGATTACAGTAAAAAAAAGGGTTGTTTTATTTAATTGCACACTACGGTGGCACTGGATATGAGTGTCACTGCACACTGGCAAAAGTTGGCAGACTAGATGCAATAGGCCTCACACACACGCCTTTAGGCAGGCTACTGATATTCAATCGATTACAGTAAAAAAAGGGATGTTTTATTTCACTGCACACTACGGTGGCACTATATATGAGTGTCACTGTGCACTAGCAAAAGTTGGCAGAGTAGATGCAATAGGCTTCACACACATGCCTTTAGGCAGCCTACTGATATTCAATCGATTACAGTAAAAAAAGGGTTGTTTTATTTCACTGCACACTACGGTGGCACTAGATATGAGTGTCACTGCGCACTGGCAAAAGTTGGCAGACTAGATGCAATAGGCCTCACACACACACCTGTAGTCAGGCTACTGATATTCAATCGATTACAGTAAAAAAAGGGTTGTTTTATTTCACTGCACACTACGGTGGCACTAGATATGAGTGTCACTGTGCACTGGCAAAAGTTGACAGACTAGATGCAATAGGCCTCACACACACGCCTTTAGGCAGGCTACTGATATTCAATCGATTACAGTAAAAAAAAGGGTTGTTTTATTTAATTGCACACTACGGTGGCACTGGATATGAGTGTCACTGCACACTGGCAAAAGTTGGCAGACTAGATGCAATAGGCCTCACACACACGCCTTTAGGCAGGCTACTGATATTCAATCGATTACAGTAAAAAAAGGGATGTTTTATTTCACTGCACTCTACGGTGGCACTATATATGAGTGTCACTGTGCACTGGCACAAGTTGTCAGACTAGATGCAATAGGCCTCACACACACGCCTTTAGGCAGGCTACTGATATTCAATCAATTACAGTAAAAAAAGGGTTGTTTTATTTCACTGCACACTACGGTGGCACTATATATGAGTGTCACTGTGCACTAGCAAAAGTTGGCAGAGTAGATGCAATAGGCTTCACACACATGCCTTTAGGCAGCCTACTGATATTCAATCGATTACAGTAAAAAAAGGGTTGTTTTATTTCACTGCACACTACGGTGGCACTAGATATGAGTGTCACTGTGCACTGGCAAAAGTTGGCAGACTAGATGCAATAGGCCTCACACACACGCCTTTAGGCAGGCTACTGATATTCAATCGATTACAGTAAAAAAAGGGTTCTTTTATTTCACTGCACACTACGGTTGCACTAGATATGAGTGTCGCTGCGCACTGGCAAAAGTTGGCAGACTAGATGCAATAGGCCTCACACACAAACGCCTTTAGGCAGGCTACTGATATTCAATCGATTACAGTAAAAAAAGGGTCGTTTTATTTAATTGCACACTACGTGGCACTGGATATGAGTGTCACTGCGCACTGGCAAAAGTTGGCAGACTAGATGCAATAGGCCTCACACACACGCCTTTAGGCAGGCTACTGATATTCAATCGATTACAGTAAAAAAAGGGTTGTTTTATTTCACTGCACACTACGGTTGCACTAGATATGAGTGTCACTGTGCACTGGCAAAAGTTGGCAGACTAGATGCAATAGTCCTCACACACACGCCTTTAGGCAGGCTACTGATGTTCAATCGATTACAGTAAAAAAAAGGGTTGTTTTATTTCACTGCACACTACGGTGGCACTAGATATGAGTGTCGCTGTGCACTGGCAAAAGTTGTCAGACTAGATGCAATAGACCTCACACACACGCTAGCAGGCTGGCATATGCAATTAGATTACACAGACAAAAAGTAATAAGATAAAATAAAAAGGGCTTTTTGGGTTGCTGTCCTTGCAGCAGATATCAAAGAAGTCCTTCAGGTGTGTAGTTTAAGCTAAATACACAGCCTGGCTCTCTATTTCCCTATTAAATCAGCAGAAAAAAATAACAAAAATAAATAAATGATGTTCTAGCCCTAAAAATGGCTTTTTGGGTTGCTGTCCTTGCAGCAGATATCAAAGGAGTCCTTCAGGTGTGTAGTTAAAGCTAAATTCACAGCCTGGCTATCTATTTCCCTATTAAATCAACAGCAGGTAGAATATATCTCCTCTCTCCACGAATGCAGCTACAGAATGAGTCTAAAATGGAGGCTGTCATACAGATGGAAGGCCCTGGAAGGGAGTGTATGTTGCTGATTGGCTGGAATGTGTCTGCTGACTGTAAGGTGCAGGGTCAAAGTTTCCTCAATGATAAAGAATATGGGGCGGACCGAAAATCGCATATGTTTGCCGTTCGTTGCGAACGCGAACATGCAAAAATCGCCGCAAATAGTTCTCAGGTTAACTGTTCGTGACATCACTATAGTAGAGCATATTTCCTGTACAATCTTCTCTTTTATGTCTTAGTCTTAGTTTAATCTTGATCCTGCCGTTTCCCTCTCTGATAACTTCTCTTCAGTCTCATTACTGGGAGAGAGGGTGATATGGGGTGTGAAGGGGAAGGTGGAGAGAGAAGGTGATGAGGGAGAAAAAGGGGTTGAGAGAGATAGATGGATAGGAGAGAGTTTAGTCAGAAATATATGGAGATGGATGAGAGTGGGGAATGGATGAGAGAGTAAAAGGATGAGAGAAAGAAGGGTGGATAGAAGTAGAGGGGAGACACATTACAGCAGTAAAGAAGGGGTATAGAAAGACAGTGAATTTGGGAGGGTGAAAGAGGAGCGAGACAGCGCATAATAGATGTACATTGTTATATAATGTATATGGGTGACCTATACTAGTTTTATAAAATGTATTAATAATTATCAGATTATTTTGCAGTCTTTGTTGTTGTTTGTATGTTAATGTAAGATTTGCCAGTTTTGAAGCTCCCACAATATAAATATAAAGAACATACTTTAATCTTTAGATCTTATTAGCTAACAGAAGGAAAGTCCCTAAGAGCTGTTAACCCTCCTGGCGGTCTGGCTGTGTCAGTACCTCGAATCTGGGATACTGGCATGGTCAGACCGCCTTGTTCCTCCCCCTTCCCCCATCCTCCTGTGTTACTCCCTCCTCCTTCCTCTGCAGCACATCGTCTGGCTGTGGCTGGGAGCGATTCATGTGACTTGCATGTGACGTCACTCGGTAAACTCCCAGAAGACGTGCTGCAGGAGAAGGAGAGAGCAATACAGGAGGAAGGGGAGGGGAAGGATGGAGGAAGTGTGTAACCCAGAGCGTGCCTCGGGGTTACCGCTTTAGGTTCAACAATTTACCCAGAGCTACGCTCAGGATTACAGATAAAGGGGTTAAAGGTTTAAATAAGTTTATGTGCTCTGAGAACTTGATTTCAAAAAAGGAAAACCTACTGTGACACATTATCAAATACCCTCTTTCTGATGCAACCTTTACATGTTTATATGTGTATTGAGAGCATTTGGGTAACTATAAAGAGTGAGAGGCAAATGTTTAGGATAAGTGTCCTTTATAGGTCCCAGAACAAGGTGAAGTATTACACAGAGAACTCATGGAAGTAACTAAAATCAGAATGAACGGGGAGATAATTGTAATAGGAGACTTTGATGTTCCAGATATGGACTAGAAAATGTCTACTGTTGGATGAGCCTTGAATAATTATACTCGATATTCTTTACAAGCAGCATCACTTCATAAAAGGTGATAGTCTTAGATGTATATGTAGGCTAGAGCTTAGGGTCTTGTGATCATCAGTCAGTGTGGTTTAGTAACAAGTAATGGTGGCCGATAACTCTACAAAGTCAAAAAAATGACTTTTGTAATGGAAAACTACATATACACCTTGGCAGAGCAAAACATTTTGAGTGTAGTTGAGAACCAATGGTAATACCAGAAACAAGCAATTCTAGATGATATCTCACACTGCATTATGTTTATTGTGAAAATAAAAACAATCTTAGATTTTAAAGATTTGGCAGCCATTTGTAATTCCTAAAACTATCTTATGGTATATGCAGACAGACTCACGCAAAGGAGTATGGAGAATTATATAGAATTAAACAGAGGCAGCAATATAGGTTTATATGTACCAAGGCCCGAGCAGAGCAGAAGATAGCACATTCAATAAAAAGGCGACTAAACTTTCTTTAGGTATTTCACTGCAAAGGGAGGAATAGTTATACTTAAGAAAGTAGATAGCTCTGCAGAAGAAGACATGGGCATATACTACCCAAAAAATATCATTTGGTTAGATTGTCTTCGTAGCTTATTCTTCCATTACATTAAACTCTGAAGCTTAGCTTTCCAACCACAAGTAAGAAAATAGGCTTATCCTTACTTACCACATAAAAAAAAATTGTTCCAACTTTCACGTACTCACAAGGGACTATTTCCCAGCTGTATAAACTTGTCCAGTCTTCTGGGACTACCTCCCCTTACCAGATATCACTTGATGGGAACATGACTTAGGTGAAACAATTGACCTAGAAGACTAGCAAAAGTTATAGGAAATTACTAACTCAATCTTTATTTGCTTGAACCATAAGAGCAATCCTACAAAAAGCTACATCAGTGTATCTCACCCCCTCAAACCGTATGAAATGGACCAGATGTCTTCTACTAGAAGGATTGTCATCTAGAAAGTTCATTTATACACATATGATGGACATGCGCTAAGCTCCAGCTTATTTCTTGTCTATAAATGCTCTCGCAGCAAGAAATGCAAACCCCCTTAGACCCCTGGATTTCTCTCCGTCACCCATGGGAACAGTAAAATAGAAAACAGAATGATCTATCTACACAGAAAAACCCACTTGTAATACTTCTTTGGTCCCCAGTCTACACTTAGTCATCACTAAAATATGGGAATAAATAGACAGAGAGACTTACAACCAGACTGAAGGGCAATTTAGTGTAATGCTCAATTAAATTGGTGGCCTTTGTTTTGTATTGTACTTTTGTTGTTGTTTAGTCGTTCAGTTACATCTGAATCTCCATCTATCCATGACATTGTAGGGTAATTGTGTTATAAACTATGACTTTTGCACCAGCTCACACGTCCACCACACGTGGTCAAATGCACCTCCTACGCCACACCCTCTAGGTGAGTCTCTCAATATCCCTATTCCACCTGTGCAAAATAGTCAGAGTAAAATAAATGTTGTGTACAATTTTAATAGACTTTCAGAAACTGTAATTCAGTGAGATTTTTGATGTGTTTGACCAAATCTACTGCCACTTGTCATTTTTTTAATAAATATTTTTGTAACTTAAAGGGCTGCTTTAGTGCTCTCTAAAATATAGTTAGGCGGGACCTGAAGAGACTAAATGTTATTAAACTTTTACTGTGTATTTAAACAATGAATTGCTATTTTTATTATGTCCCCAGGCAGTTTGAGCTTCTCATCTCTCCACCCCTGGGTATGCTCTCTAATCAGTCATGTAGTACTTGCATTAAGATAGTGGAAAGTGACTGGAAAGTGTATTTGTGTACATTGCTAGCAGCTCATGTTACACTACTGTCTGTTACTAATGTGTTTTTTACTAAGTGGTGTCAAAAGGTTTTCAACTTGGTACTTCTCCTGGCCGGCTCCCACTCCAGAGACAATACATCATTCCGAGGGTGGAGATATCTGGAGTTTATACAGCTTGGGGTATGAACTAATAAAGTAAATTGTTGTTTAAATGCACATGAAAAACGTAATATTTTTTTTTCTGTTTACGTTCCACCTAATTATTCTTTAGAAAGCCTTTATATTTCAGGCTTTGTTATATATAGCCTTCATAATAGGTTGATTATAAAGACAACATGCCATAGTTACAATATTTACAGGATATATAGAAAAATAAGAAAAGCTCACAGACTAGCAACCCACATCATAGCAATTGGTGTTCTCCATACCATGATACAATGAATGACATTTTAACATTTTTTTAAGGCAGGATAAAATAAAAAATAACTTTTATTAGTTATGACTAACATTTAGCACATACAATTAAAAAACAAAGAGATTAAAAGAATATACAATAAGCTCTTGAGGTATAGGATCTCAGGGACAGGTGCAAAGGTATCAACCCAAGTTAAAAAGCTTATTCTCTGCTCAGAATTCAATTTAATACTTATATTGCACTGCATTCTGGGAAACTGCGTAGAGACATGTAAATGAGTTCACAAACCATTTTCACTCTTTAATCCAAATTCCACTTTATACATGGTTCCTTTCAGGCATATGCTCATGGTATTACCCATCTTTAAAAGATAGCATAGGATGGATTATGCATGAGCTGGGAGACCTACCCACAGACTGCACCATTTAGATTGTAATTGGATCTCAACAGTGTGAGGCTGATATCTCTCTCTAGGTATGTGTGTGAGTGTCTGTGAATATAGGTGAGTGTGTCTGTAAATCTGTGTTTTTGCCGACCCGATCTGCCCATATATATATATTTTTTGTGTGCATATGTATGAACTGCTAGAGCAACTGATCCAGAGTCCATACCTCTGTGTCAGGTTTGACCATGTTGTCTATCTTGAAGCTCAAATTGGAGAACTGGAGAGGAGAATTGCAGCACTTAGTGATATTGCTCCACTGGAAAGGGAGTTGGTGCTCACTGAGCACAGTCAAAACCCCACACGTGTCTGTCATGGTTGTATAAAGTATTCTCTTTGCACTGGGCCTCTAGGCCAAGGGATTCACTGTAATGGTTGTACCATTTTCTGCTACGGATATTGTCACTGTACTATAGAGGTGTGTGTTTTACTATATTGTAATACTAGGTGCATCACATTTGTGGTAAACATGCCTGGTATTTGTATGTATTGTTTTATAACCGATTTGGTGGTAATTTAAGGTATACTGTGTGACCCGGTCTGTGGAAATGTAATCAAATTACTGCTTGCAAAAACAGATCTAAAAAGTATTTTGTGGAGCTGACACAATTATATAAATGGCAGAGTTTATCACTGAAGGCCTGTTGTGGGGTAACTCACCAGCTTACTGACCAGTCACATTTAATGCAATAGCTCGGAGTAATTAGGTCTCCTTGGCCGTCTGATCTAGTGATCTTGATTGTGTTACCAAGTAATTGTGCTAAATGGCACCACTGTTTCATTTATTTGTGTAAATCTGTTTAGTTATTACTTTATTTCCCCAATAAATATTCTGTACATTGTTCAACAAAGAACAGGGTACAACATATTCATGTTAAGCATATACAGGAGCCGTCATCCCCAGCAGCAAACATCTTATCATATCATGGCTGCAGTCACCATCTAACGACATCTTGGGTTCAGGAAAATACAATTTATTACTGATTATATACTTTTCAACCAAAGATGGAGGAGCTCTATATAGTCAGCAAAAACAAGACCTGGAGCTGAATGTGGATCAGATCATTAACTTTTTATTGTTCAGAGTTAGACTGAAGAAAAAGAGGTAAAATCATACAACGAGCAGATACAAAGTAAATAATATACCCTATGAATATACAGTGTAGGTAAATAATATATTTAATACTAGACATGGTCGACAGAATACATGAAGAAATTTGGAGAGAAGTTTGTGACATTGTACAGAAAACAGCAACAAAGAATATCCCCAAAGGAAAGAAAACTAAGAAGAGAAAATGTCTTTCTGATAAGACTTTGAAAGTAGCCCAGGAAAGTGAAAGGTAGTGGAGATAAGAAAAGATCTGTCCAACTGAATGTAAAGAGATAAGGAAACATTCTATAATGAGTGATGTAAAGAGATAGAAGGAGATAATCAAATGGGTAAGTCGTGAGATCTCTTCAAGAAAATTGGGATCTCAAAAGGAACCTTTCATGCCAAAGTGAGCGTGATAAAAGACAAATAAGGTAGGGACTTAAGAGAAGCAGAACATATAAAGAAGAGGTGGCAGGAATACAAATATCTATACAGGAAGGAGAGTGAGGGGGGGAATAGGAGATATAATGAAGGGTTAAAATGTCATGAAAAATAGCAATGGGAGAGATTGGCTGAGGTGAAAGATTTGGGAAAGAGCGCATTAGGAGAGAAAACAGAGAGGATGAGGGTGATGGATAATGAAGTAATATCTAAGTAAATTCTTAATCAATTAAAAAAAAATACTTTAGCTGTAACTATTTCACATTTAAAAAAGTTACTTTTAGTGTAGATGTCTGTTCAACCCATTATAAAGTATCATCACCTTACATTTATTCAAAAATATATATTTTTGTATTGTAGAAGGTGTAATTCTTATTGAGAAATGAGCTCATCAATCACTTTAATTAATTAAAACATCTGTAACATAAATATTTATCATACTATACATATTCGTATCACTTATAAACAGAGAATACATTTGTAGACAGCTTGACATTTATGAGCCTTTCATCAATATTATATAAAAAAATACATAACTTAGTTTACATGTCTACAAATTGACAATGAGTGCTCAGCGTGATGGTGTAGAGCAAAGTCCATAAGTTCAGGGTCTCTTAAAGGGATATGTAAGTTTACTGAATTAGGAATGCATCTGATAAAGGATAATTAATAGTGTATGAAAAAAAAAATTCTGAATGAAATAAATCCAATAAACATTTAAACACTTACCTTGAAGTTAGCAAAATGTCTTGTAATGTCTGACAGTTGCAAAACAGGGTTAACACCCTCCAAACCCAGACTAAATTAGGTTAGCTGAAACATTTGAGCAAATTCTGGGGTTCCTGTTTGTGCTGCAAAGCAGCCTGGGATATGTAGTGAGGCACTATATCAGCAGCACATAGCACACATCAGACAGGAAGCTGAATACTGAGATTGGATAAGGATGCAACAGAAGGTGAATAATGGGTTAAATTATTAAATTAATCCCCTAATGATGCATGCTAATTGAGGGGATCAGGGGCCTGTGTGCACACCCCTGGTGGTGTAAACATAATAATTAGATGTATTTTTTATGATATGTTGCATAGTTACATAGTATTTGAGGTTGAATAAAGATTGTTAGTCCATCAAACCTTTTTAGATCTCTTCTAAACATTTTTATATGTGGATTATTTGTTAATAAGTGTTAATTGCATACATATGGGCTGATTTTTATTTATAGAGTGCAGAAATGCAATAGCCCAAGAAACTTACATATCCATTTAAATCAAAAGGTTATTGGTAACCAAACAGATAGCAGCAATGCACAGAACCTGTGCAGCCTCATAGTATTTACTGTAATAATACAAGCTGATACACTAGTAGAACTTACTAAAAGAGCAGCACTGCTGGAAAGTTCTATTAACGTGATTTAGATATTCATAGATTTTTATGAGGTAGCTAAATGTTTTTAATTACATTTATACGATCTTAGTAGAATTGCATGATGTGTCATGTTGATGTGTAATGGCGGACTCATATTAAACATTCCCCACATCCCATACATACAACTGGTGTGAGTTTTTTGTGTCATTTCAAATGTCACTTAAACACATTTTTCCTCTTGTGTAAATTTCAGAACATGCAAATGGTGTTTATCCTGTGTGAATTCTCAGATGTTGCTTGAGATTTGAGGCCAGACTAAAACATTTCCCACATTCAGAACATGGAAAAGGTTTTTCTCCTGTATGAGTCCTATTATGTACATTAAGATATGAGGCCCGACTGAAACATTTCCCACATTCAGAACATGGAAAAGGCTTTTCTCCTGTATGTGTCATCTTATGGCTATTAAGATTTGAGAGATGACTGAAACATTTCCCACATTCAGAACATGGAAAAGGTTTTTCTCCTGTATGTGTCATCTTATGTTTATTAAGAGATGAGAGATGACTGAAACATTTCCCACATTCAGAACATGAAAACGTTTTTTCTCCTGTATGAGTCATCATATGGCTATTAAGATATGAGGCCCGACTGAAACATTTATTACATTCAGAACAAGGAAAAGGTTTTTCTCCAGTATGAATCATCTTATGTCTATTAAGAGCTGAGCGAAGACTAAAACATTTCCCACATTCAGAACATGAAAATGTTTTTAATCCTGTATGAGTCATCTTATGTCTATTAAGAGCTGAGCGATGACTAAAACATTTTTCACATTCAGAACATGAAAAAGGTTTTTCACCTGTATGAGTCATCTTATGTTCTTCAAGAACTGAGGCCTGACTAAAGGATTTCCCACATTCAGAACATGGAAAAGGTTTTTCACCTGTATGAGTCATCTTATGGCTATTAAGACCTGAGACCTGACTGAAACATTTCCCACATTCTGAACATGCATAAGGTTTTTCTCCTGTGTGAGTCATCTTATGGCTATTAAGATTTGAGGCCTGACTGAAACATTTCCCACATTCAGAACATGGAAAAGGTTTTTCTCCTGTGTGAGTCCTCTTATGGCTATTAAGAACTGAGAGATGACTGAAACATTTCCCACATTCAGAACATACAAATTGTTTTTCTACTGTGTGAGACGTGTGGTCTTCTCCAAGGTTCTTCCAAATTTCGGGTCCATCTGTTGGAAACAAAAGCACCAGGAGTAAATTCTGACAGTTTTAACATACTTCTAAATGGAAATGATTAGTTAGTGTATACCTATTATAGTTATTATAATTATTTATAGCGCACAGAGATCAAATTGCAGTTAATAAAAAGGTCAATTTGGTTGAAAATGATTTAGTTTAGTCTATTAATTTAGTGGAAGTAAAGTAACATGATCATATGAAAATGAGATAACAGATGTCTGAATGTCTATAGAGTGCAGCGTGATCCGGTGCACACCAATTATTGTGATCTTTTGTTTAACTAAATATGATGATTTGTAAAATGTTATTTAAAAGAAAAAATAAATATTGTATAAAGACAAACTTTACATATTACAACTTATACATGCAATTATTGCTTGCTGCAGGCATTACATGTTTTGCCTGCTGCTGCCATTTACTTCCTGAGGTGGGTGTTTCTGGGAACTAACAATCTACCCATTAGTGCTGCTGAGAGCACCCACTATAGTTACTGACACTTTCCCACTGTGCAGATACAAACTTCCTGTGTATGCAAAGTCTTCTATCAGGAAGTTACTTAGTTACATGGTAATTGAGGTTGAATAAAGACGTTCTATCCATCAAGTTCAACCTTTTTAGATCTATTTTGTTTATTATAATATTATTACCTGGTAATAATTGTTAATTGCTAATTATTAATTGATCCAGAGGAAGGCAAAAAATAAAATAAAATGGCAGATTGGTGTCATTACACCAGCAAATAAGAAATGTTCCCTAGTGCTTATGACATCACGGTGGAGTACTGAACATGCTGATACAAATACTCATTTAAATGCTTAATTTTTTTGTGAGAGTACTGTATGGAGATTAAATAGTAATAGGAATACAATAGTAGATGTTAATAAAATTGGCACTAAGTTTTCTGAGATAGGTTATAGTAGTAAAGAAATTGAACTAAGTGTTCAGAGGGCACTTGGAATGCCCCACCCACCAACCCCAATGGGGATCCCCATGGTATTTAAAATTAGCCCTCTACCATAGGGCTCACAATTGACTTCCATAGTACCCTAATCCTCTACCATGGAGGTACCTGCAAACACCTGTGAAACCTTAACACCTACCTAAAAATGTATGTAAATAATTCAAACTAATTTACTAAAAATAAAAAAATTACATTTAAATTAACATTTAGGACTAATTCCATAATCATGCCTCTGGTGGAAAGAGTCTCCAGCTACTCTGAATTTAATAGCATTAACTTTTGTGTGTCTGGGGGCAGTCCCAGGAAGTTTAACTCCAGAGTGTCTGACTATAGGCACAGATCTTATGCTGCAACTGATGAGCAAATCCCTGACACCAATGGGTTGCTTTATTTCAGTAAGACACGTGATCTCCATGTTGTTTATTGTAAGACTGTGTAAAGAAGAATAATATGGAAGATGAGTATCTCTCTGAGGGTCGTCTTGAAAGAGGGATTTAAAAAAATAAATAAATTACTTCCAGCCGTTGATATACAGGTAGGTGTGTGACATAATGTTATTGCCAGGGAGATTTCTTTGGGGTATAAATGTACAGTAGATATATTTACCAATATATGGAGGGAGGTAAGTTGGTGAATGTAGATGTAGAGTCTATAGGGATTGGGGTAAATGGGGTGAATATACGTGTAGAGTCCATAGGGATTGAGGTAAGTGGGTGAATGTATGTGTAGAGTCTATAGGGATTGAGGTAAGTGGGTGAATGTATGTATATAGAGACCATAGGGAGGGAGGTAAGTTGGTGAATGTACGTGTAGAGTCTATAGGGATTGGGGTAAGTGGGTGAATGTACGTGTAGAGACCACAGGGAGTGAGGTAAGTGGGTGAATGTACGTGTAGAGTCTATAGGGATTGGGGTAAATGGGGTGAATATACGTGTGGAGACCATAGGGATTGAGGTAAGTGGGTGAATGTACGTGTAGAGACCATACAGTGCATCTGTGTCCAATCAGTGCGGAGCTCACAGTTTAACAGCGAATAATAATAAATAATTCCTTACACTTGGTTTTTATTGTGATAATTATACAGATTTGTATTATATGTTACTTATAATATTCCTGAATCACTAATTCAGACCATGAACACAAATACATTACTATTATCACTCACCTGTACAGGGATCTGAATGGGTTCCCATCTGGTGAATAGACTTCTCATCTCTCTCACATTCTCCCTCCTCATTATCTAAGTCAGGATATAGATTTCCATCTTGGGGTCCTGTAAGTCACAAGAGAGAGAAGCCTCTGGATTTGTACAGATTTACACAACTATCTGACATTAAATATACACAGAAGCAGATTCCGGGTGTAAATATACTAACTGAGGTCTCATAGTTTTACTGATTTTCAGTTTATGACTAATGTGAGAATCTCTGTATATAAAAACACAATAAACTGATGTAATACATTCAACAATATTATTAAATTTATCCTGTACATCTGCTTTGTGGATGTGTTAGACAGAGCCTTGTCAGAGCTTTTGAACAAATAAAATCCAATCTTATATTGGTATTATAAGCCAATATATTAATGCTATTATAGACCTTTATTTTGTATCCAATGTATTAATATTTTATATGCTCTATAGATATATATATACCGGTATATGAAGAGTGAGGTAGCCGTGTATGTCCAGTAATCCAGTTGAATAATAAGAGTATTGCAGTGAATAGTGATACCTTTTTTATTGGACAAACGTATTCACAATAAAGCGACGAGCTTTCGAGAGATAATGCCTCTCTTTATCAAGTCAAAAAGCGATACTCAATAAGAAAGGTATCACTATTCACTGCAATACTCTTATTTTATATATATATATATATATATATATATATATATATATATATATACACACATAGACATACAGTAGAATCCAGATTATCCGGCACTCAACTAACCGGGACTCTCAAGCAACCGGGACCGGCATCAATTGCCCAATTTAAATAAACTCCTGCTAAACCGGCATAACCGGCACTATCCGGAGTTGGAGATTGCAAAAAAATGCGAACTTTTTTTCTAATTATTTTTTCTGGGCCTAAATGGGCCAGTTTATGTGCTAATGCCCTTTTAAATGCATTTTGCGGGTTTTGGGGGGGTTTAAGGGTCATTTAGACCTTTAAATTCTGGGACTCCCAATTAACTGGAAACTACACTTATCCGGCAATAGGGATTCCCCAGAGGTTCCGGATAACGGGGGGTTTACTGTATATACATATACATGGATTTCTATTTTGGATAATATCTGTGTAAAGACATATTCTATGTTCTCACTGAGAGGGGATTCCTAATGCTTCTTTGTTTTGTAAACAACATTAAATAAGAAATTCTTTAAATAATTGGAAAGAAAAAGTTCATATGCTTTTTAAAAATAATAGGATACTCCTTCTGGTTCCCATCTTTTAGTAGACATCATGATTTTTTCCTAGAACATAAATGTGTTTCTGGATATACATAACTGACACTTCTTATCACTAACCTACTAACCACACCTTGTTTATTGTTTTATTCATGACCATAATGTTGTTTATTAAACAAATGTAATTATCATTTTGTTGTAATTTGAAGGTTCAAGAGCACCCACTGGTGCTGACACTTAATAATCTACAAAAAAAGAATACATCCGATTAAGAGTTTAATATTTTGTGACATCATTAGGATTTCTGATTTGTTGCCAAATACATACCCTGATTGAAATTACTAATAAGCAAATTAATTTGTGGGTATAACTGAGCGGGAAAAAAAGAGGATCTAGGGAGGACAAAAGAGAGAAAGAGGAGAGAACCAAGATCCAGAGAGGGAGATACATACAGACACCCACACACCTCTCAAGAAACAAAAACTCCTGAACAGACCCAACCCAGGGGGAAAATTTGGTAAAGAACATTCTAACAGATATACTATTGGGATTTTTCCCAAAACTCAAACATGCATTCTACAAAGAAACCTTCACAGCTCACTGATAAAAGAATTTACACACTTACATACCAAGAACTTCTAAGAAGATCCAGACATCCATTAAGTTAAGTCATATGATGAAATAAAGTACAAAAACCAGGTATGATATAAAGTCTAATATTTCTTTAAATGTTATTTCTTTTTTATTACAATCATAGAAATATTTTGTTAATTTAATATAAAACAAGATTGCTATATCAATATTTATCTGATATATAAAAGATACCACTATAATTTCTTGAATTTTGAATTATAATTCAACATATAATTTGCAAATGAATTTCATAAATCCCAAATATCAGCGTTTTATAGCAATCTAATATAGCAGATAATTAATTGTAATGAAAAAAAACGTTCTCTTTTGAATGAGAGATGATACTATAATTCGACTATAAAATCAAATAATATTAAAATGGTATATCTTAATAAATATATATTTGTAAACATACCAAAATAATCAAAACTATATTCCTTGTCCATATTAATTCTTATAGTAAGCATATTGTACATGTCTTATATATGATTATGCGGATAACATGATAATAACTAACACTTTATAATTGATGTACATTGATATATATATATATATCTGTTACAATTGTTTATACTCTATTCTCACATAATACAGTTCTGTTTATTTCATGAGGCCAATGCTCTTAATATATTGTGTAGCAAGAATTCGAAAATTAATCGAATTGGCAAATATGTGAAATATGTACATTTTTAATTAACATTAATAAAAGGTTATTGATATTAATAATATCACCAATTCATTGCCAAAACCCACAATAGCCTGTTTTGACTGATATTAGTAAATATTGGCACTAAATTCTAGATCCTCCCCACCCTTATCAAGCTCTCCGAGCCGTACATTACTTTACTGAGCTGCACAAACAATGCTGTATATCTCGAGAAATATGTACTACTAGTGAATTGTGAGGCTTTTGCTTCACTGAGCACCTTTGGCGCTCATTACAAACCTTTCCTCCCGCCTACTGCAAGCTGGGAAGTCTTTAATGCCTCATCAGCTAGCCTGGCTTTGCGAGGCTCGTAAGCGTGACGACAAATTGCAGTTTGACAACTATTATATGTGATAGAGATAAATATCTATTGCAATGTATAGACACTTTTTAATTATCTTTAAGATAAAATAAAAATATTGTTACAGCAAAAGTGTAATGTTACAGAATTATTATTAAGGTTCTTATTTTGTATTAATTCCTCACCTTCTCTGATATTCCCAGGACTATCCTCCTCCATCACCTGCTGCTGATCTCTTATAGTCAGATCTTCTTGTTCAACCTTGGAGACAACTGGAGGCTTCACATCTAAAGGTCCCACGGATAGAGATAAACAGATTAAGCGCTTTCACCATTGTAATTTTTTACTATCAATCTAGTGTTTGTGTCTTAAAATCTATTTAAATCACCTTTGTCATGAGCCGCGTTGTGTGTAAAACTTCTTGGGTGAGAGATAAAGGATAAATACACCTCAATAAAGACTGATGTAAGTGATAATTGTCCATAAAATATTACTCACCTTCACTGATATTTACAGGAATTTCCTCCTCTTTAATCTCCCGGGGACTCCTCATCTTTTTCTCTTCTTCTTTGTCAGACTCTGAGAGAACTGATGGTGTCACTTTGTCACTGTCTCTAAAATTAAACATTAGATGGTCACACGCTGGGATTAGTTACATGTCTTTTTGGTCTGGACAAATAAACATGAGATGGTCATACGCTGGGATTGGTTACACATCTTTCTGGTCTGTACAAATAAACATGAGACAGTCACACGCTGGGATTGGTTACATGTCTTTATGGTCTGTACAAATAAACATGAGACGGTCACACGTTGGGATTTGTTACACGTCTTTATGGTCAATACAAATAAACATGAGACGGTAATACGCTGGGATTGGTTACACATCTTTTTGGTCTGTACAAATGAACATGAGACAGTCACACGCTGGGATTGGTTACACATCTTTATGGTCTGTACAAATAAACATGAGACGGTCACACGCTGGGATTAGTTACACGTCTTTATGGTCTGTACAAATAAACATGAGACGGTCACACGTTGGGATTTGTTACAAGTCTTTATGGTCAATACAAATAAACATGAGACAGTAATACGCTAAGGTTCGTTACACGTCTTTATGGTCTGTACAAATAAACACAAGACGTTCACGCGCTGGGATTTGTTACATGACCAGACCCCAGGACTCTAATGTTTCAGAGACACATATTACAGACATGTAATAAATGGCCGATCTGTGTCTCCAGATATGAAGTAAAAAGATCTCACCTCTAGGTTTCTCATAAAAGTATCTTAGTGAAGGATCCATATAACAGGACGTGTTCTGCTTTTGAGGATGATATGTAGGAGCCAGCCGTACAACATTCCCACTCCCGTTTGTGTTGGGCTCAGACATTTGTACGACTGGCTCCTCCATTTTACTTTCAGTTTTTCGGTAACAATAGATCACAAAAAATGTATACAGTGATTTTTCTCTTAAGAATTTTACTGGAGAAGACTCTGTAATATCTCTTCTTTCCTGTAGGTTCTGTAAATAAATAGTACACCTGTGTCCACACTTGAATGTCTAAAACAAGTTAAAGACATGCTTCCAGCTCAGAATTCAGAGAAAAACAGTTATTACACTGCACTCTGGGAAGCTAAGCGGGGACATGCAAAGGTGTCCACAAATGCCTAGCTCTTCAAACCATAGCCATTATCAAACATGGCTTCCTTTAAGCTTATGCCTGCTGTATTACACAGCTTTAGGATGCAAAGCCAAGGCTGGATTTTACACAAGCTGAGTATCCAATCCATGTACAGCTGTTTCAAGCATCCTGGCTATCATCAGCATGGAGTGGGATCCCTGCTTGTGTTGTGGACCTTATGACTAGGTAGTTCACCACAACAATCATTTAATATATGGTGGGCAAAAGAGTGATAGAAGCCCTCCACCGTAGAGTAGTACAGTAAATAAATAGTACATGTCTAAAACAAGTTAAAAAATTGCTTCCAGCTCAGAATTCGAGAAAAACAATTATCACACAAGTATTTGACCCCCTGCTGATTTTGAACGTTTGCCATTGGCAAAGAAATGACCAGTCTATAATTTTAATGGTAGGTGTATTTTAACAGTGAGAGACAAAATAACAAAACAAAAAAATCCAGAAAAACGCATGTTAAAAAAGTTATAAATTGATTTGCAGGTTAATGAGTGAAAAAAGTATTTGATCCCCTATCAATCAGCAAGATTTCTGGCTCCCAGGTGTGTTTTATACAGGTAACGAGCTGAGATTAGGAGCACTCTCTTAAAGGGAGTGGCTCAAGAAGAAGCACATTAAGGTCCTGGAGTGGCCTAGCTAGTCTCCAGACCTTAATCCCATCGCAAATCTGTGGAGGGAGATGAAGGTTCGAGTAGCCAAACATCAGCCTCAAAACCTTAATGACTTGGAGAGGATCTGCAAAGAGGACAAAATCCCTCCTGAGATGTGTGCAAACCTGGTGGCCGACTACAAGAAATGTCTGACCTCTGTGATTGCCAACAAGGGTTTTGCCACCAGGTACTAAGTTGTAGGGGTCAAATACTTATTTCACTCATTGAACGGCAAATCAATTTATAACTTATTTGAAATACGTTTTTCTGGATTTTTTGTTATCACTGATAAAATACACTGACCATTAAAATTATAAACTGATAATTTCTTTGTCAGTGGAGAAACGTTCAAAATCAGCAGGGGATCAAATACTTTTTCCCACACTGTAGCTCCCTCCCCACACAAAGACCCACACATACACATATAGCTCCCTCCCCCAATGTATACATAGACACACACACATACACATATAGCTCCCTCTCCCAATCTATACATACACACACATACATGCACGTATAGCTCCCTCCCCACACTGTATACATAGACACACACACACACAAACACATACACATATAGCTCCCTCCCCCAATGTATACATAGACACATATATACATATAACTCCATCCCACCCTTTATACATAGACACACATGCACATATAGCTCCCTCCCCACACTGTATACATAGACATACACATATAGCTCCCTCCCTTAATGTATACATAGACACATATATACATATAACTCCGTCCCACCCTTTATACATAGACACACATACACATACACATATAGCTCCCTCCCCACACTGTATACATAGACACACACATACACATATAGCTCTCTCCCCACACTGTATACATAGACATACACACATACAGCTCCCTCCCCACACTGTATACGTAGACACACACACACATACACATATAGCTCTCTCCCCACACTGTATATATGGACACACACACATATAGCTCACTCCCCACACTGTATACGTAGACACACACACACATATAGCTCCCTCCTCACACTGAATACATAGACGCACACACATATAGCTCTCTCCCCACACTGTATACATAGACACACAAACACACACACATATAGCTCCCTCCTCACACTGTATACATAGACACACACACATACACATATAGCTCCCTCCCCACACTGTATACAGACACACACACATACACATATAGCTCCCTCCCCACACTGTATACAGACACACACACATACACATATAGTCCCCTCCCCACACTGTATACATAGACACACAAATACATATTACAAGTTTACAAGTGGATTTACCTTAAAAAGTAAAGGCTAATAAACTGCAGAGTGCACTAATTGTGCCCAGGTGAGAGGGGTGTGGCTTGACTGTTAAACTTGTATAAAAGGTTTGTGAGCTGGTTTGGGGCCTGTTTACAAGTGGATTTACCTTAAAAAGTAAAGGCTAATAAACTGCAGAGTGCACTAATTGTGCCCAGGTGAGAGGGGTGTGGCTTGACTGTTAAACTTGTATAAAAGGTTTGTGAGCTGGTTTGGGGCCTGTTTACAAGTGGATTTACCTTACAAGTAAAGGCTGATAAATTGCAGAGTGCACTAATTGTGCCCAGGCGAGAAGGCAGAAGTTAATAGAAACCGGAGAAGAGGGAGGGCAGAATAGGCAGAGCAACAGACATGTTTTGGTGGTAGGGGACTCTATTATTAGGAAGGTAGACAGGGTAATTTGTCACCCAGATCCCAGCAATCGAACAGTTTGCCGTCTCCCGGGTGCTCGGGTTCGGCATGTTGTGGATCGGGTGGATAAATTATTGGGAGGGGCTGGTAATGAACCGGCGGTCTTGGTACACATTGGTACCAATGACAAAGTTAGTGGAAGATGGAGCGTCCTAAAGAATGATTTTAGAGAATTAGGGAATAAGCTTAAAGCAAGGACCTCCAAGGTAGTATTTTCTGAGATACTACCAGTGCCACGTGCTAGCCCAGGGAGGCAGAAGGAGCTTAGGGAGGTTAATGCGTGGCTAAAAAAGTGGTGCAGTGCAGAGGGTTTTGGGTTTTTAGAGCACTGGGCTGACTTCTCACTTGGGTACAATCTCTATAGCAGGGATGGATTGCACCTTAATGATGAGGGCGCTTTTGTGCTAGGGAATAGGATGGTAGAACGGCTGGGGGAGTTTTTAAACTTGTAGGTGGGGGGGAGGGACTATATAGAAGTATTGGGGTAAATAGGGTAGAGAGGGAAAGGGATGAATTATTTACCCATGGGGGAGGAGAAGGGGGGAGGGTTACAATAGAAAGTAGGGAGATATTAATAGGGGCCTCAAATACAGTGGCAGGCACTTCACATCAGCAGAGCCATAGCAACATAAAGTGTATGATTGCAAACGCAAGAAGTTTGCCTGGGAAAATGGATGAGCTAGAAATATTAGCAGTACAAGAAAAATGGGGCTTAATAGGCATTACGGAAACATGGTGGGATGAATCTCATGACTGGACTGTTAATCTGGATGGTTATAACCTATTTAGGAAAGATAGGGGCAATGGTAAAAGAGGAGGAGGGATCTGTCTTTATGTTAAGCCTGAATTTAAGCCTATAGTTAGAGAAGATATTTATGCTGGCACTAACGGCATCATTGAATCCTTGTGGGTTGAGCTAAATAGTGGAGGAGCTAATTCTAAATGCATATTGGTGGGAGTATGCTATAAACCCCCAAATATAGCTGAAAGTGAGGAAATACAATTATTGTTACAGATTGGAAATGCAGCTAAGCATGGGCAAGTTCTAATAATGGGAGACTTTAATTACCCTGATATAAACTGGATAAACGAGACCAGCAGCTCAGCTAAGGGGAGCAGGTTCTTGAGTACACTCAGGGATCATTATCTAGCCCAGGTAATACAAGAACCTACTAGAAATGGGGCCATCTTGGATTTAGTCATCACAAGTAATATTGATATAATATCAAATGTAAAAATAGGGGAACCCTTGGGGAACAGTGATCACAACACAGTCTCATTTGAGATTGAATACAAAAAACAGAGTTGTAAGGGGCCAACAAAAACTCTAAATTTTAAAAGGGCTAACTTTAATGGGCTACGGGCAGCAATACAACATATAGACTGGGACAAAGAACTTACAGGGAAGAATACTGAAAATAAATGGACAACATTCAAATCCTTACTAAATAAACATACTCATCAGCATGTACCATGTGGAAATAAAATAAATAGGAGTAAATCACATCCCATGTGGCTTAACAATGACTTAAAGATCATGATGAGGAAAAAGAAGTATGCATTTAAATTATACAAGAAGGAGGGAACAGAGGCATCTTTATGTGACTATAAGGAAATCAACAAGGCTTGCAAAAGGGCTATTAGACTGGCTAAAATAGAAAATGAGAAGTCAGTTGCAATGGAAAGTAAGACTAACCCTAAAATATTTTATAAATATATTAATGGGAAGAAGGCCAGGAAGGAATCGATAGGACCATTACAATGTGACACAGGCCATCTGATAATTAGTGACCAGGAAAAGGCAGATGAGCTAAATAGGTTCTTTTCTTCGGTTTACACAAGGGAGGTACCAGTGGTTGGGACACTGCAACATAATGGGGCTACACTACCTTCACTAAATAATTGGTTAACGCAGGAAGAAATACAAAAGAGGTTGGAGAAAATAAATGTTAATAAAGTCCCAGGTCCTGATGGAATACATCCAAGGGTACTGAGGGAGCTGGGTTCTGTAATAGCCAAACCATTATATCTAATCTTTAAAGACTCGCTCACTACAGGGTCTCTACCAGATGACTGGAGAAAAGCAGAGGTGATACCTATATTTAAGAAGGGATCTAGAGCAAATCCGGGGAATTATAGACCAGTGAGCCTCACTTCTGTAGTTGGGAAGCTTTTAGAAGGGTTAATAAGGGACAGAATACAAGAATATGTCTATTTGAACAGGATCATAGGTAGCAGTCAACATGGATTTATGAAGGAAAGGTCGTGTCAGACCAATCTAATTAGTTTTTATGAGGAGGTTAGTAGGAACTTGGATCAGGGCAACTCAGTGGATGTAGTCTTTTTAGATTTTTCAAAGGCATTTGATACAGTGCCACATGGAAGACTAGTGAGCAAACTAAGGGATACAGGAATTGCAGTAAATATCTGCTCATGGATCGAGAGCTGGCTAAAAGACAGGAAGCAAAGGGTTGTTGTAAATGGAACATACTCCGATTGGTCTAATGTGATAAGTGGGGTTCCTCAGGGCTCAGTATTGGGTCCTCTCCTTTTTAACATATTTATTAATGACATTGAAGTAGGACTCGAATGTAGTGTCTCCATTTTTGCTGATGACACTAAGTTGTGCAAGGTAATAAAATCAGATAATGATGTACTTTCCCTACAAAAGGATTTGCATAAATTAGAGAAATGGGCGGCTAAATGGCAGATGAGATTTAATACAAATAAATGTAAGGTTATGCATTTGGGAAGGAAAAATAGCCAAGCAATCTATAATCTTAATGGAGCAAATCTAGGGGTATCAGATATTGAAAGGGATTTGGGAGTACTAGTGGACAACCACCTAGGTAACAGCGCTCAAAGCCAAGCAGCGGCTGCAAAGGCAAATAAAATATTAGCATGTATTAGGAAGGGTATAGAAGCCAGGGAAGAAGATATAATCCTGCCACTATACAAATCTCTAGTACGCCCTCATTTGGAATATGGAGTACAATTTTGGGCACCACCTCACAAAAAAGACATCTTAGAGCTGGAAAAAGAACAGAGAAGGGCTACAAAACTAATAAGGGGAATGGAGGGGCTAAGTTATGAAGAAAGACTAGCAAAATTAAACTTATTTTCGCTAGAAAAAAGGCGTCTAAGAGGAGATATGATTACGTTATTTAAATACATCCAGGGTCCATATAAGGCTTTGTCAAGTGAGCTTTTTGTAGCAAGAGATTTTCAACTGACAAGAGGACATCCGTTGAGGTTAGAGGAAAAAAGATTTCACCTTAAACAAAGAAAAGGGTTCTTCACAGTTAGGGTGGTTAAACTGTGGAATTCTCTACCAAAGGAGGTGGTGACAGCGAATTCGATAGACAACTTCAAAAAGGGGTTAGATATATTTCTGAATAAAGAGGGCATTCAAGGCTATCCTAGATAACTAGCGAAGGAATATTGATCCAGGGAGAAATTTGATCGCCAGTTTCTGGGGTCAGGAAGGAATTTTGCTTTTTTTCCCCCTTATGAGACAATTGGCAAAGTTTCAATGGGGTTTTTTTTATGTTTGCCTTCCTCTGGATCAATTAACAATAATTAACAATTAACAATAATAATAAATAGTCCAAATTAAAAAGATCAATAGAGATCTAAAAAGGTTGAACTTGATGGACTAACTCTTTATTCATTCTCCAATACTATACTATTAATAATTATTTAATCAATAATTTAATTAATAACTAATCCGCATATTGCAGATCAGAGGAGATCTTAACAGGTTGAACTTGATGGACTGAAAGTCTTTTTTCAACCTTAATTACTATGTAACTATGTAACTATGTAACATATAGCTCTCTCCTCACACTGTATACATAGACACACACACATACACATATAGCTCCCTCCTCACACTGTATACATAGACACACACATATACACATATAGCTCCCTCCTCACACTGTATACATAGACACACACATACACATATAGCTCTCTCCCCACACAGTATACATAGACACACACACATACACATATAGTCCCCTCCCCACACTGTATACATAGGCACATATACACATATAGCTCCCTCCCCACACTGTATACATAGGCACATATACACATATAGCTCCCTCCCCACACTGTATACATAGACACACATACACATATAGTCCCCTCCCCACACTGTATACATAGACACACATACACATATAGTCCCCTTCCCACACTGTATACATAAACACACACACATATAGTCCCCTCCCCACACTGTATACATAAACACAATATACACATATAGCCCCTCCCCACACTGTATACATAGACACACATACACATATAACTCTCTCCCCACACTGTATACATAGACACACATACACATATAGTCCCCTCCCCACACTGTATACATAGGCACATATACACATATAGTCCCCTCCCCACACTGTATACATAGGCACATATACACATATAGCTCTCTCCCCACACTGTATACAGAGACACACACACATACACATATAGCTCCCTCCCCACACTGTATACATAGACACACAAACACATATAGCTCCCTCCCCACACTGTATACATAGGCACACACATATACACATACACATATAGTCCCCTCCCCGCACTGTATACATAGGCACACACACACATATAGCTCCCTCCCCACACTGTATACATAGGCACACACACACATATAGCTCTCTCCACACACTGTATACAAAGACACGCAAACACATACAGCTCCCTCCCCACACTGTATACATAGGCACACACATATACACATATAGTCCCCTCCCCGCACTGTATACATAGACACACATATATACACATATAGTCCCCTCCCCGCACTGTATACATAGGCACACACCTATACACATATAGCTCTCTCCCCACACTGTATACATAGACACACACACATACACATATATTCCCCTCCCCACACTGTATACATAGGCACACACATATACACATATAGCTCTCTCCCCACACTGTATACATAGACACACACACACATATAGCTCCCTCCCCACACTGTATACATAGGCACACACACACATATAGCTCTCTCCACACACTGTATACAGAGACACACAAACACATACAGCTCCCTCCCCACACTGTATACATAGACACACACACACACATACAGCTCCCTCCCCACACTGTATACATAGACACACACACACATATAGCTCCCTCCCCACACTGTATACATAGGCACACACACAAACACATATAGCTCCCTCCCCACACTGTATACATAGACACACACACATACAGCTCCCTCCCCACACTGTATACATAGACACACACACATACACATATAGCTCCCTCCCCACACTGTATACATAGACACACACACATACAGCTCCCTCCCCACACTGTATACATAGACACACACACATACACATATAGCTCCCTCCCCACACTGTATACATAGACACACACACATACAGCTCCCTCCCCACACTGTATACATAGACACACACACACATACAGCTCCCTCCCCACACTGTATACATAGACACACACACACATACAGTCCCCTCCCCACACTGTATACATAGACACACACACACATACAGCTCCCTCCCCACACTGTATACATAGACACACACACACATACAGCTCCCTCCCCACACTGTATACATAGACACACACACACACACATATAGCTCCCTCCCCACACTGTATACATAGACACACACACATACACATATAGCTCCCTCCCCACACTGTATACATAGACACACACACATACACATATAGCTCCCTCCCCACACTGTATACATAGACACACACACACACATACAGCTCCCTCCCCACACTGTATACATAGACACACACACACACACATACAGCTCCCTCCCCACACTGTATACATAGACACACACACACACATATAGCTCCCTCCCCACACTGTATACATAGACACACACACACATATAGCTCCCTCCCCACACTGTATACATAGACACACAAACACATATAGCTCCCTCCCCACACTGTATACATAGACACACACACACATATAGCTCCCTCCTCACACTGTATACATAGACACACACACATATAGCTCCCTCCCCACACTGTATACATAGACACACACACACATATAGCTCCCTCCCCACACTGTATACATAGACACACACACACATATAGCTCTCTCCACACACTGTATACATAGACACACAAACACATACAGCTCCCTCCCCACACTGTATACATAGACACACAAACACATACAGCTCCCTCCCCACACTGTATACATAGACACACACACACACATATAGCTCCCTCCTCACACTGTATACATAGACACACACACACACATATAGCTCCCTCCCCACACTGTATACATAGACACACACACACATACAGCTCCCTCCCCACACTGTATACATAGACACACACACATATAGCTCCCTCCCCAAACTGTATACATAGACACACACACACATATAGCTCTCTCCACACACTGTATACATAGACACACACACACATACAGCTCCCTCCCCACACTGTATACATAGACACACACACACACATATAGCTCTCTCCCCACACTGTATACATAGACACACACACATATAGCTCCCTCCCCACACTGTATACATAGACACACACATACACATATAGCTCCCTCCCCACACTGTATACATAGACACACACACATACACATATAGTCCCCTCCTCACACTGTATACATAGACACACACATACACATATAGCTCCCTCCCCACACTGTATACATAGACACACACACATATAGCTCCCTCCCCACACTGTATACATAGACACACACACACATATAGCTCCCTCCCCACACTGTATACATAGACACACACACACATATAGCTCTCTCCACACACTGTATACATAGACACACAAACACATACAGCTCCCTCCCCACACTGTATACATAGACACACAAACACATACAGCTCCCTCCCCACACTGTATACATAGACACACACACATATAGCTCCCTCCCCACACTGTATACATAGACACACACACACATATAGCTCCCTCCCCACACTGTATACATAGACACACACACACATATAGCTCTCTCCACACACTGTATACATAGACACACAAACACATACAGCTCCCTCCCCACACTGTATACATAGACACACACACACACATATAGCTCCCTCCTCACACTGTATACATAGACACACACACACACATATAGCTCCCTCCCCACACTGTATACATAGACACACACACACATACAGCTCCCTCCCCACACTGTATACATAGACACACACACACATATAGCTCTCTCCACACACTGTATGCATAGACACACACACACATATAGCTCCCTCCCCACACTGTATACATAGACACACACACACATATAGCTCCCTCCCCAAACTGTATACATAGACATACACACACATATAGCTCTCTCCACACACTGTATACATAGACACACACACACATACAGCTCCCTCCCCACACTGTATACATAGACACACACACACACATATAGCTCTCTCCCCACACTGTATACATAGACACACACACATATAGCTCCCTCCCCACACTGTATACATAGACACACACATACACATATAGCTCCCTCCCCACACTGTATACATAGACACACACACATACACATATAGTCCCCTCCCCACACTGTATACATAGACACACATACACATACAGCTCCCCCCCCACACTGTATACATAGACACACACATACATATATAGCTCTCTCCCCGCACTGTATACATAGACACACACACACATATATAGCTCCCTCCCCACACTGTATACATAGACACACACATACACATATAGCTCTCTCCCCGCACTGTATACATAGACACACATACACGTAATTGCAGAGTGCACTAAGTGTGCCCAAGTGAGAGGGGTGTGGCTTGACTGCTAAACTAATATAAAAGGTTTGTGAGCTGTTTTGGGGCCTGTTTACAAGTGGATTTACCTTACAAGTAAAGGCTGATAAACTGCAGAGTGCACTAATTGTTCCCAGGCGAGAAGGCAGAAGTTAATATAAACAGGAGAAGGGGCGAATTTGTGAGCTTGCGAACATTTCGATTATTAAGTGCAATTCTAGTAAAAGCCTAGGAGTTTAAATAAAAGGAGGGACTTCAAAGAAAAGGGAGGGCAGATTTATAGTGCAAAGGAGGAAAACTTTTTACAAATATATTATTTTATATTCTTTATTTTTCCCACTGAAATTTTATAGAAAATAATAATATTAATGAGTCAGTCCAGTGGCAACCTCACTTAGTGTACATCCTGTCATATGTATGCAATACTGGAACAGATGATCCAGGGTCCATACCTCTGTGACAGGTGAGCATGTTGCCTCTCTGGAAGCTCAAATTGGAGATCAGGAGAGGAGAATTGAAGCATGTATGTGATATTGCTCCACTGGAGAGGGGGTTGGTGCTCACTGAGCACAGTTTAGCTGGGCCTAGCATTGAGGGTGGAGCTGGGGCTTGTGAGGATGTCCAGGGAGGTAGCTGGGTTACAGTTAACAGGGGTAAGCAGGGGTAAGAGGAGGAGGCAGGCCAGTTCTGAGTTGGCAAAACCCAACAGATTTGCCAGATTGAGTGAAACTGTTGGGGATGTCCATTCAGGAATGGCAATGCCAGATAGAGCTGTTCCCTGAAACAGCCAGGAGAACAGTTCTACTGGAGGAGAGGGAGGGCAGAATAGGCAGAACAGACAGGTTTTGGTGGTAGGGGACTCTATTATTAGGAAGGTAGACAGGGTGATTTGTCACCCAGATCCCAGCAATCCAACAGTTCGCTGTCTCCCGGGTGCTCGGGTTAGTTCATGTTGTGAATCGGGTAGACAAATTATTGGGAGGGGCTGGAAATGAACCAGCGGTCTTGGTACATATTGGTACCAATGACAAAGTTAGTAACTATGTAAGATGGAGTGTCCTAAAGATGGAGTGTCCTAAAGAATGATTTTAGAGAACTAGGTAATAAGCTGAAGGCAAGGACCTCCAAGGTAGTATTTTATGAGATACTACCAGTACCACATGCAAGCCCAGCGAGGCAGAAGGAGCTTAGGGAGGTTAATACATGTCTTAAGATGTGGTCACTAAGGAGGTGTTTGGGTTTTTAGAGCACTGGGCTAACCTCTCACTTTGGTATAATCTCTACAGTAGGGATGGATTGCACCTTAATAATAAGGGAGCTTTTGTGCTAGGGGATAGGATGGTAGAAAGGCTGGAGGAGTTTTTACACTAGTAGGTGGGGGGGAGGGACTAGATATAAGTAATGGGGTAGAAAGTGTAGAGGGTATAAGGGATCAATAAACAAATCATAGGGGAGGAGATGGGGGAGGGGTAGTATAGTCAATAGGGAGGTAGTACTAAGTAACTGAAGTACAGTGGCAGGCACTTCAGAACTACAGACTCATAACATAAGGTGTATGCTTGCTAATGCCAGAAGCTTGTCAAAAAAAAATGGGAGAGTTAGAATTTTTAGCACTTAATGAAAAATGGGATTTAATAGTCATTACTGAAACGTGGTGGGATGAATCTCATGACTTAACTGTTAATCTGGATGTTTATAACCTATTTAGGAAAGATGGAGGCAATGGTAAAAGAGGAGGAGGGATTTGTCAGTATGTTAAGCCTGAATTTAAGCCTATAGTCAGAGAAGATATTTATGGTGGACCTAGTGATAAAGTTGAATGTTTGTGGGTAGAGTTAAATAGCGGAGCAGCAAATTCCAAAAGAATATTAGTAGGAGTATGCTATAAACCCCCAAATATAGCTGAAAGTGAGGAAATACAATTATTGTTACAGATTGGAAATGTAGCTAAGCATGGGCAAGTTCTAATAATGGGAGACTTTAATTACCCTGATATAAACTGGATAAATGAGACCAGCAGTTCATCTAAGGGGAGCAGGTTCTTGATTACACTCAGGGATCATTATCTGGCCCAGGTTATACAAGAGCCTACTAGAAATGAACCTATCTCAGATTTACTCATCACAAATAATATTGATATAGTATCTAATGTTGAAATAGGGCAACCTTTGGGAGACAGTGATCACAACTCATTTGAGATTGAATAAAAAAACTACATTTTAAGGGGCCAACAAAAACTCTTAATTTTAAAAGGGCAGATTTTAATGGTCTAAGGGCAGCAATACAAAGTATAGACTGGGACAGAGAACTGATAGGTAAAAATACTGAACATAAATGGACAACATTTAAATCCTTACTAAATATACATACACATTGGCATACCGTGTGGGAATAAAAGTAAAAGGAGTAAATCACAACCCATGTGGCTTAACAAGGATTTAAATATCAAGATACGGAGTAAAAAAAGGGCATTTAAATTATACAAACCAGAGGGGACAGAGACTGCTTTGTGGGAGTACAAGGAAATCAACAAGGCTTGCAAAAGGGCTATTAAACTGGCTAAAATAGAACATGAAAAATTAATTGCAAAAGAGAGTAAGACTAACCCTTAAATATTTTTTAAGTATATTACTGGGAAGAAGGCGAGGAAGGAAGCTATAGGAACATTTCAATGTGACACAGGCCGTCTGATAATTAGTGACCAAGAAAAGGCAGATGAGCTAATTAGGTTATTTTCGTCGGTTTACACAAGGGAGGTACCAGTGGTTGGGAGACGGCAACATAATGGGGCTACACTACCTTTGCCAAATAATTGGTTAACACAGGAAGTAATCCAAAAGTGGTTGGAAAAAATAAATGTTAATAAAGCCCTGGGTCCTGATGGAATACATCCAAGGGTACTAAGGGAACTGGGTTCTGTAATAGCCAAACCATTATATCTAATCTTTCAAGACTCACTCAACACAGGGTCGCTACCAGATAACTGGAGAAAAGCCTATGTGATACCTATATTTAAGAAGGGAGCAAGAGCAAATCCGGGGAATTATAGACCAGTGAGCCTCACATTTGTTGTTGAGAAACCTTTAGAAGGGTTAATAAGGGATAATATACAATAATATGTCTATTTGAACAAGATCATAAGTAGCAGTCAACACAGATTTATAAAGGATAGGTCATGTCAGACTAATCTAATTAGTTTCTATAGTAGGAACTTGGATCAGGGCAACTCAGTGGATGTAGTCTTTTTGGAATTTGCAAAGGCTTTTGATACAGTGCCACATGGAAGACTTTTGAGCAAACTAAAGGATACAGGAATTGCAGTAAATATCTGCTCATGGATCGAAAGCTGGCTAAAAGACAGGAAGCAAAGGGTTGTTGTAAATGGAACATACTCTGATTGGACTAATGTGGTAAGTGGGGTTCCTCAGGGTTCAGTATTAGGTCCTCTCCTTTTTAATATATTTATTAATGACCTGGAAGTAGGATTGGAAAGTATTGTCTCCATTTTTGCTGATGACACTAAGTCGTGCAAGGTAACGTTGCATAAATTAGAGAAATGGGTGGCTAAATGGCAGATGAGATTTAATACAAATAAATGTAAAGTTATGCATCTGGGAAGGAAAAATAACCATGCAATTTACAATCTTAATGAAGCAAATCTAGGGGTATCTGATAATGAAAGGGATTTGGCAGTACTAGGTAGCCGTGCTCAATGTCAAGCAGCAGCTGCAAAGGCAAGTAAAATATTAGCATGTATTAAAAAGGGTATAGAAGCCAGGGAAGCTAATATAATTCTGCCACTATACAAATCTCTAGTACGCCCTCATTTGGAATATGGAGGACAATTTTGGGCACCACTTCATAAAAAGGAAATTTTAGAGCTGGAAAAAGTACAGAGAAGGACAACAAAACTAATAAGGGGAATGGAAGGGCTAAGTTATGAAGAAAATCTAGCCAAATTAAACTAATTTTCCCTAGAAAAAAGGTGTCTACGAGGGAATATGATTACCTTATATAATATACATCCAGGGTAAATATAAGGCTTTGTCAAGTTAACTTTTTGTAGAAAGAGATTTTCAACTGACAAGAGGACATCCCTTGAGGTTAGAGGAAAAAAAGATTTCAGAAAAGGGTTCTTCACAGTTAGGGTGGTTAAAGTGTGGAATTCTCTACCAAAGGAAGTGGTGGCAGCAAATTTGTTAGATAACTTTAAAAAGGAGTTAGATATATTTTTGAATAAAGAGGGCATTCAAGGCTATCCTAGATAACTAGCGAAGGAATATTGATCCAGGGAGAAATTTGATCGCCAGTTTCTGGGGTCAAGAAGGAATTTAGCTTTTTGTCCCCTTATGAGACAATTGGCAAAGTTTCAATAGGGTTTTTTTGCCTTCCTCTGGATCAATAAACAATTAATAACAAATAATGCACATATTAATAGAATCAGAAGAGATATAAATAGGTCGAACTTGATGGACTAACAACCTCAAATACTATGTAACAAAACTAATAAGGGGAATGGAGGGGCTAAGTTATGATGAAGGACCAATCAAATTAAACTTATTTTCTCTAGAAAAAGGCATCTAAGAGGAGATATGATTTCCTTATATAAATATATCCAGGGTCAGTATAAAGATTTGTCAAGGGAGCTTTTTGTGCCAATAGGTTTTCAACTGACAAGAGGACATCCCTTGAGGTTAGAAGTAAAAAGATTCCACCTTAAAGAAAGAAAAGGGTTCTTCACAGTAAGGGTGGTTAATCTGTGGAATTCTCTACCAGAGGAGGTGGTGACAGCGGATTCGATAGATAACTTTAAAAGGGGACTGGATTTATTTCTAATTAAAAAGAGAATTCAGGGTTATCATGGATAATTAGAGAGAGTATTGATCCAGGGAGAAATCCGATCGCCAGTATCTGGGGTCAGGAATGAATATTTTTGGTTTTGAGACACTTGGCAGAGTTTCACTTGGGTTTTTTTCTGTTTGCCCTCCTCTGGATCAATTAACAACTAATTAATTAATAACTAATTTGCATATTGCAGATCAGAGGAGATCTTAAAAGGTTGAACTTGATGGACTGAAAGTCTTTTTTCAACCTCAATTAGTATGTAACTATGTAACATATAGCTCTCTCCCCACACTGTATACAGACACACATATATACACATATAGTCCCCTCCCCGCACTGTATACATAGACACACATATATATATACACATATAGTCCCCTCACCGCACTGTATACATAGACACACACACATACACATATAGCTCCCTCCCCACACTGTATACATAGACACACATATATACACATATAGCCCCCTCCCCGCACTGTATACATAGACACATATATATACATGTGACGAGATCAGTCTCGTCAATGCGAATTGGAGAAGCTTTGAGGCCCACATTCTGCCTTTTGACTACGGCCCATGTTGACTTCCTCCTACAAAGACATAGAAGCCATGTTCCATTTGGTCAGAAAGGACTGTGATCTAACTTTTGAACCACTGGACCAATTTGTATCATTTTGACACATGTTTGTATTTGGAGTATGCTGATTCTGAAAATGTATGTTTTATGTGAATGTGATGCATACTTTTAAAGTTATGAAAAATGTGTAGATATGTGTTACAGATTCTGACCATCCCCCATTAGGTAAACACAGGGTGTCGCCAGGACTTGAACAAAGGGCCAGTGTATGGGGTTTCCCAGGGGCATAGACAAGGAGCAAACAGGAAGTTTCCATGAGGACAGTCTGGGTGAGAATGAGCATGGTAGCCATGCCTTGGGGGTGGCCCATGGGAGGAGTCTCATGGTTCCTACCCTGTCTGATTGGCCATAGGTAATTAGGGGTTGACCAAAGGTAGTCACTGCCCCTACGGTGTATGTGGAAATGGGTTTTTATATATGTCTTGGTTTTTAATAAAGAAGAGAGTTCTCTGCTTGACCCTCAACCACAGAGCGTGTGTCTCGTGCTTGGGGGAATGGGTGTCCTGCAGTAGCTGTCCCTATAGCACTGGACGGGCGGATCGGCTAAAAAGGCCTGGGCCCCCCCTTCTATGTTTGGGGGGTACCGTTACACTGGTGGCAAGCGGCGGGATTGTTCCCACAGCCAGAAGGACAGCTACAGGAGACACCATTCTGTGGATTTACAAGTTGGGGGCAACGCATGTCCCAGCACAGCGACCCTAAAAGCAGCAGAATGGAACCAGCAGTGCTATACGAGGATGGGGACCTGGATGGCCGGGATGCATTAAGGAAAGGCATCTGGTACCAGGCCCTGGATAATGTACAATACCAGCGGGGTGAGAGTCTCCCCAGTGAAGAGCAACGGTTGCAGAAGCAAGTGGCCCTGCGCATGCCCTTCCTGGGAGAGCAGCCCCTTGAGGAATGGGTGGAGGAACTCAAGCTCCGTGCATGGCAGGAGCTATGGCTGGAGGATGCCTACCAGGCGCTCTGGTGGTATATGGCACAGTATATACCCTGGACAGCCGAGCATGACAAGCCAGAGGGAGAGGAGTTTGATGGTCCTGGCTTGTTATGGGAGTCATTTGCAGAGCCTGACTTCGGGAGCCCTGCGCAGACCAGACTTGAGGATATTTTCTATGAGAGGGAGGCTAGGCATGACTGGGATGACCCCCATGAGGTAGAGCAAGACCTTGTTCACCTAGCAACCCTGGAGTGGGAACTGGAGAAGGACTACCGAGATCTCTTCCATTCCATTGGGAAGGCTCAGCATTACAACAAGGTGAGAGACCCAGATCCAGACCCCTTCAGCTGGGAAGATATTGTAGAAATTTATCGGGAGGAATCCCAGGCGGCAGGTGGAGATGGGACCGAGGTCTCTCCACCGGCCCTACAGGGATGCTGGGTGGCTAGCCCAGATCCCCAGCGCCAGTGTGAAGTGCAGGGAGTGGAGAGCATTGTCTCCCCTCCCCAGCGGAAGTGTACCTTGCAAGGAGAGGAGAGCAGCGTCCTCCCTCCCCAGCGTCAGGGTGAGCTGCAGGGAATTGAGAGCTCAGACTCCATTCCCCATCGACAGAGTGATATGCAGGGAATTGGGAGCCCCGTCTCCATTCTCCAGCAACAGGCTGAGCTACCAGGGGCAGAGACGGTCGGTCCTGTCCCCCAGCAACAGGGCTGTTTAGCCAAAGGGGAGACCGTCAGTCTCCCCACCCTACAACCAGGCCCCAAACAGGCTACTTCCGTGGTAGCGCTGGCACCAGGGCAGAGCACCGCTGGTCTCTGCCCACTCAGCAACCCACCAAGGCAGCTTACCAGTGCCCAGCACAGCCGTGGTGAGGCACCTGGACATGGACAAGTTTCTCCTCTACCCAGGTGTAGTAACCAGTTATTGTGGGTGGGCTGTACTGTTGATTGTGTTTTGTGGGTGGCCTTCTGGACTAGCCCGGAATCTGACCGGCAGGAGGTCAGATATCCGGTTAGTCTTTTTGGAATGGGGGAGAGATGTGACGAGATCAGTCTCGTCAATGCGAATTGGAGAAGCTTGGAGGCACACATTCTGCCTTTTGACTACGGCCCATGTTGACTTCCTCCTACAAAGACATAGAAGCCATGTTCCATTTGGTCAGAAAGGACTGTGATCTAACTTTTGAACCACTGGATCAATTTGTATCATTTTGACACATGTTTGTATTTGGAGTATGCTGATTCTGAAAATGTATGTTTTATGTGAATGTGATGCATACTTTTAAAGTTATGAAAAATGTGTAGATATGTGTTACAGATTCTGACCATCCCCCATTAGGTAAACACAGGGTGTCGCCAGGACTTGAACAAAGGGCCAGTGTATGGGGTTTCCCAGGGGCATAGACAAGGAGCAAAAAGGAAGTTTCCATGAGGACAGTCTGGGTGAGAATGAGCATGGTAGCCATGCCTGGGGGGTGGCCCATGGGAGGAGTCTCATGGTTCCTACCCTGTCTGATTGGCCATAGGTAATTAGGGGTTGACCAAAGGTAGTCACTGCCCCTACGGTGTATGTGGAAATGGGTTTTTATATATGTCTTGGTTTTTAATAAAGAAGAGAGTTCTCTGCTTGACCCTCAACCACAGAGCGTGTGTCTCGTGCTTGGGGGAATGGGTGTCCTGCTGTAGCTGTCCCTATAGCACTGGACGGGCGGATCGGCTAAAACGGCCTGGGCGCCCCCTTCTATGTTTGGGGGGTACCGTTACAATACACATATAGTCCCCTCCCCACACTGTATACATAGACAAACATATATACACATATAGTCCCCTCCCCGCACGGTATACATAGACACACATATATACACATATAGTCCCCTCCCCGCACTGTATACATAGACACACATATATACACATATAGTCCCCTCCCCACACTTTATACATAGACACACATATATACACATATAGTCCCCTCCCACGCTATATACATAGACACACATATATACACATATAGTCCCCTCCCCACACTGTATACATAGACACACATATATACACATATAGTCCCCTCCCCACACTGTATACATAGACACACATATATACACATATAGTCCCCTCCCCGCACTGTATACATAGACACACATATATACACATATAGTCCCCTCCCCGCACTGTATACATAGACACACATATATACACATATAGTCCCCTCCCCACACTGTAAACATAGACACACATATATACACATATAGTCCCCTCCCCGCACTGTATACATAGACACACATATATACAGATATAGCTCTCTCCCCACACTGTATACATAGACACACACACATACACATATAGCTCCCTCCCCACACTGTATACATAGACACACATATATACACACATATATACACATTAAGTCCATGTTTGTATTTGGAGTATGCTGATTCTGAAAATGTATGTTTTATGTGAATGTGATGCATACTTTTAAAGTTATGAAAAATGTGTAGATATGTGTTACAGATTCTGACCATCCCCCATTAGGTAAACACAGGGTGTCGCCAGGACTTGAACAAAGGGCCAGTGTATGGGGTTTCCCAGGGGCATAGACAAGGAGCAAACAGGAAGTTTCCATGAGGACAGTCTGGGTGAGAATGAGCATGGTAGCCATGCCTGGGGGGTGGCCCATGGGAGGAGTCTCATGGTTCCTACCCTGTCTGATTGGCCATAGGTAATTAGGGGTTGACCAAAGGTAGTCACTGCCCCTACGGTGTATGTGGAAATGGGTTTTTATATATGTCTTGGTTTTTAATAAAGAAGAGAGTTCTCTGCTTGACCCTCAACCACAGAGCGTGTGTCTCGTGCTTGGGGGAATGGGTGTCCTGCTGTAGCTGTCCCTATAGCACTGGACGGGCGGATCGGCTAAAACGGCCTGGGCGCCCCCTTCTATGTTTGGGGGGGTACCGTTACAATACACATATAGTCCCCTCCCCACACTGTATACATAGACACACATATATACACATATAGTCCCCTCCCCGCACGGTATACATAGACACACATATATACACATATAGTCCCCTCCCCGCACTGTATACATAGACACACATATATACACATATAGTCCCCTCCCCACACTTTATACATAGACACACATATATACACATATAGTCCCCTCCCACGCTATATACATAGACACACATATATACACATATAGTCCCCTCCCCACACTGTATACATAGACACACATATATACACATATAGTCCCCTCCCCACACTGTATACATAGACACACATATATACACATATAGTCCCCTCCCCACACTGTATACATAGACACACATATATACACATATAGTCCCCTCCCCACACTGTATACATAGACACACATATATACACATTAAGTCCCCTCCCCGCACTGTATACATAGACACACATATATACACATATAGTCCCCTCCCCGCACTGTATACATAGACACACACATACACATATAGTCCCCTCCCCACACTGTATACATAGACACACATATATACACATATAGTCCCCTCCCCACACTGTATACATAGACACACATATATACACATATAGTCCCCTCCCCGCACTGTATACATAGACACACATATATACACATATAGTCCCCTCCCCGCACTGTATACATAGACACACATATATACACATATAGTCCCCTCCCCGCACTGTATACATAGACACACACATACACATATAGTCCCCTCCCGACACTGTATACATAGACACACATATATACACATATAGTCCCCTCCCGGCACTGTATACATAGACACACATATATATATACATATAGTCCCCTCCCCACACTGTATACATAGACACACATATATACACATATAGTCCCCTCCCCACACTGTATACATAGACACACATATATACACATATAGTCCCCTCCCCACACTGTATACATAGACACACATATATACACATATAGTCCCCTCCTCGCACTGTATACATAGACACACACATACACACATATAGTCCCCTCCCCGCACTGTATACATAGACACACACATACACATATAGTCCCCTCCCCACACTGTATACATAGACACACATATATACACATATAGTCCCCTCCCCGCACTGTATACATAGACACACATATATACACATATAGTCCCCTCCCCACACTGTATACATAGACACACAAATATATACACATATAGTCCCCTCCCCACACTGTATACATAGACACACAAATATATACACATATAGTCCCCTCCCCGCACTGTATACATAGACACACATATATATACATATATAGTCCCCTCCCCACACTGTATACATAGACACACATATATACACATATAGTCCCCTCCCCACACTGTATACATAGACACACATATATACACATATAGTCCCCTCCCCACACTGTATACATAGACACACATATATACACATATAGTCCCCTCCCCACACTGTATACATAGACACACATATATACACATATAGTCCCCTCCCCACACTGTATACATAGACACACATATATACACATATAGTCCCCTCCCCGCACTGTATACATAGACACACAAATATATACACATATAGTCCCCTCCCCGCACTGTATACATAGACACACATATATATACACATATAGTCCCCTCCCCACACTGTTTTCATAGACACACATATATACACATATAGTCCCCTCCCCGCACTGTATACATAGACACACACATACACACATATAGTCCCCTCCCCGCACTGTATACATAGACACACACATACACATATAGTCCCCTCCCCACACTGTATACATAGACACACATATATACACATATAGTCCCCTCCCCACACTGTATACATAGACACACATATATACACATATAGTCCCCTCCCCACACTGTATACATAGACACACATATATACACATATAGTCCCCTCCCCACACTGTATACATAGACACACATATATACACATATAGTCCCCTCCCCACACTGTATACATAGACACACATATATACACATATAGTCCCCTCCCCACACTGTATACATAGACACACATATATACACATATAGTCCCCTCCCCGCACTGTATACATAGACACACATATATATACACATATAGTCCCCTCCCCACACTGTATACATAGACACACATATATACACATATAGTCCCCTCCCCGCACTGTATACATAGACACACACATACACACATATAGTCCCCTCCCCGCACTGTATACATAGACACACACATACACACATATAGTCCCCTCCCCGCACTGTATACATAGACACACACATACACATATAGTCCCCTCCCCACACTGTATACATAGACACACATATATACACATATAGTCCCCTCCCCGCACTGTATACATAGACACACATATATACACATATAGTCCCCTCCCCGCACTGTATACATAGACACACATATATACACATATAGTCCCCTCCCCGCACTGTATACATAGACACACACACATACACATATAGTCCCCTCCCCACACTGTATACATAGACACACATATATACACATATAGTCCCCTCCCCGCACTGTATACATAGACACACATATATACACATATAGTCCCCTCCCCACACTGTATACATAGACACACATATATACACATATAGTCCCCTCCCCGCACTGTATACATAGACACACATATATACACATATAGTCCCCTCCCCACACTGTATACATAGACACACATATATACACATATAGTCCCCTCCCCGCACTGTATACATAGACACACATATATACACATATAGTCCCCTCCCCGCACTGTATACATAGACACACATATATACACATATAGTCCCCTCCCCACACTGTATACATAGACACACATATATACACATATAGTCCCCTCCCCACACTGTATACATAGACACACATATATACACATATAGTCCCCTCCCCACACTGTATACATAGACACACATATATACACATATAGTCCCCTCCCCGCACTGTATACATAGACACACATATATATACACATATAGTCCCCTCCCCACACTGTATACATAGACACACATATATACACATATAGTCCCCTCCCCACACTGTATACATAGACACACATATATACACATATAGTCCCCTCCCCACACTGTATACATAGACACACATATATACACATATAGTCCCCTCCCCACACTGTATACATAGACACACATATATACACATATAGTCCCCTCCCCACACTGTATACATAGACACACAAATATATACACATATAGTCCCCTCCCCGCACTGTATACATATATATACACATATAGTCCCCTCCCCACACTGTATACATAGACACACATATATACACACATAGCTCCCTCCCCACACTGTATATATAGACATACATGTATAGAGATACCATACACTCTCCCTACACACTATACATAAATATATCGGTATAAACTCACAGCTTCCTATTGTGTAGTAACTTGGTCTCAGCTAAGTGACGTCACCACGCAATATCACCCACTTTAATATGTGCGTCTCAAAATACAAGGGTGGATCTGCCATCTTTGTTATGGGCAAAGTTTGGTACTCAGTTACGGACATTAACGTGTGATGAACTGGCCCTAAAGCTACTCCAACACCCTTCAAATAATCATTCATTACAAATAGTTACATCGTTAATTAAATTTACATGCTATATCTAGGTACACAAAGCCATTTAAGAAGCGATGCCCCGCCCCCTTTCCCCTAATATTTTTGCGGGGGATTGTGGGAGTTGTAGTCAGTTGTAGTATCTTTCAGTACACCGCGGGTGCTGCTGGGACAGTGATTACGTTAGTTATTCACCATATAGATAGGTGTCACATTTCATATATCTTTTTATGTTTACATTGGTTGTGTGATATTGTCTGGGAACAGGAGGATCACATTCACACACAGTGCTGATGTATAGAGATGAGAGAGAGAGAGACAGATAGAGAGAAAGAGAGACAGAGAGAGAGAGACAGATATATATATATATATATATATAGAGAGAGAGAGAGAGATACAGATATATAGATAGGTGTTACATTCCATATATCTGTTTATATTTACATTGGTTGTGTGATATTGTCTGGGAACAGGAGGATCACATTCACACACAGTGCTGATGTATAGAGATGAGAGAGAGAGAGAGACAGAGAGAAAGACAGACAGAGAGATACAGATATATATATAGAGAGAGACAGATAGAGAGAGAGAGATATAGATAGAGAGAGAGAGATATATAGATAGAGAGAGAGAGAGAAAGAGACAGATATATATATAGAGAGAGAAAGAGACAGACAGACAGATAGTTACATAGAGAGAGAGAAAGAGACAGATAGAGAGATACAGATATATATAGAGAGAGAGAGATAGCGAGAGAGAGCAATGTGAGAAAAAGACAGCTATATATATATATAGAGAGAGAGAGCAATGTGAGAAAGAGACAGCTATATATATATATATATATATAGAGAGAGAGAGAGCAATGTGAGAAAGAGAGACAGCTATATATATATATACTAGCGAATTGCCCGTCAAAAAATGACGGCAATGAAATTGTAAGGTAGCTAATGCTGTTTGGTGTGTAATAATGAAATATATAATACATTAATAAATGAATATACTTTACCTATTTTGAAGCATTGGGTTGAAGAGCTGTCAATGTGTTTTGAGGTTGCTGCAGCATTAGTGTTGTGGAGCTGCTGTGTAAGCGTGCTGAATGTGCGCAGTGTAATACTGTGCGTGCGCGAGACCAAACCGTTAGCGTAGTTGTGTACTTCTGCATTGGCGTAAAATGGCGGGTTATTTGTGTTATGCGTCTTTGCGGATTATCCGTCGGTGCTTTGTGGTGTTTTTCGAGTTTCGTGTGTTGTTTTGCGAGTGTGTTGTGGTGTTTTGCGAGAGTGTTGTGGTGTTTTGCGAGTGTGTTGTGGTGTTTTACATGTTGAGAGTGCTGTAGCCTCGTTTTCGTTTTTTTCGTTGGCCATTTTTTCTCTCGCTTAGCGATTTTATTAGTGTCTAAAGTGTTTTATTTTTATTTAAATGAAGGTGTAAGTTGCTTTTTTGAGGTCCTGCATGGTTCCTCTTGCTGTAGGTAAGCTTTTTATGTGTGTGTTGTGTGTATTTATTGTGTTTTAAATGTTTTTATGTTCGCGGGTTGCGTCCGATGTTTGCGAGGTCGTAATGTGTGGTAACGTGTCTCGTATGGTGTTTGCGTGTGTAGCCTCGTTTTCGTTTTGTTCGGCGGCCATTTTTTCTGTCGCTTAGCAAATTTTTTAGTGTCTAAAATCTTTTATTTTGAGTGAAATTAAGGTGTAAGTTGTATTTTTGAGGTCCTGGATGCTCCCTCTAATTGTAGGTAAGCTTTTTATGTATGTGCTGTGTGTATTTATTGTGTTTTGAATTTTGTAATGTTGGCGAGTTGCGTCCGAATGTTGCGAGGCCGTAATGTGTGTGAACGTGTGTCGTATGTTGTTTACGTTGCTCGTAAAATTTAGCGAGTGTCGTAATTGGTGTGTCGTGTTGTTTGCGTTGCGACGTGAAGTTTTCGAGGGCTGCAGGTGCTGGCATGGAGCGCCTTTGGCGCTCCATGCCAGCAACTGAGGCCCTCGCCCAGTGCCCTCGCTTCGTGATATATATATATATAGAGAGAGAGAGACAGAGATAGAGAGATACAGATATATATATAGAGATAGAAAAAGATATCACATATATAGTTGTCATCAGTGCGGGTTGTCCAAATTTGTTGCTAACGCTGCGGCGAAGCGAGGGGCCGCATTTGTGGAGGTGGAGGCTCCCACCACGACCCCAACATTTACGGACTCAGCAAATACGAGCCGCGCCACATACAAACAAAAATATTACGACCTCGCAAAAATACAACATTAGCGGCCGAAACCCGCGCACACCAAAACACTAAAAACACAAAAAATACACACAACAAACACATAAAAAGCTTACCCACAGCAAGGGGGGGGCACACAGCACCTCTAAAAGGGAAGTTACAAGTCAATTTAGGTAGAAATTAAAGAGTTTAGACACCCGAAAATCCCGTAAGCGAGAGAAAAAATGGCCGCCAAACAAAACGAAAACGAGGCTAAACACGCAAAACACCACAAAACACATACAAATGTTTCTAAAAAGCTGTACGAGGTACAAGAACAAGGACGCAAAATCAGCCACAGCCGCGTAATACACACATTAGGCGCCATTTTACAACATTAACTTACACAATGCGGAATCACACAGCTACCCTCACGGATTTTCCTCGCGCACGCACACTATTACACTACACACTGCACACATTGCTCACACTTACACAGCACTGAAAACGCACATTGTATGCTGCAGCAACATGAAAACAGATTGTCAGCTCTTCAACACAATGATTCCTGCATATATTACTTCCAAATACGTAAAGTATTTTCATTTTGTAATGTATAATTTATTTGATTACCATCCACCAAACAGCATTAGCTCACTTACAATTTCATTTCCCTCATTTTTTGACGGGCAATATTCTACTATATATATAGAGACAGAGAGATATTTATACAGTGCCTTGCAACAGTATTCACCCCGCTTGGCATTTTTCGTTTTTTTTTTTGCATCACAACCTGGAATTAGCATGGATTGTCTGAGGATTTGCATAATTAAGCAAACAACAAATAAGACAAAATAACAGAAAAAGTCAATGTGCATAACTATTCACCCCCTAAAGTCAATACTTTGTAGAGCCACCTTTCACAGCTCCAAGTGGCTTTGGATAAGTCTCTATGAGCTTGCCGCATCTTACCACTGGGGGTTTTGCCAATTCCTCCTTCCAAAACTGCTCCAGCTCCTTCAAGTTGGATGGTTTGCTCTTGTGAACAGCAATCTTTAAGTCTGACACAGATTTTCTATTGGATTGAGGTCTGGGCTGTGACTCGGCCATTCCAACACATTTACACGTTTCCCCTTAAACCCCCCAAGTGTTGCTTTAGCAGTGTGTTTGGGGTCATTGTCCTGCTGGAAGGTGAACCTCCGTCCTAGCCTCAAATCATGCACAGAGTGGTACAGGTTTTGCTCAAGAATATCCCTGTATTTAGCACCATCCGTCTTTCCCTCAACTCTGACCAGTTTCCCAGTCCTGGTGCTCTTTGGTTGATGTGATGTGTTGGGTTTGCGCCAGACATAGCGTTTTCTTCAATATCCTAAAAGTTCAATTTTAGTCTTATCAGAGCAGAGAACGTTCCTCCATTTATTTTGTGAGTCTCCCACATGCCTTTTCTCAAACTCAAAACGTGCCATTTTGTTTTTGGCTAAAAAAAGTAATGGATTTCTTCTGACCACTCTGCCATAAAGCCCAACTCTATGGAGCGTACGGCTTATTGTCGTAGTATGTACAGATACTCCAGTCTCTGCTGTGGATCTCTGCAGCTCCCCCAGGGTTACCTTAGGTCTCTGTGCTGCCTCTCTGATTAATGCCCTCCTTGCCCGGTCTGTGATTTTTGGTGGGCGGCCGTCCCTTGGCAGGTTTGCTGTTGTGCCATGTTCTTTCCATTTGGTTATGATAGATTTGATGGTGCTCCTGGGGATCATCAAAGATTTGGATATTTTTTTATAACCTAACCCTGACTTGTACTTTTCAACAGCATTGTCCCTTACTTGTTTGGAGAGTTCCTTGGTCTTCATGGCAGAGTTTGGTTAGTGGTGCCTCTTGCTTAGGTGTTGCAGCCCCTGGGGCCTTTCAAAAAAGGTGTGTATATGTAATGACAGATCATGTGACACTTAGATTGCACACAGGTGGACATCATTTCACCAATTATGTGACTTCTGAAGGTAATTGGTTGCACCAGAGCTTTTTATGGGCTTCATAACAAAGGGGGTGAATACATACGCACATGCCAATTTTCTGTTTTTTATTTTTTTTAAATAGTTTTATTTATATATTTTTCTCATTTCACTTCACCAAGTTAGACAATTGTGTTCTGATCCGCCACATAAAATTCAGATTAACAAAACATTGAACTTAAGGATTTAATGTAACAAAATAGGTAAAAAGTCAAGGGGTTGAATACTTTTGCAAGGCACTGTATATATAGAGAGTGATAAAGATATATATAGGAGATAGATATACCATATTTACGCGAATCTAGTGCGCCATCGAATCTAATGCGCACTCCAAATTTTGAACCCATGAATAAAAAAAAAAAAATGTTTTTGCTGGCGAATGTAATGCGCATTTTTCATTTGTATAAGAAGTACCGAACACTATGTTTATGTTACCAACTTATGGCAGTTTTATTATAAATGACACTACTGAATAACAATATGATCGTATCGCATCATACGTATAGTGTTACAACATACTAGTAATTAAAAGTAATTACAACATTTACAATATACAGTAAACTCCTGATTATCTGGCACCCACGGGGATTGCCTAGTTGCCAGTTGCTTGAGAGTCTCTATTTTAAAAGCCCTAACTAAACCTAAACCCCCTAAAAACCCTTAAACTATCTATTAAACCAATACTGCTATCTATTCTAAGTCTTTTAAAGGTAAAAAAAACAGAGAAAAAGTTGTTCTCATTACGTGAGAGTTGTTATTAATCGGGGAATAGAGGCAGGTACCGGTTAATTGAGAGTCCCGGTTAGTTGAGTGCCAGATAATCGGGAGTTTACTGTACCGGTAATCAACAGTAATAACGACATACCAGCAATTACAGTAACAGTGATGACAACATACCAGCAATTAACATACTGGTAGTTAACAATATCCGCACTCACCCTGATGTTTGCTCAATCTCTGCGTTTCTCACTATACATTTTAGCCTTTGGTAAAGCCGGTAGTGCAACGAAACGGTTACCTTTAATCCTCCAGCTGTATTTTCTTATTAAATGTACTTTACACACCAACCTTGAATTTGGACATTTCATACCCATTCTGTGGCACTATTTGTCATAAAGAATATATTATGTTACTAAGCATTTTATTATGCACCCTATTATGGGAATCAAATACCAGGCTAAACGTGGATTTTCATTTTAGCTGTGTGTGTTGTTCACCTGGTGCACAGTACATCTTCTGTATGTTTGCCATACCCAGTTTACCAATTGAGATATGTAAAATTGTACCATTATTATAGGGTTTGTTAGCCAGATTGTGCGGAACATTTTAGCCCTTGAGAGAGGAGGTGTAATGATATAGGTATCCCAAGGTTTTGGAGACCAGCAGCCTAGGTCAGCAATAATCCAATTCAGCAACTTTGTAGGTGAAACAGGAACAAGCTTTATTGAAGGGATCAGGAACCACAATAATCTGGCAAGGATACAGAGACAGAAAGTGCCTTATATAGGCCAAGGACCAGACACCTGACCAGACACAGCTGAAGAGACTTAGTCACTGATGCTATTGCTAGCAGACTCAAGGTTATCAGATCTCCAGGAATTTCACAAAGGCAGGCTGGCGCAGTGGTAAGGAAGAGGATCAGCAGCCTGGGGACCAGGGTTCAAAACCCAGCAGAGTCAATTCCTCATATTACCCCGCCTCTATAGGCGCAGCCTCTGGATGCCCTATCACCCGGTTTAGCAGGGTACTGCACATGGAAAGACCGAAGAAGGTCAGGAGCGTGAATATTGTCCGCTGGTTCCCACGAACTATCCTCCTCACCATAGCCTTTCCAACGCACCAGATACTGAAGCTTGTTGCGGAAGATCCTGGAGTCCAGAATTTTCTCCACCTCGTATTCATCCTCACCATCCCCGAGGACTGGAGGTGGGGCAGGCGGGGCTCGGCCAGGGAAAGTGTTTGCATGGAAAGGTTTCAGCAGTGCAACGTGAAACACTGGATGTATTTTCATGGAATCTGGAAGTTGCAAATGAAAAGTGACAGCATTGATCTGAGCGATGATCTCAAAATGTCCCATGAACCTCTGACCCAATTTATGAAAAGAAACCCTAAGCTTAAGATTCCTTGTTGACAGCCAAACCTTGTCACCAACATGATAAACTGGGGCCTCCGTTCTATGCCTATTAGCAGCTCTCTTGTAACATTCCTGAGCCTTCGTAAGAGTCTCCTTCAACAGGTCTTGGGAATCTCGTAAGGTCACCAATCCAAAGTTGTAGCTATATATTTTTTTACATTCTAAAGACATCTTTCCTTTTTTTCAAGTGTCGTTTTTCAAAAGTGTATACTTTAAATATATGACTACAGTGTCGTTTAAGGGTTCTCTATAAAAGCTTTTGCCCCACCATTTCTAGTCAGTGACTGCAGGAATGGAAGTTGTAATTAGGAGACTCACTAGAAAGGTTGGATGGTAACCATAGTTGGCAAAAAATGGGCTCAAAGAAGTGGAGCAGTGTTGGGCATTGTTATAGGCAAACTCCGCCGTGGGTAGAAAATCCAGCCAGTCATCCTGCAGGTAACTAATATAGCACCGCAAATATTGCTCCAAAGTCTGGTTGGTTCGCTCAGTCTGTCCATTACTTTGTGGATGAAAAGCTGACGACAGATTTACATTAATACCTAGATTAGAACAAAAATGTTTCCAAAAACGAGATGTAAACTGCACTCCCCTTTCAGAAACTACTTCATCAGGCACTCCATGCAAGCGAAATATTTCCCTAATAACCAGGTCAGCAGTCTGTTTAGCTGAAGGGAGACCACGAGCTGGTATGAAATGACCCATCTTCGTTAACCTGTCCACAACAACAAGAATGGTTATTCGTCTTGGAGGGCTATCGGTGAGGCTAGTCACTTCTCTAGGGATCTCTAGAAATTGTACGACTAATAAGATACTAACCAGTTATGTATTGATCTTGTAGGCCTATTAGTGAGACTAGTCATTTCTCTAAGGATCTCTAGGAATTGTACGACTAATCAAATACTAACCAGTTGTGTATTGATCTTGTAAGCCTATTGGTGAGGCTAGTCACTTCTCTAAGGAGCTCTAGGAATTGTACGACTAATCATAAACTGACCACTTGGGTATTGGTGTTGTAAGCCTATTAGTGAGGCTGGTCATTTCTCTAGAGATCTCTAGGAATTGTACGACTAATCAGATACTGACTAGTTATGCATTGGTCATGTAAGGCTATTGGTGAGGCTAGTCACGGTTTTAGGGATCTCTAGGAATTGTACCTCTAATTGTACCTCTAATCATATACTGACCAGTTGTGTATCGGTCTTGTAATCCTTTTGGTGAGGCTAGTTACTTCTCTAGGTATCTCTAGGAATTGTACGACTAATAAGATACTAACCAGTTATGTATTGATCTTGTAAGTCTATCAGTGAGACTAGTCATTTCTCTAAGGATCTCTAGGAATTGTACGACTAATCAAATACTAACCAGTTGTGTATTGGACTTTTAAGCCTGTTGGTGAGGCTAGTCACTTCTCTATGGATCTCTGGGAATTGTGCGACTAATCAAATACTGATCAATTAATTGTGTATTGGTCCTGTAAGCCTATTGGTGAGGCTAGTCACTTCTCTAGGGATCTCTAGGAATTGTATGACTAATCATATAGTGTATTGAGCTTACATAGTTACATAGTATTTAAGGTTGAAAAAAGACTTTCAGTCCATCAAGTTCAACCTTTTAAAATCTCCTCCGACTAATCATAAACTGACCACTTGGGTATTGGTCTTGTAAGCCTTTTGGTGAGGCTAGTCACTTCTCTAGGGATCTCTATGAATTGTACGACTAATCATATACTAACCAGTTTTGTTTTGGTCTTGTAAGTCTTGTGGTGTGGTTAGTCACTTCTCTAGGTATCTCTAGGAATTGTACGACTAATAATATTCTTAACAGTTTTGTATTGCTCTTGTAAGTCTATCAGTGAGGCTAGTCATTTCTCTAGAGATCTCTAGGAATTGTATGACTAATCAGCTACTGATCAGTTGTGTATTGGTCTTGTAAGCCTAATGGTGAGGCTAGTCACTTCTCTATGGATCTCTAGGAATCGTACGACTAATCAAATAATGACCAGTTGTGTATTGGTCTTGTGAGCCTTTTGGTAAGGCTAGTCACTTCTCTAGGGATCTCTAGGAATTGTACAACTAATCAAATACTGACCGGTTGTATATTGGTCTTTTAAGGCGATTGGCGGGGCTAGTCACTTGTCTAGGGATCTCTAGGAATTGTACGACTAATCATATACTAACCAGTTTTGTTTTGGTCTTGTAAGCCTTGTGGTGTGGTTAGTCACTTCTCTAGGTATCTCTAGGAATTGTACAACTAATCAAATACTGACCGGTTGTATATTGGTCTTTTAAGGATATTGGTGAGGTTAGTCACTTCTCTAGGTATCTCTAGGAATTGTACTACTAATAATATTCTTAACAGTTATGTATTGCTCTTGTAAACCTTTTAGTGAGGCTAGTCAGTTCTCTAGGGATCTCTAGGAATCATATGACTAATCATATTCTGACAAACTGTATATTGGTCTTGTAAGCCTACTGGTGAGGCTAGTTACTTCTCCAGGGATCTCTAGGCGTTGTACAACTAATCAGATACTGACTAGTTGGGTATTGGTCTTGTAAGGCTATTGGCGAGGCTAGTCATTTCTCTAGGGATCTCTAGAAATTGTACGACTAATCAAATACTGACCAGTTGTGTATTGGTCTTGTAATCCTATTGGTGAGGCTAGTCATTTCTCTAGGGACTCCTAGGAATTGTACAACTAATCAGATACTGACTCGTTGTGTATAGGTCTTGTAAGGCTATCAATGAGGCTAGTCAATTATCTAGGGATCTCTATGAATTCTACGACTTATAATATACTGACAAGTTGTGTATTGGTCTTGTAAGCCTATTGGTGAGACTAGTTACATCTCTCAGGATCTCTTGGAATTGTATGACTAATCATATACTGACCAATTGTGTATTGTTCTTTTAAGCCCATTGGTGAGGCTAGTCACTTCTCTAAGGAGCTCTAGGAATTGTACTTCTAATCAGATACAGAAAAGTTGTCTATTGGTCCTGTAAGCCTATTTGTGAGGTTAGTCTTTTCTCTAAGGAGCACTAGGAATTGTATGACTAATCAAATACTGACCACTTGGGTATTGGTCTTGTAAGCCTATTGGTGAGGCTAGTCATTTTTCTAGGGATCTCTAGGAATTGTACGACTAATCAGATACTAACTAGTTGTTTATTGGTCTTTTAAGTGTATCAGTGAGGCTAGTCACTTCTCTAGGGGTCTCTAGGAATTATACGACTAAACAAATACTGACCAGTTGTGTATTGGTATTGGAAGTTTGATGGTGAGGCTAATCACTTCTCTAAGGATCTCTAGGAATTTGTACGACTAATCGGATACAGACCAGTTGTCTATTGGTCTTGTAAGCCTGTTAAAAAGGCTAGTCACGTTTTTAGGGATCTCTAGGAATTCTGCGACTAATCAAATACTGATCAATTAATTGTGTATTGGTCATGTAAGCCTATTTATAAGGCTAGTCAGTTCTCTAGGGATCTCTAGGTATTTTACGACTAATTATATACTGACCAGTTGTGTATTGGTCTTGTAAGCCTTTTAGTGAGGCTAGTCACTTCTCTAGGTTTCTCTAGGAGTTGTACGACTAATAAGATTCTGACCAGTTATGTATTGCTCTTGTAAGTCTATCAGTGAGGCTAGTCATTTGTCTAGGGATCTCTAGGAATTATACGACTAATCCACTACTGACCAGTTGTGCATTGGTCTTCTAAGCCTATTGGTGAGGCTAGTCACTTCTCTAATGAGCTCTAGGAATTTTACAACTGATCAAATACTGACCAGTTGATTATTGGTCTTGTAAGCCTACTGGTGAGGCTAGTCACTTCTCTATGGATCTCTAGGAATGGTACCACTAATCAGATACCGACTAGTTATGTACTGGTCTTGTAAGGCTATTTGTGAGGCTAGTTAAGGAGCACTAGGAATTGTATGAGATCACTAATATGCTTACATGGCCAATACACAATTGTTCAGTATTTGATTAGTCATACAATTCCTAGTGTTCCTTAGTGAAGTAACTAACCTCACAAATACAGTAGCCTTACAAGACCAATACATAACTAGTCAGTATCTGATTAGTTGTACCATTCCTAGAGATCCATAGAGAAGTGACTAGCCTCACCAGTAGGCTTACAAGACCAGTACACAAGTGTTCAGTATTTGATTAATCATACAATTTCTAATGCTCCTTAGAGAAGTAACTAACCTCATAAATAGCCTTACAAGACCAATACATAACTAGTCAGTATCTGATTAGTTGTACCATTCCTAAATATCCCTAGAGAAGTGACTAGCCTCACTGATAGGATTACAAGACCAATACACGACTGGTCAGTATATGAGCAGTCGTTCAATTCCTAGAGATACCTAGAGAAGTGACTAGCCTCAACATTAGGCTTACAAGACCAATAAAAAACTGGTCAGTAGCTGATTAGACGTATAATTCCTAGAGCTCCCTAGAGAAATGACTAGCTTCACCAATAGCCTTACAAGACCAATACATAACTAGTCAGTATCTGATTAGTTGTACAATTCCTAGGGATCCCTAGAGAAGTGACAAGCCGCACCAGTAGCCTTACAAGACCAATACGCAACTGGTCAGTATTTGATTAGTGGTAAAATTCCTAGAGCTCTAGAGAAGTGACTAGCCTTATTAATAGGCTTTCATTGACATCCACATACATATGTGATGTATATGGATGTCCCATAAGCCCAACCATTGACAACAGACTGAGACGGTTTGAACGTTATAGCAAAGTCTTATTTCATACACAGAGCACAATCAGAAATGGACAAGACTGTGCATTGTGTGGGTGGATCCCAGAATGGCAAGAGGCTGAGGCAGATCATAGGACATAGGACAAGAACAAGATATAAATCATAACAATATTCTTATTAACTACAACACCTAAACTCAAGGTCAATCCTAATTCAATTGTTGAAATATTAAACATAACCAACATAAGCATGTCAACAGACTGGGACAGATAACTGATAGGTAAAAACACTGAACATAAATGGACAACATTTAAATCCTTACAAAATATTCATACACATCGGCATATACGGTGTGGGAATAAAAGTAAAAGGAGTAAATCCCCTCCAATGTGGCTTAACAATGATTTAAAGATCAAGATACAGAGTAAAAAACAGGCATTTAAATTATACAACAAGAGGGGACAGAGACTGCTTTACAGGAGAACAAGGAAATCAACAAGGCTTGCAAAAGCGCTATTAGACTGGCTAAAATAGAAAATGAAAAATGAATTGCAAAAGAGAGTAAGACTACCCCTAAAATATATTTTTTGTATATTAATGGGAAGAAGGCCAGGAAGGAAGCTATAAGAACATTAGAATGTGACACAGGTCGTCTGATAATTACTGACCAGGAAAAGGCGGATGAGCTAAATAGGTTGTTTTCTTCGGTATATATAAGGGAGGTACCAGTGGTTGGGACACCACAACATAATGGGGCTACACTACCTTTGCCAAATAATTGGTTAACACAGGAAGTAATCCAAAAGAGGTTGTAAAAAATAAATGTTAATAAAGCCCCGGGTCCTGATGGAATACATCCACGGGTACTGAGGGAACTGGGTTCTGTAATAGCCAAACCATTATATTTAATTTTTCAAGATTCACTCAACACAGGGTCTCTACCAGATGACTGGAGAAAAGCAGATGTGATAGCTATATTTAAAAAGGGAGCAAGAGCAAATCCTGGAAATTATAGACCAGTGAGCCTCACTTCTGTAGTGGGGAAGCTTTTAGAAGGGGTAATAAGGGGTCATATACAAGAATATATCTATTTGTACAGGATTATAAGTAGGAGTCAACATGGATTTATAACGGATAGGTCATGTCAAACAAATCTAATTAGTTTCTATGAGGAGGTTAGTAGGAACCTGGATCAAGGCAACTCAGTGGATGTAGTTTTTTTGGATTTTACAAAGGCTTTTGATACAGTGCCACATGGGAGACTATTGTGGAAACTGAGAGATGCAGGAATTGCAGTAAATATCTGCTCATGGATTGAGAGCTGGCTAAAAGACAGGAAGCAAAGGGTTGTTGTAAATGGAACATACTCCGATTGGACTAATGTGGTAAGTGGGGCTCCTCACAGTTCAGTATTAGGTCCTCTCCTTTTTAACATATTTATTAATGACTTAGAGGTAGGATTGGAGGTGGTGTCTCCATTTTCGCTGATGACACAAAGTTGTGCAAGGTAATGAAATCAGATAATGATGTGCTTTCCCTTCAAATGGATTTACATACAATTGAGGAATGGGCATCTAAATGGCAGATGAGATTTAAAGGAATAAATGTAAAGTTATGCATCTGGGAAGGAAAACTAGCCATGACATTTTTAATCTTAATGGAGCAAATCTAGGTGTATCAGATATTGAAAGGGATTTGGGAGTGCTTGTGGACAACCACCTAGGTAACAGTGCTCAAAGCCAAGCAGCAGCTGCAAAGGCGATTAAAATATTAGCATGTATTAAGAAGGGTATAGAAGCCAGGAAAGCAAATATAATTCTGCCACTATACAAATCTCTAGTACGCCCTCATTTGGAATATGGAGTACAATTTTGGGCACCACTTCATAAAAAGGACATTTTAGATTTGTATTTTAGATTTGTATTTTCTCTAGAAAAAAGGCATTTAAGAGGAGATATGATTACCTTATATAAATACATCCAAGGTCAGTATAAAGATTTGTCAAGGGAGCTTTTTGTGCCAAGAGCTTTTTTTTTCGACAAGAGGACATCCCTTGAGGTTAGAAGTAAGAAGATTCCACCTTAAAGAAAGAAAAGGGTTATTCACAGTAATGGTGGTTATTCTGTGGAATTCTCTACCAGAGGAGGCGGTGACAGCGGATTCGATAGATAACTTTAAAAGGGGACTGGATTTATTTCTAATTAAAAAGGGAATTCATGGTTAATATGGATAATTAGAGAGACAGTATTGATCCAGGGAGAAATCCGACCGCCAGTATCTGGGGTCAGGAAGGATTTTTTTTCCCCTTTGAGACGATTGGTCGCTTGGGGTTCTTTTTCTGTTTGCCTTCCTCTGGATTAATTAATATTGATAAAAATAAAAATAAATAAATAATTGATTAATAATTAATTAACAGCTAATTAATTAATAGTTAATCCTCATATTGCAGATCGGAGGAGATCTTAAAAGGTTGAACTTGATGGACTGAAAGTCTTGTTTCAACCTAAAATACTATGTAACTATGTAACATCTATAACAATCAGTATTCAGTGAGGAGTGATCAGGAGGAAGACTTCCTGAATGGTGCTAAGACCTCCTACTTCTCAAGACTGGGCCCTCACCTTCCGTGCCCGCGGACCATCTCCCTCTCGCAGGGGGTGCCACTACATCTGGTGGATGTGGTCTTAGATGAGAAGGCCTACGTCTCCTGTTGCACAACTGAAGGCTGGAGAGTTATGGGCTGGCATTGGGCTAGCTCGATTAGTTCCCATCTCTCCTGACTTGCCTGTTCTTCATATCTCTCCATCCTTTGGTTGTGCCCCTTCATCTCAGCATGGAGAGATCTATTACTATCTGTTACGGTACAAAGACCTATATGTCCCAGCATTTGGGTAGTGTGCGTTGCGCAGCCTGGATAGTAAGTCTGACGATCTTTACTACCAGCATGTCCTTTGGTCAATAATACATCTTTACTCAAGTTGTGATGAAAATTAAGAACACTTTATTGAATCGGTTCAGCTTATTTAAAACCTTGCACAACACATTATAGGGAGTGGCTACCTTTAGCCAAATCCCCATCCCCCCTGGGCCAATGGAGTAACTCTTACAATCAGTTAATTACCTCTGTCTAATCAGACGGGGCTAATCTGTGGGAACTCTTAGTCTCCGCCCCGGGGCCGCCTTTAGGGGCGTCAACCTAATTCATTTTTGCCCAGGTAGGAGAAGGAAGAACATGTGTTTCTCTCTCTCTCTGCCCCTGGTTCTGGGGCAGAGAAACCCTGTAGACAGGCCATATAGTTGGTGCCTATATGTCTGACCTACTGCTGTGCATATTAGATAACCTTTGCCCTCCAACCATCTGGCACCAGTCACTCCCCGCTCATAGATGGGGCTGGTACTAATCTGTAACACATTTTCATATTTGTCCCCATAACTCACCGGTCATGCCACTCACATACCACTCACCCATCACATTGACTCTATCACCTGATTCTCATTAAAATGAGTATAAACATCATGCATGGGGGGACATTGTAAGGGATATATCCATGTCTAGGGGTACATACACGTTTAATACTTATACTATACAGATGGATCTGTCACACGGCTCCCTCCATGTGGGACACTCCGGCAGACCCAGCTTGACCCTTTGGCGGGTCAACTTGGGGATGACCGGACTAGGAGGTGGTAGAGATGTCCATTTGCCGGGATAATCCATCAGCATTCCCGTTCTGCTTACCGGGTCGGTAGCTGATGGTGAAGTTATAAGGTTGTAGGGCTAACTCCACCGCAGCAGTCTACCATTGTCGGCTGCACGTTGAACAGTATGTGTGATTGCAGTTGGATAAGATCCCGAACCTTCTCTCGGATGGTGATGGAGGTTCTTGAGAGTATTAAACAGCCCCACCACCACAGGGTTTCACATGGTCATACCTGCAACGGGTGCCATAAGCACACTGTCCTTTCTGATAAAACCGACAGATTGTTGATGGTTTACTTGTCGCCAAGTCATGTGAGAACATACATCTACTTCCTTCTCTGCAAACTCCATGCATAAAATACCTGCAGGTCACGTGCTTGGTGCTCATGCTGTGGTCTTGCGCTCGGTCGGCCCTTCATGTTCTTGTTGGTATGGTCGCTCCCGCTGTATCCACCTCTTTGGCTCCTCCCCCTCCCATCCACGAGCTACACCCTCCTCTGTCCGGTTCCCTCCCGTACCTCTCTGGGGTATCCCGGTGTGCAGCCTGGTTATCCCATGACCACTGGGCCATGATATTCACCAATGTCACGGGTGTTGGTTTTGCTGGTAATGGGGCCGCAGGTGAGGACTGTAGGGCTGGAGGCTGTGGCTGATTGGGTGGCAGTGCTGGCTGCGTTGGTGACAGACCTGCTGATGGACCTGCTGACAGAGATGGCTGTGGCTGTGTCTGTGGCCGCATTGGTGGCCGGAGCAGTCCCTGAGGTGGCAGCATGAAGGCTTGGCGGTCGAGCCATGATAGGTGAGCATAGGCAAGTAGACCATAGGACGGGTCATCATATGATGGAGGTAACCATGGTGCGGCTGCCCCCATTACTGTGATGATGCTGTCATTGGTGGCAGCTGGGAGGATGTCTGGGGCCAGGACATGGCCGATTGAGGTGGCTGGTATGGCTGTGGCCACCTGTATGATGCGGTTGAGGGCCTGGGCATCTATTCCCACTCCTGTTTGATCTGCTGTGCAGTGTGTGAGACTGACTAATCTGTGACATGTTCACAGCAATGGTTGTTAATATGCACCTGAGACATGGTCCAGGTTAGGACAGTATTTGACACGCACATGTAGTCCTACAGAGTCTGTATCCACATATGCTGCAGTGCGCACACCCAGATATGTACTCTCTGAAATGTCAAATCATTCTGGATATAATAGCAAATTGTACTCAAAATCAGTTTTAAAAGCAGCTGTTGTCCATACATTTCATTGATACGCATTATGAAAATGATATGTTTGCTACCAGGATTGAAATGGTTATTGTTGCCCCATATATCTTGAGTCATAACCATAGGGCTTAAAGTGCTATTGTACCGTGCCGTGCAAAAGTATTCAGCCCCCCCTTCGCATTTTTCATGTTTTGTTGCCTCACAACATGGAATTAACATGGATTGTTTGAGGATTTGCATAATTTAATTTACAGAACATGCCCACAACTTTGAAGATGTTTTTTTTATTTTTATTTTAAAGCAAACAACAAATAGGACAAAATAACAGAAAAAGTCAATGTGCATAACTATTCACCCCCCCCCCCCCAGGTCAATACTGTTTAGAGCCACCTTTTGTGGCAATCACAGGTCCATGTCACTTTGGATAAGTCTCTATGAGCTTGCCACATCTTACCACTGGGATTTTTGCCCATTCCCCCTTGCAAAACTGCTCCAGCTCCTTCAAGTTGGATGGTTTGTGCTTGTGAACAGCAATTTTTAAGTCTGACACAGATTTTCTATTGGATTGAGGTCTGGGCTGTGACTCGGCCATTCCAACACATTTACATGTTTCCCCTTAAATCCCTCAAGTGTTGCTTTAGCAGTGTGTTTGGGGTCATTGTCCTGCTGGAAGGTGAATCTCTGTCCTAGCCTCAAATCACTCACAGAGTGGTACAGATTTTGCTCAAGAATATCCCTGTATTTAGCACCATCCATCTTTCCCTCAACTCTGACCAGTTTCCCAGTCCCGGCTGCTGAAAAACATCCCCACAGCATGATGCTGCCACCACCATGTTTCACTGTGATGATGGTGTTCTTTGGCTGATGTGATGTGTTGGGTTTGCGCCAGACATAGCGTTTTCTTTGATGGGCGATAAGTTCAATTTTAGTCTCATCAGACCAGAGCACCTTCCTCCGTACATTTTGAGTCTCCCACATGACTTTTCGCAAACTGTAAAATGCGCCGTTTTGTTTTTTGCTGAAAGTAATGACTTCCTTCTGGCCACTCTGTCATAAAGCCCAACTCTATGGAGCGTACGGCTTATTGTCGTCCTATGTACAGATACTCCAGCCTCTGCTGTGGATCTATGCAGCTCCTCCAGGGTTACCTTAGGTCTCTGTGCTGCCTCTCTGATTAATGCCCTCCTTGCCCGGTCTGTGAGTTTTGGTGGGCAGCCGTCTCTTGGAAGGTTTGCTGTTGTGCCATATTCTTTCCATTTGGTTATGATAGATTTGATGGTGCTCCTGGGGATCATCAAATATTTGGATATTTTTTTATAACCTAACTCTGACTTGTACTTCTCAACAACATTGTCCCTTACTTGTTTGGAGAGTTCCTTGGTCTTCATGGCAGTTTTTGGTTAGTGGTGCCTCTTGCTTAGGTGTTGCAGCCTCTGGGGCCTTTCAAAAAAGGTGTGTATATGTAATGACAGATCATGTGACACTTAGATTGCACACAGGTGGACTTAATTTCACTAATCATGTGACTTCTGAAGGTAAATGGTACCCCCAGAGCTTTTTATAGTCTTCATAACAAAGGGGGTGTTTTCTATTTCTTAAAAATAATTTTATGTATATATTTTTCTCATTTCACTTGTGTTCTGATCTATCACATAGAATCCAGATTAACAAAATATTGAACTTAAGGCTGTACTTTAACAAAATAGGTAAAAAGTCAAGAGGGTGGATAGTTATCTATGCATGTGGGCAGGATCATTCTAGAGCAAGGGTGGGCAGGTTAAGTCCTGGAGGGCCACATACATGCCTGGATTTGATGATATCCCTGCTGTGCACAGATGAGTCAATCACCTCTTCAGTCATCGTGAGTGACTCACCTGTGCACAGAAAGAATATCTTGAAATCCCGGCATGTATGTGGCCTTCCTTGCCCACTACTGTTCTAGAGGGATACAGCTCATTATATACAACATCCAGAGTACAAGCCTATTTATACATACAGTACATACAAACAGCATGATATCGGCAGGGTTTTTTCCACCCCATCCCCCCCCCCCCCCCACAGTTTCATACAACAATGTGTGCGGCGTGATATTATATTCACATTGCATTGTGCTAGGCCGATCTGTGTTTACCTGGCCTGGTAGGCCCAGCACTGCTCTTTGCTTAATCCAGTCCCTCAGGGTCTGCTCCCATTCATTGTACGTTATTTCTACAGCAGGCCCACCACCTGTACCATGTGCTGCTCTTGCCTCCTCAGCCATCTTCTTCTTCACCTTCCTGTTGCAGTCCTCATATCTGTCTTACAGACTTTGTGTCCCTATTGTTGACCCCTAATGCTGCAACAGCTGTGGCAACTTGGGCCCAGGCCTCATTCCTCCGGCTAGAATTCACATCTCTCCTATCATCTATTATCCCATTCTGTGCACGGATTTCCCTGAGAACCTGCATCTCCTCTAGGCTAAAATTGGGGGCCCTGAACTTTGCCACAATCTCTTGCCCTACCGACTATGCCTGGGGCTCCTGGTCTCCCTCTCCTCTCCCAGACGGAGCTCCCTCATCCCCACCATCTACCGCCCTGGGATCAGGCCCCTGACCCTCCAACTTGTGTGCCTACATCTGGGGGCACCTTCCTCCCCCCTGCTGCTCTCCTCCTCTCCATCCCTCTAGCTGTTCTTACTCTCCTCCGATGTCCCCTCTCTCTCTCCTCCTTGCCTCTTTCGCCTCACTTTGCTCCTCTGAAAATAAAATAATTATAAAGAAGTATTATGTGTAGTATAGTAATTATATGGGGGGGGGGGGGGGGGGGCTACCTATATGTATAGCTATGTGTAGGTATCAATCTATGTGTGCAAATTATGTGATATCAGTAATTATGTGTGTTGTAAATAAAGGGTTAAATTATCTAATAGGTCAAAAGATCAAAACTCACAATACTCCTTCTCTCTTGCCCACTCTCCTCTCTCTCCAAAGCACAAAAAAAACACCAACGCCTAGACCTGTGTGTTTACGTGCAAAGGTACAGCAGTCAATGATTTACAAGTTTGGCTGCCTTTTAAAGGAGTTCTGGTGTCTTGAATTGCGTTTTACGGTTTTCTATTGGCTCTTTCATGCTACGTCATTACGCAAATGTTACTTGATAGCCGAACATAGATCGGACGTACGTCTTACGTCTCTCAGCGACAGAACATGGCCAAATTTGAAGCATGCAGCACTTGCGTGCTTCACGTTGGATTTACAAGGCTGGAAATTAATAGGGTTGTGTATCTGTACAGGAGAGGTGTGGTGGCTGCTGTAATTGGAACTCACAGATCACAAACCTCACTGTTAATGGCCAGATTGACTGGGCTTCTCGACGACATTCAGGTGGAAGAAAACACGTAAGTTATTTCTCTATTTCTCTACACATCTTTATTTCTTAAGAACATTTTTGGTGTGTTGATAAGATTAATAACTTCTTCTATAGATAAAATGGGGCTTTGTTATTTGGTCTAATCTTCTGCATTCCAGATTTCATTTATTTCACATCACTGATATATATACATATGAATAGAAATTGTGAGAGAAATAAACAGCATTACATTTTATATATATATATATATATATATACATATATATATAGATATATATATATATATACATATATATATATATATATATATATATATATATATATATATATATATATATATAATTCATGTATCCACTATTATAGATGAACACAGTAAGACTTTTTTAGCCACAGGTAAATATTATTATCTCTAAAAATTTAAATTATTTACACAGAACGCCTCCTTAAAGGGTCACTACCTGTAATATTTTATTACCCCCTCTTTCCGTAACATAGTCAGAAATGCTTGATCTGAGAATAGGCAACACCTAAGTAGGTTTGTTTTATAGGCCTCCGAGAGCAGCCTCTTTTATCTCACTTGTGTCCGTCACAGGGTTTGCTGTTTCTCCTGTTCAGGGTAGAATTGCCTGTTATTTTGGGGCTGGATCACTCTTTTTTGTGAGAGCAGACTGATATACTAAATTATATTTTTCCATGTGAAGGGCACAAGTGAGCTAAAAGAGGCTGCTTTCGGAGCAGGTAACCAGGCCTATAGAACAAACCTACTTAGGTGTTGTTCATTCTCAGAATGACGCCTCTGACTTTGTTGTTGCCAATACAAAAAGATGCATCATAAACATAACAGTAACTGGAAATCAATGATAACTTGACACAAATCATCTGGTCAGGATAAGGAAACAATTTCCTGCTGACAAGATACCATACACCAATAACTACAAATAATTCATAAAACACCTCCTTCATTAACCTGTTAGATAGGTTCTTTAAACTTTACTGTCATAAAAAATAACTTCTCTCATGAAGCCTGCTCTCCCCCTAAAATTTACAAATGATTTCTATCTTGTATGAGTTCTCTGATGTCTTATAAGGGTTGACCTTACAGTAAAACCTTTCCCACACTCACGACACACATATGGCTTCTCCCCTGTATGTATTCTCTGATGAGAATCAAGACTTGATTTCAGTCTAAAACTTTTCCCACACTCAGAACATGTAAATTTTTTCTCCCCTGTGTGAATGCGCTGATGTTGTACGAGATTTGAGTTGTTATTAAAACATTTCCCACAATCCAAACACACAAATGGTCTCTCTCCTGTATGAATTCTCTGATGCTGAATTAGATGACACTGTTGGCTAAAACATTTATCACACTCAGTACATATATATGGATTCTCTCCTGTATGAATGTTTACATGACTTATTAGGTGTGCTTTCCTCTTAAATCTTTTCTCACATTCAGAACATGCAAATGGTTTCTCCCCTCTATGTACATTCTTATGTCGGATAAGGTGAGATTTCTGAGTAAATCTTTTCTCACATTCAGAACATGCAAATGGTTTCTCCCCTGTGTGAACTGTCTGATGTCTGAGAAGATGTGACTTGCTAGGAAAAGAAATCCCACATTCAGAACATTCTTTCTTTCTTCTTTGAGACTTATGCCGCGTGAGTCTTGGTGATTTTAGTCCATTGCTCTTATACTGAACAGAAATGGTTTGGTGAAGTTCTGTGGTGGTTTCAGTACTACATTTCTTTGTATAAGTCATTGTGTTGTAATGTTGTACAGAAGTATTCTGTCTCATGGATCCATCTGTTCAAGGAAATATAATGAAAAAAAATACATTTATTGAAGGAACACTGAAGTGTCATATGTACAATGCACATTCATAAAGCCCCAGGTCCTGATGTAATACATCCAAGGGTACAGAGAGAACTGGGTCCTGTAATAGCCAAACAATTATATCTAATTTTTCAAGATTCACTCAACACAGGGTCAGTACCAGATGACTGGCAAAAAGCAGACAAGATACCTATATTTAAAAAGGAAGCAAAAGCAAATCCAGGGAATTATAGACATGTACGCCTCACTTCTGTAGTGGGGAAGCTTTTAGAAGGTTTAATAAGGTATAAGATACAAGAATATGTCTATTTGAACGGGATTATATTTAGGAGTCTTTGGGTTATGTGATGTGATGTGTTGGGTTTGCGCCAGACAGCGTTTTCTTTGATGGCCGAAAAGTTCAATTTTAGTCTCATCAGACCAGTGCACCTTCCTACATAAATTTGGGAGTCTCCCACATGCCTTTTCGCAAACTCAAAAACGTGTCATTTTGTTTTTTGCTGAAAAATATGGCCTTCTTCTGGCCACTCTACCATAAAGCCCAACTCTATGGAGCGTACGGCTTATTGTCGTCCTACGTACAGATACTCCACTCTCTGCTGTGGATCTCTGCAGCCCCTTCAGGGTTACCTTAGGTCTCTGTGCTGCCTCTCTGATTAATGCCCTCCTTGCCCAGCCCGTGAGTTTTGGTGGGCGGCCCGTCTCTTGGCAGGGTATTGGATATTTTTTTATAACCTAACCCTGACTTGTACTTCTCAACAACATTGTCTCTTACTTGTTTGGTTAGTGGTCCTCTTGCTTAGATGTTGCAGCCTATTGGGCCTTTCAAAAAAGATGTGAATATGTAATGACAGATCATGTGACACTTAGATTGCACCCAGGTGGACATCATTTCACTAATTATGTAACTTCTGAAGGTAATTGGTTGCACCAGAGCTTTTTATGGGCTTCATAACAAAGGGGGCGAAAAAATACGCACATGCTAATTTTCTGTTTTCTATTTATAAAAAATAGTTTTATGTATATATGTTTCTCATGTCACTTCACCAAGTTAAGACTATTGTGTTCTGATCCATCACATGAAATTCAGATTAACAAAACATTGAACTTAAGGCTGTAATGTAACTAATAGGAAGTATGAATGGGGCGGTCTTTCATTTCCAGACCTTAATAATATTGTGCTATCTCATATGGTGGGTGGGAATCTCCCCACGAAAAACTACATATGGAAAGATATAGAGGAAGCCCGGTTAGAAACCATCCCTATTAAGCTAATACTCTGGCTTCCAAAACACGAATCATATAAATTCTGTTTGTTTATGAGGGGAGTCAAAACACTGATTAAATACTAGTACACAAATAGAGAGAAGATGAACTTATCATCTTTTCCCTCATTAGGAGCCCCAATTGAACTTTTGCAATACGAGGGGAACCAATTTGATTTAAACCCTTTAAAAAAAGACGGTATTTGTAGAATTGGAGATTTGTTTTCAGGGGGTAGTATGTTAGATCACGCAAACTTTTGTAAAAAATATTGTATAAGTAAATTTTCATGGTATGAATTTATGAAATTCAAAAATATTTTGACATATCTGGGAGTCTTCAGACATGAGTTGACAACTTATTGAATATTGAAAACTCCTCCTATTCGATATTGAAATGCTGTAAGGCGTCAGAGAATCAAATACAGTTGATTAAATCCACTAGAATGTTGATATGGGAAGGAGATTTGGATCAAAAGTGAACGGATGGTATATGGTACATTACCTTCCATTTGGTAAAAAGATCCGGTACCTCGCGGGGCGTGACAGGCTGTACAAGGGAGCAGTAACATACAGCTTCAGCTCTACAGAACACATATAGAAAACTGCCCGTATTTATAGCCAACATCTACATATTTGGCTAAATTATATATAGTTTGGCTCCTGAAGCCTTACAGAATAAGCAGGAAAGCTCTTTATTTTGGCTAAATATGTTTTTGGGAGTGAAACTGGGACTACAAAAGCATTGGTCGAGGCCTTGGCTAGGCCGCCATCTTGTCTAGCCCTGACTGTGACTCCCCCGGACAGGCACACCTCCCACAACCCAGTGGACTTACTGTGAGAGGCCCCTGACTGCACTCCAAGCTGACTGTGCAGAACATAAGGCACAATCCGTCCGGCTCTGTTTGCAAGTGGATTTCCTTACAAGTAAAGGCTGATAAATTGCAGAGTGCACTAATTGTGCCCAGGCGAGAAGGCAGAAGTTAATATAAACAGGAGAAGGGGCGAACTTGTGATCTTGCGAACATTTTCAGTATCAAGTGCAATTCTAGTAAAAGTGTAGGAGTTTAAATAAAAGGAGGGAATTCAAAGAAAAAGGAGGGCAGATTTATAGTGCAAAGGAGGAAAAGTTTTTACAAATATATTATTTTATATTCTTTATTTTTCCCACTGAAATTTTATAGAAAATAATAATACTAATGAGTCAGTCCAGTGGCAACCTCACTTAGTGTACATACTGTCATATGTATGCAATACTGGAACAGATGATCCAGGGTCCATACCTCTGTGACAGGTGAGCATGTTGCCTCTCTGGAAGCTCAAATTGGAGATCAGGAGAGGAGAATTGCAGCACGTAGTGATATTGCTCCACTGGAAAGGGGGTTGGTTCCCTCTAACAGCCGGGAGAACAGTTCTACTGGAGGAGTGAGAGGGCAGAACAGGCCGAGCAACAGACAGGTTTTGGTTGTAGAGGACTCTATTATTAGGAAGGTAGACAGGGTGATTTGTCACCCAGATCCCAGCAATCGAACAGTTTGCTGTCTCCCGGGTGCTCAAGTTCATCATGTTGTGGATCGGGTAGACAAATTATTTGGAGGGGCTGGAAATAAACCGACGGTCTTGGTACATATTGGTACCAATGACAAAGTTAGTGGAAGATAGAGTGTCCTAAAGAATGATTTTAGAGAACTAGGTAATAAGCTGAAGGCAGGGATCTCCAAAGTAGTATTTTCTGAGATACTACCAGTGCCACGTGCTAGCCCAGGGAGGAAGGAGCTTAGGGAGGTTAATGCGTGGCAAAAGATGTGGTGCACTGAGGAGGGGTTTGGGTTTTTAGAGCACTGGGCTGACTTCTCACTTTGGTACAATCTCTACAGCAGGGAGGGATTGCACCTTAATGATGAGGGAGCTTTTGTACTAGGGGATAGGATGGTAGAAAGGCTGGAGGAGTTTTTAAGCTAGTAGGTGGGGGGAGGGACTAGATATAAGTAATGGGGTAGAAAGTGTAGAGGGTATAAGGGATGAATTAACAACTCAAAGGGGAAGAGATGGGAGGAGGGGTAGTATAGTCAATAGGGAGGTAGTACTAAGTAACTCAAGTACAGTGGCAGGCACTTCAGAACTACAGACTCATAACATAAGGTGTATGCTTGCTAATGCCAGAAGCTTGCAAGGAAAAATGGGAGAGTTAGAATTATTAGCAATTAATGAAAATGGGATTTAATAGGCATTACCGAAACGTGGTGGGATGAATCTCATGACTGGACTGTTAATCTAGATGGTTATAACCTATTTAGAAAAGATAGAGGCAATGGTAAACAAGGAGAAGGGATTTGTCTGTATGTTAAGCCTGAATTTAAGCCTATAGTCAGAGAACATATTTATGGTGGACCTAGTGATAAAGTTGAAAGTTTGTGGGTAGAGTTAAATAGCGGAGCAGCAAATTCCAAAAGAATATTAGTAGGAGTATGCTATAAACCCCCAAATATAGCTGAAAGTGAGGAAATACAATTATTGTTACAGATTGGAAATGCAGCTAAGCACGGGCAAGTTCTAATAATGGGAGACTTTAATTACCCTGAAATAAACTGGATAAATGAGACCAGCGGTTCATCTAAGGGGAGCATGTTCTTGATTACACTCAGGGATCATTATCTGGCCCAGGTTGTACAAGAACCTACTAGAAATTAGGCTATCTTAGATTTAGTCATCACAAATAATATTGATATAGTATCAAATGTTGGAATAGGGCAACCTTTGGGAAACAGTGATCACAACACAGTCTCATTTGAGATTGAATTAAAAAAAAAAAAAAATTTGAAGGGGCAAACAAAAACTCTTAATTTTAAAAGGGCAGATTTTAACGGTCTAAGGGCAGCAATACAAAGTATAGACTGGGACAGAGAACTGGCAGGTAAAAACACTGAACATAAATGGGCAACATTTAAATCCTTATTAAATATACATACACATCGGCATAAACCGTGGGGGAATAAAAGTAAAAGGAGTAAATCCCATCCAATGTGGCTTAACAATGTTTTAAAGATCAAGATAAGGAGTAAAAATAAGGCATTTAAATTATACAAACAAGAGGGGACAGAGACTGCTTTACGGGATTACAAGGAAATCAACAAGGCTTGCAAAAGGACTAGTAGACTGGCTAAAATAGAAAATGAAAAATGAATTTGCAAAAGAGAGAAAGACTAACCCTAAAATATTTTTTAAGTATATTAATGGAAAGAAGGCGAGGAAGGAAGCTATAGGAACATTACTATGTGACACAGGCCGTCTGATAATTAGTGACCAGGAAAAGGCAGATGAGCTACATAGGTTATTTTCTTTGGTATACACAAGGGAGGTACCAGTGGTTGGGACACTGCAACATAATGGGGCTACACTACCTTTGACAAATAATTGGTTAACACAAGAAGTAATCCAAAAGAGGTTGGAAAAAATAAATGTTAATAAAGCCCCGGGTCCTGATGGAATACATCCAAGGGTACTAAGGGAACTGGGTTCTGTAATAGCCAAACCATTATATTTAATTTGTCAAGATTCACTCAACACAGAGTCTCTACAAGATGACTGGAGAAAAGCTGATGTGATACCTACATTTAAAAAGGGAGCAAGAGCAAATCCGGGGAATTATAGATTAGTGAGCCTCACTTCTGTAGTGCAGAAGCGTTTAGAATGGATAATTTACAAGAATATGTCTATTTGAACAGGATTATAAGTAGGAGTCAACATGGATTTATGAGGGATAGGTCATGTCAAACAAATCTTATTAGTTTCTATGAGGAGTTTAGTAGGAACATGGATAAAGGCAACTCAGTGGATGTAATCTTTTTGGATTTTGCAAAGGCTTTTGATACAGTGCAACATGGGAGACTATTGTGCAAACTAGGAGATATAGGAATTGCAGTAAATATCTGCTCATGGATTGAGAGCTGGCTAAAAGACAGGAAGCAAAGGGTTGTTGTAAATGGAACATACTCTGATTGGACTAATGTGGTAAGTGGGGTTCCTCAGGGTTCAGTATTAGGTCCTCTCCTTTTTAACATATTTATTAATGACTTAGAGGTAGGATTGGAGTGTGGTGTCTCCATTTTCGCTGATGACACGAAGTTGTGCAAGGTAATTAAATCAGATAATGATTTGCATTCCCTCCAAAGGGATTTACATAAAATTGAGGAATGGGCATCTAAATGGCAGATAAGATTTAATACGAATAATGTAAAGTTTTGCATCTGGGAAGGAAAAATATTTTTTAAAATAAATGTATAATCTTAATGGAGCAAATATAGGTGTGTCAGGTATTGAAAGGGATTTGGGAGTGCTTGTGGACAACCACCTAGGTAACAGTGCTCAAATCCAAGCAGCAGCTGCAAAGGCAAATCAAATATTAGCATGTATTAAGAAGGGCATAGAAGCAAGGGAAGCAAATATAATTCTGCCACTATATAAATCTAGAAAAAAGGCGTCTAAGAGGATATATGATTACCTTATATAAATACATCCAGGGTCAGTATAAAGATTTGTCAAGGGAGCTTTTTGTGCCAAGAGGTTTTCAACTGACAAGAGGACATCCCTTGAGGTTAGAAGTAAAAAGATTCCACCTCAAAGAAAGAAAAGGGTTCTTCACAGTAAGGGTGGTTAATCTGTGGAATTCTCTTCCAGAGGAGGTGGTGACAGCGGATTCGATAGATAACTTTAAAAGGGGACTGGATTTATTTCTAATTAAAAAGGGGATTCAGGGTTATCATGGATAATTAGAGAGACAGTATTGATCCAGGGAGAAATCCGACCGCCAGTATCTGGGGTCAGGAAGGAATTCTTTTTTTTCCCTTTGAGACGATTTAAGTCTCACTTGGGTTTTATTTTGTTTAACTTCCTCTGGATTAATTAATAATAAAAATTAAAAAAAATAATGAAATAATTGATTAATAATTAATTAACAACTAATTAATTAATATTTAATCCACATATTGCAGATCAGAGGAGATCTTAAAAGGTTGAACTTGATGGACTGAAAGTCTTTTTTCAACCTTAATTACTATGTAACTATATAAGTAAGCACAACAAGGCCCAAGCAATCAAGATCAGTCCAAGAGGCGTAGAGGACCCGGGTGGAGATGCAGAAGCCAGGCAGAAAGCGGTGCCTGTGCCGCATGGGACCTGGATCTGCCTGAGGACACTGGAGGTCGGCCTGGGACACAGAGGAGGCGCAGCAGCTGCCCTAGGTCATGGAGAATACAGCAGGTGTCGGAAGACACCCCCTCCGGCATCCACACACGTCCAGCAAGGCCCAGGTAGGCAAGAGCAGCCTCAGAAACACAGAGGGCCCAGGCGGAGACACAGGCGAATCCGGAGTTGGCCTGGTACTTAGAGGCATAGCAGCTGCTCCAGGATGTGTGGAATACAGCAGGGACCTCAGGGAGCAGCAGCAAGGACAACTCAGCGCCGCCACCACTGCATGCAAGCCTCAGAGAGACAGGTCCACACTGGCTCACAGCAAGTGTACAACATTCATAAAAGCAAGGGGCCAGGGTGGGGGAGATATTGTTTTGTACCCAGGGAGTGAAACCCATACCAAGAGGGTGTGCAATTTGGGGATCCCCTGAACCTGCTATACATTTAGTGCCACATTGTTCAGGGCTGCCTTAATTACAGAAAGCTCCCAAGAGGATTGTACACCTCTATGCAACCTTATAAATTCTGGGGTTTGGAAAGCCTAATATTGCTCTTAGCACTCAAGGAAAGGGCTACTGAAGCCTGCCTTTAACACTTAGATTTGATTAACGACTGGTTCTAGACTGTAACCGTGAGCTTTAAAAAGCAAGGATTGTTTTGCTATAAATCCTGTGGGGTGCATCCAGGAGGAATACAACCCAAGGCCACCATCTTTTTGCTGGATAGGATATGCAAGTGGGCTATCATTTGTATATTCTTGTTTCAAAAGCTTTAATTCTGAGAGGTGGCCTGGTTATTACAAATACAGTTCCACTTATAGGGTGGGGTCTCTGACACAACAAAGGGCCATTTTGTGGTATGCACTTTTATAAAACACATTTACAAAATAAGTGAGCCCACAATATAATATATCACAGGATAGCACTTTCTAGGTCACATAGTATATAACTACAAGAAAAGACTGAATATGGCCATTAAGAAAGGAACTATTAATGCACTCTTTAAATAAAAAGACTAAATACTGTTATCCAGACCCTGTTACTACAAGTAATTTTGAGTAAAATTATTTTACGGGATAAAGGCCTGTGATGTTTATACCAGCCATAGAATAACCTAGATACACAAATAATTTGAGAAATCCTTGGTTATATTTGCAATAAGGTCCAATATTAGACATGAGGCCTATGAGCTCCTCAGCCCACTCACCCCTCCCTCAAATGGAACAAAAATCTTGAGAAGGCCCTGGCCAGGGTGCCCAGGTCCTACTATCCTAGGGTAAAAGTATACAACAATTCCCTGTAAGCTATTCAATATTTCTATAGTGGAAGACATCTCTAGCCGACATTAGCTCATTTATATATATTCATCATTATGGGCAAAACAAAGAGAAAGGAGGGGACCTGCAGTATAATGGAACATTTTCCCTCAACAACTGCCAGACGCTCCCCTCCTCTTGTGTCTATGTCTGGAACTTCAGATATCTCAGACGCTGAGGGCCTACAACAAGACAAGCTTAAAGACACTAATATTTATCAGGACTCCAAAGCCTGGTTTGAATCCATACTCAAAGCTCAGCTCTCCCAAGCGGTTAATGTTCTTCAAAAAGATATCCATGACCTAGGACAAAGGACACATCTGCTAGAAACAACCATGGATGAGGTTGTGGAAACGCAGTACCAGGATAGAATTGACATAGATACTAATGCTCAGGAAATTGCAGCCCTTGAGCTAAAGCTAGAAGAAATGGAAAATAGGGCCTAGAGATATAACGTTAGATTTAGGGGAATCCCGCAAGCTATAACTGACTTTATAACATATCTGACATCGGTCATCAAGACCATTACGCCCGACACCCCAGAAACTGAAGTTGTCATAGAAAGGGCACACAGAGCACTAGGGGCTACCGCAAACCCCAACACCAAAAGATATTATAGTTCACTTTTTAAGGCAACAAACAAGGGACAAATTATTATATGCCTCTAGAAGCCTAAATAGAATCCAAGGCCCAGATGGCGCTGTTATACAAGAATACGCGGACCTGGCTCCATCCACATTGTAAAAGCGCAGAGAGATGAGACCTGCTTTGGACATTCTTATCCAGCATAAGATCCCGTTTAGGTGTGGATTTCCATTTAGTTTTCAATTTTCTGTTAAAGGAAACAGATATGTAGCAAATGTCAATCTTTTCTTTTCTCACTCAACCTCATATCTGAGTGTGTACAGCTACAACCCCCTAATCCAAATACTAGAAGCAGGCCAGTAAAACAATGGACTAGTGTGCCCACTCATAAACGGCGTAAGGACACGTCTGTCTGATCCTCCGGATTTGACAGTGGGCAACTGAAGATTTTTTGCAATGACTGTAACAGTTCAATAACAGTTTCAGGGTGGTAGATTGGAAAGTTGTCAAGCTAGCCTTCACGATATGGGACTTGGAAAGAGGGGAGAGATCCCCTGTGCGGTCTATTGTACCATCCAGTGATGGCATCTGTTGAACTTCCTCAAAAACTAACTACTTTTACCCTTAAGTATATTCTGTTATAGATGTAACATGGAAGCTGATATACTGTTATTATGCATATTGTTAGGTGAATGCATCCTCCTTCTTGTGAGGGGCTAGGGCCCCAAGGCTATATACAGTGGATATAAAAAGTCTACACACTCCTGTTAAAATGTCAGGTTTCTGTGCTGTAAAAAAAATGAGACAAATAGATCATTTCAGAACTTTTTCCACCTTTAATGTGACCTATAAACTGTAATACTCAATTGAAAAACAAACTGAGATCTTTTAGGTGGAGGGAAGAAAAAAATAAAATAATATGGTTGCATAGGTATGCACAACCTTAAACTAATACTTTGTTGAAGCACCTTTTGATTTTATTACAGCACTCAGTCTTTTTGGGTATGAGTCTATCAGCATGGCACATTTTGACTTGGCAAGATTTGCCCACTCTTCTTTGCATTAACACTCAAAATCTGTCAGATTGCGAGGGCATCTCCTGTGCACAGCCCTCTTCAGATCACACCACAGATTTTCAATCGGATTCAGGTCTGGGCTCTGGCTGGCGCCAAACATATCTTTTGGAAATATGGCCAAAAGGTTCAACCTTGGTTTCATCAGACCATAACACTTTTTCCCACATGCTTTTGAAAGACTTCAGATGTGTTTTTGCAAAATGCAACCTGGCTTGAATGTTTTTCTTTGTAAGAAAAGGCTTTCGTCTTGCCACTCTACACCATAGCCCAGACATATGAAGAATACGGGAGATTGTTGTTACATGTACCACACAGCCAGTACTTGCCAGATATTCCTGCAGCTGCTTTAATGTTGCTGTAGGCCTCTTGGTAGCCTCCCAGACCAGTTTTCTTCTCGTCTTTTCATCAATTTTGGAGGGAGCTCCAGTTCTTGGTAATGTCACTGTTGTGCCATATTTTCTCCACTTGATGATGACTGTCTTCACTGTGTTCATGGTATATCTAATGCCTTGGAAATTCTTTTGTACCCTTCTCCTGACTGATACCTTTTAACAATGAGATCCCTATGATGCTTTGGAAGCTCTCTGTGGACCATGGCTTTTGCTGTGGGATGCGACTAAGAACATTTCAAGAAAGACCAACTAGAGCAGCTGAACTTTATTTGGGGTTAATCAGAGGCACTTTAAATGATGGCAGGTGTATGCTGACTCCTATTTAACACGATTTGAAATGTGATTGCTTAATTCTGAACACAGCTACATCCCCAGTTATAAGAGGGTGTGCAGACTTATGCAACCACATTATTTTTCATTTTTTTTCTTCCCTCCACCTAAAAGATTTCAGTTTGTTTTTCAATTGAGTTGTACAGTTTATAGGTCACATTAAAGGTGGAAAAAGTTCTGAAATGATTTATCTTTGTCTAATTTTTTTACAGCACAGAAACCTGACATTTTAACAGGGGTGTGTAGACTTTTTATATCCACTGTAGCTGTTAAGAGTATTTATAGCTCCATTAAGTAATGTTATATTGCTTTTTATAGTCTTCCTCATTCTAGGGGTCTTTCTGTTAAGTTTATTTGTGAGGATAGGTCAGAATTTTTTAAATATTGTTACAATTTATGTGTCGCTTTTCTACTTTCACTGTTATCAGGTTATTAAAATACACTCTCTATTTTTCAGTGTTATAAAATATCAGGCAGAGGGCTTGCCCTCTTCATGGGTCTTCTTAGGATGGTCCTCCTCACTGGACCGCAGGTCTCTGTTGATGGCTCTTTCTAATGTTCAGGTTGCAGTAAGTTATAATACTCATGGCCCCTATCCCAATGAATGACTCAGAGTTTGTCTTAGTGACACATAATATTAAGGGATTCAATTCCCCACACAAGAGACGCAAGGCATTTCTCACATATAGAAGAGACCAATGCCGTTTGCTCATTTTTATGCAGGAAACCCATTTAGTGCGCAATAGGATCCCAACATTTTTACATAAACACTATACAATGGTATATGCCACAGGCCAAGATACTAAGAGGGAAGGGGCAACAATACTCTTACATAAAGATTTCCCATTTATCGTAGAAAAAAAAAAATAGATCCAAAGGGAAATTATATTATATTGACAGGGAAAATCCTAGAAACCAAGCTAACCAAAAATCCTGACAATATAATTTTGGGTCTCCTCAAAACACTGGAACAACGTGAGTGTGGCAAAATTATTTTAGGGGGCGATCTTAATCTAATATTAGACGCAGAACTTGATAGGTCAAAGGGAGGTAAATCGTTTCAGTTCACAAACAAACTAAAACAAATTAAGAGTCACCTTGCCACTTTATATTTAGTAGACACATGGAGGGAGCAACAACCTAAGGATCTAGAGTATTCATTTTATTCCTATCCTCACGACACATACACAAGGATAGATTACATATTTCTGGACTCTTCCTTATTAGAACAATCAAAAAACAATGAGATAATCCCTTGTACTTGGTCGGACCCCTCAATCGTAAAAAATGTGTTAGATTTATAGATAGAAAATAAACCCCATATTCCTGACGTATAAATTAAATGTTGTTGGCCAACCCACCAATGACGGATCGATTATTGCAAGAACTGCAATTGTACTTTGATATTAATCAGGAACAAAACGCGAGGATGGGTATGGGTGGCACATAAAGCCTACATTAGGGGCACCTGTATAAAATTAGCTTCAGAAAATAAGAAAAAGCGCAAATCGAAAGAAGATAACTTTAATGCGGAATTGAAGAGGTTAGAGAGGGATAACCAACAGCACCCCACCCCTTCAAATAGGATCAGGATTGATAAGATAAGCACAGAGATAGACATCATACTTTCTGAAAGGACGGAAAAAGCTCTCTGTTGGACGCAGCATACATTTTACCACAAGGCAAAAAAGCCGGATTCGCTTTTAGCTAAAAAGCTTACATTTTAAGTCATATTTGAAGGTTTACCAATTAATATCCATCCCCCCAGGGGGTAATCACGTCCAACCCATCTAAAATACAAGAGATATTCTTTGCGTTTTATTAAAAATTGTACGCGTCCTCAAAAAACGTGGATTCACATGGAATAAACAGATTTTTAGGCTCTTTAGATCTTCCACACTTGACAGAGGAGAATCTGACACATTTAAATAAGGCGATTACCTTAGATGAAGTTCGAAATACCATTCTTAGCTCTAAAGTTGGCAAGGCCCCAGGCCAAGATGGGTTCACAAATCTTTATTACAAAAAATGTGTTGATCAATTAGCCCCTCATCTTACTACCCTTTACAATGCAATATTGGATGGGCAGCAGCTTCCCCCAGATCTAAATCTTGCGGAGATTGTTCTTTTTCCAAAAACGCGTAGGGACCCCCTTGAAGCAAAAATCTACAGACCAATTTCACTATTGAATTGTGATATTAAATTCCTGGCCAAAATTATGGCCGACAGGATTGCAGACTTACTGCCGTCCCCAATTCATAATGATCAATTGGGGTTCATAGCGGGAAGGCAGGCGGGGGATAATATTCGCAAGATTCTGAATCTGATGCACCATGTGAAGCATAATAACAGTCACCCTGTTTGCTTGTGCTGGATTTGGAGAAAGCATTCAAGTCAGTGGAATGGCCCTACCTTTTAGCGACACTTACAAAATTTGGCTTTAAAGGAAGATTTATAAATCTGTTTCCAAGCTCCTAAAGCTAATCTAAAAATTCCAGGCCGTGCTGGGCCGGCTCTTCACATCCGGCGTGGGACTAGACAGGGGTGCCCTCTGTCCCCACTCCTCTTTGCCCTGGCCATAGAGCCACTCGCTCAGATGATAAGAGTAACGTCAGAAATTAAAGGTATCCAGATAGGACTTCAACAGTTTAAAGTCTCTCTTTTCACAGATGATCTGTTATGTTCTATCTCGGATCCAGTGAGGTGAGTCCCAGCTCTGATGCAAATTTTGGATAGTTTTGGAGTAATTTCGGGCTTAAATATTAATATAGAAAAAACTTAAGCTCTTGCTTTAGACATGACAGCAACCGAGAAGGATATTTTAACACTATCGTATAAATTCACATGGGCTACGAAACACATTAAGTACTTGGAGATAAATTTAACAACCAAAATAATAGACTTATATAACGCCAATTATAATCCTTTATATAGTTAAATTAAAAAAGATCTGATTAGTTGGTGTAAAGCTCACATTTCATGGCTGGGCAGGATTAATACAGTGAAGATGAATATCTTACCTACGCTGATGTACCTCTTAAGAACACTTCCTATACCTATTAATATGAGAGAATTGTCAAGTTTTCAAAGGTTAGTTTTTCCTTTTATCTGACAAGGTGGCTCTGCCAGGGTTCCCAAATCAATCATGTATAGACACAAAACCAAAAGGCGATTATCATGCCCTAACTTCAAACTCTATTATAGGGCATTACAACTGGCATTTGTCCCCCTGGTGCACACAGTATCGTCTCATCCCGCTTGGATGTTCATTGAGAATTCGGGCATGCGCCCATTCTCACAGCAGTGGGGTTGGCTACCCCACCAGCCCTGGTAAGAAACTTGCCAAACCCAATGGTTAAACAGTCAACTTTGTGTGTAACCTGAGCACATCACCATTCTATGCATTTCCTCAAATCACCCTATCTAACATCAATATTTCAACATCCACAAGCACCTACGGGATATTCCAGCCACGGCTCAACATTGGTGGAGATTGAACAAACTAGATAGGTTGGGCTTGTGGGTTGAGGAACGCTGAATACTCGCTTTTGAGGAATTAAGGGATAAATACAACCTTCCCATTTATCAGCATTACAACTATTGCAGATTGAGACACTTTGTTTCCATGATGACCCGCTTAACAGGTATGCCCCAACATAATAGATTTGAAATTGGCAAGTTGTACCTTGGAGACACCCGGATTGCACATCTGGTAGTTCCTGGTCCATATATTGTTAGATTCAAGCTTGCAGGGTCTTAGGCATTACCTTGCTAGCATGTGAAATTAGTGCAAATGTTAGATAATTGGAGCACTGTTTGGCACTGCCTTTTTGGGATTGGTATATAGACTGACCTTTTCCAGTCTAATGGCGAATGTTGAGTTTTCAAAAGCCAGCGACACTATCACAGCAACATCTTCTGGGATTTTAAACATGTCAGCAGGTATTCCATCAACTTCTGCAGCCTTATCATCTGCAAGGCCTCCTAGGGCCTGTCATGATCCCCCTGACCACCATTGGGACTCACATAATGACTCCTATCTGGGCTGCCTCCTGGGCATATGTGGTTGTGTCAAGGGGGAAACTGGACCTTGTCACTAACAGGATCTATAAGTACTAAAAATTTCAGAATTAAGACTGAACATTTAGTGATTCTATTCACTGATCCATGTATATAATGATCATATTTATCACTCACCTGCACATATATCTGAATGGATCGTCATCTGCACAATATCCTGATCATCTCTTTCATCTTCATCTTCCTCAATAACTGATAGTGTGTCCAGATGTTCATCATGGAGACCTGAAATGTACAGTAAATAATTACATGAATTTGTAGAAATGAATCAAATACATTTGCTAAGTGTGCATATTCTTCTGTTAACTGCCCCATAAATCAGATACAAGTCTCATTAATATATATGTATATAGTTTGTGACTTACAGGTTGTCACCATCTAAATAAATATATTTAAGTGTATAATCATAACTAGGAAAGTTCTCCATCCCATCTGTATCTTTATAACGGTCTTGATTTATATGGCAGTTTCTGCAGCTTCTTCTTCAATGTTCTGTCCATTTTCTATAAAACACAGGTAATGTCAAGCGCAATGATCTATGGATCCATGAAGACACTGAGGTGTAAGAAATCCAACCAGGTAAGTCTTAGATCACTAATCACAACTCCTTGTGGTGCTTGAGAAGAAGAAGTGGAACCATCTTCATAATCATATAACCCATATAACAAACTTGTCTTTCCAGTAGGACCCATCATGTAATGGTTCATACAAATTATTAAAATGGAACTTATTTGCACCCTCAGAACTATAATGTGCTGCAGTATTATCTCTATATGTTACTGATGAGATGATGGGTTGTCCATCAGCTATGAGTCTCCGCCCCCTTGTGACTCATACACCTGTCACTCACCTACACAGGGGTCTGAACAGATTTCCACCTGGTGAATATCCTGATCATCTCTCTCATCTATCTTAACTGATATTGTGTCCATGTTTCCACTATGAAGACCTAATGAGGACAGTAGAATAATTAGAGGGTTTATATTTATCAACATAAAAGCTCGGTCTAGCTAATGATCACATGGACTACATGTATACAATATGAGACCAGTTACTTAAAGTAAAATAGCAGAAATTCCACTTACTGCAGAAATTACGCACACATATAATTACAGTTGGTTATTATTAAAATATTTGAATAGTAGACAACTGAGCTTGAAAGTTGGGCACTTTAGCAGATTTTACACATATCTCTCACATATGGTCATACTGAAAATAATACATGCAGATCCAAGAGTTAACTGACAATTATTATCAACTATCGACTTGCCCGTCAAAAAATGACGGCAATAAAATTGTAAGGCAGGTAATGCTGTTTGCCACACAATGTAAGGCTTTTAGTCCTCGGAGTAACTTTGGCACTCATTGCGAGCCTCTCCCCTGCTGTTTTTTTAATATATATATATAAATGTGTTTTTTTATAATAATTAATGAATTAATTAAATAATAAATTATATATACTTTACCTATTTACATAGTTATTTTAAGGTTGAAAAAAGACTTTCAGTCCATCAAGTTCAACCTTTTAAGATATCCTCTGATCTGCAATATGCTGATTAGTTATTAATTAATTAGTTGTTAATTATTAATCAACTATTTAATTATTTATTTTTAATGTGTTTATTTTTTAATTATTAATATATCCAGAAAAAGGCAAACAGAAAACAGAAAAAAAAAACAGTTGAAACTTAGCCAATTGTCTCAAAGGAAAAACATTTTTTTATTCCTTCCTGACCCCAGATACTGTCGATCGGACTTCTCCCTGGAACAATACTGTCTCTCTAATTATCCAGGACAAACCTGAATTCCCTTTTTAATTAGGAATAAATCTAGTCCCCTTTTAAAGTTATCTATCAAATACGCTGTCACCACCTCCTTTGGTAGAGAATTCCACAGATTACCCACCCTTACTATGAAGAACCCTTTTCTTTCTTTGAGGTGGAATCTTTTTACTTCTAACCTCAAGGGATGTCCTCTTGTCAGTTGAAAACCTCTTGGCATAAAAAGCTCCCTTGACAAATCTTTATACTGACCCTGGATGTATTTATATAAGGTTATCATATCTCCTCTTAAATGGCTTTTTTTTCAAAGAAAATAAGTTTCAGCGAAATTGGAGACAATACTTTCCAGTCCCACCTTTAAGTCATTAATAAATATGTTAAAAAGGAGAGGACCTAATAATGAACCCTGAGGAAACCCACTTACCACAATAGTCCAATCGGAGTATGTTCCATTTACAACAACCCTTTGCTTCCTGTCTTTTAGCCAGCTCTCAATCCATAAACAGATATTTATTGCAATTCCTGTATCCCTTAGTTTGCACAATAGTCTCCCATGTGGCACTGTATCAAAAGCCTTTGCAAAATCCAAAAAGACTACATCCACCGAGTTGCCTTGATCCAGGTTTCTACTAACCTCCTCATAGAAACTAATTAGATTTGTTTGACATGACCTATCCTTTATAAATCCATGTTGACTCCTACTTATAATCCTGTTCAAATAGACATATTCTTGTTTATTACCCCTTATTAACCCTTCTAAAAGCTTCCCCATTACAGAAGTGAGGCTCACTGGTCTATAATTCCCCGGATTTGCTCTTGCTCCCTTTTTAAATATAGGTATCACATCTGCTTTTCTCCAGTCATCTGGTAGAATCTGTGGTGAGTGAGTCTTGAAAAATTTAATCTAATGGTTTTGCTATTACAGAACCCAGTTCCCTTAGTACCCTTGGATGTATTCCATCAGGACCCGGGGCTTATTTAACATTTATTTTTTCCAACCTCTTTTGGATTTCTTCCTGTGTTAACCAATTATTTGGCACAGGTTGTGTAGCCCCATTATGTTGCGGTGTCCCAACCACTTGAACCTCCCTTGTGTAAACCAAAGAAAAGAACCTATTTAGCTCATCTGCCTTTTCTTGGTCACTAATTATCAGACGCCTGTGTCACATTAAAATGTTCCTTTAGCTTCATTCCACGCCTTCTTCCCATTAATATGCTTAAAAAATATTTTAGGGTTAGTCTTACTCTCTTTTGCAATTAATTTTTAATTTTCTATTTTAGCCAGTCTAATCGCCCTTTTGCAAGCCTTGCTGATTTCCTTGTATTCCTGTAAAGCAGTCTCTGTCCCCTCTTGTTTGTATAAATTAAATGTCTGTTTTTTACTCCGTATCTTGATCTTTAAATCATTGTTAAGCCACATTGGATGGCATTTACTCCTTTTACTTTTATTCCCACATGGTATATGCTGATGTGTATGTATATTTAGTAAGGATTTAAATCTTGTCCATTTATGTTCAGTGTTTTTACCTGCCAGTTCTATGTCCCAGTCTATACTTTGTATTGCGGCCCTTAGACCGTTAAAGTCTGCCCTTTAAAAATGTAGCGTTTTAGTTGGCCCCTTAACATTTTTCTTTTTTTAATTCAATCTCAAATGAGACTGTGTTGTGATCACTATTTCCCAAAGGTTGCCCTATTCCAACATTTGATACTATATCAATATTATTTGTGATGAGTAAGTCTAAGATAGCTTCATTTCTAGTAGGTTCTTGTATAACCTGGGCCAGATAATGATCCCTGAGTGTACTCAAGAACCTGCTCCCCTTAGCTGAACTGCTGGGCTCATTTATCCAGTTTATTTCAGGGTAATTAAAATCTCCCATTATTAGAACTTGACCATGCCTAGCTGCATTTCCAATCTGTAACAATAATTGTATTTCCTCACTTTCAGCTATATTTGGGGGTTTATACCATACTCCTACTAATATTCTTTTGGAATTTGCTGCTCTGCTATTTAACTCTACCCACAAACATTCAACTTTATCACTAGGTCCACCATAAATATCTTCTCTGACTATAGGCTTAAATTCAGGCTTAACATACAGACAAATCCCTCCTCCTATTTTACAATTCGCCTATCTTTCCTAAATAGGTTATAACCATCCAGATTAACAGTCCAGTCATGAGATTCATCCCAACATGTTTCAGTAATGCCCATTAAATTCCATTTTTCATTCTTTGCAAAAAATTCTAACTGAAGGCAAGCTTCTGGCATTAGCAAGCATACACCTTATGTTATGAGTCTGTAGTTCTGAAGTGCCTGCCACTGTACTTGAGTTACTTAGTACTACCTTCCTATTGACTATATACCCCTCCCCCATCTCCTCCCCTATGAGTTGTTAATTCATCCCTTATACCCTCTACACTTTCTACCCCATTACTTATATCTAGTCCCTCCCCACCCACCTACTAGTTTAAAAACTCATCCAGCCTTTCTACCATCCTATTCCCTAGCACAAAAGCGCCCTCATCATTAAGGTGCAATCCATCCCTGCTGTAGAGATTGTACCCAAGTGAGAAGTCAGCCCAGTGCTGTAAAAACCCAAACCCCTCCTTAATGAACCACATTTTAATCCACGCATTAACCTGCCTAAGCTCCTTCTGCCTCCCTGGGCTAGCACGTGGCACTGGTAGTATCTCAGAAAATACTATCTTGGAGGTCCTTGCCTTCAAGCTACGCAAAGCCCGCAAGCGTTAGCAACAACCCGTATTGCTGACAACTATATATGTGATAATCACTGATTTGAATTAAATAACAGACTATGCTGTAAGTGCTTCAGAATGGTTGATTAATTGGCAAAAATATAAAGCTCAATGGTTTAATGCTGTAAATAAACACATTCCTTTAAATAATATTGAAATGATACAATACTTTTATTACATAGAATTGTAAATTATACCATATGCAAACATCTTTAATTTTATTGAGTTTTATTTCTCACCTTCAATGATATTTACAGGAATATCCTCTTCCTTAACCTGTTGGTGACTTCTCACATCTGATTTTGCTTCTTGATCAAACTGTGAGACAACTGATAACCTCACATGTCCTGTATAAATATACACAGACTAATTACACATTCAATTCCAGACGCATAACTCACAAAGTCACTTTTTTTTTATTCAGTTTATAGAAACATATTACAAACATTGCAGTGCATACACTTTATCTTATAATCAAGAATATACATATCAATGATTATTTAAACAAATAATTTACATTAAATTTCCTAAGCGATGCAACAGTATTCCAGATGTGTCATTATTCAGATACAGAGACTTGGCTAATACATATGTAATCTGGTATATATAATTCATATAACTGCCTCTTTGCTCCATATGCACTTTTATAATAAATATAAAACATGTAACATCAGACACAAGCACATATAGTGTTAACACTTCTGAGATTCGAGATATGGGGGGGGGGATTCCTTTATCCAATTTTAACAGGTTAATTTACTCAGATTTTAAGAAATATTTATCTGATACGGCGCATTTGCTTTTTGAAACATTACAAATACCCTCCTTTCATAATCTTGTTTTAAGCATCTATTTCTCTGTAGGATCCCTTTAATTTCTGACCATTAAGGTAAAGATATCTCTTTCCATTTTAGTACTATGAGACAACCATCAAGACCTTTGTTTCGACTGCGGGATCTTTTTTTCAGTAATGTTACACATGTATTCAGTTGCCTTGTCTGGTAATATTAAGTAACTCACTCGAAATATGTAAACCCATGGATTGTCATAAAAATACATTGGTGAGACTTATGAGTTAACTCACAAATTACACCAAACCCAGCATTTTATTTAAATACTTGATGAGACACAGCCCTAGAAACAAAGAGGAAACGTGAACATTGTGATATTGTATATATAAGTAAAATGAGTAAGAATAAGATCCCTGAAATAAAAATACTTTAATAGGATACTTGTAATCCAAAAATAACGCAGCTCAAAATATATGCAAAAATAAATCCTATGATGTAGGTATGACGAGGGTTAATATGATCATGAATATGGATTCCAAACCCCCTACACATTGAAATCCAGAATACCGACAGGGCAGTACTTAAGATTAAAAATAAACTGTGATGACATAATGGACTTTAAAGAAAAGGCAAAAGATTTGCGATTAAAATATAAACAACGCGGATATCTGAACCGTATTCTAAAAAGAGCATACAAAAGAGCGTTATCAAGTAAATGTGAATACCTACTATATAAGGCAAAATCTGAAAATTATGAAACAGATCAGACAATACGTTACATAATGACATATGGAAAAGTTGGCAAGCTGTTAGGAACATACTCAAAAGGCATTGGTATATCTTAAGAGAGGATACAACGTAGAGAGATTTCCTAACAGAAGAACCTTCAATTACATTTAGGAGAAATAATAGCGTCAAAGACACTTTGGTTAGGATTTTTTATAAGCCTCCAAAGAAAACAGCAAATTGGTTAACTACCACAAAAGGTCTTTTCAAGAGTGGTCATTGTAGAGCATGTCAATATATCAAACCCAGTAAGGATTTTGAAGATGTAAATAAAGGCACCAAATATCCAGTGAGGAGTTTCATTAATTGTGAGACCACAATTGTAACAACGTGTACCTGTCAAAAATATTACGTAGGAAAGACGTTCCGCCAGCTGCGATGGAGAATATTGGAACATGCATATTCTGTTATAAAACAACTTGACACCCCGTCTCTAGACATATAAGTTTTTTTCTCACAGAAATCAACCAGAAACTATGAAGTTTCAAGTTCTAGAAAAATTGTTTGAGGGACCAAAAGGGGGTGATATTGACAAGAGACTTCTTCAAGCTGAAAGTAAATGGATTTTCACGCTTAAAAATAAATACCCAAAAGGGCTGAATGAAGGATACTATTGTACAGCCTTCCTTTAAACTGATAGTATCCTGGATAAATATTTTAACACATATCCTGAATAACTGTAAGAACATCTACTCATTAACTCATATGAAGTCTGAAGGAAGCAGCAGGACTATATATTTTTGAAACACTATCACTTGATTCTAGAGGATACACTATTTTGATCACATTAGCATTACTATTTCTAATCATATAAAAAGATAACATTTCTAAATAGAATAACTAAGTGATTTTTATAATTTTAGTTCAAGTATTGCACTAATAAAACACCCTTTAAATGCATATTTATTTTTATGTTTATATAGAGCATTTGAATATATCAGTATTCTTCATATAAGTCACATGGTCACACAGAATACACAAGTACTCTTCAAATCAGTCACACAGTTCACAATTAATTATTTTTGTAATAACCTATTACAATCAACACTAGGATGAAAGATAAGAACATCAGTAATAATCTATTATAATTAAATCTTAACACAAGGATGAAATATAAAACATCATCACCACAAAGCACTTATTAAGCACCTTATATTTTATTATTTACAATCTTTTAATAATCTTATTATAGTAGTCGTTCTTTCTATATATATATTTTTAATCAGTTATTAATATTTAACACAGTCAATATTAAAAATCACTATAATGTTCATAAAATAGCAGGTTCAGGATAACTATAAGCCCTCTGCAATATTTAATATTTAACAACTAATAATTAATAAATAAAAAAAAGCTTGTCTCTGTCAAGATCGCGATCCAATAGTTAGCAACTCTTTGAATGATGTTACTATGTCTACCGGTTGTTTAATAAAGTTGCATTATTGCAGAATAGAGTAATGACGCGGTCACGTTGACGGAGTGACGTCATCGCGTCTAAGACGTAATTAAGCAATGCGTACGACGAAATCCGAAAGTAAACTGGCTTTATAAGCCAGATAGGCCAGCATACTACATAGCCTCAGAGAAAGTCCATGAGTGTGGACGGAACGGCCTGTTGGCAACTACACTTCTAATTATAGGGGACAGAGACCACTGTAGGCCACATTAGACACAACATGGCTATGGGACACCCTTTGTTGATGCCTATCAAGCTTGGCAATTCAACAGCAAGTATATATAGTGTGGCAATGTATTGTCCATACATGTATGTTATCTTCAGCTTGTGGTATCTTTTGTTTTTTGTCCTAGGTGTCTTTGATAGCATGTATATATGTATTCAGCCTCTAGTTCATTTAGGATCTCTGTCCTACCCCAGATTTTGTTTTTTAGATGTTTTTTTGAACAGTGTTTTAACATATCACTTTTTATCAGATCCTATGATTATCAGTATATCCTCACTTTTTCAGGAGTTCATTCTGATATATAAGGATTGACTAGTATAGCAATAGATATTTAACCTTATGTAGGGGGCTTTCCACGACTTGGAATTCATGGTCATATTAACCCTCATCATACCTACATCATAGGATTTATTTTATAGTGCACTATTCTGCATATATTTTGAGCTGCGTTATTTTCGGATTACAAGTATCCTATTAAAGTTATTTATTTTTTTCAGACATGAGTGGTGTTAAGCACCAAGGATATCATAGATAAATATAATATATTTTCCCTTTTTCTATTTAAGAATAAGATCCAGCAATTTGCGAGTAAGGATTTTACAAATAAATACGTATAGTTTACCCATTGCTAGTTGTTTATTAGACAATACATTAGAACATCTGTTGTAGTCCATGTGGGTTTCCAGATATGTATTAACCTCCTGGGGTCTATGTTACCCTGGAAATTATTTAAGGACATAAAAAACAAATAATATATGTTTTTACATTGAACATTTGTGCCCATGGGACTGTTAAGCATTAGATTTGAATGCACTTACATGCTTTGTTATTTTGTTTACTACTTTACTGTCTATTTTACTGCTTATGCAGGTTCCAGAAGTGCTTTTAAATCCATTTGCAGCTGCTCTTCAGTGCATGTAAATGTTTTCTTTTAATATCCCTTATATTACAAGTTATGAATCATACGTATTTTGTGAGTGCACAGTAAAGTTCCAGTTGCATAGCTAATTAGTGTACAGTACATTATGATCAGCACACATGTTAAGGTTAAAATCATAAAAAGTTTTAATAAATGTGACAGTGTTATTATTAAAGTGGGGACTAAGAGATGTAATTAATACTTTACTATTCATAAAATAAGTAAGTAATGTGAATCAGTCACCTGCAGAGAGCTCTGATTGGATCGTCACCGGCAGAATATTCTTCTCATCCACCTCATCTTCCTCACCATCAGTGTCTACATTATCACTTTGGTGACCTGTTAATTTCAACAGAAAAGTTCATGTGAATTTACTACTTTTGATAATGATACCAACTGTTAATAACATGGAAGAAGTGTGTTCTAGTGACACTACAAGGACTGTCTGGAATGTTTGCCCACTGTGTACTATTCCTGAGATAAACCTCACAAGATATATTTTACTTCTATTTTTAGCTTTGATGTTTTCATCTCTAATTGATAGAAAATATTTTGTTACCTGAGCTCCTGTTTGATGAGATTCCTAAAGTCTCTTTATGTCCATTGGGATGACACTGGAAAACACAACAGAAGATGAAATTACAATATAAATTCTGAAAAACCTATAGAACCATGTAATTTACTTACTCCCATATGGACCTATAAAAACGCAATCTTAATCTTCAGGAAGCCATATGTCTATCCCATGGACCCTTGGAATCTATTACCACAATTATGCTTACTATTCTGCTCTAGGGGTATTTCAATTACCTACTACTGTTTGTATTAAGTAGCATTTTCTTTGTACTAGAAGAAGATCAGCATTTCAACTGAGAAAACATTAATTAGGCACTCATGTCCAATAAAGTTTGGTCAGTGTATGGAGTCACTGTGTCCTGGTATAATGTCACATTGTCCAGCAGTGCTCATTTCTCCAGTCAATGGTCCAGAGATAGCTTGGTCAGTAGAGGGGGTCACTGTGTCCTGGTATAATGTCGCGTTGTCCAGCAGTGCTCACCTCTCCAGACACAGGTCCAGATAGAGCTTGGTCAGTAATGTGAGTCACTGTGTCCTGGTATAATGTCACATTGTCTAGTAGTGCTCACCTCTTAAGTCACAGGTCCAGATAGAGCTTGGTCAGTAATGGGAGTCACTGTGTCCTGGTATAATGTCAACTTATCCAGTAGTGCTCACCTCTCCAGTCACAGGTCCAGATAGAGCTTGGTCAGTAATGGGAGTCACTGTGTCCTGGTATAATGTCACATTGTCTAGCAGTGCTTGCCTCTCCAGTCACAGGTCCAGATAGAGCTTAGTCAGTAATGGGAGTCACTGTGTCCTGGTATAATGTCAACTTATCCAGTAGTGCTCACCTCTCCAGTCACAGGTCCAGATAGAGCTTGGTCAGTAATCAGAGTCACTATGTCCTGGTATAATGTCACATTGTCCAGCAGTGCTCACCTCTCCAGTCACAGGTCCAGATAGAACTTGGTCAGTAATGGGAGTCACTGTGTCCTGGTATAATGTCACATTGTACAGCAATGCTCACCTCTCCAGTCACAGGTCCAGATAGAGCTTGGTCAGTAATGGGAGTCACTGTGTCCTGGTATAATGTCACATTGTCCAGCAGTGCTCACCTCTCCAGTCACAGGTCCAGATAGAACTTGGTCAGTAATGGGAGTCACTGTGTCCTGGTATAATGTCACATTGTCTAGTAGTGCTCACCTCTCCAGTCACAGGTCCAGACAGAGCTTGGTCAGTAATCAGAGTCACTATGTCCTGGTATAATGTCACATTGTCCAGCAGTGCTCACCTCTCCAGTCACAGGTCCAGACAGAGCTTGGTCAGTAATGGGAGTCACTGTGTCCTTGTATAATGTCGCATTGTCCATCAGTGCTCACCTCTACAGACACAGGTCCAGATACAGCTTGGTCAGTAATGGGAGTCACTATGTCCTGGTATAATGTCACATTGTCCAGCAGTGCTCACCTCTCCAGTCACAGGTCCAGATAGAGCTTGGTCAGTAATGGGAGTCACTGTGTCCTTGTATAATATCGCATTTTCCATCAGTGCTCACCTCTACAGACACAGGTCCAGATAGGGCTTGGTCAGTAATGGGAGTCACTATGTCCTGGTATAATGTCACATTGTCCAGCAGTGCTCACCTCTCCAGTCACAGGTCCAGACAGAGCTTGGTCAGTAATGGGAGTCACTATGTCCTGGTATAATGTCACATTGTCCAGCAGTGCTCACCTCTCCAGTCACAGGTAAAGATAGAGCTTGGTCAGTAATGGGAGTCACTGTGTACTGGTATAATGTCGCATTGTCCAGCAGTGCTCACCTCTCCAGTAAGCTGGTGAATGTCGGGGGAGTTCTTCTTCACAATGGTGTATTCCTATAGGATAAGAGAGGGACATGTCAGACGTCAGAGAATGCAACTTAATTATTGATATGTTCCTTTGGGTGCAGATCTACTACAAGAAGAACCGTCTCTCCTTGCCAGCTCTCTCCAGTAACACCAAGAGCAATATTATGTAAATTATCACTGCCTATAAAGATTATAGTACAGACCTTGTTCAATAAATCTAACACACTTCGATAATCTTGCCCTCTATTCTATTAACATCAAATGTTATGACACAAACATCACACATTGTGGGGTCCTGATAACACTTACATTAGAAATTCTGCAGAAGAAACTCACTCTAATAGTTACATAGTTATTGCATCTGAAAAATATATATAACCCACCAAGTACAAGTCTGTTACATATCTATTCATCTATGTGGATACATTGATAAACAGTTACAGCAATGTAATGCAGAGTTAATAGTGGTGTCAATATGACATTGTCCAGCAGGTCTCACCTCTCCAGTCAGCAGATAGATAATCTCCAGGGTGTGAGACAAGATCCTCTCAGACATCTCCTTATCCTGGTTCATCTCAGTCACTGTCAGTGAACTAGTCAGATGATCCAATACTGAGACCTGTGAGGGTTAGAGAGAAATGTGAGGGAATACGTCTGTGTTACTGCAGGGTAATAAGTGCAGGTAGTCACAGGTAACATTTTTACAGCAGCTCTCACCTTCCCAGTCAGCAGGCTGAGGATTTCCAAGAGGTGATGTAAGATCTTCTCAGATATATTCTCATCCTGGTCCATCACTTATGATTTAGCCAGATGCTGAGTTGAGATCTCTGAATGAGAAAGAGACATTAACAATAAACATGAGTGAATAAGGATCTGTTCTGACTGTGTGAGGCACCTGAGAAAGAAAGCAGTTATAGTTAAAAGACACACTTGTTGTTATTCTGCATTTATTAAAATAATCTACAACACGTTCTACAATGACATATCCATTTGGAATCAATAACTTACAAAACAAAACTGACTACAGAAGAAAATGAATAAAGAAGTAGAAGTAAAGCAGCTTCAGGGAGAACCAATAGCATCCTGTAGTAATGTCATCCTCACTGACAGCCACTGGTATTGAACAGTTTCCTCAGGAGGGGAGTGAAGGGGGAGCAGTGCTGCTGGGGCGGAGACAGAAAGCAACAATAAACCTGCTATGAAAGATCTTCCTGTGCACAGCTAGTGCAGGGAGTCTGTACAGAGAAGGAGAGGAAGGATGGAGGCTTAATGAAGACACAGAGAGCAGGACAGAGAAGTAATAGACTATAGATGGTGATAGATTAGGAGGTGAGAGTCTGTACAGAGGAGAGACAGGAAGGATGGAGGTTTAATGAGGACACAGAGAGCAGGACAGAGAAGTAATAGACTATAGATGGTGATAGATTAGGAGGTGAGGGTCTGTACAGAGAAGGAGAGGAAGTATGGAGGTTTAATGAAGACACAGAGAGCAGGACAGAGAAGTAATAGACTATAGATGGAGATAGAGTAGGCGGTGAGGGTCTGTATAGAGGAGAGACAGGAAGGATGGAGGTTTAATGAGGACACAGAGAGCAGGACAGAGAAGTAATAGACTATAGATGGAGATAGATTAGGGGGTGAGAGTCTGTACCGAGGAGACAGGAAGGACGGAGGTTTAATGAGGACACAGAGAGCAGGACAGAGAAGTAATAGACTATAGATGGTGATAGATTAGGAGGTGAGGGTCTGTACAGAGGTGAGACAGGAAGGACGGAGGTTTAATGAGGACACAGAGAGGAGGACAGAGAAGTAATAGACTATAGATGGTGATAGATTAGAAGGTGAGAGTTTTTAAACTGTCCAACCATATAATAATCATAATTTTTTTGCATAATAAATATAATTTTTATTTTTGTAGTTTTTATCATGTTATTAATCATTATATATATTATTATTATTGTTTATTTGTAAAGCGACGACATATTCCTTAACACTATACATAGATACATAGTTACATAGTATTTAAGGTTGAAAAAAGACTTTCAGTCCATCAAATTCAACCTTTTAAGATCTCCTCTGATCTGCAATATGCAAATTAATTATTAATCAATTAATTATTTATTTATTTTTTATTATTAATGAATCCAAAAGAAGGCAAAAAGAAAAAAAAAAAAAAACAAGCGAGACTTAGCCAATCGTCTCAAAGGGAAAAAAATAAATAAAACAAATAAAAAATGTATTCTTTCCCGACCTCAGATACTGGCGGTCGGATTTCTCCCTGGATCAATACTGTCTCTCTAATTATCCATGATAACCCTGAATTCCCTTTTTAATTAGAAATAAATCCAGTCACCTTTTAAAGTTGTCTATCGAATCCACTGTCACCACCTCCTTTGGTAGAGTATACCACAGATTAACCACACTTACTGTAAAAAACCCTTTTCTTTCTTTAAGGTAAACCTTTTTACTTCTAACCTCAAGGGATGTCCTCTTGTCAGTTGAAAACCTCTTGGCACAAAAAGCTCCCTTGACAAATCTTTATACTGACCCTGGATGTATTTATATAAGGTAATCATATCTCCTCTTAGACGCCTTTTTTCTAGAGAAAATAAGTTTAATTTGGTTAGTCTTTCTTCATAACTTAGCCCCTCCATTCCCCTTATTAGTTTTGTTGCCCTTCTCTGTACCTTTTCCAGCTCTAAAATGTCCTTTTTATAAAGTGGTACCCAAAATTGTACTCCATATTCCAAATGAGGGCGTACTAGAGACTTGTATAGTGGCAGAATTATATTTGCTTCCCTTGCTTCTATACCCTTCTTAATACATGCTAATATTTTACTTGCCTTTGCAGCTGCTGCTTGGCTTTGGGCACTTTTACCTAGGTGGTTGTCCACAAGAACTCCCAAATCCCTTTCAATATCTGATACACCTAGATTTGCTCCATTAAGATTATAAATTGCATGGCTATTTTTCCTTCCCAGATGCATAACCTTACATTTATTCGTATTAAATCTCATCTGCCATTTAGATGCCAATTCCTCAATTTTATGTAAATCCATTTGGAGGGAAGCACATCATTACCTGATTTAATTACCTTGAACAACTTTGTGTCATCAGTGAAAATGGAGACACTACTTTCCAGTCCAACCTCTAAGTCATTAATAAATATGTTCAAAAGGAGAGGACCTAATACTGAGCCCTGAGGAAACCCACTTACCACATTAGTCCAATCGAAGTATGTTACATTTACAACAACCCTTTGCTTCCTGTCTTTTAGCCAGCTCTCAATCCATGAGCAGATATTTACTGCAATTCCTGTATCCTTTAGTTTGCTCAAAAATCTCCCATGTGGCACTGTATCAAAAGCCTTTGCAAATTTCAAAAATACTACATCCACTGAGTTGCCCTGATCCAAGTTCCTACTAACCTCCTCATAGAAACTAATTAGATTGGTCTGACATGACCTATCCCTCATAAATCCATGATGAGTCCTACTTATAATCCTGTTCAAATAGACATATTCTTGTATATTATCCCTTATTAACCCTTCTAAAAGCTTCCCCACTACAGATGTGAGGCTCACTGGACTATAATTCCCCGGATTTGCTCTTTCTCCCTTTTTAAATATAGGTATCACATCTGCTTTTCTCAATGCCATCTGTGTTGAGTGAATCTTGAAAAATTAAATATAATGGTTTGGCTATTACAGAGCCCAGTTCCCTTAGTACTCTTGGATGTATTCCATCAGGACCCGGGGCTTTATTAACATTTATTTTTTCCAACCTCTTTTGGATTACTTCCTGTGTTAACCAATTATTTGGCAAAGGTAGTGTAGCCCCATTATGTTGCCGTGTCCCAACCACTGGTACCTCCCTTGTGTATACCAAAGAAAAAAACCTATTTAGCTCATCTGCCTTTTCCTGGTCACTAATTTTCAGATGGCCTGTGTCAAATTGTAATGTTCCTATAGCTTCCTTCCTCACCTTCTTCCTATTAATATACTTAAAAAATATTTTAGGTTTAGTCTTACTCTCTTTTGGAATAAATGTTTCATTTTTTATTTTAGCCAGTCTAATAGCGCTTTTGCAAGCCTTGTTGATTTCCTTGTACTCCCGTAAAGCAGTCTCTGTCCCCTCTTGTTTGTATAATGTAAATGCCTGTTTTTTACTCTGTATCTTGATCTTTAAATCATTGTTAAGCCACATTGGATGGGATTTACTCCTTTTACATTTATTCCCACATGGTATATGCCGATGTGTATGTATATTTAGTAAGGATTTAAATGTTGTCCATTTATGTTCAGTGTTTTTACCTATAAGTTCTCTGTCCCAGTCGATACTTTGTATTGCTGCCCTTAGGCCATTAAAATCTGCCCTTTTCGTTGGCCCCTTAAAATGTTGTTTTTTAATTCAATCTCAAATGAGACTGTGTTGTGATCACTGTTTCCCAAAGGTTGCCCTATTCCAACATTTGATACTATATCAATATTATTTGTGATGAGTAAATGTAAGATAGCCTCATTTCTAGTAGGCTCTTGTACAACCTGGGCCAGATAATGATCCCTGAGTGTACTCAAGAACCTGCTCTCCTTAGATGAACTGCTGGTCTCATTTATCCAGTTTATTTCAGGGTAATTAAAATCTCACATTATTAGAACTTGACCATGCTTAGCTGCATTTCCAATCCGTAACAATAATTGTATTTCCTCACTTTCAGCTATATTTGAGGGTTTATAGCATTCTCCTACTAATATTCTTTTAGAATTTGCTGCTCCGCTATTTAAATCTACCCACAAACATTTAGCTTTATCCCTAGGTCCACCAAAAAATATCTTCTCTGACTATAGGCTTAAATTCAGGCTTAAAATACAGACAAATCCCTCCTCCTCTTTACCATTGCCTCTATCTTTCCTAAATAGGTTATAACCATCCAGATTAACAGTCCAGTCATGAGATTCATCCCACCACGTTTCGGTAATGCCTATTAAATCCCATTTTTCATTAATTACTAATAATTCTGATACGCTTCTTTAAGGAGGTGTGTTTTTAGTGAGGTTTTGAATGTTTTGAGGCAGGAGGATAGTCTGGTGGAGCAAGGCAAGGAGATCCAGAGAATAGGGGCAGCACAAGAAAAGTTCTGAAGGCGAGAGTGAGAGGAGTTGACAAGAGTTGTAGAAAGAAGAAGGTCATTAGCAGAATGAAGATGGAGGGTGGGGGAATATTTGGAGATAAGAGCAGAGATGTGCGGGGGTGCACTGTTGTTGAGGGCTTTGTAAGTTAGGGTCAAGATTTTACATTTTATTCTGGAGGCTAAGGAAAGCCAGTGGAGTGATTGACAGAGAGCTGATGCTGACACTGAACGTTGTGTACGGAAGATGACGGAGGCATTCAGTATGGATTGGAGTGGGGATAGTCGGGTGGTGGGTAGGCCAGCAAGAAGCGAGTTGTAGTAGTCATTTGAAAGATGATGAGAGAGTGTATTCAAATTTTTGTTGTGTCTTGTGTAAGATAGTGGTGAATTTTGGAGATGTTTTTTAGATGGAGAAGGCAATATTTTGTAAGTGACTGTATGTGAGGGATGAAAGACAGAGCGTGGTCCAGTAGAACCCCAAGGCAACGGGCTTGGAAGGTGGGAGTGATGATGGTGTTGTTGACAGTGAGAGAGATGTGAGGAATTGACGCTGTGGTAGGGGAGATAAGATTAGGAGTTCAGTCTTAGACATGTTGAGTTTGAGATGGTGGGTGGACATCCAAGAGGATATACTAGAGAGGTAGTCAGAGACGTGTGCTAGAAGAGAGGGGGATAGATCTGGTGCGGAGAGGTAGATTTGAGTGTCAGCTGCATAGAGATGATACTGAAGCCCAAAAGAGTTTATCAGGGTGCCGAGTGAGGATGTGTAGATGGAGAAGAGGAGGGGGCTTAGGACTAATCCTTGGGGTACACCAAAAGACTGAGGGAGAGGTGAAGAAGAGGTGCCAGAGAAGGAGACACTAAATGAGAAAGCACTCTGTCTTGTGTCTCCCTCTCTGCCCCGTGTCTCCCTCTCTGCTCCGTGTCTCTCTTGCTCTATCTCTCTGTCCTGTGTCTCTTTATCTCTCTGTCCTGTGTCTCTTTATCTCTCTGTCCTGTGTCTGTCTCTCTCCCCCTCTCTCTTTCTGTCCTGTCTCTCTCCCTCTCTTTCTGTCATTTCTCGGTCTCTCTTCCCTCTTTCCTGTGTTCCTCTATCTCTAGCCTGTGTCAATCTCTCTCTCTCTCCCTCTGCCCTGTGTCTCCCTCTCTTTTTCTTTGTCCTGTGTCTCTCTCCCTCTCTCTGTCCTGTCTCTACCTCTCTTTTTCTTTGTCCTTTCTCTCCCCCTCTCTTTCTCTTTGTCCTTTGTCTCTGTCCCATATATTTATATAGGGCCACATTTGCAGAGGTGGAGGCTCTACGGTGCCTCAAACTCGATAAAAAACATCCAAGAAAAGCAGGACTTCAAAAACCAACCCCCCAACCTATCCCCTATTTCCCTTTGGGAGACTAAACCCTAAGGGTAATTTGCATAAACAGAAAAACTAAGTCAGAGGTGCTCATCAGAGAATGAACCAACCTTAATAGGTTAGTTCTATAGCCATGATAAGCCACTCTGAGAGCAACCTCTTTTAGCTCACTTGTGCCCTTCACAGGGAGAAATATCCTGTAGTATATCAGTCTGGTCCCACTCAAAAGAGTGACCCAGCCCGAAATACCAGGCAATTCTACCCTGAACAGGAGAATCAGCAAACTACAGACGCGTTTCGGCCTTTATGGGCCTCTTCAGTGAGGTGCAGCTGAATTCCCTAAGGCACAGTGAGCAAGGGGTCCACATCTGGAGTCCCCTATTACCCTTAGGGAGAATAAACCCTAATGGTAATTTGCATAAACAAAAAAACTAGGTCAGAGGTGGTCATCAGAGAATGAACCAACCTTAATAGGTTAGTTCTATAGCCATGATAAGCCACTCTGAGAGCAACCTCTTTTAGCTCACCTGTGCCCTTCACAGGGAGAAATATTCTGTAGTATATCAGTCTGGTCCCACTCAAAAGAGTGACCCAGCCCGAAATACCAGGCAATTCTACCCTGAACAGGAGAATCAGCAAACCACAGAGGCGTTTCAGCCTTTATGGGCCTCTTCAGTGAGGTGCAGCTGAATTCCCTAAGGCACAGTGAGCACATTCTCTTTAAATAAAGTAGCAGCCAGTTATAGATATATATGTTATCTGCTCTAATGGGAATGTAGCCTAATAGTATTATAATACAGGGCCATATGTGACTGATCATATCTATAGCTAGAAATCTAACAGCAGCTATTGAGAGATTATTTTACCAAAGTGATCAGGTAATGCTAGTTTATTATATATATATGCATATACCCTAAATATAAAGATACATAGGCACTCCTCCAACCACACTCAGAAATAGATAGATAGATAAATAGATAGACAGACAGATAGATAAATAAATAGATAGCCCCACTCCCATCACTCAGTATTATATATATTATAATATCATTATATTCCCGTATCTGTTCCTATTTTATCCCATTTGCACCTGATCACCAATCAAAGACCCAAATAACCTCTAAAATATTTCCTGAATATTAACTAGAACATTAATAACTTTATTTACCTTTTGCCTAGAGTCGGACACACAAAGATCGGCTCCAGGACTCCAACGTAAAAGGAACAGGAAGTTAAAATACCGGAAGTCATACCAAAAAACTACAAGTCACATAAAACCCCTGCAATACAAGCGGTAGCCTTTCGCCGTGCTAGAGGCTGTTTTTTCTCTGGTTTCCATGGTGACGCTGTGTATGTAAATATAATTTACTGTGCACATACAGCTGTAGAGATAGGACTGAACTGTTAGTAATAAAACAATCTCTGCCTAGCAACTAGTGATGTCAAAGACGTTAAATTATTTAATTGGTCAGGACATTTGGGATTTTATTTCTGCCCTGTACTGTGTTTCTGGTGTATTTTACCCACTGTGTTTTACTCTCTGGAGTTCAATAAAAACAAACATGGGATCCAAGTAACATAAGAATATGGGTCTGGAGCTGTGAGGTTATACTGAGGGGAATCTATGTGCCATTACATTTAGTGTATCAATGTATATATTTATATATAATGGTAGGGAAGGCTAATATATTCTAGATGGCTTCTTACTTTTTTATGTGTATAAATATATAACATATTTATATATATATATATATATATATATATATATATATATATATATATATATATATATATATATATCTTTTCCTCTTTTTTATAGTTAACTTTTTCTTAAATCATTTAAGTCATTTTAGACTGGTTTTGCAAGTTTCCACTAGATGAGCTGCAGGATCATAAATCAATTTCAGTGTCAACCTGAGAGGTGCAGTAAATGAAATCGCTATGAGTATAAGGGAAAAGATCATTTCACATTACATTCTTTTATATATATATATATATATATATATATATGTGCTGATTAAGATATATATGCCTCACATTCTCTTTAAATAAAGTAGCAGCCAGTTCACAGATATATTAGCGCCTAATAAGTAAGCTATTACCACTAAGCACCACTGTAGTACAATAAGAAAATACAGTTGTTTGTCCGGTGTGTAACAAACTGACACCATTAGCAGCTGTGTAAGTCATGAACATAAAGCATTATTCAGGAAAATCTGTTTTTTTGAAGACTCTGTTTATCAGGAATCCATTTTGTGTTTGTTACATAATTTCCTCAGAGCTGGATCATGCTTTTGGTGAAGAGAAGGGTGGAGAATGAGTTAAGAGAGAGCCATTGTAAGGATAATTGTATAAGACTGAAACTAACACAGCTCATTCCCTCTCATTGACCCAGAAGCAGGCCCCTTGTATCATTCAATGCAACATCATATCTACAGAAATGTAAAATCCCCTCACGCACGCAACTTCCCTTTTTGTATCATGGATATCTCCAGGGTCCTGCAGAGGCATCAAAATGTATTTGTTTTAAATAATTAGGAACTAAATATATTATCTTTTTTCTGCTTAATTTTGCTCTGAGTCAGACTTAAAGTGTTCATACAATATGTTTTTTTTCAGTTGGTATTTTTATTGTTAAACAACGTAAGACGTCTGGCCACTAGGGAGTCATAGTCATTATTTATTACATATATATGTTCAAAAATACTTTGGAGTTTACTATACTGCTGTATTAGCTTTTAGCAATAGGGAGCTTTTATACACCTTTGGGGCCCTCACAGTATGCTAGGCCTTCCAGCCAGGAGGTATCCCTTTAGGGATCTTAGTATTTTCATCTATTTACTGGATACTCCACATTATTGTATCACTGCTTGCTTATACTTATATGCAGACAGTTATCACCTTTTTATTATTGCTGCTTTTTAGAATATCAGTAATTATTCTTTCTTTGGGTATATCCTCTTAGTATGTAATCATAAAGGATTCCAGCCAGCTTTGGGGCTTCAGTATTTTACTAAGCCTTCCAGCTAGGAGGTATCCCCTCAGGGATCATAGATCCATCTTTTTATATATATATATATATATATATATATATATATATACTAGCGACTTGCCCATCAAAAAATGAAGGCAATAAAATGTTAAGCCAGGCAATTCTGTTTGTCACACAATGCAAGGCTATGGCTCCTCTGAGCACCTTCGTCGCTCGTCGCGAGCCTCTCCCCCCATGTACTAATGCTGTTTGCCACACAATGCAAGGCTTTGCCCCCTCTGAGCACCTTTGGCGCTCACTGCGAGCCTCCCCCTCCTCGTAAAGTTTAGGGGATTCGCAATGAGTGTTACTGCCTTGAGTTAACTGTTACCGCCTTAGGTAAAATGTTACTGGCAATACCAAAAATAACTCCTCTCCAAAACTGTCAGTCTAAATCAACAGTGATCACTCACAGTTAATGTTACAGCATATCATATACTTTACAAACTTTCTATGAGCGAGTTTATTGTAACAACGATGCATAAAACACTTTTAAAATAATTAGGTAGCCAAAATGAATAAAAAGCGAATTATTATAAGCACAGGTACTAGCTGTAGATTCAAATGTACTTAAAATCTTGCGATTAACGCGAGTTCGCGATCTTGAACTGCTAATCTTGCGATATACGTGATTATGCGGTGCGCAATGATGTCGCGGCGTCAGCCTAGGCGCAGTGACGTCATCGCATCCCGCAATTCGCGGGACCCTTTCTTCTAGCATTAGTCCCCTGATGAATCCGAGACATTAACTACGGGGAAAAGCGCGTCGAGAACGGTATAGCAGGCTGCGGGGGTAAGCTTTCTCACTTCGCTGTATAATACCCAACATGCCCGGTGCTGAATTAGTCCGTTTACTACTATAAGGTAACAGCTTTATTATTTATCTATAAGTACACTTGGTCTTATGGAATAATATATCGGAATTAGTTAATCAGTTATTGTGACAGCCGGGATAGTGGAGTTTTGATTACAGCATTGTGCTGCTTATCAAAACAACTAGGCGGCAATTATCTCTATGCTGACCAACTAAGAAAGAAAAGTGAGGATTTGGATTTCCCTGGGTGTTTACCACCCCAATATACAGTATACAGAAATGGTGGGATAAATATATACAAAAATAAAGGTAATTTTATTAGATAAATGACAGCGACGTCTTTAAAAACAGGGAATGTTTAAAATACTAACACAGGGAATAAAAAATGGCAAATGTGAGGAATAGTAAGAAACCCTAAAGCACTGGTATTGTGCAATGTATAACTCTTAAGTGAGTGGGTATTACTATTCACACCTAGCGGGCGAGCCAAAAAGTAATTACAAGGAAATACCAAGGCGTAAAAGCCCTATTGTATCAAAAAAGATATATATATAAAGCACCCTTATGCCTAAATGCATGTCCTCCAAAAGTCTAGAGGGTACATTGGACAGAGCAATATATGTGCATAAAAGTGAAATATAGGTCACTGTATGTATTTACTGACACCTCGTTTGGTGCTGTAAATTAAGGTACCAAGAATTAGTACCTATATGAGTCAAAATTAAGGGGAGCTCAACCTTAAATACAGACAAAGTAGTTACAACAGCTCTATGTTACACAACATATGGTCCAAGCTGTGTCTATATACATTCATTGACATCTGGCTACGATATGACACCAAAAGTGTCTAGAGCTGTATATACAAGCTAGAGACTGTTCCCTAATTATTAGGGTAGTAATAGGTGATATCAGGTATTCACAGACGTAATATGCTACTAATGGGGCATAAGGGGCTTTAAGCTAGGCCGTAATTATAATAAATTCGCGGTTCCTAGAGAGCTCAACCGCCAGGTTTGCAACGCGCATGCGCACGTCTAACGTGATGACGTTTGCAGCGTCGTTGCTAGGAGCCTGACACGTCTTTGTCAAAGGGAAATTCTCATTCACGTCAAGTCAATCCATTGCAACTCTGATCGAGTAGATGTCCTCCTTTGCTAATTAATCACTTTAGGAGGCATATAGACAATTATGGAGATGTGTGTTAGTTCTCACTGTTCCTCCAAGATCTATGAGTGTGCCCAGAAGCAGCACTGTGCACAGCCATACATACACAACCATCATTTATATAGAAGGCTCCTCGGTTGGTTCAGCAGCAAAGGAAGACGTGTAGTGCCTGATCAGAGCTACAAATGGAGACATGTGAAATAAAAATAAAATATTTCAAAATAATTATGTTTTTTATGATAATATGCTTAATTCTCATTAATGTCATTTTAGTAAAAGTGGTAATTTAATAAATACCCATAGTTTATGGTTTAGTTTTCTTTTCTGAAATTAGTCATAAATGTCTCTATAAGTTTGCAGAATTTCCCATGAATGAGGACTCACTGAGTATGACTTGTTATGGACCTTCTGGAGCTTATTCTGTAGACATCTTCTCCTTAGTTTGGGTAGCCTGTAGGTGTTTCTTGACTAGCTCTGTGACATCCCTCAGGACACAGGGAAGCTCCGGGGTCACCTGCTGATAAGTAACCCTTGTAAAACAGACATGGTGCCCCTCATCTAGGAGAACACAATAGATTATTGTTATACAAACAATAAGATGTAACAATTACTGTCAGTCCTACTTACTATCCAGTATGATATAGAGCCACAAACTGGGAGATGTATTTCTAAGAGGCATGAACAGCCAATCAGGGCCCTGCAAATCAGAGAATGACCTAAGAGCTGACCCAAGAATTGCTGCAGCTTCTTTTGTGTTACTCAAACCTGGATCCTCCTGTTGTCCCAAGCAGCATGGACTTCAATTACAGACTATTAGTAGTGCTGATAGAATAGGTGTAATTATTTATCACTCATTGTCTTCATGGTATAAGAAATATATTTAATATGTAAGGATTTGCTGATGTCACAAATGTATCATGCATCTAATAGGACATATTTTAAGCATTTCAATTTTATTACATTTAATAAATAGTACATTTGTATTCACATTTGAACATCTAAAACACGTTAAAAAGGTTTTTTCCTGCTCAGAATTCAGAGAAATATAGTTATTACATTGCATTCTGGGAACCTGGGCAAGGACATGCAAATGTGCCCACAAAGGCTTCTCTCTTTAATGCAAATACATTTTCAAACATGGCTCCTTTTAGGCATATGCCTACTGTATTGCACAGCTTTAAGCAAAGCCAAGGATGGATTATGCACAAAGCCAGAAAACCTACGCACAGACAGCTGTTTCCAGGTTACTGCCTCTCATCAGCATGGGGCCGGGTCTTAGCTTGTGAAGTAGATATTGTGGAGAGGTAGTTTACTTCAACAATCATTTAATATATGGTGGGCAAAAGAGTGATAGAAACCCTACACCGTACAGAAGTACAGTAAATAAATGTTATTACATGAAATATTTTAATGGTCTTATAATTGCTATAATAGCAGGGTTTGATAAGAAAAAAACATTATTATCACATTTACATATATTTTATTTAAACGTCCACATTGATTTATCTATTTTTCCAACACTAGTACATGTGATGCATTATTAATATAAATATAAAAAAAATATTTATTTATCTTGTTTATATTAAAATGCTCATTACCAAGGACATGCAGGAAAAATGCTCATTATTATGGTCTCATTCCTCTGATAGCTTGGTCTATCAATGTTGCTATGGTCCTTCATTCTGCACCAATGAGGTAACCGGCGCGGCATGTGGGCGGAGCTGTAGGCTCTTACTGAGCAGAATCACCTTTACATACTGCCCATGCAGCCCACCCTATGAGAAAAAAGAAACCCCTTACCCTCACACTAAGCAAATAATAAATGCCTCATGGGTCCTAATGAACCCCCATAGTCAAAATCTCCAAAGTTGACCCCTACAGGCCAATCTCTATCTTCCATGGGATCCACATGTCCTCTAAAAAATAATATACACCATGATATGTGTCTACATATCTTTGTGGGGGTTTGCATGGACCCCCTTGGCACCCAAATCTACTACCAAGGGGTTCACAAGTACACCCATAGTCCATAACACTAGCCTCCAATCTACTTAATTTAAAATCTAATTAGAGGAGGCTCTCGGCGCTTCTCTAATAAAACTGGGTATAGAAAGTCAGGTTAAATATATCTGTGCAATGTTTACAAAGACTTAGCTCACCAGGTCACCAACATGATACTGGCTCTTACATTGAGGTATCTACCTGATTATCTCACTTTTACCAAAACTACTAACTGCAGCAGTAACCTTCCATGATATGATCTAGTAGTTCCAATGTAAGATGGTAATAATACTATAGTCACAATTTAGTTTATGTGCACTCAGTTTGATGAAAGAGATAGTTTGTAGTTTCCAATCAATTGGCTTCATAGATCACAAAGGTACTATAATTTGTCTAAATAGAATGGGACATTGGCTCACGAATATTGGTAATTGATACAAAAAAATATATTTCCCATAATTCCATGCTGCAACTCAATGGGGAGAACTGTTGTTGTGTGGGTGTCATGCTGTACATAAAATAGAGGGTAACATTTGCGTCTCCTGTGAAGTTCTCAGCAGCGAGTAAGGTTCAGGGGCCTGGAAGGTCGCGGAATCACAATGGCTTGTACATTCACCTCCATAAGTACAAGCAATGGTGTATGGAAGATTGGCTTGAGCAGCCAGGACAAGATTGTTCAAGGTTTGGCTACATTTATATTTGAATGGTGGATACAGGACTATGGTGTCTGGGTGTGTATAGCCATTTTGTTTATATGTTTCCGTTACCTGTGCCACAAACATCATGTCCAGCTTTTTCATCTCACCTAGTGCCTAGAATTCAATAACTCCACTGCTGTCAGCCTTATAAGATAAAAAAATGAGAAGCTGATGGTGGAGATCCATCCAACCAGTCTGCCAGGCCCTACCATTCGGTTCTAGCATTTACTTTCTAATAACCCATGGTAACAATATCACATCCATCTGTTTAATTGCTATAAAAACATTGTGAAGAAGATACTCCTAACCTTAAATGAAGCTTAAACAATATATATAAGGTTGAAAAAAGACTTTCAGTCCATCAAGTTCAACCTTTTAAGATCTCTGATCTGCAATATGAGGATTAAATATTAATTCATTCGTTGTTAATTAATTATTAATTCATTTTTTATTTATTTATTTTATTTGTAATTATTAATTAATATGATTTCTAACACACCAACTGAGATGGGAGTATTGAGTTCACTAGCCCACCACTAGCCCACACATTCCAAATCCACCTTAGAAACTACCCACCAACCAGAAAAAAATGACATTTCATCTATTTTCTCTATACTTCTTATGAAACTTGGTTCCTATCTGACTCAGGATTATAGAACCACCATAAAAAATAAAATGCTTCACTGGCCCTTTAAGGAGTGTCACCTCAGTTGACAGTATCAGAATTAGTCCAATTCTGATATAATGCAAATAATAATAAGGTAATGTGTTCATTTATCTAAATGTATAAGATACTATAAATGTCATGTCATTCAGTCTTGAAAATGCCTATGACCAAGACCCACAAACCCTGTCCATCATATAATCCCTAAACAACCTTCAATGTGATAGGGCTATGAATTATTTAGAAATATGTCACAAATGTCCCATATAAACCAAAGGATTGACTTAGTAATTGTTGAACAATATAGTAACCTACATTCAGTCAATGTAGTTCACTATTTTGTAGTCAAATATGCAACTTAAAGAGGCCAACTGGAACCAATTATCAAACAATAACTTGTTCCTGAAAGGGCCACAATAATCCCTATGTCTCAACAATGGAAACCGCCTATCTGAGGGGCTATGGAGTGCCCCACAAACTAGCTGAAAAACACCCTATAATGATAGTTTTTATAATAATAACAACTGACTATAAAGTCCATAAATAACAACAAACAACACCAGTAGGAAATACTAAAATGAAAGAAATAAACAACAATGTAAAGACATATTAGCCTGATAAAACTTCCAACAACGTGGCAAACCACACCTAGTGCTCAATAATAGTTACCCATTAATAATGTCTGGATGACATGACCAAAATCACGGGTCAAAGTAGTCACTAAGACAAAGGTGATATAGTACTGGGGGGTGAATAATAAACACCTGACAGGTACCTAAACCGTTTTCGCAAACTAGTGGCTTTCTCAAAGGCTAAATTGTATAGTAAAACCGTTGGGCTTCCATTAAAGGTAAGTATGCTGATTCGCTAGATGTAATTCATTTATAAAATTAGGTGTGTTGCCAAAGAAGAACCTACATCCAGTAAAAATTAATATGATTGGTTGACTATAGTTCATTCATAACACAAGGAGTTACTATCCTGGTGGTTACTGCACACATTATTATTAATACCTATGCATGTGATCTATCGTCATTCCTACATACAAAGCATACAAAACCAGAAATGGATCTTGAATGACAACTTAATTAAGAAGGAAAAAATAAAAAAACTGCTTCGCGTCTGAGTGCCCGGCATTCAGTGACTTTATGTGACGGGGTAACTGTAATTCATTCATAACTTGATTGTACAAAGAACAAAGTGTGCAGTCCCTACAGTCCCTCTATAGCTTGAGTGAGATACACAAAATCATATGGATTAACCATACAATTACGTGTTGTGTCTAAGGGTGATATATAACAATATTTACAGAAAAAAATGATCCCTTATGGAAATAATAATTTATAACATGGTTTGTTAATTGTGCCAGTTTTATTAGAACTCTTTAATAAAAACAAAAATGAATAACAAAGTGAAAATTAAATAATAATAATACATAATTATAGATTATATTAGCCAATTTATAAAATATATAGGTAATATGGATTATTCTAGACTTTACAAAATATTGGATCATAACTATGTGTTCAATGCATACAATCTCTTGTATTCAAATCCATAGGTGAAAACATTCCATAAAATCCATTACCCCAAATATAGGGGCCACTCTATGTTATTAGACTGTGAATTTCAGTAAACGCTCATTATAGAACAACACATTTTTTATACATAAAATTACATGTCATTGTTATAAGTGATCCCCAAATTTCATATGAACCCCACTTACCACATTAGTCCAATCGGAGTATGTTCCATTTACAACAACACTTTGCTTCCTGTCTTTTAGCCAGCTCTCAATCCATGAGCAGATATTTACTGCAATTCCTGTATCTCTTACTTTGCACAATAGTCTCCCATGTGGCACTGTATCAAAAGCCTTTGCAAAATCCAAAAATACTACATCCACTGAGTGGCCTTGATCCAGGTTCCTACTAACCTCCTCATAGAAACTAATTAGATTTGTTTGACATGACCTATCCCTCATAAATCCATGTTGATTTCTACTTATAATCCTGTTCAAATAGACATATTCTTGTATACTATTAACCCTTCTAAAAGCTTCCACCCTACAGAAGTGAGGCTCACTGGTCTATAATTCCCCGGATTTGCTCTTGCTCCCTTTTTAAATATAGCTATCACATCCGCTTTTCTCCAGTCATCTGGTAGAGACCTTGTGTTGAGTGAATCTTTAAAAATTAAATATAATGGTTTTGCTATTACAGAACCCAGTTCCCCCATCCCCTTGGATGTATTCCATCAGGAGCCGTGGCTTTATTAACATTTATTTTTTCCAACCACTTTTGGATTTCATCCTGTGTTAAACAGTTATTTGGTGAAGGTAGTGTAGCCCCATTATGTTGCCGTGTCCCAACAACTGGTACCTCCCTTGTGTATACCGAAGAAAATAACATAGTTAGCTCATCTGCCTTTTCTTGGTCACTAATTTTCAGACGGCCTGTGTCACATTGTAATGTTCCTATAGCTTCCTCCCTCGCCTTCTTCCCATTAATATACTTAAAAAATATTTTAGGGTTAGTCTTACTCTCTTTTTCAATTCATTTTTCATTTTCTATTTTAGCCAGTTGGTGATTTTCTTGTACTACCGTAAAGCAGTCTCTGTCCCCTCTTGTTTGTATAATTTAAATGCCTGTTTTTTACTCTGTATCTTGATCTTTAAATCATTGTTAAGCCACATTGGATGGGATTTATTCCTTTTACTTTTATTCCCACACGGTAAATGCCGATGTGTATGTATATTTAGATACTCAAAAACCTGCTCCCCTTAGCTGAACTGCTGGTCCCATTTATCCAGTTTATTTCAGGGTAATTACAATCTCCCATTATTAGAACTTGCCCATGCATAGCTGCATTTCCAATCTGTAACAATAATTGTATTTCCTTACTTTCAGCTATATTTGGGGATTTATAGCATACTCCTACTAATATTCTTTTGGAATTTGCTGCTCCGCTATTTAACTCTACCCACAAACATTCAACTTTATCACTAAGTCCACCATAAATTTCTTCTCTGACTATAGGCTTAAATTCAGGCATAACATACAGACAAATTCCTCCTCCTCGTTTACCATTGCCTCTATCTTTCCTAAATAGGTTATAACCATCCAGATTAACAGTACAGTCATGAGATTCATCCCACCACGTTTCAGTAATGCCTATTAAATCACATTTTTTATTAATTGCTAATAATTCTAACTCTCATTTTTCCTGGCAAGCTTCTGGCATTAGCAAGCATACACCCTATGTTATGGGTCTGTAGTTCTGAAGTGCCGGCCACTATACTTGAGTCACTTAGTACTACTTCCCTATTGACTATACTACCCCTCACCCATCTCCTCCCCTATGAGTTGTTAATTCATTCCTTATACACGCTACACTCTCTACCTCATTTCTTATATCTAGTCCCCCCTCCCACCTGCTAGTTTAAAAACAGATGGGTTTACATTAGTACAGAGAATAGTACTTGAATTTGGTGTCATTGGGTCCAGGGGGGGGGGGGGGGTAATGTACTATCAGATGGGTTTAGATTAGTACAGACAATAGTCCTTGTGCTTGGCCTCATTAGGTCCAGGAGGGGACTGTACTATCAGATGGGTTTACATTAGTACAGAGAATAGTCCTTGTGTTTGGCATCATTAGGTCCAGGAGGGGACTGCATTATCAAATGGATTTACATTAATACTGAGAATATTCCTTGTGTTTGGTATCATTAGGTCCAGGAGAGGACTGTACTATCAGATGGGTTTACATTAGTACAGAGAATTGCCCTTGTGTTTGGCGTCATTGGGTCCAGGAGAGGACTGTACTATCAGATGAGATTACATTAGTACAGAGAATAGTCCTTTTATTTGGCGTCATTGGGTCCAGGAGGAGACTGCACTATCAGATGGGTATACATTAGTACAGACTTTTGAATCTGCTCTGGAAATCAGTGCAGAGTTTTTTGTCCTATTGCAGTAATCAGTGATACATGTGAGAGTGAGTATGGCTTGGCCTGTGTAAGTTATATCTGTGTGCATTTGTGTGAGGTCCTGTTTGAATCTGCTCTGGAAATCAGTGCAGAGTTTTCTGTCCTGTTGCAGTAATCAGTGATACAGGTGAGAGTGGGTGTGGCTTGGCTATGTAAGTTATATCTGTGTACATTTTGTCGTTTTCTGCTGAATCCATTCTGTGAGGCAGTGCAGTGTTTTCTGTCCTGTGCTCATTTATCATTGTTCAGGTGAGTAGGCGTGGTCTTTTTTAACAAGGGAAGAGCGAGCTTAGGAGCTTTCAATCATTTCTAATGTAAGTGAAGTTAGTGTGTAGGAGATTAAATAAAAGGAGGAAATCCAAAGAAAAGGTGTATTATAAGAAAAAACAGAAAACAAATGTATATATATATTTTTCTGTTTTGTTTGGGTTAAGGTGTAGAAAAGCAATCTTTATACAAATACATTGATTTGTTTTCTCACTGTATTTTTGTAACTGTTAATCATGAGTCAGTCCATTGGCAACCTCACTCAGTGTACATCCTGCCAAATGTATGCACTACTGGAACAGATGATCCAGGGTCCATACCTCTGTGACAGGTGTGAGCATGTTGCCTCTCTGGAAGCTCAAATTGAAGATCTGGAGAGGAGAATTGCAGCACTTAGTGATACTGCTTCACTGGAAAGGGAGGTGGTGCTCACGGAGCACAGTTTAGCTGGGCCTAGTATGGAGGGAGGAGCTGGGGCTAGTGAGGATGGCCAGGGAGGTAGCTGGGTTACAGTTAGAAGGGGAATCAGGGGGAACAGGAGGAGGCAGGCAAGTTCTGAGTTGGCAAACACCAACAGATTTGCCAGATTGAGTGAAACTGTTGGGGATGTCCATTCAGGAATGGCAATGCCAGATAGAGCTGTTCCCTCTAACAGCCAGGAGAACAATTCTACTGGAGGAGAGGGAGGGCAGAATAGGCAGAGCAGCAGACATGTTCTGGTGGTAGGGGACTCTATTATTAGGAAAGTAGACAGGGTGATTTGTCACCCAGATCCCAGCAATCGAACAGTTTGCTGTCTCCCTGGTGCTCGGGTTCGACATGTTGTGGATCGGATAGATAAATTATTGGGAGGGGCTGGTAATGGTACACATTGGTACCAATGACAAAGTTAGTGGAAGATGGAGCGTCCTAAAGAATGATTTTAGAGAACTAGGGAATAAGCTTAAAGCAAGGACCTCCAAGATAGTATTTTCGGAGATACTACCAGTGCCACATGCTAGCTCAGGGAGGCAGAAGGAGCTTAGGGAGGTTAATGCGTGGCTAAAAAAGTGGTGCAGTGCAGAGGGTTTGGGGTTTTTAGAGCACTGGGCTGACTTCTCACTTGGGTACAATCTCTATAGCAGGGATGGATTGCACCTTAGTGATGAGGGAGCTTTTGTGCTAGGGGATAGGATGGTAGAACGGCTGGGGGAGTTTTTAAACTTGTAGGTGGGGGGAGGGACTATATAGAAGTATTGGGGTAAATAGGGTAGAGAGGGAAAGGGATGAATTAGTTACCCATGGTGGAGGGTTACAATAGACAGTAGGGAGTTATTAATAGGGGCCTCAAATACAGTGGCAAGAACTTCACAATGGCAGAGCCATAGCAACATAAAGTGTATGCTTGCTAACGCAAGAAGTTTGCCTGGGAAAATGGACGAGCTAGAAATATTAGCAGTACAAGAAAAATGGGGCTTAATAGGCATTACTGAAACATGGTGGGATGAATCTCATGACTGGACTGTTAATCTGGATGGTTATAACCTATTTAGGAAAGATAGGGGAAATGGTTAAAGTGGAGGAGGGATCTGTCTTTATGTTAAGCCTGAATTTAAGCCTATAGTCAGAGAAGATATTTATGCGGGCACTAACAACATCATTGAATCTTTGTGGGTTGAGCTAAATAGTGGAGGAGCTAATTCTAAACGCATATTGGTGGGAGTATGCTATAAACCCCCAAATATAGCTGAAAGTGAGAAAATACAATAATTGTTACAGATTGGAAATGCAGCTAAGCATGGGCAGGTTCTAATAATGGGAGACTTTAATTACCCTGAAATAAACTGGATAAATGAGGCCAGCAGCTCAGCTAAGGGGAGCAGGTTCTTGAGTATACTCGGGGATCATTATCTAGCCCAGGTAATACAAGAGTCTACTAGAAATGGGGCCATCTTGGATTTAGTCATCACAAGTAATATTGATATAATATCAAATGTTAAAATAGGGGAAGCCTTGGGGAACAGTGATCACAACACAGTATCATTTGAGATTGAATACAAAAAACAGAGTTGTAAGGGGCCAACAAAAACTCTAAATTTTAAAAGAGCTAACTTTAATGGGCTATGGGAAGCAATACTATATATAGATTGGGAAAAAGAACTTACAGGGAAAAATACTAAAATAAATGGACAAGATTCAAATCCTTACTAAATAAACATACTCATCGGCATGTACCATGTGGAAATAAAATGAATAGGAGTAAATCATATCCTATGTGGCTTAACAATGACTTAAAGATCATGATGAGGAAAAAGAAACATGTATTTAAATTATACAAGAAGGAGGGAACAGAGGCAGCTTTATGTGACTATAAGGAAATCAACAAGTCTTGCAAAAGGGCTATTAGACTGGCTAAAATAGAAAATGAGAAGTCAGTTGCAATGGAAAGTAAGACTAACCCTAAAATATTTTTTGAATATATTAATGGGAAGAAGGCGAGGAAGGAAGCTATAGGAACATTACAATGTGACACAGGCCATCTGATAATTAGTGACCAGGAAAAGGCAGATGAGCTAAATAGGTTCTTTTCGTCGGTATACACAAGGGAGGTACCAGTGGCTGGGACACTGCAACATAATGGGGCTACACTACCATCACTAAATAATTGGTTAACGCAGGAAGAAATCCAAAAGAGATTGGAGAAAATAAATGTTAATAAAGCCCCAGGTCCTGATGGAATACATCCAAGGGTACTGAGGGAGCTGGGTTCTGTAATAGCCAAACCATTATATCTAATCTTTCAAGACTCACTCACTACAGGGTCACTACCGGATGACTAGAGAAAAGCAGAGGTGATACCTATATTTATGAAGGAATCTAGAGCAAATCCGGGAAATTATAGACCAAGGAGCCTCACTTCTGTAGTTGGGAAGCTTTTAGAAGGGTTAATAAGGGACAGAATACAAGAAAATGTCTACTTGAACAAGATCGTAGGTAGCAGTCAACACGGATTTATGAAGGATAGGTCATGTCAGACCAATCTAATTAGTTTTTATGAGGATGTTAGTAGGAACTTGGATCAGGGCTACTCAGTGGATGTAGTCTTTTTAGATTTTTCAAAGGCATTTGATACAGTGCCACATGTAAGACTAGTGAGCAAACTAAGGGATACAGGAATTGCAGTAAATATCTGCTCATGGATCGAGAGCTGGCTAAAAGACAGGAAGCAAAGGGTTGTTGTGAATGGAACATACTTCGATTAGTCTAATGTGATAAGTGGGGTTCCTCAAGGTTCAGTATTAGGTCCTCTCCTTTTTAGCATATTTATTAATGATATAGAAGTAGGACTCGAAAGCAGTGCCTCCATTTTTGCTGATGACACTAAGTTGTGCAAGGTAATAAAATCAGATAATGATGTACTTTCCCTACAAAGGGATTTGCATAAATTAGAGAAATGGGCAGCTAAATGGCAGATGAGATTTAATACAAATAAATGTAAGGTTATGCATTTGGGAAGGAAAAATAGCCAAGCAATTTATAATCTTAATGGAGCAAATCTTGGTGTATCAGATATTGAAAGGGATTTGGGAGTGCTTGTAGACAACCACCTAGGTAACAGTGCTCAAAGCCAAGCAGCAGCTGCAAAGGCAAATAAAATATTAGCATGTATTAAGAAGGGTATAGAAGCCAGGGAAGCAAGTATAATTCTGCCACTATACAAATCTCTAGTACGCCCTCATTTGGAATATGGAGGACAATTTTGGGCACCACTTTATAAAAAGGACATTTTAGAGCTAGAAAAGGTACAGAGGAGGGCAACAAAACTAATAAGGGGAATGGAGGGGCTAAGTTATGAAGAAAGACTAACCAAATTAAACTTATTTTCTCTAGAAAAAAGGCGTCTAAGAGGAGATATGATTACCTTATATAAATACATCCAGGGTCAGTATAAAGGTTTGTCAAGGGAGCTTTTTGTGCCAAGAGGTTTTCAACTGACAAGAGGACATCCCTTGAGGTTAGAAGTAAAAAGATTCCACCTTAAAGAAAGAAAAGGGTTTTTCACAGTAAGGGTGGTAAATCTGAGGAATTCTCTACCAGAGGAGGTGGTGACAGCGGATTTGATAGATAACTTTAAAAGGGGACTGGATTTATTTCTAATTAAAAAGGGAATTCAGGGTTATCATGGATAATTAGAGAGGCAGTAATGATTCAGGGAGAAGTCCGGTCGCCGGTGTCTGGGATCAGTAGGGAATTGATTTATTTTTTTATATACAACTAATTAATTAATAGTTAATCCGCATATTGCAGATCAGAGGAGATCTTAAAAGGTTGAACTTGATGGACTGAAAGTCTTTTTTCAACCTTAAATACTATGGCCCTCATTCAATTGCAATTTGGCCAATTGAATAGGGCCCTAAATAAGCACATAGCATATTTTTTTTAAAGAAGGTTTTAGTTAGTGAAAACCTTGCTTTTGGATAGATTCTTACTAACTAAAAACTTCTTTAAAAAAAATATGTTATGTGCTTATTTAGAGGCCTATTCAATTGGCCAAATTGCAATTGAATGAGGGCCTATGTAACTATGTAACTATGTAACTATTAGTACCGAACATACAGTAGTCCTTGTGTTTGGTATCATTATGTCCATTGGAGGACTGTACTATCAGATGGGTTTCCATAAGTACAGAGAATAGTCCTTGTGTTTCTCCACATAAGGTCCATGAGGGGACTGTACTATCAAATGGATTTACATTAGTACACAGAATATTCCTTGTATTTGGCATCATTAGGTCCAGAAGGGGACTGCACTATCAGATAGGTTTCCATTAGTATAGAGAATAGTCCTTGTGTTTTGCCTCATTGGGTCCAGGAGGGGACTATACTATCAAATTGATTTACATTTGTACAGAGAATCGTCCTTGTGTTTTGCCTCATTGGGTCCAGGAGGGGACTGTGCTATCAGATAGGTTTCCATTAGTATAGACAATAGTCCTTGTGTTTTGCATCATTGGGTCCAGGAGGGGACTGTACTATCAAATTGATTTACATTAGTACAGAGAATCGTCCTTGTGTTTTGGTCAGGAGAGGACTGTACTATCAGATGGGTTTACATTAGTGCAGAGCATAGTCCTTGTGTTTGGTATCATTAGATCCAGGAGAGGACTTTACTATCACATGGGTTTATATTAGTACAGTAAATGGAACATACTCCGATTGGACTAATGTGGTAAGTGGGATTCCTCAAGGTTCAGTATTAGGTCCTCTCCTTTTTTATAAAATAGAGAAATTGGCGGCTAACTGGCAGACGATATTTAATACAAATAAATGTAAGGTTATGCTTTTGGGAAGGAAAAATAGCCATGCAATTTATAATCTTAACTAGCGACTTACCGGTCAAAAAATGACGGCAATAAAATTGAAAGGCAGGGATGCTGGGAATGCAAACAATGTAAGGTTTTTGGTTGTCTGAGCACCTTCAGCGCTCATTGCGAGCCATGCGAGCGTCTCCCCTGGTGTACTTTTGCTCCTCTGAGCACCCTCTGCGCTCATTGCGAGCCTCTCAGCTTGTGTAATTTTGGTGGTGTGAGCAACTTTGGCGCTCATTGCAAGGGCCGCGCTGATCACCTTTGGCGCTCATTGCAAGCCTCTCCCCTCCTGTACTTTTGCTCCTCTGAGCAATCACGGCGCTCATTGTGAGCCCCGTGATGAACGCCTTTGGCACTCATTGTGATCCTCTCCTCTCTCAGGAGCTCATTGCGAGGTTCTCCGCTCATGTAGTTTTGGTGGTCTGAGCACCTTTGTAAGTCATTGCAAGGGGTGCGCTGATTGGCTTTGGCGCTCATTGTGAGCTTCTCCCCTCTGTACTTTTGCTCCTCTGAGCACTCTCGGCGCTGATTGTGAGCCCAACGCTGAAAGCTTTTGTGGCTCATTGCGATCCTCTCCCCTGCTCCATTTATATGTATGATTGATAATGGATGCGGAATGAAGAGCGAGGCATTTGTGGCCAAATTTGAGTGTCCCAGCTCAACTTCCCAGAATGCAGTGTAATAACAGTTTTTCTCGGAACTCTGAGCTGGAAGCAGGTTTTTTAACTTGCTTTAGACATTCAAATGTGAACATAGATGTACTTTTTATTTATTGTACTACTGTACGGTGGAGGGCTTCTATCGCTCTTTTGCCCACCATATTATAAATGATTGTTGTGGTGAACTACCTACTCATAATTTCCACAACACAGGCTGAGATCCCGCTCCATGCCGATGATAGCCAGTAAGCTTGAAACAGCTGTACATGGATTGGATACTCAGCCTGTGTTTATTCCAGCCTTGGCTTTGCATTAAAGCTGTGTAATACAGCATGCATAAGCTTAAAGGAAGCCATGATTGATAATGGCTGCGGAATGAAGAGTGAGGCATTTGTGGCCATATTTGTGTGTCCCACCTCAACTTCCCAGAATGCAGTGTAATAACTGTTTTTCTCGGAACTCTGAGCTGGAAGCAGGTTTTTTAACTTGCTTTAGACATTCAAATGTGAACACAGATGTACTTTTTATTTACTATATATATATATATATATATTTATGCTAATTAATTAATTAATGAAATAATAAATTAAAATACTTTACCTATTTGTAATTAATATATTTAGCATTGAATATCCTGAACCGCTAACAATCTGTTTTGGTTTTCCTGCAGCATATAATGTAGGTTTGCACTGTTGCTGACCTGAGGTGTAAGTGTCAGCAATGTGTGTAGTGTGTAGTGTAAATAGGCTGCGTGCGCGAGGGGAAACCATTTGTTTAGCTGTGTAATTGGGCATTTTGGAATGGTAATGTTATTAGGTGTAAGTTAGTGTTGTAAAATGGCGGCGATTGTGTATGCGTTACCTGGGTGTGGAGCATTTTTAGTTGTCCCTATTAGTGTATTTTATACCTAGTATGTGCCTGTGTAAAAGTCTTATGTGCTTGGCAATGTTTTGCGTGTTTAGGGGTCGTGTAGCCTAGTTTTAGTTTTTTTCGGTCGCCATTTTTTTTCATGTGTAGAAACTAAGCAAATTGTGGTTAAATTGTCATGCAACCTGACTTCCAGACGTCATGCCTGTCCCCCCATGCTGTGAGTGGTGCTTGTTTTGTATTTTTGTTAATTTTGGTGGTGTTATTGTTGTTTTTGCATGTGCGCAGTTCGGCCGTTAACTTCGTATTTTTTTTACCTCTTATTGACGCTTTCCTTTTTGCAAGTATTGCGGGCCGTAATTTTTGCAATCTTTTGTTTTCAAACTGCTACGGGTACTCGCATTGTGAATGGTGTAATTGACATTTAGCTCCACAGGTCGTAGGGATGAGAGCCTATGGCACTTATCTCCACCAGCGCAGTAAGCACCTTCGGCGCTCCCTGCCAAAGTCGTGCGGGGTCTGAGGGATGAGAGCCTATGGCGCTTATCTCCTCCAGGGCAGTGAGCGCCTTTGGCGCTCCCTATATAAGTCAGACTGGGTCATAGGGATGAGCACCTATGGCGCTCATCTCCAGCAGCACAAGGAGCACCTTCAGCGCAAGAATCACCTCGATTCACGAGGGCCGCAGTTGCAGTGGGCTTGCTAAGTGAGCAAGCAAGCGTTAGCAACAACCTGTATTGCTGAGAACTATATATGTGACTTGCCCGTAAAAAAATTACAGCAATAAAATTGTAAGGCAGGTAATGCTGTTTGCCACAGAGAGTAAGTGGTCTGAGATCCTTGTGCGCTTATTACAAGGCTGGCGCCGAGCGCCTTTGGCGCTTATCGCGTGGCTCAGAATATGCGCCTTGGGCGCTCATTGCAAGCCTCTGGGTTGGTGTATTTATTGTTATCATAGGCGCTTTTGCGCTTATTGTAAGGTCTGCAGTGATCTCGTTTTGTGGCTTATTGCAAGGCTCTCCCCTGGTGTATTTTGTGTCTTATGAGCAGCGTTGGCGCTCCTTGTGGGTGGCGTGTTTGCGCTAGTATGTTGTTAATTGTTTTTTGTTTTGTGTCTATTCATTTATTTTTATGCTAATTAATTACTTAAAGAAATCATAAATTAATATACTTTACCTCTTTTTAATTAATATATGCAGCAAGCAATGTGCTGAAGAGCTAACACTCTGTTTTGATGTTCCTGCAGCATCCAATGTAGATTTGCAGTGTTGTTGAGCTGAGGTGTAAGTGTCAGCAATGTGTGCAGTGTGAAGTGTAAATAGGCTGCGTGCGCGAGGGGAAGCAGTTAGTGTAGCTGTGTACTTCCGCATTCTGTAAGTTAGTGTTATAAAATGGTCGACGAATATGTATGTGGTAGGCGAGTTTGTATGATGTAGCATCCTTGGTAATGGTGTATGTTGTAGGTGGAAAAGGGTTTTTGTTAAAGCCGTATTTGCTTTGTGGTATTTAGCGGCTTTAGGGGTCGTGTAGCCTCGTCTTATTTTTTTGGCTGACATTTTTTCTCTTGCTTAGGGGATTTTTGAGTATCTAAACTTTGTAAATTTGACTGAAATCTAAGGTTTAACCAGTGTTGCAGAGGTCCTGCCACCCCCCCCCCCCCCTTGCTGTGGTTAAGGTTTTAATTGTATTTTTGTGTATTTTTGTGTTTTTTAATGTTTGGCGTTGTGCCTCCACCTCCACAAATGCGGCCCCTGGCTTTGCGAGAGTCTGCATTTGTGGCCTGCAATGAGCCTGCGGTGGTGGAGGCTCCCACGTCGGCTGCAATGAGCCGCAGCCGACGTGGGAGCCTCCACCTCTCCAAATGCGGCCCCTCACTTTGCGAGGGTCCGCATTTGTGGTCTGAAAGTCGTAGGGGGTCGTAGGGATGAGCGCCTGCGGCACTCATCTCCACCAGCAAAGAGCGCCTTCTGCGCTCCTTGCCAGCAACTGCAGCAGGCTCGCTAGGCGAGCTACAACAGGCTCGCTAATTAGCAACAACCAGTATTGCTGACAACTACCGTATTGGTCCGAATATAAGCCGCACCTTTTTCCTGATTTTTGAGCTTGCGAATTACGGGTGTGGCTTATATTCGCGGCCATAAAAAAAAATCATGGCCGATTTGCGAACTTTGTTTGTTACGTGTGCGGCTTCTATTCGCGAACGCAAAATGACTGCCGATTTGCGCGATTGCGAGTTAAGGGTGCCGATTTTCGTGCTTGAGACTGCGGTATTGAATAGCAGTTTACGGTTTTATTGATTCTAACATCCTGTAAAGCCTGTAACCTGCACAAAAAGCTACAGTGCTAATTAGAAAGCCTGTTTCTTGCAATGGCTGATCACTTTGAGAGTCTTTTTCTTTCCAATTTTACGGGTGCGGCTTATATTTGAGTACTATCTTTTTTCTATTTTATCCCCTTGAATTTTATGGGTGCGGCTTATATACGGGTGCGGCTTATATTCGGACCAATACGGTATATATGTGATGGAGCAAATCTAGGTGTATCAGATATGGAAAGGGATTTGGGAGTACTTGTGGACAACCACCTAGGTAACATTGCTCAATGCCAAGCGGCAGCTGCAAAGGCAAATAAAATATTAGCATGTATTAAGAAGGGTATAGAAGCAAGGGAAGCAAATATAATTCTGCCACTATACAAATCTCTAGTTCGCCCTCATTTGGAATATGGAGTACAATTTTGGGCACCACTTCATAAAGAGGACATTTTAGAGCTGGAAAAGGTACAGAGGAGGGCAACAAAACTAATAAGGGGAATGGAGGGGCTAAGTTATGAAGAAAGACTAACCAAATTAAACTTATTTTCCCTAGAAAAAAGGCGTCTACGAGGGGATATGATTACCTTATATAAATATATCCAGGGTCAATATATGGCTTTGTCAAGCGAACTTTTTGTGGCAAGAGGACATCCCTTGAGTTAATTAATTTATTGTGAATACACCATTATAAATGAAAATGACTTTTCATGATGTCTGTGAAGACTCATCTATTTATAACTACAGTTATATAGTTGTATGGAAAACAATGGCCCTGCGGTAACGTTGGTTTATAGAAGTAGTACTTTTTAGTAAAGAGTTGTAATAAATGCTTCTCTAAAACTCTTTTTTTCTCCATACATATTTAGATGGTTCTCTCACAGTGGTCACATCTACTACAAGTATATTATATTGATACTCACATTTGTCTGAAATCTTCCACACTTTCTACGTGCAGCTTTTTGGACCCTCTTGAGTAAGGATGCAAATGTATTACTTGCTTTCTATTCATCTACCAACGTCACAAACACAGGAGACATCACTTGTTAGGAAAGTCTATGTATTTATAATATCTCTGCAGTGATCAGATTCTTCCTCCATTGGCATCACTACACATCTAGAACAAGAAAACCAGTCATTCTGACCCACTCGATCCAGCTCAGGTATTGATGCTGCTGTGCCAGCCACTGATACTGGGATAATGGGATCCCATGGCTGGAAAGAAGATAAATAATTATAGTATAGATTTTGGAGGTAAAACCTGAGGGTTGTATTTATGAATTTCCATTCTTGTTCTTCTCTCCTCTGCACTCTCACTTTTCTATGACTATCTCCTCTGCAGTCTCATATCACTATGACTATCTCCTCCGCACTCTCAGATCACTATGACTATCTCCTCTGCAGTCTCACATCACTATGACTATCTCCTCTGCACTCTCACATCACTATGACTATCTCCTCCGCACTCTGACATTACTATGTTTACCTCCGCTGCACCATCACATCAATATGACTATCTCCCCCACACTCTCAGATCACTATGACTATCTCCTCTGCAGTCTCACATCACTATGACTATCTTCTCTGCAGTCTCACATCACTATGACTACCTCCTCTGCACTCTCACATCACTGTGATTATCTCCTCTGCTGTCTCACATCACTATGACAATATCCTCTGCAGTCTCACATCACTATGACTATTTCCTCTGAACTCTCACTTCCCTATGACTATATCTTCCGCACTCTCACTTCTCTGTGACTATCTCCTCTGCAGTCTCACATCCCTATGACCATCTCCTCTGCAGTCTCATGTCATAATGACTATCTCTTCTGCACTCTCACATCACAGGTTTATCTCCTCTGCCGTCTCATGTCACTATGACTATCTCCTCTAGACTCTCAATTCTCCATGACTATCTCCTCTGCAGTCTCATGACACTATATTTACATCCTCTGATACACAGAGGCTCTGAGGTCAGCACTGATCACTCTCTAGTTAATATACAGATATAACATGGCTGATGTCATAGGGATTGTGATGTCACCAACATTCTACTGACTCCAAGCCCATGGAGGATGAAGCAGCCATTAGCCAGTCTCCCTCAGTCAGTAGTAAACAGTACTGATACTTTATTGGGTCAAGAAGGGATTCCTGAAGGGAGACAGGATGTGATAAAGTGCTGGATGATGACAAGTCTGGAGGTGAGCTTGAAGGGTTAAAGGTATTATAGTAATATAACTATAGTGTGTGGTGCTGATGTATATATATCATCCATACATACACACCTCCCCCACACACTATATATGTATATATACACACCTGGCCCATGAGTGTAATCTAGATGAATAATCAGAGTAATGCAGTATATAGTGATACCTTTTTTATTGGACAAACATATTCATAGTTTTCATGACTAGCTTTCAAGAGCGCACCTCTCTTTTTCAAGTCCGAAGCAACTCCGATAGATTCCCATTAAAATGCACAAATTACAGTTTGTTGTGTTATTATTTTGTCTTGAACTTCCCCCTGTATAGTGCTAAGGAACATGTTGGTTCATTAGAAATAAAGGAAATAATAATAATAGTCACACATGGTAATATAATATTGTAACGGAGTTGGAACACGAATCCAATATCTCCGCTGGTATACAGTAAAATATCCAGGAAGCACTACAGTCTCACCATCCCCAACCTCCCATATTGGACGACCTTGTCGTAGTGAATGGGCTTGTGTATTTTAATGAAGCTGTGAGCTATACCATGTAGGGTCACCCAAGATGGACATGTCATAGCAGAGAGGTCAGACAAATTGTGGTCCATTGGAAAATGAACTGGCAACGCACTTCAGTATCTTTGCCATGAGAACCTTATGGATAAGCACAACCAGAAACATAACAGTAGATGTGCCTAGTGTGCTGCGGTCCATAGGGTCACAGAGGGTTGGACATGACTGGGTGACTGAACAACAACAAATAAAGAATAAAGCCCATTGTAAACTGTGCATTATGTTTTCCATAAGAGCTTTGTGTAATTGAGGATGACCTTATGTTTACCCAAGGCATGCTTAATCCTACTACTAGGTGGCTGATCCACTTAGGAGCATATTATTTGTACCTGAAGAGCTAATTTGCCATCATCCACTAAAAGACATTTAATAAAGTCCTATGGTCTTTGTATATAAAATACATATAACTGCACACACTTCAAACATACAGTTGCAAGCAAAGGTATGTGAACCCTTTGCAATGATATGGATTTCTGCACAAATTGGTCATAAAATGTGATCTGAACTTCATCTAAGTCACAACAATAGACAATCACAGTCTGCTTAAACTAATAACACACAAAGAATTAATGTTACCATGTTGTTATTGAACACACCATGTAAACATTCACAGTGCAGGTGGAAAAAGTATGTGAACCCCTAGACTAATGACATCTCCAAAAGCTAATTGAAGTGAAGTGTCAGCCAACTGGAGTCCAATCAATGAGATGAGATTGGAGGTGTTGGTTACAGCTGCCCTGTCCTATAAAAACACACACCAGTTCTGGGTTTGCTTTTCACAAGAAGCATTGCTTGATGTAAATGATGCCTCACACAAAAGAGCTCTCAGAAGACCTACGATTAAGAATTGTTGACTTGCATAAAGCTGGAAAGGGTTATAAAAGCCTTGCTGTTCATCAGTCCAATGTAAGACAAATTGTCTATAAATAGAGAAAGTTCAGCACTGCTGCTACTCTCCCTAGGAGTGGCCGTCCTGTAAAGATGACTGCAAGAGCACAGCGCAGACTGCTCAATGAGGTGAAGAAGAATCCTAGAGTGTCGGCTAAAGACTTACAAAAGTCTCTGGCATAGGCTAACATTCCTGTTAGCGAATCTACGATATGTAAAACACTAAACAAGAATGGATTTCATGGGAGGATACCACAGAGGAAGCCACTGCTATCCAAGCAAAATATTGCTGCACGTTTACAGTTTGCACAAGAGCACCTGGATGTTCCACAGCAGTACTGGCAAAATATTCTGTGGACAGATGAAACTAAAGTTGAGTTGTTTGGAAGAAACACACAACACTATGTGTGGAGAAAAAGAGGCACAGCACACCAACATCAAAACCTCATCCCAACTGTGAAGTACAGTGGTGGGGGCATCATGGTTTGGGGCTGCTTTGCTGCGTCAGGGCCTGGACGGATTGCTATCATCGAAGGAAAAATGAATTCCCAAGTTTATGAAGACATTTTGCAGGAGAACTTAAGGCCATCTGTCCACCAGCTGAAGCTCAACAGAAGATGGGTGTTACAACAGGACAACGACCCAAAGCATAGAAGTAAATCAACAACAGAATGGGTTAAACAGAAGAAAATACGCCTTCTGAAGTGGCCCAGTCAGAGTCCTGACCTCAACCCGATTGAGATGTTGTGGCATGACCTCAAGAAAGCGATTCACACCAGTCATCCCAAGAATATTGCTGAACTGAAACAGTTCTGTAAAGAGAAATGGTCAAGAATTACTCCTGACCGTTGTGCAAGTCTGATCTGCAACTACAGGAAACGTTTGGTCGCAGTTATTGCTGCCAAAGGAGGTTCAACCAGTTATTTAATCCAAGGGTTCACATACTTTTTCCACCTGCACTGTGAATGATTACATGGTGTGTTGAATAAAAACATGGCAACATTTAATACTTTGTGTGTTATTTGTTTAAGCAGACTGTGATTGTCTATTGTTGTGACTTAGATGAAGATCAGATCACATTTTTTTAACAATTTGTGCAGAAATCCATATCATTCCAAAGGGTTCACAAACTTTTGCTTGCAACTGTAGCTATACAGGTACTTATAGCATGACCTTGACACATATGTAATAATGATTATTTTCCACTATATATAGGAAAATCCAATCAAGAACTGACAGACATTTATTAAATACTAGTGACTTGCCCGTCAAAAAATTACGGCAATTAAATGTGTATGTTTTAAATTCTGTTTTGCTCATAATATGAGTATTTGAAACTTTTGACCTTTTTCTTATCTATAAAGAAGTACAATTATTATATCAAACATATTTATTTTTTAACATGCAACTTGTAGGTGACCAACTGGTAAATCATCTTTTTTTTAAGAATAGTAAAATTTTAATGTAGGAACAGGTCAACATTATATTAATGAAAATTGTGAACATGACATAATGTTTTGTAACATGCAACTTGTAGATTAACAACTGGTTAACTAAATAGGTATTGAATACAGAGGAAGGCAAAAAATAAAAACCCTCATTGAAACTTAGCCAATTGTAGCAAAGGAGGGGGGAAAATTAATTCCTTCCTTACCCCATTAACTGGCGATCGGATTACTCCCTTGATTAATATTCTGCGTTGAATTATACAATAAATTGTACAACAAAAGCTCCTCCTCCTCTTAACATTACTTTTTAAATATATTCAAAAAGAGAATTTAGTAACTTTTTTCCAAAAAAAATTAACTTAATGAAGTAACATTTAAAGTTTAATTGTTATAAAATGCTAGCAAAGTGTTTTGTGGGGCTAATCATGTTAAAAGGCCACTTCCATGAAATTTCAATATTTTATTTTGTCCTGGTTAATTTTTTTTGTTTGACCTTTTGTTGTTATTGTTGTAATTGTTGAAAATGGCACATAGAGTTTCCTATGTGAAATAGTGTTCCTCTAAAAAAAGAACGCCAGACATAAAAGTTCGTCCACGGGGTATAACCACTGTTCTCTATGGTTTTCGCCATTTTATAGAGTTTCTTATGGAAATAGTGGTCCTCTAAAAAGAGTCAGAGTGACATAAAATGTCATCCTCGAAATCAAACCACTGTTGTAAATTTGTTCTTGAGATGAAAGCATTGTTGGAAAATGGCACATAGAGTTTCCTATGTGAAACAGTGGTCCACTTAAAAGAGTCCCAGAGATATCTAATTTTGTCCTGGAAGCAAAACCACTGTTCTCTATGGGCCTCATTCTATTATCTGCCGTAGGCGCTGCGGGGCAGCAAGGACCGGCCGCAAGCTATTCTGCTATTCTATTCCCCTCCGGCCGGGGATTCCGGCAGGCTTGCGGCCGGCGCCTTGCTATCTCTTGCGGCCGCACGCACCGGAGGAAAGCCTTTGATCTAAAACGGCCGCAAGAGTTTCGGCCGCAAGAAAAGCCCGGTTGCTATTCTATTGCTCCGGGAACCCTCTCTGCAAGGCTAAAAGCGAGCCGCAGCTTACTTGCAGGAAAAAGGTCCCGCTAGCACCAATTAAGCACATAATATAGCCCAAATAAAGCCTTCCTGCACTTTGAGGAGACTATAAAGTGATTGTAGGTGTTAGCAAAAATAGCACAACATTCCCCTAAACTCAAATCCGTAAAAAAAAAAATTATTATATATGTCAAATATCCATGTAAAAAGTCCAGAGTGCTTGGAGCACCTCAGACCTGGCCACGCTGCGGCCAGAAAATAAACAGTTAATGTAAACTCGGATTTGGGCTGATGTGCAAGCTTGAGAGGGGGTTACTATTAATCCTCATGTCCCCCAATATGATCCCTAGCATTTACAGAGCTGTACAGTGCTGTCTTGAATTTATTTTTGACTTTAACATTTTTGGAGCTTACAGCCGGTTCCAAGATATGCGGCCGGCCGTAAGGGGAGATCCTTGCGGGGCCGTATAATAGAATTGCGAGGTAACAGAACCTCCACAAGGAATCGCAGCCTTACGGCCGATTTACGGCCGATAATAGAATGAGGCCCTATGTCTTTTGCCATTTTATAGAGTTTCTTAGTGAAATAGTGGTCCTCTAAAAAGAGCCCAAGTGACATAAAAGTTTGTCCTCCAAATGCAAATGCCATGATGATGGGAAATTGTCTCCTTTGAAGTACAAAAGAGAGGCTACTTTTACTTGGTGCCAAATCTATTCTTGGTATGAAAACTCTCTCTCCCTTATGGGTACCAGTTAGAATTTCAGCATGTATGAAATGGTCCTTTAATTCTTGAACAATTAATCTGGTCCCTTTACATAGGCCTTTTTTGGGGTTCATATTTTGCAGTAACATGACAATTGCACCTTTCTTTAGCTGCAACATATGAGGTGGCACTCCAGAGGGAGTTAATGAGTTAATGAATTCAGTTGAAAAGTTTGCCTGACTTTCTTTGTCATCACCAAGTACAGAATCAGCACTGTGATAAATTTTTTGTGGTGCTTTTTTATTTATATATTTCATTATTGAGTAATAATGCATCCTTATTTTTGCATGTTAGTATTACTTTGTTAGCAAGTAATGCATAGTCCTCGTTGTTTATTGTATTTTGGAATAAAGCTGATAAGAGATATGATATGGAATTTGCACGGTATCATCGGGTAACTGTTGTATTCACTCTGTTTTTCCTTCTTCAATGTTAATGAGCCAATCATTGAACTCCTTTTCTCCTTCTGATCTCATATTTTGTTGTAATTGAAGATGGGTAAATAGTTTCCATAGTGTACTTGAATTTATACATGTTTCGACAATGTTGGTTCGATTTCCATGTACAACGACAGGTAATGTTTGTCTAAAATCTCCACCTAACAAAATTACCTTTGCACCAAATGGCAAAGCATTATCCATGACTTCACGTAGCAAACGGTCAATACATTGTAGGGCATTGCATGACATCATTGTAGCCTAATCTATCAGAATTTTACTATTATTTACATTTTTTTTTTATTTTGCTTGCAATGATGTCATTCGAATATCTTACACTGATGTTTCCAGAATGGGAACTGGTAGTTTAAATCCACTATGCACAGTTCTTCAACCTTCTAATAAAAGTGGTTGCAAATGGCAGTGCTATTTGACCTTGTGCTCGAATAAAACTCATCAATAAATAATAGAGATAAGTTTATCCTGATCCGCCAGGTCCATCTAGATAGAAATAACGCTCTTTGAGCATGTCATCACCTAGGGCATTTTTGATTGCATTAAATGCTTGCAATTGTAATGTATTTAAAGTTTCAAGTCTTTCTTCTGTTCTTTGTCTTTGAAGCTGAGCATCATAGTCTTCAGATTTATGTCGTCTATGAGACCTGGATCTGGCAGATTAAAACTTGCACAACTTAATCCATGAGTTAAAAATACCTCTTGAATTTCAATTAATGCTTTTAATTGTCCAATAGGCTCATTGTATCGTTGCAAAAAGTCTTCAGATATATTTGTTTTAAATTTGTCCCACAAAGCTAATGCATTTGGAGCATTTGATAAGATACAAATGATTGCAAATTGTTCCCTCATCTGCCGTGGCATTTGACATAGTGCTGCTTCTTCTAAACATCTTTCCCATTCTGTATCATCAGCTAGGAAGTTTCTGTGTGGTGCAGCTAAATTAAATGATTCATAAACTATGTAATTAACAGTTCTTAACTGTTCAAAACTTTGTGCACCAAGAACATTTAGAAGGAGTAATCGTAAGCAGAAACGTTCAAGGTCTCTTGGACTTACAGTGTAAATTCTTGGTATTATTTTATTTCCACGTCTTTTTCGTTTTCGCCATAATCCATTAACGAAAACATAATGGTATGGAATATCAGTATATGACAATTCCCTTGGCTCCAAGTCAGTACAATTTTAATTGAAACCACGCAGTTAGTGTCGTTTGCAGATGCTCACTTTGTGCCAAAGCATTCGTTTCATTTCCAACATGGAAATACATTTAGTGTCTTTGGAGCAAATGTACAGCCAATCGATATACTGCATGTGAGTGATCATGCATTTCAAATTTGAGAAGACGCCACATTGCTGCTGGAGCACTTACATAGGGAGCATTTACATGAGATGCAAGTTCCTTAATGTAGTAACTCACTTTGTTCGTGATTTTCAGCACTACAGCTGCATCATAGCCTTTGTAAATATATTTGTAGACATATTTAATGGATTTTATCGAAGTGGAACGACTTCCACATTAATGTGTGCATTATACTTCATGAGTAAATGTGGATTGTATGGTACCACATATCTGTTATCTACCTTTTTCCACAAATAATGGCATTTTGGCCTTCTCTTCTTCTATATAATGGATAGCCATCACAATTAGCATAAGTTTTGTCTCTATAATCTTTTGGAAATTCTTTAGTACTTTTCCTTTTTTTCCATACATGGTGACTGTGGATTAATATCTCCACAATGTCCATGAATCATACGATGAGTTACAATCTCATATAGTCTACCATGTATTTCTGGATCTGGTAGTTCAGCAATAATTACTGAATCGACTTTGTCACCAGTATCCAATTTATCTTTCGCTTGAAGGATTATAAGAATATGTGCATGTGGAAGGCTTATTTTTTGACATTTGATGGTAAAAAAACATAAGCCAGACATTTGCCAAATAACCGAGTAACAGTTATGTCGCGTATTAATTCAGTTAATTTGATTTTAAAGACTCTTGCCACAAAATCTGGTCTATCGGAAGCAGTTTGTCCAATTAGCAGATTGTCTGTAATTTCTGGCCATTGTGGATTACATGTAAATGTAATAAATAAATCCGGTTTTCCAAATTTAGTTACAATAGCCATGGCATCATTGTATCTTTCTCGCATATTGCAAGGAGATCCTTTAAAGAAGATGGTTAAATTATGTCTTTGCCATCAATTCACAATACTGTTCTACACGTAGTTTATCTTGTTGATATTTGATGAAGTTTAAAATATTTGCATCAACTTGCAAATGTGAAATAATGATCCATTGTTGTGTCAGTTTTCCCCACATAAAATGGGATTGAATCCATCTCGAATGGCAGTTTGAGACACTTTAAATTCAAGCATGGAAATATTATTTCTCACACGAACTTTTGAATTTGGGTAACTGTCAAGGGTTAATTTGGGTTGCCAACCTGCTTCCCCATGTGAAAAAATATGGGATATGTCATTGGATCCAAATTTATACTTAAGATACTTATATTAATGAAAGGTTGTTCCTCATTTCTGGGATATATTCTAATATCCCTCTGAAATGGTGGTTCTCGTTCGTCATTTTGAAAGACCATTGCAACCTCATTTGATGTTGGCAAGTTATAATGGCGTTTATCAGTGTGTCTGTCTCTATTAAGCACCATATTGACTTTTGGGATTGGCAATTGATGTATTTCTGCATGAACTTGTTGGTCCTTTTCTACTTCTGACACATTTTTATAAGCTTGAGTGTAGGGGTTATTGGCCATAATTTTATCTAGCTCTATAAAAACAATGAATAAGCATTTTTTTATTTTCTGGAAGCTGCATACGTTGTTCAACAGCTTCCATTGTATCTAGGACATATAGTTGAGCACATTTTCTCTGCTCCCCTTCCTCTGGATGTAAATGCGAAGTACAATGGTAAATTTGTCCTTGTACTTTAAAGCAGTAAGGGCCATGTCCTTGCACATCAGCAGCTAATGTTGCACCCATAGATGCAAAGGATATGGCACTATTGTAGGATCTTATGTTTAATTTGAAATTTTGGTAGTTGGGGAAAGCAGGCTCAGTCATAATGTTTTCTAAATATGTTGGGAATTGTTGTCTTTCTGGAAGTCTTACCTTGCTTTTTTGACAGCAACTAACAAACTCGCCATCTCTGGGTCTTTCCTGTTTGAAATGATAAGCCCCACAAAACTGACAGACAATATTCATATCAACACAATTATGAACCTCTACTGCTAAAGACTTAAGTAAAGAACAATTGTGAGAAGATATATCAATGTGACTGTTTAAATCATCATTAGAAATGTTATCTGATTGTTCAGGAACATTTTCTGAATGCTTTTGTTTTTTAGTAGCCTTCTTGGGCATGGATGTTAGTTTGTCAGCTGATAGTCTTTTGCTTGCAAGTCTCTCCCGTTCTTTTTGTTGTCGAATTTCCTTCTGCTCCGGGGTCTGATGATCTGCCCATGTTTTTTGACGCTCTCTAGTTTGACGTCTTTTCTTTTCCTGTTTCTTGTCAGTATCTGTCATATTAATCTGTAAATAAAATTATTATATTAGTATTTTTTCTCCTTAGTTTATTTATTTGTTTGAACTGCATATTTTTTTTCTACCTTCCTGTTTTGTGTGCAGCACTGTTTGTATTATGAGGTTAGCTTTATGAGGTTGGACTTAGCAACTTGGGCCTCATTCAATTGCCATTTGGCCAATTGAATGGGCTCTATATAAGCACAGAGCATATATTTTTTACAGAAGTTTTTAGTTAGTGAAGGCCTTACTTTTGGATAGAAGATCACTAACTAAAAAGTTCTGTAAAATAAATATGCTCTGTGCTTATATAGAGCCCTATTCAATGGGCCGTATGGCAATTGAATGAGACCCTTTGTTAGGTTGCAGTGTATTTTGTGAAAGTGGCACAGGAAAGATGATAGTTCCTTCTATTTTGTATGTGCTGTGAGCTATTGTTGTCATTACGTGTTTAGGGTATGGAGTTGGGCTCAAAAGTTTGTGCAGGAAAAACAATTGTATATATGTTTCCATAATTGTTTTTTTTTGGGGTTTTTTGTGTGCAACACTGTTGGCATTAGGGGATAGGATAGGGTTTTTATTTTGTTGTTGCTATCCTGTTTTGCATGTGGCAATGTTGTTATTAGGGTTTTCCCGTTATGGGGTTACACTTATAAAAGTTAGGTTGCAGTTCGTTTCCACAAAGTCAGACAAAAAACAGGATAGGTCCTTCCATTTTATATGTGTAAATAGCAGTATTTTATTTTTTGTTTAATTTGTAATACTGTACCTCTTTTCTTGAAATCTGTTGGTTGGAAATTGCTGTAGTGATGCAGAAAGTCTTCAGGCAGTGTCTGTTGAGAATGAAAGAGAAATGCAAATGTTGCAGTAAAATGTAAATATATATTTTTTGTACTAAGAGCATGTAAAACAGGATATATAGTTTGATTTTGTATGTATTCAGAGAGGTTTAGGTTATGGGGTTAGGCTTAGAGAGTGGTGCATATTTAAAGGATAGATGGTTGCATGTGTTATGTTTTACAAATATTTGTTGTACTATCCTGTTTTGTGTGCAGCACTGTTGGCATTAGAGGTTTAGGTTATGGGGTTAGGCTTATAGGTTAGGGCACAGAAAACATGATTTATTTTTCTATGTTGTATGTGTTAACAATATTTGTTGTACTATCCTATTTTATGTACACCACTGTTGTCATTAGAGATTTAGGTTCTGGGTTTAGGCTTATAGGTCAGGGAACACAAAAAAGGATTTATTCTTCAATTTTGTATGTGTTACCAATATTTGTTGTACTATCCTGTTTTGTGTACACCACTGTTGTCATTAGAGGTTTAGGTTATGGGTTAGGCTTAGAGGTTGGTGCAGAGAAAACAGGATTCATTCTTCCATTTTGTATGTATTTTGAATCTTTGTTGTACTATCTTGTTTTTTATCCGCCACTGTTGACATGATTTGTTTAGGTTATGGGGTTAGGCTTATAGGTTAGGGCACAGCAAACCTCATTTATAATAGCATTTTGTATGTGTTAACAATATTTGTTGTACTATCCTGTTTTGTGTACACCACTGTTGTCATTAGAGGTTTAGGTTCTGGGTTTAGGCTTATAGGTTAGGGCACACAAAACAGGATTTATTCTTCAAGTTTGTATGTGTTAACAATATTTGTTGTACTATCCTGTTTTGTGTATGCCACTGTTGTCATTAGAGGTTTAGTTTATCGGTTAGGCTTAGAGGTTGGTGCAGACAAAACAGGATTCATTCATGCTTTTTATATGTGTTAACAACATTTGTTGGAGTATTTGTGAACACCATTATTGGCATTAGGGGCTTCTGATTTATTTTTGTTTTTTCCTTTTGACATTGGTGCACAGCAAACAGGATAGGTGTTTCTTTTTTTTTTGTACTTGTTATACTATACCTACATTGAATTCTTAGTTGTCAAAAGGGTTTATAGCCTAATAATATGGGACTCAAACAAAAATGTGGTTTCTATAATCGCCTGTTGGTATGTATATGAGAGGCTAAGTGCAATATTTAACCTAAAGGCTATTTTCTTTATTATTTTTTTTTCCTTGACAAAGACGCTGATGCGTAGAAACGTACGTTAGGGCACACGCGGACGCTGGAAAGAGACCAGAGTAGGAGATCAATCGGTTCTGTACTAATGGTAGCAACCAATAATTAGACAAGTCCTGAGCTGACATCCTCTACCCATTAACCTGATATATATAGAAAAAGATAACCTTTACAGCACGATAACCGGACTTATTATCATTCATTCCAGCATAGCTGAAAACATTAGAGAAATAAAAGTAAGCTGATTTCTTCAACAATAATATGGAGTTTTCAAGAAGAGCACTCAAGTAACCCCTTTTATATAGGCTGAACTTCACACTTGAAGGAAGTGATACATTGAGCCTTGGAACTTAGGGGTCAAGAATTTTGAAGATGTATTTCCCTTAGGCTAATACCAGTATAGCTGGAAAAATAAATAGTTAAGAAAATAGCCTTTAGGGAAAATATTTTACTGACCCATCCATATACATACCAATAGGCGATCATAGAAGCTATATTCTTGAGCTATAAACCAAACGGTAAAGCCTAGGAAACAAAGAGTCCAATAAGCAATCTCTTCTTGTCAAGTCTGGTATATACACAAAGATATAGTGCTAAGGTACAGAGGGTAAAGTGGATGTTCAGAAGTTTACAGGCTTGATGTGCATGATCGACCATTAGGACATATCATAACCAATCAAATTTCAATGTAAGTAATTCACCAGATTATCCCTCAGAGGAGCTCAATATAGTCTCAGTTAGACTTTTCGATTACACTAGTAAGATCTTTATCCCTAATTTAAAGGGAAATAGACATAAAGTAATTGGAAACTACAAGATTATTGCTAATATTTACTTATACAAAGGGTGTTTTTCCTTTTTTCAAATGTTTTTAATTGTGTGATAGTGTTTCAATATAAATGTAAATAAAATGTAAATAGTACATACTTACCTTTCCCCACTTTTTGTTTCCCTTTTGATATTAAAACAGTAGTGTTAAGCACTTTCAGTGGGTGTTCTAAAAAAACTCCTATAAGATTAACATTGAATTCTTAGTTTTGTATAAATGACAGAAGGTCCCCTGCTGCCAATATTCCTGCGACACTCTTCAGGCAGTGTCTGTTGAAAAAGAGAAAGAGAAATTGGTTGTTTTTTTTTCGCCTAAGAGCATCCGCTTGTGAGGCCCCATAGAGCCTCCACCTCCGCAAATGCGTCCCCTCACTTCGCAAGGGTCCGCATTTCCGGTCCGAAAATCGTAAGAGGGCGTAGTCGGTTATTCGCTACGCAAGTCCGCAAAAGGAGGGCTCGCTACGCAAGCCCACAAGCATTTGCAACAACCTGTATTTCTGAGAGCTATATATGTGATATATATATATATATATATATATATATATATATACAGTGGGGGGGGGAAGTATTGGATCCTTTGCTGATTTTGAACATTTGTCCACTGACAAAGAAATGATCAGTCTATAATTTTAATGGAAATGTATTTTAACAGTAAGAGACAGAATAACAAAAAAATAATAATAAGATAATATAATAATAATAAGAAGAAGAAGAAGAAAAACTCATGTAAAAAGTTATAAATTGATTTGCAGGTTAGTGAGGGAAATACGTATTTGATCCCCTATCACTCAGGAAGATTTCTGGCTCCTAGGTGTCTTTTATACAGCTAACAAGCTGAGATTAGGAGCACTTTCTTAAAGGAAGTGTTTCTAACCTCAGCTTGTTCCCTTTATAAAAGATACCTGTCCACAAAAGCAAGGAATCACTCTGATTCCAAACTCTCCACCATGGCCAAGACCAAAGAACTGTCCAAGGATTTCAGGGACAAGATTGAAGACCTACACAAGGCTGTAATGGGCTACAAGACAATCACCAAACAGCTTTGGGAGAAGTTGACAACAGTTGGTGCAATTATTCGCAAATAGAAGAAACACAAAATAACTGCCAGTCTCCCTCTGTCTGATGCTCCATGCAAGATCTCATCTAGTGGAGTTTCAATGATGATCATGAGAATGGTGAGGAATCAGCCCAGAACTACATGGGAGGAACTTGTTAATGATCTCAAGGCAGCTGGGACCATAGTAGGTAATACACTAAGCCGTGAGGGACTGGAATCCAGCAGCTCCCTCAAGGTCATCCTTCTCAAGAAAGCACATGTACAGGCTCGTCTGAAGTTTGCCAAGGAACATCTGAATGATTCAGAGGAGAACTGGGTGAAATTATTGTGGTCAGATAAGACCAAGATCGAGCACTTTGGCATCAACTCAACTCGCCGTGTTTGGAGGAGGAGGAATGCTGCCTATGACCCCAAGAACTCCATCCCCACCATCAAACATGGAGTTGAAAGGTTGAAAACATTATGCTTTGGGGATGTTTTTTCTGCTAAGGGCACAGAACAACTGCACCTCATCAAAGGGACGATGGACGGGGCCATGTATCATCAAATCTTGGGTGAGAACCTCCTTCCCTCAGCCAGGGCATTGAAAATGGGTCGTGGATGAGTAATCCAGCATGGCAATGACCCAAAACACACAGCCAAGGCAACAAAGGAGTGGCTCAAGAAGAAGCGCATTAAGGTCCTTAAGTGGCCTAGCCAGTCTCCAGACCTTAATCCCATAGAAAATCTGTGGAGGGAGCTAAAGGTTTGAGTAGCCAAACATCAGCATCTAAACCTTAATGACTTGGAGAGGATCTTTATAGAGGATTGGGACGAAATCCTTCCTGAGATGTGTGCAAACCTGGTGGCCAACTACAAGAAACGTCTGACCTCTGTGATTGCCAACAAGGGTTTTGCCACCAATTACGTCGAAGGGGTCAAATACTTATTTCACTCATTGACCTACAAATCAATTTATAATATGATTTTTCTTGTTTGTTTTTTTTTTTTGTTATTTTGTCTCTCACTGTTAAAATACACCAACCATTAACATTATAGACTGATCATTTCTTTGTCAGTGAACAAACGTTCAAAATCAGCAGGGGATCAAATACTTTTTTCCCTCACTGTAAAAGTTAGTTGCAAAGGAGAGTAAGACAAACCCTATCTTCTGTATACACAAGGGAGGTACCAGTGGTTGGGACACTGCAACATAATGGGGCTACACTACCATCACCAAATAATTGGTTAACACAGGAAGAAATCCAGAAGAGGTTAATACTAATAAATGTTAAAAAAGCCCCAGGTCCTGATGGAATACATCCAAGGATACTGAGGGAAGTATAATACACATATTATAATTGTCTAACTACGATTCGTCATCACGCTGTGTTGCGTAGTGCGTACGACTTAGTGATGAGCACCGCAGGCGCTCATTGACCGACGAGCCTCGCGCAGCAAGGCGAGCGGTTAAATAGTACCACTTTGCCGATCGTATGACTTTGCGATGAACGCCGCAGGCGCTCATCGCCCGGCGAGCCTCTGGCAGCGAGGCGAACAGTTAAATCGTAGCACTTTGGCAATGAGCGCCGCAGGCACTCATTGCAGGCGAGCCTCGCGCAGCGTGGCGAGCCGTTATATCGTAGCATCGTAGCACTTTGGCAATGAGCGCCACGGGTGCTCATTGCAGGCGAGGCGAGCCGTTAAATCGTAGCACTTTGGCAATGAGCACCGCAGGCGCTCATTGCAGGCGAGCCTCGCACAGCGAGGCGAGCCGTTAAATCGTAGCACTTTGGCAATGAGCACCGCAGGCGCTCATTGCAGGCGAGCCTCGCGTAGCGAGTCGAGCCGTTAAACCGTAGCACTTAGAAAAAAAATACGAGATGAAAAAAATTACGAGATAAGCGGCAGAACCAAAACAATAAAAAAAACACTAAATACACACTAAAAAATAAAAAAAAGGTCACTTACAGCATGGGGAACCAGGTAGGACGTCTGGGAGTGAGTTGATTTAGACGGGTTACAAAGATCGAAAATCGGCTAAGCGAGAAAAAAATGGGCGCCGAAAAAAATGAAAAAGAGGCTATACTACTACGAACTGCGTAAAACACAGCCACAGACGTATGTGTTTGAAAAACAACGAGATAAAGGATGTGGATTAACCGCGCAATGAGTAAAAAGACAGTAGCGAGTACATTTTACGAAACGCAATTACAGATTTACGCATTAACACAGATTTAACGCCTTTGTCTCGCGCAACATCGGATTTCCCGCCTAAAACAACGCATTTGATGAAATATAAGTTGAAAGTTACAAAAATAAAAAGTTCAAAAAAAAAATGTGTATTTATTTTAAGAAAAAAAAAAGAGACAAATGTAGCTGAGTCATGTCATTTAATTTTTATTGACCGTCATTTGACCGTTTTACCATATTTACTGTTAAACCATAGTACTTTAGCGGGCTTAGCGCTGAGCGCCGCAGGCGATCATCGCCCGGCGAGCCTTGCGCAGCGAGGCGAGCCGTTAAACCGTAGTACTTTGGGAATGAGCGCCGCAGAAAAAATGGCGGACGAACAAAACGAAAACGAGGCTACAGCACTATAACCACGGAAAACACGTACCGATAATCCGATAAGACGCATACCACACATTATCCGCCATTTTAGGATAATGCGGAAGTACACAGCTACGTTAACGGTTTCGTCTCGCGCACGCACACTATTACACTGCACACGTTCATCACGCTTACACAGTACCTCCACACCACTAATGCTGCAGCAACATCAACACAGATTGCCAGCTCTTCAACACAATGCATAAAAATATGTATATTCATTTATTAATTTGAATTCTATATTTCAGTAGTACACACAAAACAACATTAGCTACCTTACAATTCCATATGTATATTAATAACTAAACAACTTTAAAAACATACACATCTCATTGCCGTCATTTTTTTAACGGGCAATAAGCTAGTCCTATATAATCTTTCAAGATTCACTGAACACAGGGTCTCTACCAGATTACTGGAGAAAAGCAGAGGTGATACCTATATTTTAGAAGGGAGCAACAACAAACCCAGGAAATTATAGACCTGTAAGCCTCACCTCTGTAGTGGCAAAGCTTTTAGAAGGGTTAATAAGGGATAGCATACAATATGTATATTTATACAAGATTATAAGTATGATTCAACATGGATTTATGAAGGATGTGTCATGTCAAACAAACCTAATTAGTTGCAATGAGGAGGTTAGTAGGAACTTGGATCAAGGCAACTCAGTGGATGTAGTCTTTTTGTGCTACATGGGAGACTATTGTGCAAACTACTCAGTATTAGTATCCTCTCTTTTTTAACATATTTATTAATGACTTCGAAGCAGGATTCAACAGTATTGTCTCTATTTTTGCTGATGACATTAAGTTGTGCAAGGTAATTTAATGAGAAAATTATGTACTTTCCCACCAAATGGATTTGCATAAATTAGAGAAATGGGCCACAAAATGACAGATGAGATTTAATACAGATAAAGTAAATTTAAGGTTATGTATCTGGTAAGGAAAAATAGCCATGCAATTTCTAATCTTAATTGAGCAAATCTAGGGGTATCAGATATTGAAAGGGATTTGGGAGTGCTTGTGGACAACCACCTAGGTAACAGAGATGGAGTATTGATCCAGGGAGAAATCCGATCACCGGTATCTGGGGTCAGGAAGGAATTTAGTTTTTGTTCCCCTTTTGAGATAATTGGCAATGTTTTAATGTTTTTTTTTTCTGTTTACCTTCCTCTGTATCAATTATCAACTAATCTGCATATTGCATATCAGAGGAGTTTTAAAAAGTTTGAGCTTGATGGGCTAAAGTTTTTTTTTCAAACTTAATTACTATGTAACTATGAGTTGCAGACACTGAGCGTTGACTATGGTAGATGAGTCTAGAGGAGACCTGTTTTGAATTGGAGTGGAGATGGACGGGTGTTGGGGAGGAGAGCAAGGAGCAAGTTGCAGCAGTCAAGGCGAGATAAATTGAAATAATGGATGAGGATTTTAGTTGTGTCTTTTGTAAGATCTTGACATATTTTAGAGAGTGTGTGGGGTCCAAAAGAGCTGTAGAAGCACGAGGTTGGCGCCGACAGACAGAAGGTGAGGAGGCAGGATTGGAGGAAAGCCTGCGACCAGGCGGAGGCCATTTTCAGAAGCCACGTGGGAGGCCCTGAGATGGGGATCAAAGGCCTGTAGGTCGATAGGACCCCAGAGGAGTGTAGCAGCCCCATAAGGACACTGGGTGGCAGCTGGTTTCAGAAGGCCCAGGGCTGCTCAGGAAGTCATCTGCCTCAAAGGTAGGAGCAGCAGGGTAGGAGAGGTGGCCCACAAATGGGCATCCACTATATTGTTTTGCAAGGAGGAGAGGAGGTGAGATCATACCCGGCCAGGGCCAAGGGAGGAGGAATTCCTGAGCAGATCAGGGACTCCACAGGTGACACACACATAACTTGGGTCACACATACACTTAAGTGGTGGGCCCTGAGACGAGGTCCCGAAGTGGAGCTAAACAACTGAAGCTCCCAGTGTGTAAGAGCAGGGACAAGTAATCTGGTAGGCTATCTATAAAGACTGCTCCGCATTTAACACATCAGCTTGCCGTGACAGTGCATCCTTTATACAAAAGATAAGGCTTGGGAACAACACCTTCTACTAGCATTTGTATCTGTATCAAGTTACCCATAAAGGGGCACTGTATGGCAATTACTAGCGCTTCTGAACTGTGACAGTTAACAAAGCAAGTTTAAGGCTAAAGGCCTCACACCCTTGTGATAGGGGACGTCTTGAGATGTTTGGATCCAGTGACTACACAACATTTTGATTACAATAAAATCACTGACCAGACTGCTGCTCAGCTGAGTTTTGAAAATAATATAATACGCAGCCTGGTGGACAAAGTGGTATATTCTAAAGCATCTATATAACTAGCTCCATTTTGTGGACAAAGTTGATACTCAAGCACCCAGATTGTTGCAATAAAGATATGCTATACTGCCACCTTGTGGAGACCATCAAAAGACATCAGCATCCTAAAAGCTGCTCAATATCGCTTGTTTTGTTTTATAACTGTAATAAGACTATACTCATTATGTAAGCGCACCCTATACCCCAGGTATGGTGGCACAAGTGCAGTGACTACTTGAAGAATACACTTACATTTCAAGTTCAAAGCTGGCAAAAATGGAATGGCTGGGATCTCAACAAGAAGGGCAGCTAAAACCATACAGGACTTTTGCACAACAAAAACAGGAGCTCAGACTGCCCCACAGCCTCCTTCGACACCTGAACGCTCATCAATGTCTGCTATGGAGCCTACGGTGCCTAGTACAAAAGCCGATATTCAGGATCTGAAGGATTTGATTTCATCTTTCAAAACGGAAATTACTGGAGTAATCAAGTGACCGAGGAACTCACTGGAGAAATAAAAGTTGTTGATTCCAAGGTTACTGAACTGGAGGCAAAGTATGATGCCTTATTGGAGGCGCATGCCCAACTGGAGGGAGAAGTGTCGTCTTTGAGAGATGAGAAAAACCAACTCCAGTATGCACAAGAGGATCTAGAAAATAGATCCCGCCGTCAAAATTTCAGAATCCGGAATCTCCCAGAAGCCATTACAGACCTCCCAAACTATATGCTGGACCTCTGCAAAATGTTGCTACCAAACCTGGAAGAAGACGCCTTCAGATTAGATCGTATTCATAGAGCGTTGGTTGGACGTCCTGCTTCTTAAGAAAGACCTAGGGATGTGATTGCAAAATTTCACTACTATTCGACCATGTATTTTTTTTTTAAAGCAGCAAGACTGGATATCCCAGAAGTTGCAGGTGGCCAGCCAAGCATCTATGCTGATCTTTCCCCGGCCACCCTGTCTAAAAGGAGACTATTCAAACCTCTCTCATTCTAGCCCAGGGATGGGGATATATGTGGGGCTTTCCTTTCAAGCTGAACATTTTGAGAGATGGGAGAACATATCCAGTAATAAATATGGAGAAGGACATGGCGCTGCTTTCGTCCTGGAACATCCCGATACCAGAACCATTGGGAACTGCTCAGCATCCTGATACTAGACCCTATAGGCGCTTCAGACCGCAACAGAGATCCTAAGCCTTTTTACATTCCTGAGTGTGGAGAATTCGAGAAAAGACTTTCAAACGTAGATATTTCTTTGGAATATTGTAGTACGTTAGAGATGGGACCCTGTAAATCTACATGCAAAATGCATAGTTTTCCGATTAAGTTTAGATATGTGGTTGCAATTTTTTTGTTTATTTTCATATGTAGAATATGGTATTAGCTCAGGTCCGCTATGGAATTTTCCCACATCTTAGATCTCAACTGATAGAGTCACTTAAATATTAATGGTTTTTCAAAGATGTGCCCCATAGGCTTTAAAATTTGTATTTTTTTCTATTTTTTATTTAGTTTTCTATTTTGCTGGCCTGTGTCTCTTATTAAAAAGGCACCTGGCTCCTCACTGTAGGTATTAGGAGGACAGCTATTTACTCTCCTCAACCCAGTTTAAATTGTACTTCTATTATACTCAAACAAAAAATATATATTTATCTTCGTTATTACTTAACTATATATTGTAAGACTGATATATTGAACTATAAAAGTAAGTGGTTGTTATTGTACATTGCTTTAATATTTTTTTACACCTTTTCTTGCCTCTCCCTGGTTCTTCTCCTCTTTCTTTTCCCTTTCTCTCCCTGCTCTGTCTATCTTTAGTCCTGTGTGGAGCTTTGCGAGCCAATAGTTCTAGTGAAGTGCATTTCCTCCATTCTGCCCTCCATGGATAATCTACCCATCTGAGTACCTATTTATCGACTGGCGTGTGGGGTAGGTGGTGAGTAATGGCTTTGCACATAGCATCTCATAATGTTCAGGGGTTAAACGAACCCCTTGAAGCAAGGGGTTGCCCTGGGTGAGTACAGTCGCATGGGGTTAGACATTGTTATGGTGCATGAAACCCATTTTAAGAAGAATGCCATTACAATGTATTGGTCAAAATGTTTCACGCAAAAGTTTCATCCAGAAAAAAAAGAGGGGTGTTCATTTTACTACAAGGAGGTGGCACTTCCAACACAAGTCTACCCACAGAGATCATTCTGGTACAGGGTACTGTCAATGAACGTAAACTTTCATTGTTAAATATATATGACCCAAATGTTGGGCAATCCGCATTCTTTTGCAAAATATCAGATATAATGTCTGACTGGCAACAGACAGCGTGGATCCTGGGGGGGGGGGGGGGGGGGGGCATGAATTCAGTCTTAGACAAAGCAAGGGATAGATCGGGTTCTGCCTCCCCATGGTAATTCCCTCCGCAACAAAATCCCTCAAACTTTTGCTTAACAACCATGGTATGCTTGATGCGTGGAGAATGGTTCACCCTACAGATAGAGAATACACCCATTACTCAGTGAGACATGACATGAAATCCGACCCATTGCATGGTCTGACCATGAAATAATCAGTATCTCCTTGACTGATCTGCTGCCTAAGGGGAGCTCTCCCTTGTGGGCACTAAATCTGGCCCTGCTTAATGATGTTGTTACCAGATAATCCAATTTCTTTAACTGAAGTTAAGAGAGCTATAAAAGAGTCTAAGCCACATAAAGCCCCTGGCCCAGATGGGTTCACAAATTTCTACTACAATAAAGTTATAGATACATTAGCGTCCCATCTTCAATTACTTTTTAACGATTTTTTGTCTGATAAGCCAGTGAGACCAGACTTCCTGGAAGCCAAGGTAATAGTAATACCCAAGGAGGGTAAGGACCCATCTCAATGTGAGAGCTATAGGCCTATTTCTCTGATCAATTGTGACGTCAAACTTTATTCTAAAATCTTAGCGAATAGGCTTTCTCAGGTGCTGCCGAGCTAAATACATCCGGACCAGGTAGGGTTTATTCAGGGTTGGGATCAACCAGATAACACAAGACGTATTCTAAATTTGCTTGACGTAGCATCGGTCCAAAACATACCTTTGATGCTTCTTCCTTTGACGCAGAAAAGGCTTTTGATAGGATTGATTGGGCGTATATGGCCGAGACCTTACACAAGTTTGGTCTGAGTGATAAGCTAGTGAAAGGTATTTTAGCACTGTATTCGGCCCCGACAGCATACGTTGCCTATCTCGATCCTTTAAAATCACAAGAGGAATGCAACAAGGCTGCCCCCTGTCCCCTCTTCTTTTCGCACTGTGCATTGTACCCCTAGCTGCTGCTATCAGGGACAACCCGAATATAAAGGGAGTTAGAGAGACAGAACATAAACTGAACCTTTTCGTGGATGATGTCATGCTCAATGTCACCGAGCCTTTGACCAGTCTCCCTAACCTATTTCATGCTCTTCGACTTTTTGGCAGCATTTCTGGCTTTAAAATTAATACAAATAAGAGTGAAGCGTTAAATGTTTATTTGCCGAAGCACTTGGAATTCCAACTACCAGGAAAATTCTCCTTTAAATATCTAGGTGTTTTTATCCCTAGACAATCTGGCTTAACGTACGCAGCAAATTTCTCATAAAAACACTACTTAATGATATCAACACGTGGTCCTCCAACAAAATGTTGTGGTTGGGTAGGATTCACCCTATTAAAATTAGTATTTTGCCCAAGCTTTTGTATGTCTTCTGTACTATTCTAATGGCTGTTCGCACCAAGGACATTTTGGTTATTCAGGGGGCAAACTCTTGCTTTATTTGGGATCGTAAAAGACGTAGGATAAATAAGACAGCCATGATGGCACCTAAGGCCAAGGGACGGCTGGCCCTTCTGGATCTACTTAAGTATTCTAAAGCTACCAGATTGGCCCAATTCACTAAGTGGTTTGGTAAAGAGCAGCTGCTAGTATGGGTGGAGATAGAAAAAAATATTTTTGTAGAAAGGGGCCTTCACATTATACAGGTTTTATGGCTCTGCCTTCCTTCTAAATTTAGCAGTTTCTTCCTACCGGGTTGCATGGTTCAATCTTTGGCGGTTCTGACTCAGATGAACAAAAGAATCCCACATGTAGAAGCACCGTCATGGCTTACCCCATTGTGGTTTTATCAGAGAACAGCATTAATCAATAGATTTTCGCAGTTTAAGTGATGGATAGACAATAAGTTTACGATTGTTGCTGATCTTTTTTAAGGGGTAATCAACAGTGGCGACCCGCAACATTCAGGGACGTACCTCATTTACTATTAAAGGAATGGCTTAATTTATCCCAGATACATGTTAATGATTCCAAAATAATCAAATGTAATGCCTCTGCTAAGATCACTCCATTTGAGAAATGTTGTCATGATTACTCTAATGGTAGACGGAATATCTCCACTATATATAATTATTTAATATACCGGACCACACCGTCAAAACTCTGCCATCAATAATCCTGGGAGTCGGAGATTGACATTGATTTAACCGATGCACAGTGGAATAAGATACATAAACAGGCAACATGCTCCTCACTGAACACAATACTGAGGGAAAATGCACATAATACCACTATGAGGTGGTACTTAACGCCGGCTAGGATGAAACTCTCTAACCATTCCTTAGATGGTACTTGTTTTAGGGGATGTCCCGATTTGGGTACCCTTAAACATGTCCTCTGGGACTGCTCTAAGATCTCTCATATTTGGTGGGAGACATGAGATAACCTGGAGAGACTTTGGGGTCGCAGGATCCCCAAAAGCCTGAAGAAGCCCTTTTAGGCCTCCCCATAGAGGGCCTCAGTAAAGAAGCTCAACTTTTATCACACCAAGTGTTCTTAGCAGTTCGGGTTACACTAGTCAAAGCCTGGAAGTCAGAAGTACCTGCGTATAGTGGAGTTTTGAAGAAACTTAAATTCATATGTGACATGAGTGTTATTTCAGTGGACCTGGATCAATCATATAGTTACATAGTAGTTACATAGTAATTAAGGTTAAAAAAAGACTTTCAGTCCATCAAGTTCAACCTGTTAAGATCTCCTCTGATTTGCAATATGCGGATTAGTTATTAATTAAATTATTGATTAAATAATTATTAATAGTATAGTATTGGAGGATGAATAGAGTTAGTCCATCAAGTTCAACCTTTTTAGATCTCTATTGATCTTTTTAATTTGGACTATTTATTATTATTGTTAATTGATCCAGAGGAAGGCAAACAGAAAAAAAAAAACCATTGAAACTTTGCCAATTGTCTCATAAGGGGGGAAAAAAGCAAAATTCCTTCCTGACCCCAGAAACTGGCGATCAAATTTCTCCCTGGATCAATATTCCTTGCTAGTTATCTAGGATAGCCTTGAATGCCCTCTTTATTCAGAAATATATCTAACCCCTTTTTGAAGTTGTCTATCGAATTCGCTGTCACCACCTCCTTTGGTAGAGAATTCCACAGTTTAACCACCCTAACTGTGAAGAACCCTTTTCTTTCTTTAAGGTGAAATCTTTTTTCCTCTAACCTCAACGGATGTCCTCTTGTCAGTTGAAAATCTCTTGCTACAAAAAGTTCACTTGACAAAGCCTTATATTGACCCTGGATGTATTTATATAACGTAATCATATCTCCTCTTAGATGCCTTTTTTCTAGCGAAAATAAGTTTAATTTTGTTAGTCTTTCTTCATAACTTAGCCCCTCCATTCCCATTATTAGTTTTGTAGCCCTTCTCTGTACTTTTTCCAGCTCTAAAATGTCTTTTTTATGAGGTGGTGCCCAAAATTGTACTCCATATTCCAAATGAGGGCGTACTAGAGATTTGTATAGTGTCAGAATTATATTTGCTTCCCTGGCTTCTATACCCTTCCTAATACATGCTAATATTTTATTTGCCTTTGCAGCCGCTGCTTGGCTTTGAGCGTTGTTACCTAGGTGGTTGTCCACAAGCACTCCCAAATCCCTTTCAATATCTGATACCCCTAGATTTGCTCCATTAAGATTATAGATTGCTTGGCTATTGTTCCTTCCCAAATGCATAACCTTACATTTATTTGTATTAAATCTCATCTGCCATTTAGCCGCCCATTTCTCTAATTTATGCAAATCCTTTTGTAGGGAAAGTACATCATTATCTGATTTTATTACCTTGCACAACTTAGTGTCATCAGCAAAAATGGAGACACTACATTCGAGTCCTACTTCAATGTCATTAATAAATATGTTAAAAAGGAGAGGACCCAATACTGAGCCCTGAGGAACCCCACTTATCACATTAGACCAATCGGAGTATGTTCCATTTACAACAACCCTTTGCTTCCTGTCTTTTAGCCAGCTCTCGATCCATGAGCAGATATTTACTGCAATTCCTGTATCCCTTAGTTTTCTCACTAGTCTTCCATGTGGCACTGTATCAAATGTCTTTGAAAAATCTAAAAAGACTACATCCACTGAGTTGCCCTGATCCAAGTTCCTACTAACCTCCTCATAAAAACTAATTAGATTGGTCTGACACAACCTTTCCTTCATAAATCCATGTTGACTGCTACCTATGATCCTGTTCAAATAGACATATTCTTGTATTCTGTCCCTTATTAACCCTTCTAAAAGCTTCCCAACTACAGAAGTGAGGCTCACTGGTCTATAATTCCCCGGATTTGCTCTAGATCCCTTCTTAAATATAGGTATCACCTCTGCTTTTCTCCAGTCATCTGGTAGAGACCCTGTAGTGAGTGAGTCTTTAAAGATTAGATATAATGGTTTGGCTATTACAGAACCCAGCTCCCTCAGTACCCTTGGATGTATTCCATCAGGACCTGGGGCTTTATTAACATTTATTTTCTCCAACCTCTTTTGTATTTCTTCCTGCGTTAACCAATTATTTAGTAAAGGTAGTGTAGCCCCATTATGTTGCAGTGTCCCAACCACTGGTACCTCCCTTGTGTAAACCGACGAAAAGAACCTATTTAGCTCATCTGCCTTTTCCTGGTCACTAATTATCAGATGGCCTGTGTCACATTGTAATGGTCCTATCGATTCCTTCCTGGCCTTCTTCCCATTAATATATTTATAAAATATTTTAGGGTTAGTCTTACTTCCCATTGCAACTGACTTCTCATTTTCTATTTTAGCCAGTCTAATAGCCCTTTTGCAAGCCTTGTTGATTTCCTTATAGTCACATAAAGCTGCCTCTGTTCCCTCCTTCTTGTATAATTTAAATGCATATTTCTTTTTCCTTTAAGAAAAGAATAAGGACAAATCTCTAAGTGGAATAGAGTAAATAATAATATCAAATGTGTGTTCCAAGTAATTCTGGATCCTATAAGTCTATGTCCAGTGTACTAAAGAACACCTAAGACTCTATTTTGGAATTTGTAGCAACTAGTTACTAGAAAAAAACACAATAAACTTTATTAAAGAAAAAAGGGTGAATGAAAAATATATACAATGAGTGTAATAAAAGATATACTTAAGTATATCAAACAGCAGGCTTATGTAAATGGGGAGGGGGGGGGGTACAGTCTAATAAGTAAACCCCAAAGTAATAATATGGGTATTCACAAATGGTAATATAATATAGAGGTCAGCACTTGTCTATTTGAGAGGACAGATGGCGGCCAACAGTTGCTCCAGTTACTAAAACAAGTGGATCTCTATGTTTCCCATGTGAGTTAAGAGTGACACAGCACTCCCCATCCCATAAGCTGAAGTAAGTTCAAAAATAGGGAACATAGAAAATATCCACTATCAAAAATTAGTGTAATGATCCTGATAACACAGCACAATGCTGTAATCAAGAGAAACCCTCCCTTTTAGTTAAGGGTTAGGTGGATTTCACACATAGTCTGCTGCACCAAAAATTACTTCAAAACAGAAAACAAGAGATTTAACTCATTACCTTGTAATGGTGCAGACATCAACATATGTACATACCAATGGGGATAGACTTAGGGGGCACTGCCCGAGGGTCTCAGTTGCTGGCATGGAGCGCCGAAGGCGCTCCATGCCAGCAACTGAGGACCCTCGCGAAGCGAGGGCCTCAGTTGCTGGCATGGAGCGCCGTAGGCGCTCCATGCCAGCACCTGAGGACCTCGCAAAGCGAGGGCCGCAGTTGCTGGCATGGAGCGCCGAAGGCGCTCCTTGCCAGCAACTGCGACCCTCGCAAACTTCACGTCGCAACCCAAACAGTACGACACACACATTACGACACTCGCAAACAACATACGACACACGTTCACACACATTACGGACTCGCAACACTCGGACGCAACTCGCGAACATTAGAAAATGTCAAACACAATACATACACACACCACATACATAAAAAACTTACCTACACCAAGAGGGAGCACCCAGCACCTCAAAAATACAACTTACACCTCGATTTTACTTCAAATAAAACAGTTTAGACACTAAAAAAAAAACGAAGCGAGAGAAAAAATGGCCGCCGAACAAAACGAAAACGAGGCTACAGCACTCTAAACTCGCAAAACACCACAAGAAACTCGCAAAACACCACAAAACACCTACGGATATTCCGATACAAACGTATAACACACATTACTCGCCATTTCTCGCCAATGCGGAAGTACACGACTACGCTAACGGTTTGGTCTCGCGCACGCACAGTGTTACACTGCACACATTCAGCACGCTTACACAGCAGATCCACACCACTAATGCTGCAGCAACATCAAAACACATTCACAGCTCTTCCACACAATGCTTTAAAATAGGTAAAGTATATTCATTTATTAATGTATTATATATTTCATTATTACACACTAAACAGCATTAGCTACCTTACAATTTCATTGCCGTCATTTTTTGACGGGCAATTCGCTAGTTGTATATATTTTTCATTCACCCTTTTTTCTTTAATAAAGTTTATTGTGTTTTTTTCTAGTAACTAGTTGCTACAAATTCCAAAATAGAGTCTTAGGTGTTCTTTAGTACACTGGACATAGACTTATAGGATCCAGAATTACTTGGAACACACATTTGATATATTTCTTTTTCCTCATCATGATCTTTAAGTCATTGTTAAGCCACATGGGATGTGATTTACTCCTATTCATTTTATTTCCACATGGTACATGCTGATGAGTATGTTCATTTAGTAAGGATTTGAATGTTGTCCATTTATTTTCAGTATTCTTCCCTGTAAGTTCTTTGTCCCAGTCTATATGTTGTATTGCTGCCCGTAGCCCATTAAAGTTAGCCCTTTTAAAATTTAGAGTTTTTGTTGGCCCCTTACAACTCTGTTTTTTGTATTCAATCTCAAATGAGACTGTGTTGTGATCACTGTTCCCCAAGGGTTCCCCTATTTTTACATTTGATATTATATCAATATTACTTGTGATGACTAAATCCAAGATGGCCCCATTTCTAGTAGGTTCTTGTATTACCTGGGCTAGATAATGATCCCTGAGTGTACTCAAGAACCTGCTCCCCTTAGCTGAGCTGCTGGTCTCGTTTATCCAGTTTATATCAGGGTAATTAAAGTCTCCCATTATTAGAACTTGCCCATGCTTAGCTGCATTTCCAATCTGTAACAATAATTGTATTTCCTCACTTTCAGCTATATTTGGGGGTTTATAGCATACTCCCACTAATATGCGTTTAGAATTAGCTCCTCCACTATTTAGCTCAACCCACAAGGATTCAATGATGCCGTTAGTGCCAGCATAAATATCTTCTCTAACTATAGGTTTAAATTCAGGCTTAACATAAAGACAGATCCCTCCTCCTCTTTTACCATTTCCCCTATCTTTCCTAAATAGGTTATAACCATCCAGATTAACAGTGCCTGCCACTGTATTTGAGGCCCCTATTAATACCTCCCTACTTTCTATTGTAACCCTCCCCCCTTCTCCTCCCCCATGTGGTAAATAATTCATCCCTTTCCCTCTCTACCCTATTTTCCCCAATACTTCTATATAGTCCCTCCCCCCCACCTACAAGTTTAAAAACTCCCCCAGTCGTTCTACCATCCTATCCCCTAGCACAAAAGCGCCCTCATCATTAAGGTGCAATCCATCCCTGCTATAGAGATTGTACCCTAGGGAGAAGTCAGCCCAGTGCTCTAAAAACCCAAAACCCTCTGCACTGCACCACTTTTTTAGCCATGCATTAACCTCCCTAAGCTCCTTCTGCCTCCCTGGGCTAGCACGTGGCACTGGTAGTATCTCAGAAAATACTACCTTGGAGGTCCTTGCTTTAAGCTTATTTCCTAATTCTCTAAAATCATTCTTTAGGACGCTCCATCTTCCACTAACTTTGTCATTGGTACCAATGTGTACCAAGACCGCCGGTTCATTACCAGCCCCTCCCAATAATTTATCCACCCGATCCACAACATGCCGAACCCGAGCACCCGGGAGACAGCAAACTGTTCGATTGCTGGGATCTGGGTGACAAATTACCCTGTCTACCTTCCTAATAATAGAGTCCCCTACCACCAAAACATGTCTGTTGCTCTGCCTATTCTGCCCTCCCTCTCCTCCAGTAGAACTGTTCTCCCGGCTGTTAGAGGGAACAGCTCTATCTGGCATTGCCATTCCTGAATGGACATCCCCAACAGTTTCACTCAATCTCGCAAATCTGTTGGTGTTTGCCAACTCAGAACTGGCCTGCCTCCTCCTGTACCCCCTGATTCCCCTTCTAACTGTAACCCAGCTACCTCCCTGGCCATCCTCACTAGCCCCAGCTCCTCCCTCCATACTAGGCCCAGCTAAACTGTGCTCCGTGAGCACCAACTCCCTTTCCAGTGGAGCAATATCACTAAGTGCTGCAATTCTCCTCTCCAGATCTTCAATTTGAGCTTCCAAAGAGGCAACATGCTCACACCTGTCACAGAGGTATGGACCCTGGATCATCTGTTCCAGTAGTGCATACATTTGGCAGGATGTACACTGAGTGAGGTTTCCACTGGACTGACTCATGATTATCAGTTACAAAAATACAGTGAGAAAACAAATCAATGTATTTGTATAAAGATTTATTTTCCACACCTTAAACCAAACAAAACAGAAACAATATGTACGTTTGTTTTCTGTTTTTTCTTATAATACCCCTTATTTGGATTTCCTCCTTTTATTTAATCTCCTACACACCAACTACACTTATACTAGAAATGATTGCAAGCTCCCAAGCTCTCCCTTCCCTTGTTAAAATAGACCCCGCATACTTGCCTGTACAATGATAAAAGAGCACAGGATAGAAAACACGGTCCTGCCCCACAGAACCGATTCAACAGAAAACAACAAAATACACACAGATATAACTTACACAGCCCAAGCCACACCCACACTCACCTGTACTCTGATTAATGCAACAGACAGAAAACTCTGCACTGACTTAGAGCAGATTCAAACAGAACTCACACAAATTCACCCAGATATAACTACACAGGCCAAGCCACACCCACTCTCACCTGTACACTGATTAATGCAGACAGAAACTGTGCACTGACTTACAGAGCGGATTCAAACCAAACCTCACAGAAATGCACCCAGATATAACTACACAGGCCAAGCCACACCCACTCTTACCTGTACACTGATTTATGCAACAGACAGAAACTGTGCACTGACTTAGAGCGGATTCAAACAGGGAAATGGGCCTCATGTTGGGACACCTGGACCCTAAAGGTCGGGTGGTAAATTAGCAGGACTGGAATAAACTATAAGGAGATCTCCTTTGGAGCAAGCATAGTCTATAGTATTGTACTTTAACACATACGTACATGTGTAATTAGATTTCAGTATAACTTAAAATGGAAATAACTAAAATGTAACAATTGAAGTTAAAAGGTTATGTGTATGTTTGCACTTTTCTAGGGCATTGCCTATGCTATTTATGTTCTATTGTTGAAACATTTGTGTTGTGGTATCAACCTGGCCCTCTTAATAAAAAATATAAAAAAAAAAAACAGTTAAAACAGTTAGGGCACAGAGGGTTGGAGACTTGGTTGCAAGGGAATAGATTTTTGTGGTTGAAATAGTTTTCTGGTTAAGAAAATATTTAAAGTTTTAGTGATGTAAATTATCAGGTTTAGAAGTGTTAATTGGTAGGCTAGGGCTAAAGTGGTAATTATTCTCCTAATCATCCTAAGTGGGCAATGGAAGAGTAAACCGTGTTTTTTCACAGTTGGGTTTGATTTAGGCTCCCATCCCCCAACATGTGAAGATAGGAGACCAAAGGTTAGGAGGATGTTTAGGTTTATACTATTTATAAGATAATAGACATTAAGGGGAAGTGTTTGTCAGGTGGATAGAATAATTCCAGTTATGAGGTCAAGTCCTTACAGGACCCCTGGGAGTCAAAAGTCTAAGAGGACTACTCCTCGTTTTATCAATAGGGCAATAGTTATGGTAGTTGTTGCTATAAAGGTATATAAAGGTCCAAGATGTTTCATTCTCCTTGGAGTCATGCATTGTTGATGATTGAAAATAAAACCAAGGTGAAAGCGGACGCATTAATCAGGAAGTATTGGGTGCTTGCTTCTAATGCTTGTGGGGGGTGGTGTTTGTTATAAGTGGGATGATGGCTAGGGTGCTGATTTTTAGGCCCATTCACACTAACACTCAATGGTAGATGTATAGGGTGATTGTTGTTCCTAGTGTTAGGCTACACACTAGGATTGAGAATATAAGAGAGCTCATGAAGTAAAGGAATGGGCTTAACCAAGATTATTAGTTATGGTCCCAAAAGCTTATTTAGCTGACTTTACTATGAAGTGGTATGGTCCCCCTATGGTTTTCTCTATTAAAGTAATTACTAACTTTCGGGGACATTTCCTAGAGTAGTGTAGGAAGGCCTATTATAGAGGATCAGAGTGAGATATGTCAAAGGTAAAGGGCAATTGTAATTGGCAGGAAGATTTTTCAGATGAGGGACAATATAGTCATTAAGGAGGCTTTTAAGATTAGGGATATTGTTGTTAGTTCTAATGTTATGTTAGTAGATGAGCCAAGAAATAGGACAGCAGAGGGAGTGATTATTAGCAGGATATTAGCAAATTCTGCTAAGAAGAAAAGGCAAATGGTCCTGCGGCATACTAGACATTACACCCGGATACCAGTTCAGAGTCAGTCAGAGATGCAACCTCTTAATGTCACACACATGAAGTCATCACCTGGTCACACACACACACACAAAGTCCCCCCCTGTTGCTCACGAGCAGTCACTCATTGACACTCATATGCAGTTAAACTCCACTCACTCTACACTTGCACTCACTTCCAGGGATGGAAACACTTATTTTATTTTATATCCCATGTGTTTCCAGATTGGTTCTTACCTTGATCTATGTGTTAAGGATCTTTCTCTCCATAAAAATATATTTGCTTAAAATAGTCAGTATAACTTAATCTAGCAATAGAGATTGGAGAAACTTGAATTTAAACATCTTAAGAAAAACACCACGGGAGGTGCCAAGGGGTAGATCTGCATTTATTTATTAGGAATTCTAATTGGAACTGTAATTCATTAGACTATTGGAAAAGATAATTCTAAATCTTACCAGCATATATGACCTATTATCACTGCTGAGACGTAATATATACAGTATTTATGTATATTTAACAATGTATAAAAAAGTGGTGCAGTGCAGAGGGTTTTGGGTTTTTAGAGCACTGGGCTGACTTCTCACTTGGGTACAATCTCTATAGCCGGGATGGATTGCACCTTAATGATGAGGGCGCTTTTGTGCTAGGGAATAGGATGGTAGAACGGCTGGGGGAGTTTTTAAACTTGTAGGTGGGGGGGAGGGACTATATAGAAGTATTGGGGTAAATAGGGTAGAGAGGGAAAGGGATGAATTATTTACCCATGGGGGAGGAGAAGGGGGGAGGGTTACAATAGAAAGTAGGGAGATATTAATAGGGGCCTCAAATACAGTGGCAGGCACTTCACATCAGCAGAGCCATAGCAACATAAAATGTATGATTGCAAACGCAAGAAGTTTGCCTGGGAAAATGGATGAGCTAGAAATATTAGCAGTACAAGAAAAATGGGGCTTAATAGGCATTACGGAAACATGGTGGGATGAATCTCATGACTGGACTGTTAATCTGGATGGTTATAACCTATTTAGGAAAGATAGGGGAAATGGTAAAAGAGGAGGAGGGATCTGTCTTTATGTTAAGCCTGAATTTAAGCCTATAGTTAGAGAAGATATTTATGCTGGCACTAACGGCATCATTGAATCCTTGTGGGTTGAGCTAAATAGTGGAGGAGCTAATTCTAAATGCATATTGGTGGGAGTATGCTATAAACCCCCAAATATAGCTGAAAGTGAGGAAATACAATTATTGTTACAGATTGGAAATGCAGCTAAGCATGGGCAAGTTCTAATAATGGGAGACTTTAATTACCCTGATATAAACTGGATAAACGAGACCAGCAGCTCAGCTAAGGGGAGCAGGTTCTTGAGTACACTCAGGGATCATTATCTAGCCCAGGTAATACAAGAACCTACTAGAAATGGGGCCATCTTGGATTTAGTCATCACAAGTAATATTGATATAATATCAAATGTAAAAATAGGGGAACCCTTGGGGAACAGTGATCACAACACAGTCTCATTTGAGATTGAATACAAAAAACAGAGTTGTAAGGGGCCAACAAAAACTCTAAATTTTAAAAGGGCTAACTTTAATGGGCTACGGGCAGCAATACAACATATAGACTGGGACAAAGAACTTACAGGGAAGAATACTGAAAATAAATGGACAACATTCAAATCCTTACTAAATAAACATACTCATCAGCATGTACCATGTGGAAATAAAATAAATAGGAGTAAATCACATCCCATGTGGCTTAACAATGACTTAAAGATCATGATGAGGAAAAAGAAATATGCATTTAAATTATACAAGAAGGAGGGAACAGAGGCAGCTTTATGTGACTATAAGGAAATCAACAAGGCTTGCAAAAGGGCTATTAGACTGGCTAAAATAGAAAATGAGAAGTCAGTTGCAATGGAAAGTAAGACTAACCCTAAAATATTTTATAAATATATTAATTGGAAGAAGGCCAGGAAGGAATCGATAGGACCATTACAATACTGGAGAAAAGCAGAGGTGATACCTATATTTAAGAAGGGATCTAGAGCAAATCCGGGGAATTATAGACCAGTGAGCCTCACTTCTGTAGTTGGGAAGCTTTTAGAAGGGTTAATAAGGGACAGAATACAAGAATATGTCTATTTGAACAGGATCATAGGTAGCAGTCAACATGGATTTATGAAGGAAAGGTCGTGTCAGACCAATCTAATTAGTTTTTATGAGGAGGTTAGTAGGAACTTGGATCAGGGCAACTCAGTGGATGTAGTCTTTTTAGATTTTTCAAAGGCATTTGATACAGTGCCACATGGAAGACTAGTGAGCAAACTAAGGGATACAGGAATTGCAGTAAATATCTGCTCATGGATCGAGAGCTGGCTAAAAGACAGGAAGCAAAGGGTTGTTGTAAATGGAACATACTCCGATTGGTCTAATGTGATAAGTGGGGTTCCTCAGGGCTCAGTATTGGGTCCTCTCCTTTTTAACATATTTATTAATGACATTGAAGTAGGACTCGAATGTAGTGTCTCCATTTTTGCTGATGACACTAAGTTGTGCAAGGTAATAAAATCAGATAATGATGTACTTTCCCTACAAAAGGATTTGCATAAATTAGAGAAATGGGCGGCTAAATGGCAGATGAGATTTAATACAAATAAATGTAAGGTTATGCATTTGGGAAGGAACAATAGCCAAGCAATCTATAATCTTAATGGAGCAAATCTAGGGGTATCAGATATTGAAAGGGATTTGGGAGTACTAGTGGACAACCACCTAGGTAACAGTGCTCAAAGCCAAGCAGCTGCTGCAAAGGCAAATAAAATATTAGCATGTATTAGGAAGGGTATAGAAGCCAGGGAAGAAGATATAATTCTGCCACTATACAAATCTCTAGTACGCCCTCATTTGGAATATGGAGTACAATTTTGGGCACCGGCTCACAAAAAAGACATTTTAGAGCTGGAAAAAGTACAGAGAAGGGCTACAAAACTAATAAGGGGAATGGAGGGGCTAAGTTATGAAGAAAGACTAGCAAAATTAAACTTATTTTCGCTAGAAAAAAGGCGTCTAAGAGGAGATATGATTACGTTATTTAAATACATCCAGGGTCAATATAAGGCTTTGTCAAGTGAACTTTTTGTAGCAAGAGATTTTCAACTGACAAGAGGACATCCGTTGAGGTTAGAGGAAAAAAGATTTCACCTTAAACAAAGAAAAGGGTTCTTCACAGTTAGGGTGGTTAAACTGTGGAATTCTCTACCAAAGGAGGTGGTGACAGCGAATTCGATAGACAACTTCAAAAAGGGGTTAGATATATTTCTGAATAAAGAGGGCATTCAAGGCTATCCTAGATAACAAGCAAGGAATATTGATCCAGGGAGAAATTTGATCGCCAGTTTCTGGGGTCAGGAAGGAATTTTGCTTTTTTTTTTCCCCTTATGAGACAATTGGCAAAGTTTCAATGTTTTTTTTTTTATGTTTGCCTTCCTCTGGATCAATTAACAATAATTAACAATTAACAATAATAATAAATAGTCCAAATTAAAAAGATCAATAGAGATCTAAAAAGGTTGAACTTGATGGACTAACTCTTTATTCATTCTCCAATACTATACTATTAATAATTATTTAATCAATAATTTAATTAATAACTAATCCGCATATTGCAGATCAGAGGAGATCTTAACAGGTTGAACTTGATGGACTGAAAGTCTTTTTTCAACCTTAATTACTATGTAACTATGTAACTATGTAACTATACATAGTTACATGGGGCCTCATTCTATTATCGGCCGTAAATCGTCCGTAAGGCTGCGATTCCTTGCGGGGGTTCTGTTAACTCGCGATTCTATTATACGGCCCGCAAGGATCTCCACTTACGGCCGGCCGCATATCTTGAAACCGGCCGTAAGCTCTGAAATCTAAAAACTCAAAAATAAATTCAAGCCTGCACTGTACAGCTCTGTAAATGCTAGGGATCATATTGGGGGACATGAGGTTAAAAGTAACCCACTCTCAAGCTTGCACATCAGCCCAAACCCGAGTTTACATTAACTGTTTATTTTCCGGCTGCGGCGTGGGCGTGTCTGAGGTGCTCCAAGCCCTATGGACTTTTTACATGTATATTTTACGTATATTAAAAAAAATATATTTTACGGATTTGAGTATAGGGTAATTATGTGCTATTTTTGCTAACACCGAATATCACTTTATAGACTCCACAAAGTGCAGGATGGCTTTATTTGAGCTATTTTATGTGCTTAATTGGTGCTAGCGGGACCTGTTTGCTGCAAGTAAGCTGCGGCTCGTTTTTAGCCTTGCAGATAGGGTTCCCGAAGCAATAGAATCGTAACCAGGCTTTTCTTACGGCCGATTTCCTTGCGGCCGTTTGAGATCAAAGGCTTTCCTCCGGCGCGATCGACGCAAGAGATAGCAAGGCGCCGGCCGCAAGCCTGCCGGAACCCCCGGCCGGAGGGGAATAGAATAGCCGGAAAGCTTGCGGCCGGTCCTTGCGGCCCCGCAGCAGCTGCGGCCGATAATAGAATGAGGCCCATAGTATTTAAGGAAGGCAAGCAGAAAAAAAATTAAAAAAGCGAGACTTAGCCAATCGTCTCAAAGAGAAACAAAAAATAAATAAATTCCTTCCTGACCCCAGATACTGGCGATCGGATTTCTCCCTGGATCAATACTGTCTCTCTAATTATCCATGATAACCCTGATTTCCCTTTTTAATTAAAAATAAATCCAGTCCCCTTTTAAAGTACTCTATCGAATCCGCTGTCACCACCTCTTCTGGTAGAGAATTCCACAGATTAACCACCATTACTGTGAAGAACCCTTTTCTTTCTTTAAGGTGGAACCTTTTTACTTCTAACCAACCTCTTGGCCCAAAAAGCTCATTTGACAAATCTTTATACTGACCCTGGATGTATTTATATAAGGTAATCATATCTCCTCTTAGGCGCCTTTTTTCTAGAGAAAATAAGTTTAATTTAGGTTAGTCTTTCTTCATAACTTAGCCCCTCCATTCCCCTTATTAGTTTTGTTGCTCTCCTCTGTACCGTTTCAAGCTCAAAAAATGTCCTTTTTATGAAGTGGTGCCCAAAATTGTACTCCATATTCCAAATAGGAGATTTGTATAGTGGCAGAATTATATTTGCTTCCCTGGCTTCTATACCCTTCTTAATACATGCTAATATTTTATTTGCCTTTGCAGCTGCTGCTTGGCATTGAGCACTGTTACCTAGGTGGTTGTCCACAAGCACTCCCAAATCCCTTTCAATATCTGATACACCTAGATTTGCTCCATTAAGATTATAAATTGGATGGCTATTTTTCCTTCCCAGATGCATAACTTTACATTTATTCGTATTAAATCTCATCTGCCATTTAGATGCCCATTTCTCAATTTTATGTAAATCCCTTTGGAGGGAAAGCACATCATTATCTGATTTAATTACCTTGCACAACTTCGCGTCATCAGCGAAAATGGATACACCACACTCCAATCCTACCTATTAGTCATTAATAAATATGTTAAAAAGGAGAGGACCTAATACTGAACCCTGAGGAACCCCACTTACTACATTAGTCCAATCGGAGTATGTTCCATTTACAACAACCCATTGCTGTCTTTTAGCCAGCTCTCAATCCATGAGCAGATATTTAATGCCATTCCTGTATCTCTTAGTTTGCACAATAGTCTCCCATGTAGCACTGTATCAAAAGCCTTTGCAAAATCCAAAAAGACTACATCCACTGAGTTGCCTTGATCCAGGTTCCTACTAAGCTCCTCATAGAAATTAATTAGATTTGTTTGACATGACCTATCCCTCATAAATGTTGACTCCTACTTATAATCCTGTTCAAATAGATATATTTTTGTATATTATCCCTTATTAACCCTTCTAAAAGCTTCCCCGCTACAGAAGTGAGGCTCACTGGTCTCTAATTCCCCGGATTTGCTCTTGCTCCCTTTTTAAATATAGGTATCACATCTGCTTTTCTCCAGTCATCTGGTAGAGACCCTGTGTTGAGTGAATCTTGAACAATCACATATATAGTTGTGAGCATGCGGGTTGTTGCTAACGCTGCGGGCTCGCATAGCCAACTGCGCTCCTTGCCAGCAACTGCGGACCTTGCAAAATTAACGGACTTACGACATAGAAATACAACACGCGTTACGACCCATTACGACCGCGCAAAAAACGTCCGAAACCCGAGCATATGAAAACATGAAAGACACAATAAAAACAAACAACAAATACATAAAAATCTAACCAAAAGCAAGGGGAGGCACCCAGGACCTCGAAAAGTGAAGTTGCAGCTCAATTAAATTTTAAAAAAAAGAGTTTAGACACCCGAAAATCCTCTGAGAGAAAAAATAGCAACCGAAAAAAACGAAAACGAGGCTACAGCACTCTAAAGACGCAAAACAGCACCAAACTCCAATGACATCTGAAAACAAGGACGAAACCTGCACGACCCGAAAACCATTATAAACACAAGAAATATAAACAACAAACATATAAAAAGCTTACCCACAAAAAGGGGGGGGGGGCACCCAGGACCTCTGCAAGTGAAGTTACACCTCAATTTAAGTAAAAATTAAAGACTTAACACACCCGAAAATCACTGAAGCGAGAGAAAAAATGGCCGCCGAACAATATGAAAACGAGGCTAAGGACGCAAAAATACTACAGTTACTCGCAAAACAACGCTCCAGTCAACTTCACGAGGCACGTAACACACACTATGTGGCACATACCACACTGATATTAACCACCATTTTACAGGAAAAATACAACAATTAGCCCGAAAATGGCGGCTGGAACGCAAATTTAACGCTGGAACGCAAATAGTGCATGCATATTTCTAATGGTCTCAAGCACCTCAAAGTTTATAAATACTGCATACTTTCCAGAAAATTCTACATTTCTCCTCAGGTGATGAACAATGTGACTGGATAGTTAACTGCTGCCGTTACTTCAGAAGAGAATTATTTCCTAATTTACAACTTCACAATCTGCAAATTCCAAAAAAGCAAAAAAATAAAAATTTCAAACCTTACCAATCAAAATGTGATTCATGTATAGTGACATGTGGCATGCATATATATGTGTATAGGCCCTACAACAAGCTAATCTTAACTCAAAGTAATCAAAGAACTAGATTCAACTGACATTAAGTCACAGCAACTCATAGCAGGAAAAAAAAAATATGACACTAATACATATGTAACCTGCAGCTCAATCTTACCCGTTTTTTTTCACTATTCAAACAGACTCTGCATCAACAGCGTCATTCAAGAATTTGCAGCGTGGACTGTGAAAGAGAATCACTTTTAAAGAACAGAAAGAAAGAAGAGGTAAGATAGAAAAATACATTACATGCAGAAAAAGACCATGCTTTGCAAAATCAAAAAGAAGAAAAATACAATTAACCATTTCACTTTATTTTTCAAACAGACACTACAAGAAGACTGGCGGATTAAGATTGGCAGGAGGGGGCCCTGTCTCATTCGGACAAGAACAAGACTTCAATCAAGGTATAACAAGTACAAAAAGAAACAAAAATCCTATGTTTAATGCCCGCCAATATGAGAATTCAAACTAAAAAATACAAGCCTCAATACAAATTCAAGCAAGACAAAAACACCACAGTTCAACAAACTTCACAAAGACCTATACAATTTCCAAATAAAGACACTTGCACACAAAAAAAAGAACACAAAGTGGTGGACACAAAACAAGATTGCATAGCAAACATTAGCAACATACAGAAAACAAAAGTATTCCTCCACTTTACTGTACAACAACCTCAAACCATCATCCACAAGGCAAATGCAGCATCCCAAAAGTGGTGAACACAAAACAGGACAGTACAAAAAAGCGCAACAACATATAGAAAAGGCAATTAACATTCCTGTTTACTGTCCAACAACATGTAACCCTCACAAACAAGCCTAATTAAGGATACAAAAAGTGGCAAATGGAGCATGCAAAATGTGGTTGACACAAAACAGGATTGTACAAAATATCACAAAAACATACAGAAAAATAACTTAGTAACATTCCTCTTTACTGTTCAACAGCCTATAACCCTTACAAAGAAGCCTAAATAAGCATACCAAAAGTGGCGGGTGCTAAACATGATACTACTGTTAATAGTTCCAACATAGATAAAAGATCATTCACAGTCAGCTTTATTCTACAACAACCTTTAACTGTCATCCACAAGCCAAATACAGCATTCCAAAAGTAGTGGACTAAAAACAGGATAGTCCAACAAACATTGCTAACATATACAAAATGTCAATAACATTAATAATTACTGTAAAAAAAAAAAGGATAACTGTAATATACAAATAAAATTAAACAATTTTAAAGCGGTGCACAAAAAACAGCATAGCAGAAGAAATCATGATAACAGATAGAGTATACAAAAATAATTAACTATGCTATTCATTAGAAATACATTCCAATCAAATAACATTTCGCTTTTTCTTTTATAACAGACACTGCGTCAAGACTATAGCACAAAGAGTTCCAACAGCGGATCCAGAAATATTCTGCTTATAATCACACTTCAAACAAGGTACAGTATAACAAGTAACAAAAGAGAAAACTAAATAAACATGTTTACTCTGCATCCATGTCAACAGAAAAAAACAAAATAAAGCAACAATAAGCAGCACAAATGAACAGCTTTAACAACATATTGATGACACATTTCTCATTTACCTACTAATTACCTTTTATGTACAACAACGTTTAACAGTAAACACGAACTACAATCTATAAAAAAAAATGTAACAACATAAAACAGCATAGTCCAATAAATAGGCAAAACACAGAAAATACAAAATGTACAATTCTCAATTCACAGCCCCAACTTACAATGTAAAGCACAAAAACTAACCACACACATAAAATAGAATACTACAACAAATACTACTAAGACCTAACAAACAACAATATAAACATTCTTTTGACAGCCACAACATATAAGCCTTTAAGTTAAATAGAAGAATAGTATTCCAAAAATCCCCTGCAGTAGAAATTACAAAGAGCAATTTATTACTACCATTTTTTCCCCTCTACTATGCCTCTAAGCCAACCCTACAAACCTACAAAATAAAAAACAACGAACAACCAAAACTAAATTAAAAAGCTTATTTAACACTATAAACCTACTACATCTACAATAAGCTATAATGCAATTACTTTGGGTGTGATATGCATCTAACACAAAAATGACAAACTACAACACATAAAGTAGGAGCCAAAAAATAAAACACACCCATTTAACAATAGAAAGAAAGTTTAGCTACAATGAACTACAATCACATACAAACAAAGTTCATTTACAATCACAACACTGTTGCAACAAAAACATTTCACAAACCAACTTAACATCTGAAAGTAAACTAATGATACATTATTTTCATTTACAGATTAAGATGGCTGATAACGAGACCAAACAGGAAAAGATAAGACGTCAAGCTAGAGAACGACAACAAAGATGGGCAAACCAGCAGACGCCGGAGCAGAAGGAAATTCGACGAGAAAAAGAATGGAAAAGACTTGCAAGCAAAAGACTATCAGCTGAAAAAATAAAAGCTACACCCAAAAAAGCCACTAAAAAACAAAAGCATTTAGAACCTGTTCCTCGTGACATTTCGAATGATGAATTACAAACTGAAACTGATATATGTCCTTTACTCAAGTCTTTAGCAGTAGAGGTTCATAATTGTGGTGACTTAAATATTCAATGTCAGTTTTGTGAGGCTTATCATTTTAAACAGGAAAGACCCAGAGATACCCAGTTCATTAGTTGCTGTCAAAAAGAAAAAGGTCAAACTTCCAGAAAGAAAACAATTCAAAAAATATTTACAAAACATTATGACTGAACCTACTTTTTCAAACTACAAAAATTTCAATACAAACATAAGATCCTACAATAGTGCCATATCATTTGCATCTATGGGGGCAACATTAGCTGCTAATGTACCAGGACATGGTCCTTACTGCTTTAATGTCCAAGGTCAAATTTACCATTGTACTTCCCATTTACATCCAGAGGAAGGAGAGGAAAGAAAATTTGCTCAACTATATGTCCTAGATTCAAGCTGTTGACCAACGTATGCAGCTGCCAGAAAATAAAAAATGCTTACCCAGTGTTTTTATAGAGCTAGAGAAAATTATGGCCAATAACCCCTACACTCAAGCTTATAAAAAAAATGGCAGAAGTAGAAAATGAAAAAAAACTTCATGCAGAAAGACATCAATTAACAATCCCAAAGTTCAATATGATGCTTAAAAGAGATAGACATACTGATAAACGCTGTTATAACTTCACAACATCAAATGAGGTTGCCATGGTCTTTCAAAATGATGAAGGAGAACCACCATTTCAAAGAGACATAAGAATACATCCCAGAAATGAGGAGCAATCATTCATTAATATCAGTATCTTAAGTACAAATTTAAATCCAATGACATATCCCATTTTTCCCCCACACGGAGAAGCAGGTTGGCAACCAAAATTAACCCTTGCCAGTTACCCACATTCTAAAGTACGAGTTTCGAAATAATATTTCCCTGCTTGAATTAAAAGTAGCTCAAATTGCCATTTGGAATACATTCACTCCAATTTTATGTGGTGGAAAACTAACACAACAATGGATTATTGATTCCTATTTGCAAGTTGAGGCCAATAATTTAAACTTCATAAAATATCAAAAAGATAAACTATGTGTAGGACAGTATTGTGGATTGATGGTTTATGTCGCTGAGGTTGCCACAAGCAGAGACATGACAGCTGGCAAAGGCATCATTTTACCATCTTCTTTCTAGGGATCTCCTCGCAATATGCGAGAAAGATACAATGATGCCATGGCTATTGTCACCAAATTTGGGAAACCAGATTTATTTATTACATTTACATGTAATCCCCAATGGCCAGAGATTACCCAAAATTTACAAATTGGCCAAACTGCTTCCGATAGACAAGATTTAGTGGCCAAAGTTTTCAAAATAAAAAAAATGAATTAATACGTGACATCACTATAACTCAGTTATTTGGCAAATGTCTTGCTTATGTTTATACAATTGAATTTCAAAAAGAGGACTTCCACATGCACATCTTCTTATAATCCTTCAAGAAAAAGATAAGTTAGATACTGGTGACAAAGTTGATACTACACCAACAAACAAAGGTCAACCATTCAAAACTAACAATAAATAAATAATTCAGTCATAATTCATGGAAGTACTGTTTATCCATGATTAGCCCACAAAACACTTGCCTTGCATTATTTTAACAAATTCTGTTCAAATGTTAATTAACTATGTTACTGTTTCTAATGTTACAAGTTTGAAAAAAAGCCTTTCAAGTTCCTTACTTAGACAGATAAGAAAGTTCAAGTTTCCAAAAATATACTTTCATGTTCTTTACTTAGACATATTACAAAGTTCATGTTAAGAGCACAAGCACGTTTTGAGGCACAATGTAAATGTTGTATTTTATATTAAACATTAATCCAGGGAGTAATCCGATCGCCAGTTAATGGGGTCAGGAAGGAATTATTTTTTTCCCCGCTGTGATACAGTTGGCTACGTTTCAAAGAGGGTTTTTACTGTTTGCCTTCCTCTGGATTCAATGTATATTTAAGTTAACAGTTCTTGAGCTAGAAGTTGCATGTTAAAAAACCATTACCTCAAGTTTACAATAGTGATTAATGTAAAGTTAAACTGTTCTTACATTCAAATGTTAATACTTTTACTACAAAACGCTTTAACAGTTACTCTTGAACAAAAGAAAATGTTAAAAAAATAAACATATTTAATATCACAATTGTACTTATTTCCACATAACTAAAACCTTACAAGTGTCAAATACGTATATTACTATCTAAACAAGTTTACAAACATACATATCTAATTGCCGTCATTTTTTGACGGGCAAGTCGTTAGTTAAATATAATGGTTTGGCTATTACAGAACCCAGTTCCCTTAGTAGCCTTGGATGTATTCCATTAGGACCCGGGGCTTTATTAACATTTATTTTTTCCAACCTCTTTTGGATTACTTCCTGTGTTAACCAATTATTTGGCAAAGGTAGTGTAGCCCCATTATGTTGCCGTGTCCCAACCACTGGTACCTCCCTTGTTTATACCGAGGAAAAGAACCTATTTAGCTCATCTGCCATTTCTTGGTCACTAATTATCAAACGGCCTGTGTCACATTGTAATGTTCCTATAGCTTCCTTCCTCACATTCTTCCCATTAATATACTTATAAAATATTTTAGGGTTAGTCTTACTCTCTTTTGCAATTAATTTTTCATTTTCTATTTTAGCCAGTCTAATAGCGCTTTTGCAAGCCTTGTTGATTTCCTTGTATTCACGTAAGCAGTCTCTATCCCCTCTTGTTTGTATAATTTAAATGCCTGTTTTTTACTCCCTATCTTGATCTTTAAATCATTGTTAAGCCACATTGGATGGGATTTACTCCTTTTACTTTTATTCCCACACAGTATATGCCGATGTGTATGTATATTTAGTAAGGATTTAAATGTTGTCCACTTGTGGTCAGTATTTTTACCTATCAGTTCTCTGTCCCAGTCTATATTTTGTATCGCTGCCCTTAGACCGTTAAAATCTGCCCTTTTAAAATTAAGAGTTTTTGTTGGCCCCTTAAAATGTTTTTTTTTTTATTCAATCTCAAATGAGACTGTGTTGTGATCACTGTTTCTCAAGGGTTGCCCTATTCCAACATTTGATATTATATCATTATTATTTGTTCATGACAAAATCTAAGATAGCTTCATTTCTAGTAAGCTCTTGCTCCCCTTAGCTAAGCTGATGGTCTCATTTATCCAGTTTATTTCAGGGTAATTACAGTAGAGACAGTAGGACTTGTCGTATATATACTACTTACCTTAGTACGTAAAGGCAAACAAGTATTGACTATCAATGTCTAAAAGGATATTGAAGAAGACTTGAGCAAGTCCTTAACACTATAAAATATTCTACTGGCTGGTATGGCAGAGAGAACCAAACTGGTATCGGACTCGGTAGGTGAAAGGGGAACCACAATGTATTACATTGTAAATATTTATACCCCACAAATCCTGCACAAACCTTTACTCCTTAACATTAGGTTTAGGCACAGGAAAGATGGAAGTGTTGCAAGGGCTCTGAGTTGGCCTAAGTACTCCTTGCTTCAGCAAATAATCAATTACAGGTTTTGTGCCAACTGTGGCTTCATGAGATATGATATACTTGGAAGAGTGGCAATCTTAGCACATGCCGCCTGGTTCTCATATTCTACACAAATGATGGGCTCCACCTCATGTAGGTATGTGGCAGGATTAAAAAAAGGTGAGTAGTGGTTACTTGCATCAGTAGAAAATGGTGGTATGGCCTGTGCTTCATTCTTAAGCAAACAGGATGGTTACTTCCCTCAATAGAAAGTAATGGTATGGCCTGTGCTTCTTCCTTAAGCAAACTGGGTGCTTCCTTCAGGAAAAAATGGGGGTATGGCCTGTGCTTCTTTCTTACTTGCGTCAGGAGAATATGATGGTATGGCCTGTGCTTCTGAGGAAGGCAGAGAAGAGCAGGTGAAAGGATGGAAAGGGAGTTCAGCTTCTCTGACGGGGAAGGTAATTAAACACAATAACCAAACTATCTCATAGTATATACACATCTGATACAAGATACAAAATATAACAAAATATAACAAGATGTGCATTGTTGATTGGAGAGGATGAATATATTTCTTAAGCAAACAAGATGGTTACTTGCATCAGGAGAAAATGGTGGTATGGCCTGTGCTTCTGAGGAAGGCAAAAAATATTGATTCCCTGCCCCTGCCTAATGACACCACGGCAGGGGAAGGCTGCACAGCCACTGAATACCCGGATCTACAATGCTCAGTAAGAGGGGGAGATCGATAAGGGGAGAAGGGGGAGATGGGAAAGAAAAGGGGGGAAAAGAGTAGGGGAGAATGGTGTGCCGAGGAGCCCTGTGGTGGGAGGGAGAGGGGGGGTATACCAAGGAGCCCTGTGGGGGTAAAATGCATACATATAACAATAACCAGGAGCATTATTGGTATTTATCAGAAGAATTAATTGCTTCTTGCCCTTTACCTGGGTGGGGGCAGTGACCTTAGGCCTTGCTCCCGGCCTTAAAAAGCATATTTTGAAGTTTGATACAATTTAGATCTAGAATAGATTTAGATTTAGATTTAGAATAGTCGCAGATCTGTAAATAATTTTTTTACTAGTCATGAGTTGAGAAAAATCCTCAGAGACTGAGGTCTCACATCCAGAGGAACTTATGTCTGTAGATTTGTGCCTGTGCATTTGTGTTAAGTTTCATAACTTTAAACACTTTACACATTTGGCAATTTTATTGATCTCTGAGGAACATATTTTGCTTTCTGCAAATCAGTTCTTGTTTTGAATTTTTCAATATTCTGATTTAATTTAATCAAAAAGCTGTCACAATCGGCTACTGTACACAATTTCCCCAGTGTAATTTGACATTGAGTAACTTTATGATGTAAAGAGGTAAGGTTGACTTGTTCAGCCTCTATAAGGCTCATTAATTCCAAAGAACATTTGCAAATAATGCCTGTTCACTTTCAAATAATATGATTTTTAATTATATTAGTGATTATTTTTAAGGTAATTGTGTATACTGGAGGTCTCCTAGAGAGTACATACTAAATGCTAAAAAAGTCATCTTACTGAAACAGTTTTATTGGCTGTGCTTAGAGCCCATAAATGAGTGGATACAGGATTAATTGCCCTTTGCAGTTATATCTATTAGTTATTAGGGTATTAAATAATAAACTATCTTATTGTAGTCCCAGTATTTAGACATTAGTGTAGCGAGCTATTACCCAATCCTTATATTTATTTCACAGTCTATTCGTATTAAAACAAATACAATTATCTAAAATCTTGTAACAAATTGCATGTAGTATAACATTAGCCAGTGACTGGTTTAATGGCATTATAATCTTTCTAGTCCGTATCTAATTCTGGGTCACATGGACCTGGACATGAATCGTTCATCTAACATGTTTAGTGGCTCCTACAGGGGTGAGTGGGAGGAAAATGGGGATATTTATGCTTGATGTTAAAAATGTTAATTAAGAGAGGGATTATTTTCTGTACTGTGTAATACTGGTGCATTACCTGTATGTAACAGCTTGCTGTATTGAATATATACATTTTAAACTTGACTATTATTTGTATACATTGTTTTATAAAAAGTTTTGTGGTAATTCAAGGTAAACAATGTGACCTGGTTTATGGAGGTGTAATCAAATTATTGTTTTTAAGGCTGATCTAAGACATCCTTTGTAATGCTGGCGCAATGTATCAAATGGGACAATTTATCATTGAAGGCCTAATGTGGAGAGATATAAACTAATCTGATCTAATGACCTTAACTATTTAATACTGTTTAATGGCATCGCTCTTTAATTATCTTTTGTTAATGTGTTTAGTTATTTTGTGTTACTGACTAATGTCGCCACTTTATTTTTCATTCAAATATGCTGTACTCTGTTAAATAAAGAGTTCTTCTACTTAGGTGGTAGAACAATGTTCTTTTGTTCGATGTTGGGATCTCCATGCTCTGTTTGTGGCTGTCTGGTCTGAGGAAAGGCTACCAAAATTATTATGCCTGCTACAGCTGCTGAGTTGTAAAAAAGAACTGTGTGCACAGATCGAGAGTTGACCCCTAATGCAGGTAAAACCAGCACAAGGAGCTTAGCCAAATGGAACCAATGCCTTAAGAGAAGGATGAGCTGCAATCCCTGATCTCTCAACAGTCTAAGGGAATGCCAAGTAGGCAGTTGAGGGAGGATGTGGAGGTACCCAGAAGAAAGAAGCAGTAACTTCTGGAATCATGGGATGAGATTATTGGGAATGATCCAAAGGAGTGGATACAGGAATTAGTGGAGATGATGGTGGAGCAAGAAATGGAACTGTTGCCTTGGAGTTAGATTACCTCTGGAAGTTCCTACAGGGCCTGAAGAAGTAGTAGATGAGAGCATATGTAGTTGACACGCCTAGGTGAGTCAGGCACTAGGTGAGTAAGGTGAGAGGAAGCATTGAAGATGCCAATTCTTCATTGCAATAGATGAGAGGTGGCCTAGATTAGTCAGGCACCCCATAGCAGCAGCAGGATTTCATGAGAAATTGCACAGAGGATACCGACACTCCCCAGTAGCAGATGTGAGATGAAATGAAGGACGTGGAAGTTCCCCAATAGAAGATTTCCCAGTGGCATAACAGCAAGGCATTGGTGGAGTAGAAGATGTAAGAACTCCAAAAGCAGATGAGAAGCACTTTTCAGAAAGTTGCATGGAGATTGACTGTGCTCCCCAACAGAAGGCAGGTGGTGCAGTTGGCACTAGTGCTCCCCAGCAGCAGATAGAAAGTGAGGTGGAGAAGTCTCTTCACAACAGAAGGGGTTTGGGAGGCATTGTGGCTGGCATTAATCACCTCAAGAGTAAATTGGAAGGGTGGCAAGAGGATAATCTCCCAAAGAGGTAAAATCATACAACAAGCAGTTACAAAGTAAATAATATACTCTGAATTTACAGTGTAGGTAAATAATAGATTTAAGATACTAGACATGGTAGATAGAATGCCTTAAGTTTGTGATATTGTGCAGAATATATATTTATATATATATATTGGTATCACTTATAAACAGAGAATACATTTGTAGACAGCTTGACATTTATGAGCTATTCAGGACCTAAGAGCATAGGGCCTCATTAAATTATCCCTCATAGTTCTCTCGGTCCTCGCAAAAGGCAGTTTTTTTGCTGTTTGCGAAGACCGAATCCCTTGCAGCCTGCTTTGCAAAAATACTCCGAAAAATGGCCGAGAATAGGCTCCGAGAGAGCTACGGAGTCACACGCAGCCTTAAATCTATGAGGTTAATCTCGCACCTCGGAAGAATCCCTACGGGCACAAAAAGTGTCCGCAAGGGATCCTAAAGCCTCTACGTGCTGCCTCGGAGCAGCCCGAGACAGTCGTGTGAGGCTCCCCCCCTGCTCCCTATACACATCCCCATGCTGCAGGGGTCCCTATAGAGACCCCCCTCAGCCCCCCCACTCTAACCCCTTGCAGCGGGGTCCCTGATCGGCACCGATCGTGACCCCGCTGCATTTACATTTTTAAATGTCCCACTTTGCGGGTCCTTAAAGTACCGTAAAAGACATGAAAGAACTCGCACTAAAAAATATTAACCCCAGGCAACTAAAATTAACCCCATAACTCATGGGGGTCAATACAGACCCCCATAAGCCAATAATTAACCCTATAACTCATGGGGGTCAATACAGACCCCCATAAGCCAATAATTAACCCTATAGCTCATGGGGGTCAATACAGACCCCATAAGACCAATAATTAACCCTATAACTCATGGGGGTCAATACAGACCCCCATAAGGCCAATAATTAACCAGATAACTCATGGGGGTCAATACAGACCCCCATAAGCCAATAATTATCCCTATTACTCATGGGGGTCAATACAGACCCCCATAAGCCTATATTTAAACCTATCAGTCCCATAAGGGTATATTATGACCCTTATGGGCCTGTTAAAACCCTAACAATAACCACATAAGTGCCATGACGGTCCTCAAGGACCATCATGACACTAACTACAAACACTCCACTATAACCCCCAATAAACCATTAAATCTAAACTAACCCCCTCTACACTAATCTATTAACACTTACACTACCTACCTACACTACCTACCTCCTAATAACCCCCCCACCACTCTAATTACAAAAAAAAACAACCTTACAGAAAATAAAAAAACCTAAGTCACAGAAACTAAAAAAAATCTGCATTACAGAAAATAAAAAAATACATTAAACCACACCAGGAAAAAAAATAATTACACACCTGAAAAGGAAAGACATACACAATACATTATAATACATACAATACAATACATTACAATACATTACAATACATACAATACAATACATTACATACAATACAAATACATTAAATACAATACATTACAATACATACAATACAATACATTACATACAATACAATACAAATAAAATACAATACCCCCTATCTATCTAACATACAGTCTATTTAATATACAATAAATCCTAACTATATCAAATACATCTCCCTATCTATCTGATATACAATAAATCCTAACTACATCCAGAAACCCTAATACTAATATAAAATAAAATAATTAAGACGACTTACCTTTGTAGAAATCCCTTCAGATGACCAACCTAGAGGTAAAACAAACAAAAAAAAATAGTGCAACACATTAACATAAAATAAATAAACATTATACACATTCTAAATATTCTACTCACCTTTACTGCATGTCCCGTCCTTCTTCTTTTCTTCTCCGGCGCGCCCCTGTTAAAAAAAAAACACATTACATTAGTACAACATACAGACACAAAATAAAATAAAATAAACATATAAACATATAAATATACATTCAACTTACCTCCCCGCAATGTCCCCGGCCTCCTCCTCTTCTGCCCCGGTTGGGCCCTGGAAACATCCGCGCTCTAAAAAATAAAAATAAAAAAACTAACAGAGGTCTGCACTCGCAGACCTGCCCGACGCTAATGAGCCTCCTGGAGCCATTTCCAGGAGGAAATTGGCAATGGCGGCTTCTGATTGGCTGAAAAAGCTGTCTATCAAATTTCAGCCAATCAGAAGGCGTCAATGTGTGAGCCAATCAGGATAAGATACACCCCAAAATCCCACCCTGATTGGATAATGCACCTGTCAATCTTTATTTAAACCAATCACAAAGCTCAGATATCTTCAGCCAATCACAATGGGATACACCCCCACGGAGTGATTGGCTGAAGACATCTGCGCCTTCTCATTAGCTGTAATACTGACTGACAATGACAACAGCCAATGAGATTGACAGGTGCGTTAGCCAATCAGGGTGGGATTTTGGGGTGTATCATATCCTGATTGGCTTCCAGGGCCCAGCCGGTGCTGAAGAGGAGGAGGCCAGGGACATCGCGCCAAGGGAAGTTGAATGTATATTTATATGTTTATATTTTTATTTTATTTTATTTTGTGTGTATATGTTGTAGTAATGTAGTAAGTAAGTGTTTTTTTTAACAGGGCCGCGCCGGAGAAGAAAAGAAGAAGGACGGGGACATGCTGGAAAGGTGAGTAGAATATTTAGAATGTGTATAATGTTTATTTATTTTATGTTAATGTGTTGCACTATTTTAGTTTAGGATTAGGGTTTCTGGATATAGTTAGGATGTATTGTACAGTTGCAAGCAAAAGTATGTGAACCCTTTGGAATGATATGGATTTCTGCACAAATTCGTCATAAAATGTGATCTGAACTTCATCTAAGTCACAACAATAGACAATCACACTCTGCTTAAACTAATAACACACAAAGAATTAAATGTTACCATGTTGTTATTGAACACACCATGTAAACATTCACAGTGCAGGTGGAAAAAGTATGTGAACCACTAGACTAATGACATCTCCAAGAGCTAATTGGAGTGAGGTGTCAGCCAACTGGAGTCCAATCAATGAGATGAGATTGGAGGTGTTGGTTACAGCTGCCCAGTCCTATAAAAAACACACACCAGTTCAGGGTTTGCTTTTCACAAGAAGCATTGCCTGATGTGAATGATGCCTCGCACAAAAGAGCTCTCAGAAGACCTATGATTAAGAATTGTTGACTTGCATAAAGCTGGAAAGGGTTATAAAAGTATCTCCAAAAGCCTTGCTGTTCATCAGTCCACGGTAAGACAAATTGTCCATAAATGGAGAAAGTTCAGCACTGCTGCTACTCTCCCTAAGAGTGGCCGTCCTGTAAAGATGACTGCAGGAGCACAGCGCAGACTGCTCAATGAGGTGAAGAAGAATCCTAGAGTGTCAGCTAAAGACTTACAAAAGTCTCTGGCATATGCTAACATCCCTGTTAGCGAATCTACGATACGTAAAACACTAAACAAGAATGGATTTCATGGGAGGATAACACAGAGGAAGCCACTGCTGTCCAAACAAAACATTGCTGCACGTTTACAGTTTGCACAAGAGCACCTGGATGTTCCACAGCAGTACTGGCAAAATATTCTGTGCACAGATGAAACCAAAGTTGAGTTTTTTGGAAGAAACACACAACACTATGTGTGGAGAAAAAGAGGCACAGCACACCAACATCAAAACCTCATCCCAACTGTGAAGTACGGTGGTGGGGGCATCATGGTTTGGGGCTGCTTTGCTGCGTCAGGGCCTGGACGGATTGCTATCATTGAAGGAAAAATTAATTCCAAAGTTTATCAAGACATTTTGAAGGAGAACTTAAGGCCATCTTTCAACCAGCTGAAGCTCAACAGAAGATGGGTGTGGCAACAGGACAATGACCCAAAGCACAGAAGTAAATCAACAACAGAATGGCTTAAACAGAAGAAAATATGCCTTCTGAAGTGGCCCAGTCAGAGTCCTGACCTCAACCCGATTGAGATGCTGTGGCATGACCTCAAGAAAGCGATTCACACCAGACATCCCAAGAATATTGCTGAACTGAAACAGTTCTGTAAAGAGGAAAGGTCAAGAATTACTCCTGACCGTTGTGCACGTCTGATCTGCAACTACAGGAAACGTTTGGTTGAAGTTATTGCTGCCAAAGGAGGTTCAACCAGTTATTAAATCCAAGGGTTCACATACTTTTTCCACCTGCACTGTGAATGTTTACATGGTGTGTTCAATAACAACATGGTAACATTTAATTATTTGTGTGTTATTAGTTTAAGCAGAGTGTGATTGACTATTGTTGTGAAGATCAGATCACATTTTATGACCAATTTGTGCAGAAATCCATATCATTCCAAAGGGTTCACATACTTTTGCTTGCAACTGTATATTAGATAGATAGGGGGATGTATTTTATATAATTAGAATTTGTTCTTTATTAAATAGATTGTATGTTAGATAGGGGGTATTGTATTTTATTTGTATTGTAATGTATTGTATGTATTGTATTGTGTATGTCTTTCCTTTTCAGGTGTGTAATTTTTTTTTTCTGTGTTGGGGGGGTTGTAATGTATTCTTTTATTTTCTGCAATGTAGGTTTGTTATTTTTGGTGACATATGTTTTTTTATTTTCTGTAATGTAGTTTTTTTTATTTTTGGTGACTTAGGTTTTTTTATTTTTGGTGACTTAGGTTTTTTTATTTTCTATAATGTAGGTTTTTTTATTTCTGGTGACTTACGTATTTTTATTTTATGTCATTAGAGTGGTGGGGGAGTTAATAGGGGGTAGGCAGTGTAGGTAGGTAGTGTAAGTGTTAATAGATTAGTGTAGAGGGGGGTTAGTTTAGATTTAATGGTTTATTGGGGGTTATAGTGTAGTGTTTGTAGTTAGTGTCATGATGGTCCTTGAGGACCGTCATGGCACTTATGTGGTTAATGTTAGGGTTTTAACAGCCCCATAAGGGTCATAATATACCCTTATGGGACTGATGGGGTTAAATAGAGGCTTATGGGGGTCCCTATTGACACCCATGAGTTATAGGGTTAATTATTGGCTTATGGGGTCTGTATTCACCCCCATGAGTTATAAGGTTAATTATTGGCTGATGGGGGTCTGTATAGACCCCCATGAGTTATAGGGTTAATTAAGGCCTTATGGGGGTCTGTATTGACTCCCATGAGTTATAGGGTTAATTATTGGCTTATGGGGGTCTGTATTGACCCCCATGAGTTATAGGGTTAATTATTGGCTTATGGGGGTCTGTATTGACCCCCATGAGTTATGGGGTTAATTTTAGTAGCCTGGGGATAATATTTTTTAGTGCAAGTCCTTTCAGTACTTATACAGTCCTTTAAGGACCCGCGAGATGGGGGAAAAAATGTAAATGCAGCGGGGTCACGATCGGGGACCCTGCAGCAAGGGGTTAATGTGGATAAACTTCGGAGGCCCCGAAGGGAACCCCTGCATAGAGGGGGTTAATTTTAGGTGCCGGGGGGGGAATTGGAGTACCCCCCACGGCAAGGCTTTTGTGTTGGACTGCGGGGAAGATCCCGTTTAGGACCCCTGCACTAATTCATGAGGTGTTGGAGCCTGCAAGATCATCTTGCAGACTGTCACTCCTCATGTACATTATCGCAGTGTTCATACAGACGGCCCTGCTGCGTAGCTCACACGTTGCTCGCAGCACTGCTAATTTAATAGCGTCGTAACTTTGAGAAATGTTGCAGTACCTAGGGTTTAAGTAGAAGCCTCTTATCTACGAGGCTGGAATTTAATAAGGGTGATAGTGTTTTATTTTACAGCTCTATAGACGCAATGCTTTGTTTGATGCAAGGAACGCAAATAGAAAACCAAAAAATTAAGATTGTGCCTGGGATGTGCCACTCTAGCATGAAAAACATGCCCTCTGTTTGACAGCAACACTTTTTTGCCAGGAAGCAACCAGGATGCAGCCTCTGCTCCATCTGTCGCAGAAGCAAATTAGCCCTTCCTGAACTACCAATACAGCACCTGCTGACTTTTCGCAAATAAGAACTATCAGGCTCCACACTCAGGTTAATAACCAGTAACATATTTTGCAACAGCTCTGAATAAATATGTTAATTTGGCCTTCTGATCCAATGAGCTTATTTAGGTTACCAAGTAATATTGTTTAATAGCACTACTGTTTAATTACCTTTTGTTAATGTGTTTAGTTACCATATGCTTTTCCATATAAATTCCCTGTACAGTTTTCAATAAAAAGGTCTTCTGGTTAAGACATAAGTGGTAAAACTATGTTTTCATGCTCTGTTTGTGGTTTTCAAATCTGGGGAAAATGCTACTAAACCTCTGCTGTCTGTTTGTTCAGTTGTGTAAGACTCTTTACGACTCTATAGATGCCAGGCACATATCATCCACTACCACTCTGAGCTCTATCAAGCTTTTATTTGTTGCTTCAATAACCTCACCTCTCTATCGCCTTCTTTTTGTGCCTTCAATCTTTCCCAGCATTACAGTCTTCTCTAGGGCATTCAATCTTCTCACGATATGGCAAAATATTTGAGCTTTAGCCTCATGATCAAACCTTCCAGTGAGAAAACTTGGCTTCATTTCTTGTAGTACTGACTTATTGGATCTTTTTGCAGTTCAAGGCACTCTAAACTGTTTACTCCAAAATCACAATTCAAAGGGATAAATTATAGGCAATTATCAACTATACTTTAGTAACAGTTTAATATATTTACTTTGTAATAACTTCATCAGACATAGATTTCATCCCCAGAATCAAACATCTTTTCATTTTATGCTGCAGTCGCCATCTGTAGAGATCTTGGATTTCAGGAAAATAAAATTTATGGACTCTATATAGTCATGACAAATGAGGTGGGCAATTGTGATATACTTTACTTTATTAGTTTAATGGAGACAACAACGATTAAAAAACTTTAAAAAGGGAAAGATATAAAACCAAACTGTACAAATTCCTTTGGACAGAACAACTGCAAACCTTATTACCACTAGACAAATATCAATCATGAAGTGGGGTTTTAGCAGTAATGTAAATGAGAAAAAGAGAATTGCTAGGTTCTGGCTCAAATTACTATAAATTAAAGGGTTGTGTATGGTTAAATTATTTAGCCAAGAGTTACTATATACCATATATAAATGCTATCTATAAATACTATCCCCTAATATTGGTATGTGACCTGGTGTGTCACAAGTTCAGGATAGCTTGAATGATATAGATAGCGTGGTAGTATGCTTCAAAAAGACATATCTATTTGCATACAAAAAAATATTCTATGGTTTGGCTCTTAAGTAACCAAATGCTTCATTCCCTCTTTTAGAGTACAGTGCCACAATTATTTGAGTGGTACATGTACATTATAGGCCATTCCAAACAAGCTAACCTCTCTATATACTCATATGTAGTGTCTCAGCGTCGTCTCCCTGTGCTGGGGAGATTCGCGCTTCCTAGTTGCGTCGTGCGTAAAGACGTCACGTTACGCTAGCCTACGTCCTAACATGTTTCTACGTATTCAACGTCTTTCTCAAAGGATTAAGGCGTGTGTAGGGGCTGGGGGCTATTTAAAGCGTATGGTAGCCATAGTTACCTGTACTACCTTCATTGCTACACCTCGATTAACCCTATAAATGAATGAATGTATAGCAGGAATGGACTTAGTAAAAGAAGGTATAGTCCATCTATTGTTAAAAGTACAACATATTGTAAATGGAATTAGGCGTCAGTAAATGTGAAAACCTATATAAAGTACAGATCTATAACATGTATTTGACCGATGGATGTTATAAAGAGCATATATAAAGGTATGTCATGAAATATAATTAGTATACAAATGTGGTAAGGTGCATAATTGAGACAGCGATATAACTTAATAAGTACAAAGATCCACATTAGTGGAAAATGAAATAATTGGAAAGATAAGTGTTCCAAAGAGACTATATATTTGAATATGTTAATAAATATATAGATGCTACATAAAAAGTGTAAAGGACCAAAGGGTTGTGGACCATAGTAGTAAAACATAAACATAACTAGGCCACAACTAACTCCTTGTGAGACCATAGTGTAAAGTGGCATAGTGCATACATAAAGACAATAGAAGGATAAAAAAATCCTATATAGCCATATATGATAGGGACTGTGAGCCAGCGTGGTTAGATATTATAAACCCCTAGGTCATAGTCAGAAAAGGTGAAGCCAAAGTGTGAAGAATCATAATATTTGAGGTTAAATGTGACGCATTATTGGGCCACATCCACCTGTAAGTGAAGCCAATGTGTAAAAAGTCGTATATAAAAATAGGTAAAGTGCATATTCCATGATCCTGGTTAAGGGAATACTTATCTATACTTCTAAAATAATCAGAGGGTCCAGAACCAAGATCCAGAAAGATGCCTATATAGACATCTATTATAAGATGAAATTTACATATAAGCTAGATGAAGGCCGTATAAGAAAAGCCTTCATTTAGGCCATCAGGTACTTGTGCTCTTAGTTTGTAAATCCATCTTGATTCACACTGCAGTAATTTTTTTTGGAAATCACCCCTTCTAGGTCCTGATTTCACAGAATCAATAATACAAAATTTGAGTACTTCCGGATTATTATTATGACAGTATTTCACATGTCTTGCTATGGGAGTATCATATTCGTTCTTAATAGAGTATATATGTTCTCCCAATCTCCGACAGAATTCCCTGCAGGTTTTACCTACATAAATCTTGTTACATAAACAGGTAGCTATATATATCACTCCTGATGATTTACAATTGAAAAATTATCAATATCAAAATTGGTACCATTTATCGGATGTGTGTAATGTTTGCAGGGTCTCACAAATTTGCAGAATTTGCAATTCCCACATTTATACATTCCTTTTAATGGTTGGAGCCAAGTTTTAGGTTCAACTTTCTTATCTATGTATACACTATGAACAAGAATATCCTTGATGTTCATTCCTCTTCTATAAGTAATACTTGCTTTGGGAGTAAGAGTGTCTTTAAGGTTTTCATCACTAGTAAGGAGATGTCAGTGTTTAGAAAGGATATTTTTAATCATTTCAGAGTCATGACCAAATGTCATTATGCATCTAGTTGTCTTGGATTCATTAGATGTAGTATTTTTGGGAGTAATACATGTTATAGATCTGTACTTTATATAGGTTTTCACATTTAGTGACGCCTAATTCCATTTACAATGTGTTGTACTTTTAACAATAGATGGACTATACCTTCTTTTACTAAGTCCATTCCTGCTATACATTCATTCATTTATAGGGTTAATCGAGGTGTAGCAATGAAGGTAGTACAGGTAACTATGGCTACCATACGCTTTAAATAGCCCCCAGCCCCTACACATGCCTTAATCCTTTGAGAAAGACGTTGAATACGTAGAAACATGTTAGGACGTAGGCTAGCGTAACGTGACATTTTTACGCACAACGCAACAAGGAAGCGCGAATCTCCCCAGCACAGGGAGACGCTGAGACACTACATATGAGTATATAGAGAGGTTAGCTTGTTTGGAATGGCCTATAATGTACATGTACCACTCAAATAATTGTGGCACTGTACTCTAAAAGAGGGAATGAAGCATTTGGTTACTTAAGAGCCAAACCATAGAATAATTTTTTTGTATGCAAATAGATATGTCTTTTTGAAGCATACTACCATGCTATCTATATCATTCAAGCTATCCTGAACTTGTGACACACCAGGTCACATACCAATATTAGGGGATAGTATTTATAGATAGCATTTATATATGGTATATAGTAACTCTTGGCTAAATAATTTAACCATACACAACCCTTTAATTTATAGTAATTTGAGCCAGAACCTAGCAATTCTCTTTTTCTCATTTACATTACTGCTAAAACCCCACTTCATGATTGATATTTGTCTAGTGGTAATAAGGTTTGCAGTTGTTCTGTCCAAAGGAATTTGTACAGTTTGGTTTTATATCTTTCCCTTTTTAAAGTTTTTTAATCGTCGTTGTCTCCATTAAACTAATAAAGTAAAGTATATCACAATTGCCCACCTCTTTTTTTTTGTCATATATATATCTAGAGTGTTATGCACTAATGGGCCCTACCCCCTAAAGTACATTTTTTGCTTGTTGAATAGGTGGTTTAATCCACATTTAGGGTTGTAAACTGACAAGTCTACACTGAAACCCTTATATCTAAATTCCCAATAAGAAAGATGGCAGGAACAAACATCACCAATCTGAATTTTACACAACTACAAATAGAGGCAGAGGAAACCTTTCTGCCTTCTATACAACCCAGAATAGAAAATAAAGATGTAAATTCAGCATTCTATGAACTTCCAAAAAATATGAGAAAACAAATCAAATCTATTTGGGAAATATCCAGTCTTCAAAATTATATAAAAAATAAACTGATTCCTAGAGGCCTTAGAACCAATATCACGAAAGCATTGAATATACATGATGAAACCTTCATGTCCAAATAGAAGGATATTCTCTTAAAATGTTCTATGGAACTTATGTCCTTAATTATTTAAACTCAACAAAAAAACCTTGAAAATATCAAAAAAACAGTGATACTTAACCAAGTGGAGGTTGATAAATTCAAAGACCTCTCTGCCTTTGAGAATTTATGTACCAAATTGAACTCAAATATAGATAAGTTCAAAAAGGATATTAAAGATCGTAAACATAGAACATTTTTAAGAGATCAAAATGACTTTAAAACAGGGAGAATATACAAGAGATTACCATCTAATCCTCAATATCAAACAGGATCTGAGATAAGTTCATCTGATTATGACACCTCAGATATAGAGGACCATACTATCAGGAAAAATATTGGAGGCCCAAAAACTTATCCAAAAAGAGCAATGTATAAAGATAGAAATCCTAACTGGAGGCGAGAACAATATGAACTACGCTCCAGAAGGAACCAATATGAATCTGATAGACAGATAAGATCACATCCTATGTATGAAAATGAAACCATTCCACCTCCTTTTTTAGGAAGAGAACGATCTCAAACAAGGAGATCAATACAAAGCAATACCAATCAGTTCCTTTAAACCCTGATAAGACAGAGGATACTCTAAGAATTATAAACCTTTCCCATTTTGTCCTACAAAAAGATCATATTACAGTTTTAAGTAAAGGCTTTACATTTGTGCCAACATATAAGGCAAACATTTTCACTCATATAAAAGATTTTAATATTTTCTCTAGGAAATTAGCTCTTCATAAATTCTACAAAAGGAAACAAGATAGAAAAATTATGAATTTGGGAGTCCCAAAAGAAGACATAGAAATAGTACAAGGTCTAATAGAACTTTTGGAGGAAAATTGCACTCCAATTATTGAACCTAAGAAATGGAAGATTAAAAGCACTTTTACCCCTCCACTTAAAGACTATGCAAACATTTGGGTATTCCTACAGCAAGTCTCTAATGATATAGAGGAAATTGACTACAGGAGTTATTGCTAAATACACATAACAGCAAAGCTCAAGGTCAAACCTGTACTCCCAAAAATACTACATCTAATGAATCCAAGACAACTAGATGCATAATGACATTTGGTCATGACTCTGAAATGATTAAAAATATCCTTTCTAAACACTGGCATCTCCTTACTAGTGATAAAGACCTTAAAGACACTCTTACTCCCAAAGCAAGTATTACTTATAGAAGAGGAATAAACATCAAGGATATGCTTGTTCATAGTGTATACATATATAAGAAAGTTGAACCTAAAACTTGGCTCCAACCATTAAAAGGAATGTATAAATGTGGGAATTGCAAATTCTGCAAATTTGTGAGACCCTGCAAACATTACACACATCCGATAAATGGTACCAATTTTGATATTGATAATTTTTTCAATTGTAAATCATCAGGAGTGATATATATAGCTACCTGTTTATGTAACAAGATTTATGTAGGTAAAACCTGCAGGGAATTCTGTCGGAGATTGGGAGAACATATATATTCTATTAAGAACGAATATGATACTCCCATAGCAAGACATGTGAAATACTGTCATAATAATAATCCAGAAGTACTCAAATTTTGTATTATTGATTCTGTGAAATCAGGACCTAGAAGGGGTGATTTCCCAAAAAAATTACTGCAGTGTGAATCAAGATGGATTTACAAACTAAGAGCACAAGTACCTGATGGCCTAAATGAAGGCTTTTCTTATACGGCCTTCATCTAGCTTATATGTAAATTTCATCTTATAATAGATGTCTTCATAGGCATCTTTCTGGGTCTTGGTTCTGGACCCTCTGATTATTTTAGAAGTATAGATAAGTATTCCCTTAACCAGGATCATGGAATATGCACTTTAATTTATAGTAATTTGAGCCAGAACCTAGCAATTCTCTTTTTCTCATTTACATTACTGCTAAAACCCCACTTCATGATTGATATTTGTCTAGAGGTTTGCAGTTGTTCTGTCCAAAGGAATTTGTACAGTTTGGTTTTATATCTTTCCCTTTTTAAAGTTTTTTATATATCTAGGGTGTTATGCACTAATGGGCCCTACCCCCTAAAGTACATTTTTTGCTCTATATAGTCATCAAAAAACATTCCTGGAGCCGAATGTGGATCAGATCATAAGCTTTTTATTGTTAAGTTCAGAAAAAGAGGTAAAATCATACGACAAGCAGATACAAAGCAAATAATATATCCTATGAATATACAGTGTAGGTAAAGTATAGATTTAAGATACTAGACATCGTAGATAGAATGCCTGAAGTAATTTGCACAGAAGTTTGTGATATTGTACAGAATATGTAGATATATTTTGGAATCACTTATAAACAGAGAATACACTTGTAGACCGCTTCACATTTTTGAGCGTTTCAGGACCTAAGAGCATAGTGTTTTCTTTTACAGCTCTATAGACTAAATGCTTTGTTTGATGCTACGAAAGCACATAGAAAACAAGAAAAGTAATGGGAGGGGCAATTAAGCTTGAAGAGAAAAAAATATAAAGATTTTATCAAAAATTTTGAGTGCTCAGCATGATGGTGTAGAGCAAAGTTCATAAGTTCAGGATACCTTAAATCAAAAGGTTATTGCACAGAACCAGTGCAGCTCCATAGTATGTATTGTAATAATACAAGCTGATACACTAATAGAACTTACTAAAAGAGCAGCACTGCTGAAAAGTTCTATTAACATTATTGACATGACATCAAAAACATTTAGCAAGCTCATCAAAATTCTATGGTTATCTGAGTAGATAACCATAGAATTTTGATGAGCTTTCTAAATGTTTTTGATTAATTACATGTATATGATCTTAGTAGAATTGCATGATGTCATCTTGATGTGTAATGGCAGTCATATTGAAACATTCGCTACATCCCATACATACAACTGGTCTTTATCCTGTGTAATTTCAAATCTGACAGAGACAATTTTTTTCTCTTGTGTAACTTTCAGGACATGCAAATAGTGTTTATCCTGTGTGAGTTGCCATATGTCGCTTGAGATTTGAGGCCCGACTAAAAGATTTCCCACATTCAGAACATGGAAAAGGTTTTTCTCCTGTATGAGTTCTCCTATGGCTATTAAGAGCAGAGAGATAACTGAAATATTTCCCACATTCAGAACATGTAAAAGGGGTTTCTCCTGTATGAGTCATCTTATGGTTATTAAGATCTGAGCAATGACTAAAACATTTTCCACATTCAGAACATGGAAAAGGTTTTTCTCCTGTATGAAATATCCTATGGCTATTAAGAGCTGAGAGCTGACTGAAACATTTCCCACATTCAGAACATGAAAAAGGTTTTTCTCCTGTATGAGTCCTCTTATGGCTATTAAGATGTGAGCGCTGACTGAAACATTTCCCACAGTCAGAACAAGGAAAAGGTTTTTCTCCTGTATGAGTCATCTTATGTTTATTAAAAGCTGAGAGATTACTGAAACATTTCTCACATTCAGAACATGGAAAAGGTTTTTCTCCTGTATGAGTCCTCTTGTGGCTATTAAGATATGAGCGCTGACTGAAACATTTCCCACATTCAGAACATGAAAAAGTTTTTTCTTCTGTATGAGTCCTCTTATGGCTATTAAGATGTGATGTCTGACTAAAACATTTCCCACATTCAGAACATAAGAAAGGTTTTTCTCCTGTATGAATCCTCTTATGGCTATTAAGAGAAGAAAGCTGACTGAAACATTTCTCACATTCAGAACATGGATACGCTTTTTCTCCTGTATGACTCCTTTTATGGCTATTAAGAACTGAGAGATGACTGAAACATTTCCCACCTTCAGAACATGGATAACCTTTTTCTCCTGTATGAGTCCTTTTATGGCTATTAAGAACTGAGAGATGACTGAAACGTTTCCCACATTCAGAACATGGAAAAGGTTTCTCTCCTGTATGAGTCCTCTTATGGCTATTAAGACTTGAGGTCCGACTGAAACATTTCCCACATTCAGAACATGCAAAAGGTTTTTCTCCTGTATGAGTCATCTTATGTTTATTAAGATCTGAGCGATGACGGAAATATTTCCCACAATTACAACATGGAAAAGGTTTTTCTCCTGTATGAGTCCTCTCGTGGTTATTAAGATCTGAGAGATGCCGGAAACATTTCCCACATTCATAGTTACATGGAAAAGGTTTTTCTCCTGTATGAGTCATCTTATGGTTATTAAGATGTGAGGTCTGACTAAAACATTTCCCACATTCAGTACATAAAAAAGGTTTTTCTCCTGTATGAGTCTTCTTATGTTCTTTAAGAACTGAGGCCCGACTGAAACATTTCCCACATTCAGAACATGGAAAAGGTTTTTCTCCTGTATGAGTCCTCTTATGGATATTAAGACCTGAGAGACAACTGAAACATTTCCCACATTCAGTACATAAAAAAGTTTTTTTTCCTGTATGAGTCTTCTTATGTTCTTTAAGAAATGAGGTCCGGCTGAAACATTTCCCACATTCAGAACATGCAAATGTTTTTTCTGTGGTGTGAGAAATGTGGTCTTCTCCATGGTTTTTCCAAATCTCTAATCCATCTGTTAGAAACAAAAGCACCAGGAGTAAATTCTGCCAGCTTTATCATACTTCTAAATGGAAATGATTAGTTAGTATTAGCTTTAAGAAGGGGTTAATAAGGGATAATATACAAGAATATGTCTATTCAAACAGGATTATAAGTAGGAGTCAACATGGATTTATGAGGGATAGGTCATGTCAAACAAATCTAATTAGTTTCTATGAGGAGGTTAGTAGGAACCTGGATCAAGGCAACTCAGTGGATGTAGTCTAATTTGGATTTTGAAAAGGCTTTTATTACAATGCCACTTGGAAGACTACTGAGCAAAATAAGGGATACAGGAATTGCCATATTTGCTTATGGATTGAGAGCTGGCTAAAAGACAGGAAGCAAAAGGTTGTGGAAAATGGAACATACTTGGATTGGACTAATGTGGTAAGTGGGGTTCCTCAGGGTTCAGTATTAGGTCCTCTCCTTTTTAACATATTTATTAATGACTTGGAAGAATTGGAGTGTGGTGTCTCCATTTTTGCCGATTACACAAAGTTGTGCAAGGTAATTAAATCAGAAAATGATGTACTTTCCCTCCAAAGGGATTTGCATAATATAGAGGAATGGGCATCTAAGTGGCAGATGAGATTTAATATGAATAAATGTAAAGTTATGCATATGGGAAGGAAAAATAGCCATGAAATGTATAATCATAATTGAGTAAATCTATAGGTATCAGATATTGAAAGGGATTTGGGAGTGTTTCTGTGCAACCACCTAGGTAACAGTGCTCAATGCCAAGCAGCAGCTGCAAAGGCAAGTAAAATATTAACATATATTAAGAAATGTATAGAAGCAAGGGAAGCAAATATAATTCTGCCACTATACAAATCTCTAGTACGCCCTCATTTGGAATATGGAGTTCAACTTTGGGCACCACTACATAAAAGGACATGTTAGAGCTGGAAAAAGTACAGAGAATGGCAACAAAGATAATAAAGGGAATGGAGGGGCTAAGTTATGAAGAAAGACTAACCAAATTAAATTGATTTACTCTAGAAAAAAGGAGTCTAAGAGGGAATATGATTACCTTATATAAATATATCCAGGGCCAATACAAGGCTTTGTCAAGGGAACTTTTTGTGTCAAGAGGTTTTCAACTGACAAGGGGACATCCTTTGAGATTAGAAATTAAAAGATTTTGCCTTAAAGAAAGAAAGGGGTTCTTGACAGTAAGGTGGTTAATCTGTGGAATTCTCTACCGAAGGTGGTGGTGACAGTGGATTCGATAAATAACTTTAAAAAGGGATTAGATATATTTTTTTTTTAATAAAAATGGCATTAAGGGCTATCCTGGATAAATAGAGAGTATTGATCCAGGGATGAATCTGATCGCCAGTATCTGGGGTCAGGAAGGAATTTTATATTTTTTCCCTGTTGAGACAATTGGCAAAGTTTCACTGTTTTTTTTTTTCTGTTTGCCTGATCAATTAACAAAAAATCCCTGTACTGCAGATCAGAAGAGATCTAAAAAGGTTGAACTTAATGGACTAAAGTCTCTTCAACCTAAATTACTATGTAACTACTATGTAACTATGTAGTATATCTATTATAAAAATATTTTTTCTACATGGAATATATTACAATCCGAGTTGAATTTTTTTGGTGAAAATCAACACATGTACACACAGTAGTAGTATATTTGTATACAACACTATCTGATTACTAAACATCATCACCGGGAGACAAGACCAGCAAGCGAACCAGCAAGTTATGGTCAGGAGATCATCAAGCATTTGCGATTATAATACCTCATAGATATTGAGGTATTTAGTGGTGAGAGTTAAAACAATTACATAGTTACATAGTAATTAAGGTTGAAAAAAGACTTTCAGTCCATCAAGTTCAACCTGTTAAGATCTCTTCTGATCTGCAATATGCGGATTAGTTATTAATTAATTTGTTGATTAAATAATTATTAATAGTATAGTATTGGAGGATGAATAAAGAGTTAGTCCCTTAAGCTCAACCTTTTTAGATCTCTATTGATCTTTTTAATGTGGACTATTTATTATTAATTGTTAATTGATCCAGAGGAAGGCAAACAGAAAAAAAAAAACACTGAAACTTTGCCAATTGTCTCATAAGGGGAAAAAAAGTAAAATTCCTTCCTGACCCCAGAAACTGGCGATCAAATTTCTCCCTGGATCAATATTCCTTCGCTAGTTATCTAGGATAGCCTTGAATGCCCTCTTTATTCAAAAATATATCTAACCCCTTTTTGAAGTTGTCTATCGAATTCGCTGTCACCACCTTCTTTGGTAGAGAATTCCACAGTTTAACCACCCTAACTGTGAAGAACCCTTTTCTTTGTTTAAGGTGAAATCTTTTTTCCTCTAACCTCAAAGGATGTCCTCTTGTCAGTTGAAAATCTCTTGCTACAAAAAGTTCACTTGACAAAGCCTTATATTGACCCTGGATGTATTTAAATAAGGTAATCCAAGATTTCCAAGATTTTCCAGCATTTTAATGAAGTGACCTGTGCAAGGTTCTTGTGTGCTTTCTCTCCCCCATGCCTCTTCTTTTTATACTCATTTTTAGACACTCTAGTGGACAGCGTTCCCGGAGATAGCATGACCCTACCAAGACGCACAAAGATAAATACAAAAAAAAAGCGGTCAATCTATTCGGGACCATATATTTAGAAACTTGAGTGACTACCAACGAAAAATATTAACTAGTTTACTATATCTAGTGGCACCAGGTAATTTGAGAGCGCCGACTAGAAAACTGAGATTTGGTAATCCCATTGCTACCTTTATATATCTATTATAGTTACCATAATTAATTATTGCACACTGAGACCAATTTGCAGATAATAAAAGAACAATTTAGTTGAAAAATGATTTAGCTTAGTCTATTAATTTAGTGAGTGGAGTGGGTGGAGTGTTTTTGGGAAAGCTATGGTGAAACCAGGACCCGGTCAGACACACCACTGCATGCCAAACTGACTGAACCTAGAGTCTGAGGATTCATGGTTATGATGTGCTGGCCCTGTTAAGCCTGCAATGATGTCTGCCGCGTGACGCTCCTGTGACAGGGTCCCCTCTTGGGGTGTGACGTGCAGGACAGAGGAGAGGATCACAGCCTGTGCTGTGTGAACACCATTCATGAAGGCAGGCAATGGGAGCAAGCTATCACAGACATAGACACATTGAATACAGCCCCAGACTCTTTACCATTACTATACAGGTCAGTCAGGGTTTATGAGATACTGAAGACTGGTCCATTATGGTATTTGTATGATTTTAGCTATTATACTATTCTATGATTGTATGTACACCTATGAGGATAGTTTTAGAACTTGTTTTAATTTAATGTTGGAAATGTCTATACTTTTTAAATATATCTGTATATGTCTGTGCATTCTGAGCATCCAAATACAGTGGATATAAAAAGTCTACAAACCCCTGTTAAAATGTCAGGTTTCTGTGCTGTAAAAAAATGAGACAAAGATAAATTATTTCAGAACGTTTTCCACCTTTAATGTGACCTATAAACTGTACAACTCAATTGAAAAAAAAACTGAAATCTTTTAGGTAGAGGTAAGAAAAAATATAAAAATAAAATAATATGGTTGCATAAGTATGCACACCCTTAAACTAATACTTTGTTGAAGCACCTTTTGATTTTATTACAGCACTCAGTCTTTTTGGGGATGAGTCTATCAGCATGGCACATTTTGACTTGGCAAGATTTGCCCACTCTTCTTTGCAAAAACACTCCAAATATGTCAGATTGCGAGGGCATCTCCTGTGCACAGCCCTCTTCAGATCACCCCACAGATTTTCAATCGGATTCAGGTCTGGGCTCTGGCTGGGCCATTCCAAAACTTTAATCTTCTTCTGGTGAAGCCATTCCTTTGTTGATTTGGATGTATGCTTTGGGTCGTTGTCATGCTGAAAGATGAAGTTCCTCTTCATGTTCAGCTTTCTAGCAGAAGCCTGAAGGTTTTGTGCCAATATTCACTGGTATTTGGAAATGTTCATAATTCCCTCTATCTTAACTAAGGCCCCAGTTCCAGCTGAAGAAAAACAGCCCCAAAGCATGATGCTGCCACCACCATGCTTCACTGTGGGTGATGTGCAGTGTTGTTTTTCTGCCAAACATATCTTTTGGAATTATGGCCAAAAAGTTCAACCTTGGTTTCATCAGACCATAACACCTTTTCCCACATGCTTTTGGGAGACTTCAGATGTGTTTTTGCAAAATGTAGCCTGGCTTGGATGTTTTTCTTCGTAAGAAAAGGCTTTTGTCTTGCCACTCTACCCCATAGCCCAGACATATGAAGAATACGGCAGATTGTTGTCACATGTACCACACAGCCAGTACTTGCCAGATATTCCTGCAGCTCCTTTAATGTTGCTGTAGGCCTCCTGGTAGCCTCCCAGACCAGTTTTCTTCTTGTCTTTTCATTAATTTTGGAGGGAGCTCCAGTTCTTGGTAATGTCACTGTTGTGCCATATTTCCTCCACTTGATGATGACTGTCTTCACTGTGTTCTATGGTATATCTAATGCTTTAGAAATTATTTTGTACCCTTCTCCTGACTGATGCCTTTTAACAATGAGACCCCTTTGATGCTTTGGAAGCTCCTTGTGGACCTTGGCTTTTGCTGTGGGATGCGACTAAGAACATTTCAGGAAAGACCACCTAGAGCAGCTGAACTTTATTTGGAGTTAATCAGAGGCACTTTAAATGATGGCAGGTGTATGCTGACTCCTATTTAACATGATTTGGAATGTGATTGCTTAATTCTGAACACAGCTACATCCCCAGTTATAAGAGGGTGTGAAGACTTATGCAACCACATTATTTTTATTTTTTTATTTTTCTTCCCTCCCCCTAAAAGATTTTAGTTTGTTTTTCAATTGAGTTGTACAGTTTATAGGTCACAGTAAAGGTGGAAAAAGTTCTGAAATTATTTATCTTTGTCTGATTTTTTTACAGCACAGAAACCTGACATTTTAACAGGGGTGTGTAGACTTTTTATATCCACTGTATATCACTGTATACATATTGTATTAGAGTATCACTGCATTTAAGATTCTCATAGACTAGCATTTCTTATTATATTACTTATTATTATATTTATTCACATATACACTTTATTTATATTTTTAATAGACACTTTATACTATGGCTCTTGTGTATTGTTTCCAGGGTCAGTATTTACACTGTATTATATAGGTGATTTTACCTGTATATCTTTATAATTATATTTAATAAAGGGTATTATCCCTTAGCACAATTCCTTTAGCACAAGTTCACTGATTCATCTATATCACTCTTTATATTCATAGCATTAATCCTGTACATATGTATATATAGATTCTCTGGACTTATAGCTAACATTGGTATCCCATTATATACATTCCTTTTATTATTATATTTTAACTAGCGACTTGCCCGTCAAAAAATGACGGTCAATAAAATTTAAATGTTGTGAAATTTATTTGCAACACAAAATGAGTCTACTACATTTGTCCCTTTTTTGTTTCTAAAAAGAAATACACATTTCTTTTTATAACTTTTTATTTTTTGTAACTTTCAACTTATATTTCATAATCATTTTTTTTTTTAAAAACAATATAATAATATCTTAATTTTAATGCATACATATTGTACTTTTTAATGCATACATATTGTAAAGTGTAACATGAAATTTTGTAACAGGCAACTTGTATATTATACAATCTTTCAACCTTCTTTTAACAATACTAACACTTTTAAATAGATATTTATCACTTAGTAACTGCAGACTATATTAACTTAGAGTAAGTACATTTTTTTACAACTAATTTTTTTATTTTTATTTGTAACATTTTTGTTAAACTCTCGTTAAACTAAATTACCATTGAATTCAGAGGAAGGCAAACAATAAAAACCCCCATTCAAACTTTTGCAATTGTATCTTAGAGGGAAAAAAATTAATTCCTTCCTGACCCCATTAACTGGCGATCGGATTACTCCCTGAATCAATACTTTTCTAAATCTTATGAAATGATTCAACTACATAGTAACAATACATGTTTGCCTATAACATATCTCTTTAACAAACAGTTTTTAAACTTTTTTTTTGTGGGACCAATCATATGAACATGAAACTTGTAACCCATTTCAATATGTTTAAGGATGTTTAAGTTTTTTTTTTATTTTCTGTTTGTCTTTTATGCAAATATCACATAGCGTTTCCAAAGTGAAATAGTGGTCCCCTATTTAAAGAGTCCCAGAGTACTTACATTTTGTACTGGAAGTCAAACCACTGTTCTCTATGGATTTTTTTTTCCATTGTATATAGTTTGTTCTTGAAATGTTGTTTTTGTGCAATAATATTGAGTACCTTAAAATGTTGTCATAGAAATGAACCTACTCTACTCTATGTTTACAACACCTCATAGTACACAATGTTTTTTGTGTAAACGCATCCATCGTCTAATAAATGACCCTGACTTTCATTTTCGTCAACAGTCACTTTAATTTCGTTTGGATTGGTGCACCTTGAAAAAGCAACATAGAGTTGTCCATGTGCAAAAACTGGTTCCTTTAAAAAAATCCCAACAGACTTAAAAGTTTGGCCTTGTGATTTATTGATGGTCATGGCAAATGCCATGATAACTGGAAACTGTCTCCTTTGAAGGACAAAAGGCAAACCACTCTCGCTTGGAGCTAAATCAATTCTTGGTATAAAAACTCGGTCACCTCTATGGGTCCCAGTTATAATTTCTGCATGTATAAAATGATCTTTTAACTCATGCACAATTAATCTGGTGCCATTACAAAGTCCTTTTTTTGGATTCATATTTCGCAATAACATGACAATTGCACCTTTTTTCAATTGTAAAATATGTGGTGGCATTCCAGATGGTGTTAAGGAATTAATAAATTCGATACTAAAATTCGATTCACTCTCTTTATCATCAGCCAGAACAGAATCTGCACTGTAATAATTCTTCTGTGGTGCATTGATGTATTTTAAAATTTCATTATTTACATTCAAGGCATCGATATTTTTTGATGTTAATATCACTTTGTTTGCAATGTCTGAGTAATCCTCGTTATTAAGAGTGTTTAGAAATATGGCTGATATCAGTGATTCGTTGCAAACCATTTCTGATGGAATTCCAATAGTATCATTTGGTAAATGCTGTATTTCTGGATGTTTTCCTTCTCCGATTTTAATAAGCCAATCATTGAATTCATTTTGGCCTTCAGATCTCATATTTAATTCTAATTTGAGATGTGTAAATATTTGCCACAGTTTACTGGTCTTGATACATGTTTCAATGATCTCTGTTCTATTTCCGTGTGGCACAACAGGTAATGTTTGCCGAAAATCTCCTCCTAACAGCATCACCTTTCCACCAAATGGCAACTTATTATCCATCACTTCTTTTAAGAATCTGTCAATACATTGCAGTGCGTGACATGACATCATTGTTGCCTCATCTATGATAATTAGTTTCGTTAGTTTAAATTTTTTTGCTTGTATAGAATTGAGTCGAATATCTGACACTGATGTTTCCAAAATGGGAACTGGCAGCTTAAATCCACTATGAACAGTTCTACCACCATCTAACAAAAGTGCAGCAATTCCAGTTGTTGCAAATGGCATAGCTATCTGACTGTGTGATCGAATATAACTCATCAAACAATTGTAAAGATAAGTTTTTCCAGATCCACCTGGGCCGTCTAGATAGAAATACCGGTCTTTGACCATTTCATCATCTGTAGCATTTGTGATGGCCTGAAATGCTTCTAACTGTTTAGTATTTAATGTTGCCAGTTTTTCTTGTGTTTTTTGTTTTTGTAGCTCAGTGTCATAATCATCAAAATTAATGTCATCTATAAGTCCTGGATCCGGTAAATTAAAACTTGAACAATTTAATCCATGAGCAAACAATATTTCTTGAATTTCCAACAATGTTTTTAACAGAGCGATTGGTTCTCTGTAACGTTTCAAGAAGTCTTCTGACATGTTTAATTTAAATGTTTCCCACAAAGTGAAAGCATCAGGTACATTGCAAAATATGCATATGAATGCAAATTGTTGTCTCATTTGCTTTGGCATTTGACATAGCGCTGCTTCTTCCAGACACCTCTCCCATTCTGTATCATCAGCTATGAAATTTTGCTGTCTTGCAGCTAATAGGAATGTATCATAAACAATGTCATTGACTGTACGTAAATGCTCAAAACTCTGTGCACCGGGAACATGTAGCAGAAGTAATCTTAAGCTGAAACGTTCAATATCCCTTGGACTGACGGTATAAATGCGTGGTATAATTTTTTGTGCATCTCTTCTTCGTTCTTTCCATTGACCATTTACAAATACATAGTAATATGGTATCTCTATGTATAAAAATTGTCTGGCCTGCGTATCCTGACAGTTTAATTTAAACCATGCTATAAGTGTGGTATCTCTGTCTTCACTTTGACATAATGCAAGTCTTTCATTTCCTTGAGTAAAGCAAACCATCTGACTTTGAGGCAAATGTACAGCTAAGCGATAGATAGCATGTGACCGATCATGCATCTCAAATTTCAAAAGGCGCCACATTGCTTCAGGAGCACTAACATAGCGAGCATCTAAATAATTTGATAGTTCATCGTGTACAATTGGATTTTCGTTTTCATTTACAGCACCTTGTACAACAACAGTAGCTGCGTCATATCCTTTGTATATATATTTATACACATACTTAATTGATTTAATCGAAGTGCAAGCTTCTACATTGATGTGTGCATTGTACTTGATGAGCAAATGTGGATTGTATGGAACAACAAATCTATTATCAACCTTTTGGCCCCGGATAATAGCTGTTTCTCCTTGTGTTCTTTTATACAAAGGATATCCATCACAATTAGCATAAGTTTGCATTTGAAATTGTTTTGGGAATTCTTTTGTACATTTTTTATTTTCCATACATGGTGAATTAGGATTCATCTCTCCACATGGGCCATGAATCATTCTATGTGTAACAATCTCCCAAAGTTTTGTATATTTTTCTTGGTCTGGCAATTCGGCAGAAATGACTGAATCCACTCTCTCTGCAGTTTTCAACTTATCTTTTTCCTGCAGTATTAAAAGTATGTGAGCATGTGGCAGTCCTCTCTTTTGAAATTCAATAGTGTAAACAAATGCCATACATTGTCCAAATAATTTTGCTTTAGTGATATCATGTATTAATGAATTCAGTTTGATTTTAAATACTCTTGCCACTAAATCTGGTCGGTCAGATGTAGTTTGTCCCAAATACAAATTTTCCTTGATCTCTGGCCATTGGGGATTACACGTGAATGTAATAAATAAATCTGGTTTTCCAAATTTTGTGACAATAGCCATGGCATCATTATACCTTTCTCGCATATTGCGAGGAGATCCTTGGAAAGTTGATGGCAAAATAATTGCTCTTCCAGCTGGAATGTCTCTGTTTGCAGCTATTTCAGCCACATAATCCATTAATCCACAATACTGTTCAACTCGTAATTTTTTTTGTTGAAATTTAATGAAATTTAAATTATTGGCTTCAACTTGTAGATATGAATCAATAATCCATTGTTGAGTGAGTTTGCCTCCATGTAAAATTGGATTAAAGCAGTCACGGATAGCAGTTTGTGCAACTTTATATTCCAGCATTGAAACATTAGATCTAATGCGAAGTTTAGTATTGGGATAAGTTTCCAATTTTAATTTTGGTTCCCATCCAGGTTCACCATTTGGAAAGAAAATGGGATATGTCATTGGATCTAAATTACAACTTAATATATTGATGTTGATAAATGGTTGTTCTTCATTGCGTGGATATATTCTAATATCACGCTGAAAAGGTGGTTCACCATCCTCATTTTTAAACACCATAGCAACCTCATTTACTGTCGGTAAATTATATCTTCTTTGATCAGTGTTGCGATCTCTTTTTAACACCATATTTACTCTTGGTATAGGCAATAGATGTCTTTCAGCATGTTCCTGTTGTTCTTTTTCCAGCTGTGCTAATTGTTTGTATGCTTTACTATATGGGTTGTTTTGCATAATTTTATCCAGCTGTTCAAAGACTATGCGCAAACACTGTCTATTTTCTGGTAGTGTCATTCTTTGTTCCACAGCTTCCATCGTATCCAAGACATACAACTGTGCAAATTTCCTTGGCTCTCCTTCTTGTGGGTGTAAATGTGAAGTTCGGTGGTATATTTGACCTTGAATTTTGAAACAATAAGGACCATGTCCTGGTACATTTTCTGCTAAAGTTGCACCCATTGAAGCAAATGAAATTGCACTGTTATAAGACCTGATGTTTTGTTTGAAATTATTATAATTTGAAAATGTTGGATCACTCATAATACATTCTAAATAATATGGAAATGGATGTCTTAGTGGAAGTTTCACCTTTCCTTTCTGACAGCAACTAATGAAATTTCCATCAGTAGGTCTTTCCTTTATGAAATGATAGGCCCCACAAAACTGACAAAGCACATTAAGTAACCCACAATAATGAGTATCTACATGTACTACAGTATTGAACACATTGTCATGCATTTTTTCCACATATATATCAAACCCACTTTCTATATGTACATTGTTGTCATGTGTGTCTACATTTAAGTCATTCTGCACAATAGAATCATTAGACACTGGTTCACATAGATGTTTTTTTTTACTTTTCCTTTTTTTGCAAGGCCCAACAGACTCACTTTTGGCTTTCTTAGCAATCTTTCTTTTATTTAAAAGTCTCTGTTGATCTTCTTCTCTCAAGCGTTGTGAAGTTTCTGGTGTATGAGCATCTCTCCACCTTTGCTTCCTTTCCCTTGCCAATCTTCTTTTGCGTTCCATTTTGTCTTCTCCATTATCTTCCATTTTTTAATCTGTAATAGTCAATATAAATATTAATTAGTCTTTCTTCTTATTTTTGTGTACATATGTCTTTTTACTTTTTGGACTGTTACATTAAAGTTGATGAATAAACGTTATCCTTGTTTCCAATGAAATAAATGAAACCATTTTTCAAATTATTTTATTGACATATATTAAATTGGTAATAACTGGACATATATATTTATTATATCAATTATTCATCTTTCAATTCATTTTAAATCCTTCTTGATTCACTTCACTGCATACATTTTTTTTTTTTTTTGGCAAGTGCTTCTTCGTTTTGTTAAATGTTTGTATTGCTTCGTATTGTCTATTCAACTTTCCATAATTTTTTTTAACATATGCTGTTTTGATGTGTCAGGACCAAATTAAATATTTACCTGCAAAGACGGTCTTGATGTTGTTCAAAGGCTGCAAACGTCACACTGTGTGTTTATTCACTTTCCTTGATCAATAATCTGTAATTTAAATTTTAGAATCTTTGTATTATTTCACTTCACCCATATCATGAAATAAACATCAATCAAGAGACATATATTTTTATTCCTTAAAAACCTGAAAGCAAATTCTTTAATATGTTCCTATAGTAATGTAATACAAAACTGTTTTTGATATTACTCATTATTAATAATTAATTCATTAAATAAAGTGCATTATGAATGTTATTTTTAATTCTTTCACACAGGTAAGCACAATATCTAATGAATTAATTACTAATGTAATATACATTATTAATTAATAATTATATTTAATGTACATTATTAATTAATGCAGAATATATAAGCAATTATTAATTTAATGTACATTATTAATTAAATTTAAACTGAAAACATAAACATGAGTCTATCTGAGAATTAAATTATTAAAATCATGTACATTCTTAATTAATGAATCAATGTGTTTGTTTTCTGCACATTCTTAAACGCTAACATTTTTGATATTACTGTTTAGTAATAATTAATTAATTGTAGAAAGTACATTATAAACGTTATTTACAATTCTTTTACACAGGTAATTACAATATCCAATTAATTAGTAATGTAATCTACAATTAATTAATGTTCAATATATAACCAATTAATTTGTAATAGAATGTACATTATTAATTAATAATTAAATTTAATGTACATTATTTATTAATTCATGAATAAATGTGTTTCTTTTTTATGGACATTCTTAAACGCAAACTCACTTTTATATTAATGCTTAATTCATTAATTATTTAATGTACATTATCAATAGTATGGTCAATTGTTTCACACAGTTAAGCTCAATATTATATTTCTGTTAATGAAATAATGTACATTAATTTAATAGTTAATTGGTTATATTTTATTGATTATTAATTCTTAATTAAATAAAATACATTATGAATATTATTTACAATGTTTCACACATTTAAGCACAATATATAATCAATTAATTATTAATTTAATGTACATTATTAATTAATAATTCAATGTAATGTACATTAATAATTAATGCACAATACATAACCAATTATTAATTTAATGTACATAATTGTCCTTATTAAGTAACTAATAATATAGTAATTAATTAATGATACTTCTTAAAATGTACCTTTTGTAATTCAATGTTCCTGAATCAGTATCCTGAAGAGCTATCAATCTCTTTCGATTTTCCAGCATCCGAAAATGTCCAGTCACACTGTCATCACCTCAGGAAAAGGTGTCAGTAATGTGTCAATTGTGCCCTATATATAGGTTTTTGCGCGAGCCAAATGCATTGTTTTCGGCGGGAAATACGGGTGCGCGAGCGAAATGCATTGTTTTCGGCGGGAAATACGCTGTTGCTCGAGACCAATGTGTTGTTTTCGGCGGGAAATCGGAGTTGGCGCGAGACAAAGGCGGGAAATCGTAGTCGGCGCGAGGCAAAGGCGGGAAATCGTAGTCAGCGCGAGGCAAAGGCGGGAAATCAGAGTCTACGCGAGACAAAGGCGGGAACTCCGTGTTAATCCGGAAATGTGTGGTGTGCGTCTTATCGGATTTTCCGTAAGTGTTTTCCGTGGCTATAGTGCTGTAGCCTCGTTTTCGTTTTGTTCGGCCGCCATTTTTTCTCTCGCTTATTTTTTTTAAAGTGTCTAAACTCTTTTATTTTGCTTTAAATGAAGGCGATAGTTTTTGTTTTGAGGTCCAGGATGCTTCCTCTTGCTGTCGGTAACTTTTTTATTTATGTGTTGTGTGTATTTAGTGTGTTTTATCTTTTTTCTTGTCCGCGGGTTGCGTCCGATTTTTGCGATGTCGTAATGTGTCTTATACGCCGTCACGGATTATCCGTAATGTGTCTACGCCTTTTTTTTCGGCCGCCATTTTTTCTGTCGCTTATTTTTTTTTTTGTGTTTACATTTTTGTATTTTAAGGTAAATCAATGTGTAACTCGCTTTCTGCAGGTCGTGGATGCTCCCTCTTGCTATCGGTTAGGTTTTTATGTATGTGGTGTGTGTAGTTATTGTTGATTTTAATTTTTATGATAGGCGGTTTGCGGCCGTATTTTTTTACTACGTTTTAACGGCTCGCCTCGCTACGCGAGGCTCGCCGGACGATGAGCGCCTGCGGCGCTCATTGCTAAGGACGCCTCACGTTCTACGGGTTAACGGCTCGCCTCGCTTCGCGAGGCTCGCCGGGCGATGAGCGCCTGCGGCGCTCATCGCTAAGCCCGCTAAAGTTCTACGGGTTAACGGCTCGCCTCGCTTCGCGAGGCTCGCCGGGCGATGAGCGCCTGCGGCGCTCATCGCTAAGCCCGCTATTCGTACGGACCACGCAAACAGCGTGACGACGACTCGTAGCAGGACAATTATAATATGTGATACAGCGTGATTTAGTATTTTAAACTATTATTTAATTTGATATGTTATTCTCTCTTTTTAAATATATTGTATAGTTTTCAGAAGGTGTAAAAATGATTTAGCTTAGTCTATTCAAGCCAGGGGTTCCATACTTTATTGTAATTTTAGTTATACTCAACAATATATGGAGTGAGGTATGCATAGTCCATAGAGTGCATCATTGGATAGTGGGAGCCCACAGTAGATTGTCACTTACTGTTGATGTATTCACCAATATAGGGAGTGAGGTAAGTGGATGAAAGTATGTGTAGAGTCCATAGAGTGCATCACTGGATGATGGGAGCACAAGGGAGGCCATTGCTTACAGTTGATGCATTTACCAATATACAGGGAGTGAGGTAAGTGGGTGAATATATTTGTAGAATACATAGGGAGTGAGGTAAGTGGGGTGAATGTATGTGTAGAGTCCATAGGGAATTAGTTGTGTAGAGTCCATAGAGTGCATAAGTGGATGGTGGGTGCACAGAGGAGGACATCACTTACAGTTGTATTTAACAAAATAGGGAGTGTGGTAAGTGGGTGAATGTATGTTTAGAATACATAGGAAATTAAGTAAGTGGATGAATGCATGTGTAGAGTCCATAAGGATTGAGGTAAGTGGGTTATGTATGTGTAGAGTCCCTAGGGATTTAGGTAAGTTGGTTAATGTACGTGTAGAGTCCATAGGGATTGAGGTAAGTGGGTGAGTGTACGTGTAGAGTCCATAGGGATTGAGGGAAGTGGGTGGATGTACATGTAGAGTCCATAGGGACTAAGGTAAGTTGGATTTCATGTACGTGTAGAGTCCATAGCGACTGAGGTAAGTGGGATGAATGAACGTGTAGAGTCCATAGGGAGTGAGGTAGTGTGATGAATGTACGTGTAGAGTCCATAGGGAGTGAGGGGAGTGGGATGAATGTACATGTAGAGTCCATAGGGCATGAGGTAAAGGGGGTGAATGTAGAGTCCATAGAGTGCATCTCTGCACAACCTGTGCTGAGCTCACAGTTTACTAGTAAAAAATAATAAATAATTCCTTTTTGTGATATTTGTACAGATCTGTATTAGATATTACTTATAATTTATTGCCATCATATTCATGTATCACTAATTCAGAGCATGGAGAGAATGTTTATTTATATTAATAATAATGGTGAATCATGATGTGGGATAATGTGATTATATTTTGACAATAAAGCTGAAGGATTCTGTTTGTATCTGTTCACATCTATACATAAAGTTGCATTGAAACGCATTGACGTTATACGCAATAGCGTGCCGCGTCATCGCGCCACGTCCAAAGCGCATTGAATTTGGAGGGGTTTAAAAAGCCCTACTTATCTTAACTTCATTAGCCCATGAGTAAGCCCAACAAATGGGTGAAACGGACAGTCTGGAATCTTGGCAGGATCTGCCACATTAGAGCATTACTCAGCTACAAACTGGCCTGGTTAAACCGAAAGTATTGCGTCCGTGATGTCTATATGGACTAGCAGAAGTCCATTTATATGCCATACATAATTTATGTGCAAGGCATTTCTGGATATATAAATCTACTTACTATATCTCCTCTTCATTATATGTATATGGAGTTAACAGACCACTGCACAGCCTTTTTCTTTATTTTTTTTATACGTTGCTTTTTAAATATAGTGCTTTCTTCTTTTTATAATCCAATGATTAGCAGTACTTGCTACATATGAAGATTACTAAAATGATCTGTATGCAACTTATTGGATTTGCAGGATGGGTTTGTCGAATTTTAGTACAATATTTAGATGCATGTCTGTAACTCTACTGCCTATATTCCATCTATTTACTTCCATACACTGTATTGTTTTTGATGGTTAATGCATACATTTCTATTTTCCAACTAGGACCTATAGATGTCCAATTAATGTTGGTACTATTGATTCAAGCACTGCCCCCCATTTCTTAAAATTCACAGCGGTGCATTTTTTCTATTTTATTATTCCCTTAAATAAACATTTTCTCCTTAAATATTTAATGTTAAGCACTAGGGATCTAAAAAGTCATATACTTATTTAATTCAGAGCATGAACACAAATACATTATTATGTATTACTACTCACCTGTACTGGGATATGAATGGGTTCCCATCTGGTGAATAGACTTCTCCTCTCTCTCATATTCTCCCTCCTCATTAATTAATTCAGGATATAGATTTCCATCTTGGGGTCCTGTTAGTCACAAGAGAGAGAGGCCTCTGGATTTGTACAGATTTACACAACTATCTGACAACAAATATACACAAAAACAGATCCTATGGGTAAATATACAGATTGAGGTTTTTTAGTTTTACTGATTATCAATTTATGGCCAATGTGATAATCTCTGTATATATAAAAATAAATAAACGGATGTAATAAATTGAACAATATTATTAATACATTTATCCTGGACATTAGCTGTGTGGCTGTGTTAGAGCCTGGTATCGACTGATTTAAATAATTACTGGCAAGTACCAAATTACAGACCCTTACTAAGCTCTCTGAGCCATAAATTACTATACGGAGCTGCATAAACAATGCTGTATATCTCAGGATTATGTACTATAGCTATTGCAATGTATAGACAGTTTTTAATCCTCTTTCAGATAAAATAAATGTATTGTTAGGGTGACAGTGTAACGTTATAGAATGTATTATTAATGATCTTATTGTGTATTAATTCCTCACCTTCCCTGATATTCCCAGGACTCTCCTCCTCCTTCATCTGCTGCTGATCTCTTATATTCAGCTCTTCTTGTTCAACTTTGGAAACAACTGGAGGCTTCACATCTAAAGGTCCTACAGATATAGATAAACTGATTATAGACTTTCACCATTATAATTATTTACTATCAATCTAGTGTTTGTGTCTTAAAATCTATTTAAATCACCTTTATAATGAGCTGCGATGTGTGTAAATCTTCTTGGGTGAGAGATGAAGGAAAAATACACCTCAATAAGGACTGAAGTAAGTGATAATTGTCCATAAGATATTACTCACCTTCACAAATATCTACAGGAATTTCCTCCTCTTTAATGTCCCGGGGACTCCTCATATTTGTCTCTTCTTCTAGGACAGATTCTGCGAGAACTTATGGTGTCACTCTCTGTACATATAAACATGACACAGTCACATGATGGGATTTGTTACATGTCTTTATGGTCAGTACAAATAAACATAAGACTGTCACACGCTGGGATTTGTTACATGTCTTTATGGTCTGTACAAAAAAACATGAGACTGTCACATGCTGGGATTTGTTACACGTCTTTATGGTCTGTACAGATAAACATGAGACTGTCACACGCTGGGATTTGTTACATGTCTTTATGGTCTGTACAAATAAATATAAGACGGTCATACTCTGGGATTTGTTACACGTCTTTATGGTCAGTAAAAATAAACATGAGACGGCCACACACTGGGATTTGTTACACGTATTTATGGTCTGTACTAATAAACATGAGATGGTAACATGATAGGATTTGTTACACGTCTTTATGGTCTGTACAAATAAACATGAGATGGTCACACGCTGGGATTTGTTACACGTCTTTATGGTCTGTACAAATAAACATGAGACAGTCACATGCTGGGATTTGTTACACGTCTTTATGGTCTGTACAAATAAACATGAGACAGTCACATGCTGGGATTTTTTACACGTCTTTATGGTCTGTACAAATAAGTATAAGATGGTCACACGCTGGGATTTGTTACAAGTCTTTATGGTCAGTACAAATAAACATGAGACTGTCACACGCTTGGATTAGTTACACGTCTTTATGGTCTGTACAAATAAACATGAGACTGTCACACGCTGGGATTTGTTACATGTCTTTATGGTCTGTACAAAAAAACATGAGACTGTCACATGCTGGGATTTGTTACACGTCTTTATGGTCTGTACAGATAAACATGAGACTGTCACACGCTGGGATTTGTTACACGTCTTTATGGTCTGTACAAATAAATATAAGACGGTCATACTCTGGGATTTGTTACACGTCTTTATGGTCAGTACAAATAAACATGAGACGGTCACACACTGGGATTTATTACATGACCAGACCCCAATCAGTCCCCAGGACTCTGATGTGTCAGAGATACATATAACTTATTATTATTATCTTTATTTGTATTGCTCCAACATATTCCGTAGCGCTGTACAGGGGTTTAGTACATGGCAAAAAACAAACACCTTAAAGAATGGAGGGCCCTGTTTTTGAGCATATAATCAAATGTACATAGTGCTTGTTTCCAAGACACGGACACACAATTGAAAACTCGCAAACTTACAATCTAAGGGTTTAGGTGTGATACAAGAGGGTGACAAATACAAAATGGCAACGTGAATGCAATTTGTTTAGTCAATTAGAGGGGTCTGTGTGTTGTACTGTAGGTTGTGGGTGTGAGTGTTATTAAGCTGTGGAGTGTGCAGTTGTAATTATAAAGGCTGAAGGTGGTATGATTTTTTAAATAGGTGTGTTTTTAGTAATTTTTTAAAGGTTTTGATGCAGGAAGATAATCTAATGGAGCGAGGCAAGGAGTTCCAAATAGTAGGGGCAGCACGAGAAAAGTCTTGAAGACGAGAGTGAGAGGAGGTGATGAGAGAGGAGGAAAGAAGAAGGTCGTTAGCAGAACGAAGGGGCCGGTTGGGAAAGTATTTTGAAACAAGAGCAGAGATATAAGGGGGTGCACTGTTGTTGAGGGCTTTATGTGTTAGGGTCATGATTTTAAATGTGATTCGGGAAGCTATGGGAAGCCAAAGGATTGATTGACAGAGAGGAGCTGCAGATACTAATCACTTGGCATTGAAGATGAATCTAGCAGAGGCGTTCATTATGGATTGGAGGGGAGATAGACGGGAGATGGGGAGGCCAGCAAGGAGGGAATTGCAGTAGTCGAGTCGAGATATGATGAGAGAGTGTATTAGAATTTCAGCTGTGTCTTGTGTAAGATAATGACGGATTTTGGAGATGTTTTTTAGGTGAAACTGACAAGATTTAGTTATCGATTGGATGTGAGGAATAAAAGAGATGGTGGGATCCAGTAGAATCACAAGACAACGGGCCTGGGAGGTGGGAGTGATGATGGTGTTGTCAACAGTGAGAGATATTTGAGGAGTGGAAGCTGTAATAGAGGGTGGAAAGATTAGGAGTTCACTTACATACACTTATTAAATGGCTTATCTCTGTCTCCAGACATGAAGTGAGAAGATCTCACCTCTAGGTCTCACATAAATCTATCTTAGTGGGAGGGTCCACGTGGTAGGAGGTGTTCTGCTTAACGTGTAATGTAATGACTTGCTATATATATACATAGGGAGGACATTAATACCTCACAGAGATGAGTATAGCTTGGGAGAAATATTTAAGAGCCAGCCGTACAAAATTCCCACTCCTGTTTTTGTTGGGCTCAGACATTTGTACGGCTGGCTCCTACATATTGCTTTCAGTTTTTCTGTAACAACAGATTTGCTCATCTGTATGTTCTCACTAAGGGCCTGGGAAATGAGTATAATGTTTTTGAGTGGAAAAAATGGTGATTAATATATATAAAAGTTTTCACTACATCATATACTGACTGATGTAAGCAAATTAATATTTATAGAGAGAAAGATTCAGAACAAATACACAAGGTGAGATCTGGTCTGATATATAGATAATAAAACACACCCACATCACAGGGTAGATATGTATGATCTGTTTTCATGTATTGGGGTTTACACACATGGAGCTCTACTGATGTACACCCTGTATATATATATATATATATATATATATATATATATATATATATATATATACATACTGTGAGCTCCCAGGCGCTCATTGAGAGGCTTGCACAAGGAAAATCTTTGCAGGGTATGGCGATGGTCGCCAACTGCGACTTGGCCAAAGATCGCAGGCTCGCAAAGTGCGGCTTATCCACACGTTACGAGCCTCGCCGTTGTGAAACTCTCAAAGGGCGCCTAAGCTGCAAATAGCGCATGTGCAGTGTGTTTCCCACCCTTAACGAGCAAAGGCCCTCATTGCGAGGCTGGCATGGAAGAGGGAATGAGAGAGAGGAGGGGAGAAGCGGTAGGCAGGACACCTTTGGTTCTCATTGCAGGGCTTGAAAGCGAGAGGGAAGGAGAGGAGTAGAGGAGGTTGAGAGATACAGGGGAGGCAAATACAGGAAGGTAAGAGGCATATGGGAGGGAAAGGTGGAAGAGATACAGGGGAGGGAGAATGAGGCAAAGAGGCAAAGAGACAAAGGGGAGGGGAGACTGGAGGGTGACATGGAGAGACTGGGGATGACATGGAGAGAATGGGGGATAACATGGGAAGACTGGTGGATAACATGGGGAGACTGTGGATGACATGGGGAGACTGTGGATGACATGGGGAGACTGGGGGATTACATGGGGAGACTGGGGGCTTACATGGCGAGACTGGGGGCTTACATGGCGAGACTGGGGGATAACATAGGGAGACTGGGGGATAACATAGGGAGACTGGGGGATAACATGGAGAGACTGGGGGATAACATGGGGAGACTGAGTATGACAGGGGGAGACTGGGGGATAACATGGGGAGACTGAGTATGACAGGGGGAGACTGGGGGATAACATGGGGAGACTGAGGGATAACATGGGGAGACTGGGGATGACATGGGGAGACTGGGGATGACATGGGGAGACTGGGGATAACATGGGGAGACTGGGGATAACATGGGGAGACTGGGGATAACATGGGGAGACTGAGGGATAACATGGGGAGACTGGGGATGACATGGGGAGACTGGGGATGACATGGGGAGACTGGGGGATAACATGGGGAGACTGGGGGATAACATGGGGAGACTGGGGGATAACATGGGGAGACTGGGGATAACATGGGGAGACTGGGGATAACATGGGGAGACTGAGGGATAACATGGGGAGACTGAGGGATAACATGGGGAGACTGGGGATGACATGGGGAGACTGGGGATGACATGGGGAGACTGGGGGATAACATGGGGAGACTGGGGGATAACATGGGGAGACTGGGGGAACACATGGGGAGACGGGGATACCATGGGGAGACGGGGATAACATGGGGAGACTGGGGGATAACATTGGGAGACTGGGGGATAACATGGGGAGACTGGGGATGACATGGGGAGACTGGGGGATAACATGGGGAGACTGGGGGATAACATGGGGAGACTGAGGGATGACATGGAGAGACTGAGGGATGACATTGGGAGACTGAGGGATGACATGGAGAGACTGAGGGATAACATGGGGAGACTTAGGGATGACATGGAGAGACTGGGGGATAACATTGGGAGACTGAGGGATGACATGGAGAGACTGAGGGATGACATGGGGAGACTGGGGGATGACATGGAGAGACTGAGGGATAACATTGGGAGACTGAGGGATAACATTGGGAGACTGAGGGATGACATGGAGAGAATGAGGGATAACATGGGGAGACTTAGGGATGACATGGAGAGACTTAGGGATGACATGGAGAGACTGGGGGATAACATTGGGAGACTGGGGGATAACATGGGGAGACTGGGGGATGACATGGGGAGACTGGGGGATGACATGGGAAGACTGGGGATGACATGGAGAGACTGGGGGATAACATGGGGAGACTGGGGGATGACATGGAGAGACTGGGGGAGAACATTGGGAGACTGAGGGATAACATTGGGAGACTGAGGGATGACATGGAGAGACTGAGGGATAACATGGGGAGACTTAGGGATGACATGGAGAGACTGGGGGATAACATTGGGCGACTGGGGGATGACATGGGGAGACTGGGGGATGACATGGGGAGACTGGGGGATGACATGGGGAGACTGGGGATGACATGGGGAGACTGAGGGATGACATGGGGAGACTGGGGGATGACATGGGGAGACTGGGGGATGACATGGGGAGACTGGGGATGACATGGAGAGACTGGGGGATAACATGGGGAGACTGGGGGATGACATGGAGAGACTGGGGGATGACATGGGGAGACTGCGGATGACATGGAGAGACTGGGGGATAACATGGGGAGACTGGGGATGACATGGGGAGTCTGGGGGATAACATTGGGAGACTGTGGGATAACATTGGGAGACTGAGGGATGACATGGAGAGACTGAGGGATAACATGGAGAGACTGAGGGATGACATGGAGAGACTGGGGGATAACATTGGGAGACTGGGGGATAACATGGGGAGACTGGGGGATGACATGGGGAGACTGGGGGATGACATGGGGAGACTGGGGGATGACATGGGGAGACTGGGGGATGACATGGGGAGACTGGGGATGACATGGAGAGACTTGGGGATAACATGGGGAGACTGAGGGATAACATGGGGAGACTGAGGGATAACATGGGGAGACTGGGGATAACATGGGGAGACTGGGGGATGACATGGGGAGACTGGGGGATGACATGGGGAGACTGGGGATGACATGGAGAGACTGAGGGATAACATTGGGAGACTGGGGGATAACATGGGGAGACTGGGGGATGACATGGGGAGACTGGGGGATGACATGGGGAGACTGGGGATGACATGGAGAGACTGGGGGATAACATGGGGAGACTGGGGGATGACATGGAGAGACTGGGGGATGACATGGAGAGACTGGGGGAGAACATTGGGAGACTGAGGGATAACATTGGGAGACTGAGGGATGACATGGAGAGACTGAGGGATAACATGGGGAGACTTAGGGATGACATGGAGAGACTGGGGGATAACATTGGGAGACTGGGGGATAACATGGGGAGACTGGGGGATGACATGGGGAGACTGGGGATGACATGGGGAGACTGAGGGATGACATGGGGAGACTGGGGGATGACATGGGGAGACTGGGGGATGACATGGGGAGACTGGGGATGACATGGAGAGACTGGGGGATAACATGGGGAGACTGGGGGATGACATGGAGAGACTGGGGGATGACATGGGGAGACTGGGGATGACATGGAGAGACTGGGGGATAACATGGGGAGACTGGGGATGACATGGGGAGTCTGGGGGATAACATTGGGAGACTGAGGGATAACATTGGGAGACTGAGGGATGACATGGAGAGACTGAGGGATAACATGGAGAGACTGAGGGATGACATGGAGAGACTGGGGGATAACATTGGGAGACTGGGGGATAACATGGGGAGACTGGGGGATGACATGGGGAGACTGGGGGATGACATGGGGAGACTGGGGATGACATGGAGAGACTTGGGGATAACATTGGAAGACTTAGGGATAACATGGGGAGACTGAGGGATAACATGGGGAGACTAGGTGATAACATGGAGAGACTGGGGGATAACATGGGGAGACTGAGTATGACAGGGGGAGACTGGGGGATAACGTTGATTATGTAGTCCTTTGTAATAAATAAATAATTAGGCTAAAACGAACATTTACCGGACAGACCTATAGGTAGATGTAGATAGATAGACAGAGATACATATAGATGTGTGTATATTATAATATCATTATGTGACAGTATCTGTTCCTGTCTTTCTCCCATTCGCACCTGGTAACCAGTCACAGTCACAAATAACCTTCCGTATTACCTGATCAGTAATTGGATCATTAATCACTTTATTTACCTGCTCAAAGCTCACACACACTCACACATACCGGATCCGCTCTAGGCCACAATCGCGGGCAAAGAACCGGAAGTGAAAGTACCGGAAGTCCTTACACTAAACTTCAAGTCCCAGAACGCCCAGCAGCACAATCAGCAGCCACTCGGCACAATAGAGAGCAGGTCTCTAACGTAATCTTGTTTCCATGGTGACGCCGTGTAGATAAATCTGACGCTCACTCTGCATATACATATGTAAAAATAGGACTGATTTTTGTTGTATTAATCTGCCCAACAATAGTGATGTCATCGTTTGTCCAATTATTTTATTTGTCAGGGCAGTAGTCATGTGATTGCACCACTGTAATGTGTGTGTTGCTGCCACTGTGTGTTAAATGTTTGAAAATCATTTACAGCAACCTGGTACATTGAGGAACATCTTGTTACTAAAAATGTAAATAAATATTTTGCATCTATCCCTCTTTGCCTGCGCATTTCTTGTGCAGCACTGACAGCTGCAGTTACAGGTGCAGTCCGCCAGAGGGCGCTGTGAGTTTTCAGGCACAGTCAAGTTCCAGGGAAGGTCAAGATCCTGACACGGCGCATCTCTACGGCGTTGATCCGACAGTGAGGCCATAGCTATGTTCGGCGCAGGCACTCGGCCCCCCAGCACCTCTGATAGCTCAAGGCCTCTTCTTTTGTCGCAACTTATATGCTAAAATCGGCAGCACCATCCGTTGGCCGGTGGTGGAACTGCAGCTGTCAGATTTTGCGATGGTGAAGAGGGAAAGGACCAATATTTCTACTCCGTACTTGAAGGATGAGCATGAAGAAATATTAATATATGTTCTAAGGCCTAACCACTGACAGGAACAGTCCAGTATATCTAGGAAGATGTGGCTGTTAATGAACTAGCATCTAGATTATAAGTACTCCAGGATACTCAGATTCATATAGATGGCAGATATTCAGATTTATTATGTTCACCATATCCTTATTTTATATGAGGATTACATTTTTCTTTCACATGTGGGCAAAATAGTTTTGGTTCCAATTACATTCATTGTACTTTTTCTTTACACACAGTCCCCTGAGAAAAATGGAGACAGTTGTATACCCACACATATGTCACTTTGCCATTATATAAAGAAATGTAATGCCATTATACTCATTAGCATGCTCACTGAGTACACTATCCCCTGAGAACAATGAAGCCAGTTATATACTCGCACATATGTCACATTGGCACAGTTAAAATTATTTTATAACTAGCGACTTGCCCATCAAAAATGATGGCAATAACATTTTAAAACTGGCAATACTGTTTGCCACACAATGCGAGGCCCTCTGACTTGCGGGCCTCACTCATCGCCATCCTCACAATGAGCGTCTTCGGCCAACCCACCACTTTCATGCTTTGCACTGAGCACCTTCGATACTCATTGCAAGCCTCTCCCTCCTCTACTTTACGTTGCGCAAGCCACCTAAAGTAGAGGGGGGGAGGCTCGCAATGAGCACCTTTGTCGGTCATCCGGAGCCTTCGGCGCTTTTTGCAAGCCTCTCTCCCCTTTACATTACGTCCTCCTCTCCAATAAGTGACTTCTTGGTATTATACACCTTTAAATCCAATAGATGCCGCTGAAAGAACTATTTCCATTGTTGTCATTTACCCTTACATCCAGCAGATGGCACTGTAAGAATACAACTTATATATCAACATCCAAACGATGGTGCTATATAAAGTTCAGTTATGACTCCTTAGCGCCAATAGATGGCGGTATAATGATTCAGTAATGTATTATTTTTTTGTTATTATTTATTATTTTATTCGAAAAGGGGAGGATAGAACAGATCTCATTTGTACTGGGGCACACCCTGTTCTGATCTCAATGAAATGGGCAAAAACATTTTAAAATATACATTTTATTAAATAATTTATTAAAATCCCGGTTGATAAAAATAAAGAGAGACACAGTCGGACCTACTAATCGAATATTATATGAATATCTTTTGGTATCAAAAAATGATCAGCATACATTATAAACGCCTGAAAGTGTTGGTGTTTAGAGAGTGACTAAAACAAAAATATATATGTACCAGTCAGTAAAAAGTGACTGGTGGAAAAGTGAAGGTGCTGAGTGCTAAAACTGCTGCAGTAAGGCGCTGCAGTGAAATATTGCACTATCATGCGATATAAAGTGCAATTAATAAGGTGCTGACGAGTTGCTCTTAATTGGCAACATAAATTGTTGCAAAGGTGCATACTAATACTAATGTCAGCATCGGTATAAATATGAGCTATATTGCTTATATTGAAATGCTGTATAAAAAGATGTCTCAATAGAGAATAATTCTTCTGTTAAATTCCTCCCATTACCAAACCCCCTCCTAAAATTCTATATGAAGCTGCGCAATTCAGCTATTTGGCATATTCAGCAGTTGAGGGATTGGGGCATTAGGCTATGGTCCATGTGGAACGCTGCGTAGATGCTAGTTAGTGACATCATCAGATAGCGTACAGCATACTGCATCATTGCAAGCCCTGCGCTGAGCTCCTTTGGATCTCGTATTTGTAAGTGCTGCGGGTCGTATGTTTTTTTCTAAGTTCCTTTTTCCTTTTTGCAAAGTGTTACGGGCCGTAATTTCTCCACTGGATTTTGGCAAACTGCTACGGGTCTCGCATTGTGAATTGTCTAATTCTGTTAATCTGTAGTCCCACGGGTCGTAGGGATGAGTTCCTACGGCGCTCATCTCCACCAGTGCAGTAAGCGCCTTCGGTTCCTTCGGCGCTCACTGCCTTATTCGTGCGGGGTCGTAGGGATGAGCGCCTAAGGGATGAGCGCCTTTGGCGCTCCATGTCAGCAATTGCGGCCCTCGCAAAGCGTTCGCAATAACCCACAATGCTCACAACTATATATGTGACTAGATATAGAATTTAGTATTGAGATGATGGAAAATAAGATGATTCACATGGCATCCACCTATTATATCTGTAACACATTTTATTATTATTTTTCATTTTTCACAGGCATAATTTTTTCACTTTTCCACAAGTAACACATAATTGAACTTGAATTATGACAATAATAATCACACATAAATCATAATTTTCATTATTTATTTACAAAATGTGCACTGTCCCCTGAGAACAATTTGTAGACAGTTGTATACTTGGGTCACTGCGCCATTATATAAGGTAATTTAATGTCATTATATTTATTAGCACACTCACTTAGTACACTGTCTCCTGAGACAATGGAGACAGGTATATACCCACACATATGTCACTTTACCATTATATAAAGGAATTTTATATCATTATATTTATTAGTACTCTCACTTAGTACACTGTCCCCTGAGATTAATGGAGACAGTTGTATACACACACATATGTCACTTTGCCATTATATAAAGGCATTTTATCACATATAATAGGTGTCAAACTGCGATTTGTCGTCACGTTTGCGACAAATCGCAGTTTGACAGCTACGACCATTTGCAAAAAGCCCTGCGCATGGGAAGAGGGGAGAGACACACAGGGGAGGAGGGGAAAGGCACGCAGGGGAGGAGGGGAGAGACACACAGGGGAGGAGGGGAGAGGCACACAGGAGGAGGGGAAAAGGCACGCAGGGGAGGAGGGGAGAGACACACAGGGGAGGAGGGGAGAGACAGACAGGGGAAGAGGGGAGAGACACACAGAGGATGAGGGGGAGAGACACAGGGGAGTGAGAGAAGGGGGAAGAGACACAGGGGAGTGAGAGGAGGGGGAAGAGATACAGGGGAGGAAGAGGGAAAAGACACAGGGGAGGGGGGAAAGGCGCAGGGGAGGTAAATGGGGGGAGACACAAAGGGAGGGGGGAAGAGGCACACTGGAGGTAAATGCGGGGGGAGAGACACAAGGGAAGGGGGAAGAGACATAGGGGAGGGAGAAGAGACACAGGGGAGGGGGAAGAGACACAGGGGAGGGGGAAAGAGACACAGGGGAGGGAGAGGGGGAACAGACACAGGGAGTGGGGAACAGACACAGGGGAGAGAGAGGTGGGGAAGAGACACAGGAGGGAAAGAGACACAGGGGAGGGAGAGGAGGGGGGAGGTACATAGGTGAGTGAGAGGAGGGGAGGAAGAGGGAAAAGACACAGGGGAGGGGGAAAAGGCACAGGGGAGGTAAATGGGGGGGGGAGAAACAAAGGGAGGGGTAAGAGAAGGGAGCAAGAGAAGAGAGGAAGAGACACACGGTGGAGGAGAGGAGAGGCACATAGGTGAGGAGGCGAGATACAAACAGCGGAGGAGGGGAAAGGCACACAGGGGAGAAGGGGAGAGACACATAGGGGAGGAGGGGAGAGGCACACAGAGGAGGAGGAGGAGGGGAGAGACAGACAGGGGAAGAGGGGAGACACATACAGAGGAGGAGAGGGGAGAGACATACAGGGGAGGAGGGTAGAGACACACACAGGAGGAGGGAACAGGCACACAGGGGAGGAGGGGAGAGAGACACACAGAGGAGGAGGGGGAAAGACACACAGGGGAGGAGGGGGATAGACATAGGGGAGTGAGAGAAGGGGAAGAGACACAGAGAAGTGAGAGGAAAGGGAAGAGATACAGGGGAGGGAGAGGAAGAGGGTAAAGAAACAGGGGAGGGGAAAAGACACAGCGGAGGTAAATGGGGGGAGAGACATGGGGGGACAGGGAGAAAAGAGACACTGGGGAGGCAGAAAAGACACATAGGAGGAAGAGGGGGGAAGAGACACAGGGAGGGAGGGGAAGGCTGAAAGAGACACATGGGAGGGAGGGGGAGACACAGGGGAGGGAGGGTGGAAGAGGGGGAGGGGGAAAGATACACAAGGAGGAGGGGGAAAGTGACACATGGAGGGACGGGGAGAGAGACACAGGGGAGGGGGAAAGGGACACAGGGGAGTGGGAAAGAGACACAGGGGAGGAGGAAAGAGACACATGGGAGGGAGAGGGGGAAGGGACACGGGGAGGGGGCAACAGACACATGGGAGGGGGAAAGTGACACAGGAGAGGGAGAGGTGGGGAAGAGACACAGGAGGGGAAAGAAACACAGGGCAGGCATGGGGGGAAGAGACACAGGGGTGGGGGAAAGTGACACAGGGGAGGGGGAAGAGACACAGGGGAGGGTGAAAGAGACACAGGGGAGAGGGAGGTGGGGAAGAGACACAGGGGAGGGGGGAAGAGTCATAGGGGGGGGGGAAGAGACACAGGGAAAGGGGGAAGAGACACAGGGGAGGGGGAAAGTGACACGGGAGGGGGAGACACAGGGGAGGGAGGTAGGGAACAGACACAGGGGAGGGGGAAACAGACACAGGGGAGGGAGAGGTAGGGAAGAGACACAGGATGGAAAGAGACACAGGGGAGGGAGAGGAGGGGGAAGAGACACAGGTGAGTGAGAGACGGGGGGAAGAGACAGGGGAGTGAGAGGAGGGGGGAAGAGACTGGATGAGAGGACGGGGAATAGACACAGGGGAGGGAGAGGAGGGGGGAAGATACACGAGGGAGGGGGAAGAGACAGAGGGGGGACAGGGGAAGAGACACAGGGGAGGGAGAGGGGTAACAGACACAGGGGAGGGGGACAGACACAGGGGAGGGAGAGGTGGGGAAGAGACACAGGAGGAAAAGAGACACAGGGGAGAGAGAGGAGGGGGGAAGAGACACAGGTGAGTGAGAGGAGGGGGGAAGAGACAGGGGATGAGAGGAGGGGGAAGAGACACAGGGGAGGGAGAGCAGGGGGGAAGATACACATGGGAGGGAAATGGGGGGAAGAGACATGAAGGAGGGGGAAGAGACAGAGGAGGGATTGGGGAAGAGACACAGGGGTGCAGGTAGGAGACACAGGGGAGGGGGGATAAAACACAGGGGAGAGGGGATAACACACAGGGGAGGGAGAGGGGGAAAGAGACACAAGGGAGGAGGAAAGAGACCCATAGGAGGGAGGGGGGTTAAAAACACAGCGGGGAAGGAGACACAAGGGTGGGAGAGCAGGGGGGGAATGGGACACAAGGGAGGATGTAGACAAGGAAAAGACACAGGGGAGGGGGTAAAGGCACACTGTAGGTAAATGCGGGGGGAGAGACACAAGGGAGGGGGAAGAGACACGGGAGGGGGAAGAGACACAGGGGAGGGAGAAAGAGACACAGGGGAGGGAGAGGGGGAACAGACACAGGGAGTGGGGAACAGACACGGGAGGGAGAGGTGGGGAAGAGACACAGGAGGGAAAGAGACACAGGGGAGGGAGAGGAGGGGGAAGATACACAGGTGAGTGAGAGGAGGGGAAGAGACAGGGGAGTGAAAGGAGGGAGGAAGAGACAGGGGATGAGAGGAGGGGGGAGAGACACAGGGGAGGGAGAGGAGGGGGGATGATACACATGGAAGGGAAATGGGGGAAGAGACACAAGGGAGGGGGGAAGAGACAGAGGGGGGATGGGGGAAGTGACACAGGGGAGCAGGGAAGAGACACAGGGAAGGCGGGATAAAACACAGGGGAGGGGGGGATAATACAAAGTCAAGGGAGAGGGGGGAAAGAGGCCCATAGGAGGGAGGGGGGTTAAAAACACAGGGGGAGGTAGGAGACACAAGGGAGGGAGAGGAGGGGGAAATGGGACACAAGGGAGGAAGTAGACAAGGAAAAGACATAGGGGAGGGGGAAAAGGCACAGTGAAGGTAAATACGGGGGGGAGACACAAGAGAGGGGGGAAGAGACATAGGTGAGGGGGGAAGAGACACAGGGGAGGGGGAAGAGACATAGGGGAGGGGGGAAGAAACACAGGGGGGGAAGATACACAGGTGGAGGGGGAAAGAGAAACAGGGGAGGGAGAGGGGGAACAGACACAGGGAAGTGGGGAATAGACACAGGGGAGGGAGAGGTGGGGAAAAGACACAGGAGGGAAAGAGACACAGGGGAGGGAGAGGAGGGGAAAGATATACAGGTGAGTGAGAGGAGGGGGGAAGAGACAGGGGAGTGAGAGGAGGGGGAAGAGACAGGGGATGAGAGGAGGGAGGAGAGACACAGGGGAGGTAGAGGAGTGGGGATGATACACATGGAAGGGAAATGGGGGGAAGAGACACAAGGGAGGGGGGAGGAGACAGAGGGGGGGATGAGACACAGGGGAGCAGGGAAGAGACACAGGGGACGGGGGATAAAACACAGGGGAGGGGGGATAATACACAGTGGAAGGAGAGGGGGGAAGAGACACAGGGGAGGGGGAAAGAGACCCATAGGAGGGAGGGGGGTTAAAAACACAGGGGGAGGAAGGAGACACAAGGGAGGGAGAGGAGGGGGGAAATGGGACACAAGGGAGGAAGTAGACAAGGAAAAGACACAGGGGAGGGGGAAAAGCCACAGGGGAGGTAAATGGGAGGGAGAGACACAAGGGAGGGGGGAAGAGACATAGGGGAGGGGGAAGAGACACAGGGGAGGGGGATAATACACAGGGGAGGGAGAGGGGGAAAGAGACCCATAGGAGGGAGGGGGGTTAAAAACACAGAGGGGGGAAGGAGACACAAGGGAGGGAGAGGAGGGGGGAAATGGGACACAAGGGAAGAAGTAGACAAGGAAAAGACACAGGGGAGGGGGAAAAGGCACAGGGGAGGTAAATGGGGGGAGAGAGACACAGGGGAGGGGGGAAGAGGCGCTCATTGCGAGGCCAAGTAAAGTAGAGGGGGAGGCTCCCATTGTGTAGCAAACAGCATTTCCAGGCTTCACTTTTTATTGCCGTCATTTTTGACGGGCAAGTCGCTAATATCATTATCTTTATTAGCACTCTCACTTAGTACACTGTCCCCTGAGAACAATGGAGACAGGGGGAAGCACAGTTAAAATCAATGATGTACTTGTATATATGACGTGGAGAAGTAGATTTTGTTCTATTTCTAGGAAATTCTTTTGCTCCTTTTCTTTTAAATATAGGATGATGCATCTATTGGTATGATATATCCATTCTCAATGATTAATTAAAGATAATTTTGTATGGAAGTTGCCTAACTTATTTATTTCTCTTGTAATAATAAAGATAGGGCCATATATATGGTTCATACTTATTTGTTAAAACTATCTATATAGAGCTCTAATTAAATAATTACCTGTAAAGATTATCCATACAGAGTCAGAATATCAGAAGAGTCATACATATCTACTAACCACCAAGGAGTCACATACACTTCTTTAGCCACATACAGCCTTATTAAATTGCAATTCAGCCAATTGAATAGGGCTCTATATAAGCACACAGCATATATTTTTACAGAAGTTTTTAGTTAGTGAACTTCTATCCAAAAGCAAGGTCTTTACTAACTAAATACTTCTGTAAAAAAAATATGCTCTGTGCTTATATAGAGCCCTATTCAATTGGCCGAATCACAATTTAATAAGGCTGTTACTCCTCCGTCTCACAGTTAATATAGCTGCTGATTTATGATCAAGGAGCTCATTAGGATATCCCAGGTTATTACGTGGTTGGAGTAATAGATGATTTATGAAGTAATGAATTAATAACTAAATTCGCCCTTAAAATAATTTGGACTAAGATTATGGAGATTGCTTCTTCTATTGTAAAGGTTATACTTCTTCCATCTATGGGTATATATCATTGAACTATCAAAAACACAACATAGATGGCTACAATGTTTGATGCTCTCCACAAAGAGCCACATCGCCAAAAAATGGAAGACAACAAAACTTCAAGAAATCATCACTAAAATAAATGTAATAATGATTAATGAAATATTGACCCACATAATCTTCAATACCTACCAAACATTCTTAGAAACATGGGAAATTTGGCTTAACACCCCGCATTAAATAAAAATTAATTAAGACGACAAAATATATTACACCCGAGAAAAGGAATGGTAAATGCCAATCATCTAAAAAGGTTGCTCTCGGATTTTGGGAGTTGATAATGGAAACTAGATGGATAAACAATAACAAAAATGGGTTGGAAGTCCACCTGGAAACATGGACTCTAAACTCATCCCAGAGATGGACAAAAGATGGAACTATATCTCAATCAAGGGAAATTATCCCCTTCCTTCTCCCTTGTTATTTTTCTTTTTCTCGCTTCCCTTTTGGTTCATGATCTAGATCATTCATATATAACAGCTTGTTTTACTCAACACAATTTAAAGAAAAAGAGGAAAATGGATAGATAATCATAATCCAACAAAAATGACAGCAACAGAAATGTGTAGTTTAAAGATTCTTTTAACATTGCTATGTATGACATATGTTCGATATCTGTTTGAAAGTTAATGCATTTCTTGATGTTATGATGACAATAAAAAAATTATTGTTTAAAAAAAAAAAGAGAAGAATCTTGGGTTGTGGGTGGATCAGAAAGACAGACTGACAGCGTATACTGACAGCTGGTAATAAGCTAAATGTTCCAAAAAGCTTCAATTATTACTTATTTTAGGTCTCCATTTTTTTCCTCTGCTAACAAGAGTAAACTAATGAACTTTCCATACAGGAATTACAATACAACATTGGTTTTAATGTCTTATTTATCTGCACAACTCTGACTTCAACAATAGTGAAGAAATGGTGTGGACATTATATTACATTGTTACATAGTTACATAGTAATTAAGGTCGAAAAAAGACTTTCAGTCCATCAAGTTCAACCTTTTAAGATCTCCTCTGATCTGCAATATGCAGATTCAATTATTTTATTATTTATTTTATTTTATTTTTAATTATTAATTAATCCAAGAAAGGCTAACAGAAAAAAAAACAAGTGAGACTTAGCCAATTGTCTCAAATGGGAAAAAAATGAATTAATGCCTTTCTAAAAATGTATATAGTGATGCAATGTTCACCTGAATGAAGTCTCTTAGCTGATACATATTGTTAATTTTACCCACTTATAACCTTTTCCTGGTGTATATATACTGCTTCCAAATCATTAATAATGAACATGTCCTCCACCCACAAATATTTGTTTGCTAAATTAAACACTTTCCTCTGCCCACCCCCACCAACTGCTCTTCCTGCCTCAAGACTTTGCCAGACACTATGAAAATAACATTGAAAAAACCCCCAGAAAACTCTCCTTTCAACCTGGCTCACCATCAACAGTTTTGTTGAGAGGATGGTGCATTTGAGCCCAGTCCCGTATCCACTATGAACACTTTTGGCATTGTATCTGAGGGCAAAGTCTGTAGTCTACTATCAGCCTCTCACCATAGAAGTTGTCCACATGATCCTTTTCCATAACAGTCAATTCCTTCTCTAACACTTATCTCGGTTTTCACACATCTATTCAAACTTTCTATAAACACTTGCAAGTTTCCAATACACCATAAACCAGTTGTTTAGAAACCCTCAACTGACTCAACCTATGAACCTATTTCTCTACTCCCCTGGCTTCCAAACTGTTTGACCAAGTCATCTACAACCGTCTTAGTCAATTTATTGCATCCAAATCTCCTCTTAACCCATTCAATGTAGGTTTTAGCATTACAACTCCAAGGAGACAATTCTCATTAAAAGTCACCAATTAATTCCTCACCACCAAGTCAATAGGTCACTTCTTTATTCTAATTATCCTGGATCTCTCTGTTGCCATTAATACAGTTCAACATCCTTTGCTATTCCAAATTCTCCAATCGTATATGGTTCACATCCTACTAAGAAAATAAAAAAATAAACTCAAAGGAGTACACCCTCCCTTGGTAAACTAAGAAAATAATTTGGATTTCAGTATCAACTATATGCTGATGATATTAAAATCTTCCTATCCCCCTCTCTTCTAGCAATAAAAGCCAACCACCTTGCAAGCATATCCTCCTGGGTTTCCACCCATAAACTAAAAGTCAGCTCCTCATCTAGCCACTCTCTACTACAGCTTCCACTCCTCAAATATCTCACACTGTTGTCTTGGGTTGCACTGGATTCTGCCCTCTCTTTCTTTCTTTCAATTCCCCACATACAATCAATAACACAATATTATAATTTTCACCTAAAAACATCACTAAATAACATCACAATCTTACACAAGACACAACTACGTTTTTAATCTATTTTCTCATCATATCTCACCTCAAATATTGCAGCTTGATCCTCATGACCCACTTGTGTCTACTCCAATTCATAATGAATACCTTCACTAGACTAATCTACCAGTCTAATGCTCAGTGTCAGAAGCGCCTCTCTGTCACGCCACTGGTTTCCTATAGCCTCAAGAATAAAATATCTGCTCTTGTCTAAAAAGAATCCCCAACTGCCCTCTATGCTCTGCTAATGACCTTCTTCCTCCTTCCACCTCTTTTATCGCCTACTCTCACTCCTGCCTTCAGGACTTATCACGTGCTGCCCCTACTCTAAGGAACTTGTGCATCTGTGTAAAAAAGCTAATCAGCCAAAACATGCACAACTGCACACTCTACATCACACCTCACACCTACAAACTATAGTGCAACACAAAACCATTTCCACTTGTTTCATGACATTCTATTTCTTTTTGTTAACTGATTCTGCCAGTTACTGTCAATGGAAGCTCTGATTTTTGAAGATGCCATATTCCTATTGTGTAGATAGGCACTTTCTGTGCAGTCAAAGTTTCCTTCCACCTCATGAAGTTGATCATATAGCAGCATAATTGCATATACAGTGTAATATAATAGAGCCTATTTTGACCTCCCCCCCCCCCCCCCCCGTACTTTATGCGCCTTGCAATGATCGCCTTCAGACTATCCACACCTCAACTTTACGGGCCAAAGGTGCTCACCGCATACACAAGCGGTGACTTTGCGAGCGGTACAAACTCTGTCACCCCTGTGTCTCTTTCCCCCTCTCCCTCCCCTGTGTCTCTTTCCCTCCAATCCCGCAGTGACATTTGCATGCACGGCTTATGCTGCGCATTGTGCATGAACAACACGCAGCGCGCTGGTAATTGCGAGTTGTCGCTAGCCCATAACTTTTAATATAGCGTGACGATTCGTAATTACCACAACTATATGCTTTACGGGAATACAAGGAAATCAACAAGGCAGCAAAAGCGCGATTAGACTGGCTAAAATAGAAAATGAAAAATTAATTGCAAAAGGGAGGAAGACTAACCCTAAAATATTTTTTAAGTATATTAATGGGAAGAAGGCGAGGAAGGAATCGATAGGACCATTACAATGTGACACAGGCTGTCTGATAATTAGTGACCAGGAAAAGGCAGATGAGCTAAACAGGTTCTTTTCTTCGGTATACACAAGGGAGGTACCAGTGGTTGGGTCACAGGAACATAATGGGGCTACACTACCTTTGCCAAATAATTGGTTAACGCAGGAAGAAATCTAAAAGAGGTTGGGAAAAATAAATGTTAATAAAGCCCCGGGTCCTGATGGAATACATCCAAGGGTACTAAGGGAACTGGGTTCTGTAATAGCCAAACCATTATATTTAATTTTTCAAGATTCACTCAACACAGGGTCTCTACCAGATGACTGGAGAAAAGCTGATGTGATACCTATATATAAGAAGGGAGCAAGAGCAAATCCGGGGAATTATAGACCAGTGAGCCTCACTTCTGTAGTGGGGAAGCTTTTAGAAGGGTTAATAAGGGATAAAATACAAGAATATATCTATTTGAACAGGATTATAAGTAGGAGTCAACATGGATTTATGAGGGATAGGTCATGTCAACCAAATCTAATTAATTTCTATGAGGAGGTTAGTAGGAACCTGGCAACTCAGTTGATGTAGTCTTTTTGGATTTTGCAAAGGCTTGTGATACAGTGCCACATGGGAGACTATTGTGCAAACTAAGGGATACAGGAATTGCAGTAAATATCTGCTCATGGATTGAGAGCTGGCTAAAAGACAGGAAGCAAAGGGTTGTTGTAAATGGAACATACTCCGATTGGTCTAATGTGGTAAGTGGGGTTCCTTAGGGTTCAGTATTAGGTCCTCTCCTTTTTAACATATTTATTAATGACTTAGATGTAGGATTGGAGTGTAGTGTCTCCATTTTCGCTGATGACACAAAGTTGTGCAAGGTAATTAAATCAAATAATGATGTGCTTTCCCTCCAAAGGGATTTACATAAAATTGAAGAATGGGCGGCTAAATGGCAGATAAGATTTAATACGAATAAATGTACAGTTATGCATCTGGGAAGGATAAATAGCCACGCAATTTATAATCTTAATGGAGCAAATCTAGGGGTATCAGATATTGAAAGGGATCTGGGAGTGCTTGTGGACAACCACCTAGGTAACAGTGCTCAAAGCCAGTCAGCAGCTTCAAAGGCAAATACAATATTAGTATGTATTAAGAAGGGTATAGAAGCCAGGGAAGCAAATATAATTCTGCCGCTATACAAATCTCTAGTACGCCCTCATTTGCAATATGGAGTACAATTTTGGACACCACTTCCCAAAAAGGACATGTTAGAGCTGGAAAAAGTACAAAAAAGCGTTACAAAATTAATAAGGGGAATTGAGGGGCTAAGTTATGAAGAAAGACTAACAAATTAAACTTATTTTCTCTAGAAAAAAGTTGTCTAAGAGGAGATATGATTACATTATATAAATACATCCAGGGTCAGTATAAAGATTTGTCAAGGGAGCTTTTTATGTCAAGAGGTTTTCAACTGACAAGAGGACATCCCTTGAGGTCAGAAGTAAAAAGATTCTACCTTAAAGAAAGAAAAGGGTTCTTCACAGTAAGGGTGGTTAATCTGTGGAATTCTCTATCAGAGGAGGTGGTGACAGCGGATTCGATAGATAATAGCAAAATAGTACAAACTGTTACACACGCTTTAGAAAATGTATTACTTACAAGTGACTAGCCCGTCAAAAATGACGGCAATAAAATTTGAAGTCTGGCAATGCTGTTTGCCACACAATGCGAGGCTCCCCCGGGCCTCGCGATGAGTGCCAATACATATTTATCCAAGGTGTGATTTCCTAAGGCATTTTGTGGGTTCCTTTCGGTCCTCCAAATTTAATTAAGACTTATTTACACTGATCAAGGGATGGTGTTGTTGCAATTATTTGGCAAATGGAATTACTAAGACACAGGCTGTGACAATTTTGTAGATTTAATAAAACCACACACCCTCTAATCAAGACCCACTCAATTTAATTAAGGTTCATACAGATAGATAGACACATAGATAGATAGATAGATAGATAGATAGATAGATAGATATAGATAGATAAATAAATAAACATCCATCCTGCAGACATTAAGCTAAACACAACACACAGATAGATAGATAGATAGATAGATAGATAGATAGATAGATAGATAGATAGATAGATAGATAGATAGATAGATAGATAGATTGAGATATAGATAGATAGATATATAGATAGATAGATAGATAGATAGATAGAGATATATATAGATATATATCGATAGATAGATAGATAGATAGATAGATAGATAGATAGATAAATAGATAGATAGATAGATAAATAGATAGATAGATAGATAGATAGATAGATAGATAGATAGATAGATAGATAGATAGATAGGTAGGTAGGTAGGTAGGTAGGTAGGTAGATAGATACAGAGGATCAAGTCGCTAGCCTACTATCATCCACTCGCCTCACTACCTGTCCTCAGGATCCTATTCCACCTCAGCTCATCTCTCCCCTCTCGACCACACTAATCCCAGCTCTCACACATATTTTCAACCTCTCCCTTACTACTGGCAGGTTTCCATCTTCTCTAAAACATGCCATAGTTATACCCATCCTCAAAAAGTACTCATCTGACTCTGACATTGCTTCTAACTACCGCCCTATCTATCTACTTCCCCTGGCTTCCAAACTGCTGGAGCGGCTCATCTATAACCGCCTTACCAGCTTTATTTCCTCTAACTCCCTTCTTGACATCTTCCAATCCGGCTTTTGGCCCCAACACTCCACTGAGACAGCTCTCACTAAAGTCACCAATGACCTGCTTACTGCCAAGTCAAAAGGTCACTTTTCAATTCTACTTCTTCTAGATCTCTTTGCTGCCTTTGACACAGTTGACCATCCACTTCTACTCCATATCCTCTCCTCCCTCTGTATTCGAGACACTGCTCTATCGTGGTTCACTATCTCCTTTTCTGACACCTCTTCTTCTTCTTACCCCCTGTCTGTTGGTGTACCGCAAGGATCAGTCGTAGGCCCGCTCCTCTTCTCCATCTACACTTAATCACTTAATACCCTCATAAACTCTTTTGGGCTGCAATATCATCTCTACGCAGATGACACCCAAATCTACCTCTCAGCACCAGATCTATCCCCCTCTCTTCTAGCACACATCTCCAACTGCCTCTCTAGTATATCCTCTTGGATGTCCACACAAACTCAACATGTCTAAAACTGAACTCCTAACCTTCCCACAAGGTGCTTTAGGGAAAGTACCATGGACACTGGATTCCAAACTCAAAGACAGGGCCCTCTTTGCCTTGCTATTTGTTAATTTGTATGTATCCTTGTTTGTGGGTTATTGCGAGTTGTGGTTGCACTTGTGCTCGTTGCCCATGCGCAACCTGTAAATTTTAACATCGCATGATGACAACTCGCAATTATTACAACTATATGTAATACAGAGGGATGGGAGTGGGGCTGTCTGTCTGTCAAGTCTGTCTGTGTCTGGTTATCAGGTGCGAGTGAGATAAAGACAGGAACAGATACTGGGATAAAATTATATTATAATATATATAATACAGAGTGATGGGAGTGGGGCTGTATATCTGTGTATCTGTCTGTCTATATGTGTGTGTGTGTGTATATATACAGTATCGCACATGTGACAACATTGAAGAAATGACCCTCTGCCACAATGTGAAGTAGTAAGTGTACGGCCTGTATAACGGGGTAAATTTGCTGTCCCCTCAAAATAACTCAACACACAGCCATTAATGTCTAAACCGTTGGCAACATATGTGAGTACACCCCTAAGTGGAAATGTCCAAATAGGGCCCAAAGTGTCAATATTATGTGTGGCCACCATTATTTTCCAGCACTGCCTTAACCCTCATGGGCATGGAGTTCACCCAAGCTTCACAGGTTGCTACTGGAGTCCTCTTCCACTCCTCCATGATGTTAGAGACCTTGCGCTCCCCCACCTTCCGTTTGAAGCTGGCGCACAGATGCTCAATAGGGTTTAGGTCTGCAGACATGCTTGGCCAGTCCATCACCTTTACCTTCAGCTTCTTTCGCAAGGCAGTGGTCATCTTGGAGGTGTGTTTTTTTGGTCGTTATCATGTTGAAATACTACCCTGAGGCCTAGTCTCCGAAGTGAGGGGATCATGCTCTGCTCCAGTATGTCACAGTACATGTTGGCATTCATGGTTCCCTCAAGGAATTGTAGCACCTCAGTGCCGGCAGCACTCATGCAGGCCCAGACCATGGCACTCCCACCACCATGCTTGACTGTAGGCAAGACACACTTGTCTTTTTTACTACTCACCTGGTTGCCGCCACACACACTAGACACCGTCTGAACCAAATAATGTTATCTTGGTCTCATCAGACCACAGGACATGGTTCCAGTAATCCACATGCTTAGTCTGCTTGTCTTCAGCAAACTGTTTGCGGGCTTTCTTGTGCATCATCTTTAGAAAAGGCTTCCACACTACACAAACACAATACATCAAGAGGTGCTCCCGCACAGCCGAACGACTATGGAGGAAATCACGCTCTTCTGCAGATAGTGTATTATAACACTACTAGCGACTTGCCCGTCAAAAACGGGGCAATAGAATTTGAAGCCATGGCAATGCTGTTTGCCACACAGTGTCAAGCTTTTTGTACTCTGAGAACCTTTGGCGCTTATTGCAAGCCCTGTGCTGAGCACCTTTGGCGCTCATTGCGAGCTTCTCCTCTAGGGGGAATTTTGCTCCTCTTAGCACCTTCGCTGCTCATCACAAAGACAGATACATATGTCTCTATTTTTTTTAAATAATAATCAATTAGTTACTTAATAAATTAATATACTTTACCTATTTGTAATTAACATATCCAGCAATCAATAACCTAAAGAGCTAACAATCTCTTTTTGTTTTAACTGACAGAGCAATAAAATTTGAAGCCATGGCAATGTTGTTTGGCACACAATGTTAAGCTTTTTATACTGTAAGGACCTTCGGCTCTCATTGCAAGTATCGCGCTGAGCGCCTTTGGCCTCTCCTCGCATGTCCTTTGGCTCCTCTCAATAATTTTTTAAATAGTAATTAATGAATTAATTGAATAATAAATGAATATAGTTTACCTTTTTCTAATTAATATATGTAACAATCAATAGCCTGAATAGACTGTGCATTAGAAGTAGGCTGCGTGCGCGAGGGCAAACTGTTGTTTTATTTGTGTAACGCGATACTGTAGATGCGTAATGTTGTTAGTTGCAAGTTAGGATTGTAAAATAGCGTTTTTTGCTACGCAGTTCGCGAGCATTTGCCGTCCTTTGTACCTCGTACGTTCCTGGGTGAAAGTGGTAAGTGGTTGGCGGTGTTTTGCACAGTCCAGGGTCGTGTAGCCTCATTTTCATTTTGTTTTGCCGCCATTTTTTTTCTTGCTTAGCCAATTTTCGAGTGCAGAAACTCGGCAAAACCGACTTACATTCACGTTCCACCTCACTCCAAATGTTCTGGCTCTTCCCCCGTATTGTGTGTGATGTTTTTTTTTTTTGTATATTTTATGTTTTTCGTTTTTTTTTTTGCTTTGCGCTGCTCGACCGTTAACTTTGTATTTTTCCTATCTTGTATATTTTTTTTTCTAAGTCCCACATTTCAGAATTTTTTCTAAGTCCTGCGTTCGTCAACTGCTTCCAGCCTAAGGCGATCCCGCTTTTCCTAATTGTTTTGAGGCTAAGTCCCGCGTGTTTCATTGCCTCCACTGCACGCCTCGCTTTGCGAGGCTTGCAGGCAATGAGCGCCTTCGGCGCTCATTGCCCAAGAGATGCAAGTTGTAGTACCATAACGGTTTGCCTCGCTATATAAGGCTCACAGACGATAAGCACCTTTGGCACTCATCGGCCAAGTGCTGTGAGTTTTAGTGCCTTAATGGATCGCTACGCAAGGCTCGCAGGCGATTTCTCTCAACAATCTCTTGCCTCCTCATCTGCTCTTCTCCCAATGACCTCATGCCTCCTCCTCTACTCTTCTCCCAATTAACTCATGCCTCCTCCTCTGCTCTTCTCCCAATGACCTAATGCGTCCCCCCCTGCTCTTGTCCCAACAACTTCTTGCCTCCTCCTCTGCTTTTAGCCCAATGACCTCATGCATCCTATTCTGCTTTTGTCTCAACAACCTCTTCTATCTTCCTTTGCTCTTCACTTAATGACCTATTTCCTCTTCCTCTGCTCTTCTCTGAACAATCTATTGCTGCCTCCTCTGCTCTTCTCCTAATTACCTCTTGCCTTCTCCTCTGCTCTTCTTCCAGTGACATCTTGTCTCCTCATCTGCTCTTCTCTCAGCAATCTCTTTAATCCTCCTCTGCTCTTCTCTGAATAATCTCTTGCTGCCTCCTCTGCTCTTCTCCTAATGACATCTTGCTTCCGCCTCTGCTCTTCTTCCAGTGACATCTTGTCTCCTCCTCTGCTCTTCTCCAAGTGACCCTTTTTCCTCCTACTTCCTACTACTGCTGTTCGGCCAGTACCCCATGTCTCCCCCTCAGCACTTTCTTTCTCCATTCCTTTCCTATCTATCTTTCATGGATTTGCTTTTGTCTGTGTCTTCCTTCGCACATCAAACCCTCCACAGTAATAACAAAGTCATATTCCATATTCCAATCTCCTGACTGACGACGGAACAATTTGAGGACTAACGCACACCTCAATTTCTCACTCCGGTTCGTGACTTTTTGCATTCTGTATCTCAGAGCCCAGAAAACAGTTCAGATCTGAGCATCCTTTCTGAAAGGCAGGCACCATCAGACCCAATTTCTTAGGGTATAAGAAGCACACTCGAACCCTTGAATAGTTCAACAAAGCAAATTTAGACAACACTGTTCCTTAGTGAGTCAAATCAGACTGGCCACACTTTATTTTTAAATACACATTTTCAGATATCACAAAAACACCTTCCCCCAGTTTTAGCCCATCCTTCTGGGCACACTAGGGCTTGCTGTGCCCCCCACCCACATGATTTTCAGATGTATAGAGGGGTCTAGCTTTCTTCAGACAGGGCAATACCTATCCAGGGTTATCTGTTTAAGTCACTATTAACCCAGGCCTGTGTTTTGCTCTCCTCTTATAGAGCGCCATAAAACTAGCTTCCTCATTCATGGCTGAAGACAGAGGATGTACGCATGGTCGGCTCTTGGTAGTCATAAATCCACATAAATTCCTGTAGAATCTTTAACCCTTTGTCCCAGATGTGACTGCATTAACTTTATATTATACTAGCGACTTGCCCGTCAAAAAATGACGGTCAATAAAAGAAAGTGTTGAAATGCTGTTTGTCACACAATGTGATTGTACTGTGTGCCTCAAGTAACCAAATTCCTCAAAAAGCAGAAATCTACATGACATAAAATATGAAAAACTAAAATCACCAAAAAACAAAAATGTACATTACAGAACAAAAAAAAAAAACCTAAGTGACCAAAATAAAAAAGGAATATTACAGAAAATAAAAAAATACATTACAACCTCCCGTCACTACCACATTTTTTAACAAATTACACACCTGAAAATGAAATAAATACATATAATACAATACAATACAATTAAATAAAATACAATACAATTAAATAAAATAAAATACAATACACCCCTATGTAATATACATGCCACTATCAAATATACATGCCACTATCTAATATACATGCCACTATGTAATATACATGCCACTATCTAATATACATGCCACTATGTAATATACATGCCACTATATAATATACATGCCACTATCTAATATACATGCCACTATATAATGTAATATACATCCCACTATGTAATATACAATACTATCTAATAATACATCCTCCTATCTATCTATGTAATATACAATACATGCTATCTATATATATATAGCTACCCTAATTGTAAACTACTCTAAAATAATTAAGACCACTTACCTTTGAGATGTTTCTTCAGATCAGCAACCTACGGTAAAAAAGATTTAAAAAATTAATACAACACGTTTACATGAAATAACTAAACATTCTAAACATTGTAAACATTGTAAATATTCTAAACATTCTAAACATTCTAAATATTCTAAATATTATTCTCACCTTTCCAGCATGTCCCGTTCCAGCATGTAACGTCCCAGCATGTCACGTCCTCCATGTTCCGTCGGCCATCTTTGCTTGTCAGGCGATACTCCTGTAAAAAAAAACATTCCATTAGTAAACATAAACCAAATTTAAATAAACACAATCTACATTATACTTACCTTTCCGAGATGTCTCCGGCCTCGTGGCATGAAGCAAAAAATAAATAAAAACGACACACATCCGCCCTGGCGGATGTCCCCGACACTAATGACCTTCCTATGGAGTGTTCCAGAATAAAATTGGCAACGGCGGGTTCCGATTGGCTGAAAAGGCTGTCTATCAAATTTAGCCAATGAGAAGACCCCATTTGTGAACCAATGGAAAAAGTATACGCCCCAATATACAACGCTGATTGGATAACACACCTATCCATGTTTATTTGAACCAATCCTAAGGCTTTATTGCCATCAGCCAATCACAATGGAATATACCCCCACGTACTGATTGGTGAAGACATCTGCGCCTTCTCATTGGCTGTAATATTGATTGATATTAACAATAGCCAATCAGAATGCGCAATCATTCATCAATCAGTACGTGAGGGTGTATTCCATTGTGATTGGCTATTGTCAGTGCAACCAATCAGAATGTGCAGAGGCTCCAACCAATCACCCTGTGATTCCATTGTGATTGGCTGAAGGCATCTGCACCTTGTGATTGGTTTAAATAAAGATTGACAGGTGCATTATCCAATCAGAGTGGTATTTTAAGGTGTATCCGTTTGTGATTGGTTCACACATTGGCGCCTCCTGATTGGGTGAATTTGATAGACATCGTTTTCAACCAATCAAAAGGCGCCATTGCTTCTTTTCTTCCGGAAAAGTCTCCTGGAGCCTCATTAGCGTCGGGGATGTCCAGGAGTGCAAATGTAAGTATACTTTTTTTTTTTTTTTTACAGGGCGTGGCAGAAGAGGATCCGGAGGAGGCCGGAGACATCGCAGGGAGGAAAGTATAATGTAGATTATGTTTATTTTATTTAGAGGTATGTCTATTAATGTTGTTGTTTTTTTAACAGGTGCCGCGCCGAAGAAGGATTTAAAGAATGCCGGACGGGACATGCCGGAAAGGTGAGTAGAATATTTAGAATGTATAGAATGTATATACTGTATAGAATGTATAGAATGTTTATTTTAGAACTGTAAACGTGTTGCACTATTTTTTTTTTCCGTAGATAGCTGATCCTAAATGAAATCTGCAAAAGTAAGTGGTCTTAATTATTTTATTTTAGCTTAGACTTAGATTAGTTAATATATAGATAGCATTTATTGTATGTTAGCTAGGGGTATGCGTTTTATATAGATAGCATAGGATGTAATGTATATTAAATTGTGTTATTTATTTAGATAGATTGGGAATGTATTATTATATAGATAGGATGTATATTAGATTATGCTATTTATTTAGATAGATTGGGTATGTATTATTAGATAGATAGGATGTATATTAGATTATGCTATTTATTTAGATAGATTGTGTGATGTATATTAGATAGTGTTGTATTGTATTGTAATTGTATGTAATTGTATTGTAATTGTATGTATTTGTATTGTATGTATTTGTATTATATGTATTTGTATTCTATGTATTTCCTTTTCAGGTGTGTATTTTTTTATTTTTGTAGTGAGGGGGGGTTGTAATGTTTTTTTTTTTCTGTAATGTTCCTTTTTTTATTTTTTGTGACTTAGATTTTTTTATTTTGTGTAATGTAGTTTATTTTTTTTGTGAGTTAGGTTTTTTTATTTCATGTAATGTATTTTTTTGTGTGTGACTTTAGGCTTTTTTATTTTCTGTAATTAGAGTGGTGGGGGTTAATAGGGGGTAGGTAGTGTAGATGTTAATAGGTTAGTGTAGAGGGTGTTTAGTTGATATTTAATGTTTAATTGGGGGGGTCTAGTGCAGTATAGTGTTTATACTTAGTGTCATGATGGTCCTTGAGGACCATCATGGCACTTATGTGGTTAATGTAGTGTTGTAACAGGCCCATAATGGTGTTAATATACCCTTATGGGACTGATGGGGTTAAATAGAGGCTTATTGGGGTCTGTATTGACCCCCATGAGTGACAGGCTTAATGAAGGGCTTTTGGGGGTCTCTATTGATCCCCATGAGTGACAGGGTTAATGAGGGTTTTATGGGGGTCCGTATTGATTCCCATGATTGACAGAGTGACAGTGTATATTTTTTTTCTTTTACAACGGGTCCTATAAGGACCTTTTAAGGTCCTTTAAGGACCTGTAACGCGGGAATTTAGAATTTTGATTGCAGCGAGGGTCACCAATCGCGTGCAATCGGGACCCCCACTGAGATGGTTAATGTGGGGTTAATGCAGGGCTCGGAGCTTATCTCGGATCCCCTGCGGTTAATCCGGGTTTCCGAGCTTATCTCGGATCCCTTATTGGGTAAGTTGTAGGTGGCTGAGCGGTCCCGGGTCTGAGCCTCGTTTTCATTTTTTCGGTGCCCATTTTTTCTCTTGCTTAGGGGATTTTCCTGTGTGTGAACTCATGAATTTGGACTTAAATGGAGGTGTAACTTCCCTTTCAGAGGTCCTGGGTGCCCCCCTTGCTATGGGTAAGCTTTTTATGTCGTTTTTGGGAGTATTTGGTGTGTTTTCAGTGTTTTTAGTGAAGTACGGGTCAGCCGTTATCGTGGGATTCTTAGTACGTGTGGGTGTCTGTTACGTTAAGGTTGCCTCATTCCCTAAGTGCTTTGGGAGGACCCACATTTGCGGAAGTTGCTGCCAGCAACTGAGGCCCTCGGCCGCGGTGTGTGTGTGTAACTGGGTGTGAGGCGCCTTTGAGATTTTTTGTTTTTAAAAAGTGGTGTGTGTGTGTGTGTGTTAACACAGCCGACGTTGGAGCCTCCACCTCCGCAAATGCGGACCCTGTCTAAAAGGACATTTTAGAGCTGGAAAAGGCACAGAGGAGGGCAACAAAACTAATAAGGGGAGTGGAGGGGCTAAGTTATGAAGAAAGACTAACCAAACTAAACTTATTTTCTCTAGAAAATAGCCGTCTAAGAGGGGATATGATTACCTTATATAAATACATCCAGGGTCAGTATAAAGATTTGTCAAGGGAGCTTTTTGTGCCAAGGGGTTTTTAACTGACAAGAGGACATCCCTTGAGGTTAGAAGTAAAAAGATTCCACCTTAAAGAAAGAAAAGGTTTCTTCACAGTAAGGGTGGTTAATCTGTGGATTTCTCTACCAAAGATGGTGTCATTGTGTCACTTCCTGTGACATCACTTGGAAATCTTGGAGAAACAGTCAGAACTAACTCACATCTCCATAATTATCTAGAAGCCTCCTAGAGTGACTCATCAGCAAAGGAAGACGTTTTAAAATAAGTATGTTAAGTTGTTTTTAAATAATATTCTAAATGTATTTATTTTTAAGTGACAAAGACATGAGAAGCAGTGATATATATATATATATATATATATATATGTATATATGATATATATATATATATATATATATATATATATACAAATATATATATATATATATATATATATATATATATATATATATATATATATATATATATCTCCTAGCTGGAAGGCTTAGTAAAATACTGAAGCCCCAAGCTAACTGTAATCCTACATGATAATACAGTAAGAGGATATACCCAAAGAAAGAATAATTACTAATACTCCAAAAAGCAACAATAATAAAAAGGTGATAACTGTCTGCATATAAGTATAAGCAAGCAGTGATACAATAATGTGGAGTATCCAGTAAATAGATGAAAATACTAAGATCCCTGAAGGGATACCTCCTGGCTGGAAGGCCTAGCATACTGAGACGGCCCCAAAGGTGTATAAAAGCTCCCTATTGCTAAAAGCTAATACAGCAGTATAGTAAACTCCAAAGTATTTTTGAACATATATATGTAATAAATAATGCAACCAACTGAGAAAACATATTGTATGAACACTTCAAGTCTGACTGAGAGCAAAATTAAGCAGAATAAATACATATATTTAGTTCATAATTAGCTAAAACAAAAAAAAAATGATGCCTCTACAGGACCCTGGAGATATGCATGATACAAAGAAGGAAGTTGCGTGCGTGAGGGGATTTTACATTTCTGTAGAGATGATGTTGCAGTGAATGATGCAAGGGGCCTGCTGCAGGGCCAATCAGAGGGAATGAGCTGTTTTGGTTTCAGTCTTATACAATTATCTTTACAATGGCTCTCTCTTCACTCATTCCCCACCCTTTTCTTCACCAAAACCACAGGCCCTCATGATCCAGCTCTGAGGAAATTATGTAACAATACAAAATGGATTCCTGATAAACAGAGACTTCAAAAAACAGATTTTCCTAAATAATTCTTTATGTTAATATCTGTGAAGTGGCTACTACTTTATTTAAAGAGAATGTGAGACCTATCTATCTATATATATCTATATATATATATATATATATATATATATATATATATATATATATATATATTTATATATGTTGCATATTATTAGAATGTAATGTAAACTAATCTTTTCCCTTATACTCATAGCGATTTAAGTTACTGCACCTTTTAGGTTGACACTCAAATTGATTTATGATCCTGCAGCTCCATCTAGTGGAAACTTGCAGAACCAGTATAAAATGAAATTATAGTTCTTTCTAAATTCCATTTCTTATCCTACAGCACCACATTGTGGAAAGATTGTCATATTACATGCTCCTTTAATTGCCTTAGGAAAAAGAACGTTAACTATAAAAAAAAGAGGGAAAATATATATATACACATTTTATATATTTATGCACATATAAAAGTAAGAAGCCATCTAGAATATATTAGCCTCCCCTACCATTATATATAAATATGTACATGTATACACTAAATGTAATGGCACATAAACAACCCTCCCTTGTACATGATAAATAGATAGATAGATAGATAGATAGATAGATAGATAGATAGATAGATTGTTAATATAGTTACATGTTAAGGTGGAATATTTTTACTTCTAACCTCAAGGGATGTCCTCTTATCAGTTGAAAACCTCTTGGCACAAAAAGCTCCCTTGACAAATCTTTATACTGACCTTGGATGTATTTATATAAGGTAATCATATCTCCTCTTAGACACCTTTTTTCTAGAGAAAATAAGTTTAATTTGGTTAGTCTTTCTTCATAACTTAGCCCCTCCATTCCCCTTATTAGTTTTGTTGCCCTTCTCTGTACCTTTTCCAGCTAAAATTTTCTTTTTATGAAGTGGTGCCCAAAATTGTCCTCCATATTCCAAATTACTTGAGATTTGTATAGTGGTAGAATTATATTTACTTCCCCGGCTTCTATACCCTTCCTAATACATGCTAATATTTTATTTGCCTTTGCAGCTGCTGCTTGGCTTTAAACACTGTTACCTAGGTGGTTGTCCACAAACACTCCCAAATTCCTTTCAATATCTGATACCCCTAGATTTGCTCCATTAAGATTATAAATTGCATGGCTATTTTTCCTTCCCAGATGCATAACTTTACATTTTTTCATATTAAATCTCATCTGCCATTTAGATGTACATTCCTCAATTTTATGTAAATTCCTTTGGAGGGAAAGCACATCATTAACTGATTTAATTACACAACTATGTGTCATCAGTGAAAATGGAGAAACCACACTCCAATCCTACCTCTAAGTCATTAATAAATATGTTAAAAAGGAGAGGACCTAATACTGAACCCTGAGGAACCCCACTTACCACATTAGTCCAATCAGAGTATGTTCCATTTACAGCAACCTTTTGCTTCCTGTCTTTTAGACAGCCCTCAATCCATGAGCAGATATTTACTGCAATTCCTGTATCTCTTAGTTTGCAGAATAGTCTCCCATGTGGCTCTGTATCAAAAGCCTTTGCAAAATCCAAAAAGACTACATCCACTGAGTTGCCTTGATCCAGGTTCCTACTAACCTCCTTTTATACCATATCAATATTATTTGTGATAACTAAATCCAAGATAGACTCATTTCTAGTAGGTTATTGTATAACCTGGGCCAGATAATGATCCCTGAGTGTACTCAAAAACATGCTCCCCTTAGCTGAACTGCTGGTCTCGTTTATCCAGTTTACTTCAGGGTGATTGAAATCTCCCATTATTAGAACTTGTCCTTGCTTAGCTGCATTTCCAATCTGTAACAATAATTGTATTTCCTCACTCACCTATATTTGGGGGGTTATAGCATACTCCTACTAATATTCTTTTGGTATTTGCTGCTCCACACATTCAACTTTATCACTAGTTCCGCCATAAATATCTTCTCTGACTATAGGCTTAATTTCAGGCTAAACATACAGATAAATCCATCCTCCTTTTTTACCATTGCCTCTATCTTTCCTAAATAGGATATAACCATCCATATTAACAGTCCAGTCATGAGATTCATCCCACCATGTTTCAGTAATGCCTATTAAATCCCATTTTTCATTAATTACTAAAAATTCTAATTCTCCCATTTTTCATGGCAAGCTTCTGGCATTAGCAAGCATACACCTTATGTTATGAGTCTGTAGTTCTGAAGTGCCTGCCACTTTACTTTAGTTATCTAGTACTACCTCTCTATTGACTATATTTCCCCTTCCCCCATCTCCTCTCCTATGAGTTCTAAATTCATCCCTTATACCCTCTAAACTTTCTACACCTTTACTTATATCTAGTCCCTCCTCCCCACCTACTAGTTTATAAACTCCTCCAGCCTTTCTACCATCCTATCCCCTAGTACAAAAGCTCCCTCATCATTAAGGTGCAATCCATCCCTACTGTAGAGATTGTAACAAAGTGAGAAGTCAGCCCAGTGCTCTAAAAACCCAAACCCCTCCTTAGTGTGCATTAACCTCCCTAAGCTCCTTCTGCCTCCCTGGGCTAGCACGTGGCACTGGTAGTATCTCAGAAAATACTACCTTGGAGGTCCTTGCCTTCAGCTTAATACCTAGTTCTCTAAAAACATTCTTTAATAAACTCCATCGTCCACTAACTTTGTCATTGGTACCAATATGTACCAAGACTGCCGGTTCATTTCCAGCCGCTCCCAATAATTTGTCTACCTGATCCACAACATGACAAACTGGAGCACGCGGCAGACAGCAAACTGATTGATTGCTGGGATGTGGGTGACAAATAACCCTGTCTACCTTCCTAATAATAGAGTCCCCTACAACCAAAACCTGTCTGATGCTCTGCCTGTTCTGCCCTCCCACTCCTCCAGTAGAGCTGTTCTCCCGGCTGTTAGAGGGAACAGCTCTAATTGGCATTGCCATTCCTGAATGGACATCCCAAACAGTTTCACTCAATCTGGCAAATCTGTTGGTTTTTACCAACTCAGAACTGGCCTGCCTCCTCCTGTTCCCCCTGATTCCCCTTCTAACTGTAACCTAGCTAACTCCCTGGACATCCTCACTAGTCCCAGCTCCACCCTCCATGCTAGGCCCAGCTAAACTGTGCTCAGTGAGCACCAACCCCCTTTCCAGTGGAGCAATATTACTAAGTGCTGCAATTCTCCTCTCCAGTTCTCCAATTTGATCTTCTAGAGGCAACATGCTCCCACCTCTCACAGAGGTATGGACCCTGGATCATATGTTCCAGTGATGCATACATATGACAGGATGTACACTGAGTGAGGTTGCCACTGGACTGACTCATAATTATTATTATTAAACAAAAATTCAGTGGGAAAAATAAAGAATTTACAATAATATATTTGTATAAAGTTTTGCAAAATAAATAAATAAATAAATATATATATATATATATATATATATATATATATATATATATTTATTTATATATATATATATATATATATATATATATATATGTATTTTATTTATTCTTCCCCCTTTGCACTATAACTCTGCCCCCCTTTTCTTTGAACTTCCTCCTTTTATTTTAACTCCTACACTTTTACTAGAATTGCACTTATACTAGAAATGTTCGCAAGCTCACAAGTTCACCCCTTCTCCTGTTTATATTAACTTCTGCTTTCTCACCTGGACACAATTAGTGCACTCTGCAATTTATCAGCCTTTACTTGCAAAAGCAAAATCCACTTGCAAACAGCCCAAAACAGCTCACAAACCTTTATACTAGTTTAACACAGTCAAGCCACACCCCTCTCACCTGGGCACAATTAGTGCACACTGCAATATATCAGCCTTTACTTGCAAAAGGAAATTCTACTTAAAAAAATATGGATTGAAAGCTGGCTAAAAGACAAGAAGCAAAGGTTTGTTGTAAATGAAACATACTTGGATTGGACTAATGTGGTAAGTGGGGTTCCTCAGGGTTCAGTATTAGGTTCTCTCCTTTTTAACATATTTATTAATGACTTAGAGGTAGGATTGGAGTGTGGTGTCTCCATTTTTGCTGATGACACAAAGTAGTGCAAGGTAATTAAATCAGATAATGATGTGCTTTCCCTCCAAAGGGATTTACATAAAATTGAGGAATGGGCAACTAAATGGCAGATGAGATTTAATACAAATAAATGTAAAGTTATGCATCTGGTAAGAAAAAATAACCAACTGACAAGAGGATATCCTTTGAAATTAGAAGTAAAAAGATTTCACCTTAAAGAAAGAAAATTCTCTACCAAAAAAGGTGGTCACAGCCAAAAGCGCTAATTGCAAGTCTTGCAAAAGGCGCCGCAGGCGCTCAACAACAGTGACGCAGGACTTAAAATCACGGACCTCAGAAAAATTGCGTTGAAGCACAGAAGTCAGAGCACTTAGTATGCGGGCCTCGCGAAAGCAAGCAGTTGAGGCATTGAAACATGCAGGACTTACCCAGAAATGAGCGTGGAAGGCGCTCCTGCGAGCCTTGCAAAGAGAGGCATTGGAGGACGCGGGACTTAACCTCCAAGAAGACAGGAAACGCGAGATTGCCTTAAGCTGCAAGCAGTTGAGGAACGCAGGACTTAGAAAAAAGAATTGGGAGGCGCAGAACTCATAAAAAGAGACTACAATGTCGGATAAATACGAAGTTAACTGCCGAACCGCGCAAATCGAAAAACACGAAAAACACAAAAAAATAAAAAAATAAAAACTTACACACAGCACAGGGGTACAGCCAGGACGCCTCGGAGTGAGGTTGCACGCAAATTTAAGCTTAATTTGACGAGTTTCGACACTCGAAAATCGGCTAAGCGAGAAAACAAATGTCAGATGAAAAAAATGGAAACGAGGCTACACGACCCCGAACCGTGCAAAACACTGCCAGCAGCGTAACACTTTTACCCAAGAATGTATGAGGTACAAAATACACCATTATAATGGACTGAAAATGCTCTTGAGCCGCATAACACATAGATCATCGCCGCCATTTTACAACACTAACTTGCAACTAATAGCATTACGAATCTAAAATGGAGTTTTCCTCGACTAAACAAATGGTTTGCCCTTGCACATGAAGCCTATTTATACTGCACACTTGGCACATTGCTAACACTTTCTCCTCAGGCCAGCAACAGTCCAACTGTACATTGTATGCTGCAGGAAAATCAAAAGAGATTGTTAGCTCTTCAAGATATTGATTGCTGGGTATATTAATTAGAAATAGGTAAAGTATATTAATTCATTAAGTAATTAATTAATTATTAGTAAAAAATATATATATTTAAAAAGTAAAAAAATGCTATATAGCATATTTTACATTGCCGTTTGAACAACACGAGGGGAGAGGCTTACAATGAGCACCGAAGGTCCTCAGAGGAGCAAAAGCTTTACGTTGTGTGGCAAACAGCATTGCCATGGCTTAAAATTGTATTGCCCCGCCAAAAGTGTTATATATATTATATTATGGGGGACTACGCTCACCACAATTCTCTCTCTCTCTCTCTCTATGGGTCGAAACTGTTTGTTTAGATCTCAACACCAGCAGATATTTTAGATGACAGCATCATTTCTGAAGAGACAGACACCATCAGACCCCTTTTCTTAGGATCTAAGAATCACACACCATGTACCTTTGATTAGTACAAGCAGACTCTGATACTACCTTTGTTTAGTGTGTCCAAAATCAGACTGGCACTTATTAATTGTTACAGCGATATGTAAAAACACACAAAGATCTCACTCCCCCCACATGCCTAACCCCTCCACTTGTGGGCAATAGCTTGTTACACTCTCACCACCTGGGAGATGTCTATCCCATGATACATCCCCCATCTCTTACTTGCCAGATCTCAACTTACAGGGTTATAAAACTAAACTTCCCCCTTCCAGACTATAGCCAGAGCCTTCACACGTAGCCGATCGCAGGGCCATATAAATCCTTTAGAATATTTAACGCTTTGTCACATAAGTGACTACATTAACTTTATTATCTACGCATAGCCTACTATCCTACTTCTCATACAGATCCATTATTTTAATGCTAATCAATGACAGTACTATATGTACTTATTAAATCCATGATATAACTACATGTATGCATTACACCCATGATATAACTGTTAAGCAAGTTGTTAGTACCTTCTAACCACACACATAATAATTGATGAACCCGAAACAGTCCAGTGGGCCTTTCTGTTCATAACAATATATATGTACTGTGTGGCTAAGGTGTGTATATAAATCCATGTATAGTGTGTGATGTGGTATGTTTGTATGGACGATATATATAGTGGCACCACATTCTATAATTATATAACTATAAAACCTTTAACCCTTCAAACTCACCTCCAGACTTCTCATCGTCCAGCACATTGTCAGATCCAGTCTCCTTCAGGAATCGTTTCTTGACACAATACATTATCAATACTGGTTACTACTGACTGAGGGAGACCAGCTAATGGCGACAGCAGGCTTTGTGATAGTGGGCTCTTAGTCAGTAGAATGTTAATGACATCACAATCTCTATGACATCAGCCATTTCATATCTGTATATTAGCTAGTGAGTGATCAGAGCCTCAGTGTATCAGAGGATATAAGTATAGTGAGGTGAGATGGCAGAGGAGATATTCATAGTGAAGTGAGAGTGCAGAAGAGGTAGGCATAATGAAGTAAGAGCACAGAGGAGGGAAGAACAAAAATGGTAATCCTTAAATAAAACCCCCAGGTTTTACCTGCAACCTCTGAAATATATATAACAATTACATATCTTCTTTCATTTGCAAATCACAGAGTTATCTTGGATGAGGAGCATCACAACCTCCCACTCTGTTTCCAGCCTGATGACATCCCTCAGTGAGATCATATTATCCCAGTATCTGCGGCTGGTACAGCAGCATCAACAAATGAGCCAGACTGAGTGGGTCAGAACGACTGGTGTAACTGTGTAGTGATGCCAATGGAGAAAGAATCTGATCACTGCATAGACTTTCCTAACAAGACACGTCTCCTGTGTCTGTGATGTTGGTAAGATAGATAGAAAGCAAGTAAAACATTTGCATCCTTACTCGGCCTGGTTCAAGAAACTGCTGGGTTGAATTTTGTACTAATTTGATGTTTATTTTTTTCCTAGGGGTGAGACCTGCACCATGAAACCCATCATCTCTGAAGGGACATCTAGGCAAGGTAAGTGATCTTATTTATGCTATTTTAGGCTAGATTTAGGGGTTTTATTGTATGTAGATTGGGTTTAATGTATTTTAGATAGGGGTTATTGTATTGTAGATAGGGTTTAATGTATTTTAGATAGGGGTTAATGTATGTAAATAGGGTTAAATAGTATGTAGATAAAGGGTATATTTGAACTGTATTGTGTATATTACTGTATTATATTTTGTATGTATCGTAATGTAATGTATATATGTGTACGTATTTGCTTTTCAGGTGCGTAATTCTTTTTTATTTTCTGTAGTGGAGGGGTTTCTAATGTTCTTTTTTTACTTTTTTGTAACGTAGCTTTTTTATTTTCTGTTACTTAGGTTTTTTATTTTTTGTAATTAGTGGTGTGGGGGTTTAATGTGGGTTAGGTAGGTAGTGTAAGTGTTAATAGGTTTGGGTAGAGGGGGGTTAGTTTAGATTTAGTGGTTTATAAGAGATGGGGTTAAATAGGCCCAATTAGGGTTAGATAGGTACTGTTATTGTTAAATAGGTACTGTTAGGGTTTAATATGCCCAGTTAGGTTTAAATAGGCCCAGTTAGGGTTAGATAGGCCCAGTTAGGGTTAAATAGTCCTAGATAGTGTTACTGGGTCCAAACAAAGTTAAATATGTCCTCTTAGGGTCAAATAGGCCCAGTTATTGTTAGATAGGTACTGTTATGGTTAAATGGGTACTTAGGGTTTAATAGGCCCAGTTAGGGTTAAACAGACCCAGTTAGGGTTAGATAGGTACTGTTAGAGTTTAATAGGCCCAGATAGGTTTAAATAGACCCAAGTAGGGTTCAATATGTACTGTTAGGGTTAAATAGGCCTAGTTAGCGTTATTGGGTCTAGTTAGGGTTAAATAGGTACAGTTAGGGTTAGATAGGCCCAGGTTTGGGTTAATGGGGAATAGTTAGGGTTAATATTGTAGTGCTTAGACTTTGTGTCATGAGGGTCTTGGATTAAGTGGGAATTAGTGTCCTATATAGACCCCTATTTGACTGATGGTGTTAAATAGAGGCTTATGGGGTCAGTATTGACCCCATGAGTGACAGGGTTAATTAGGGGCTTATGGGGTTTGTATTGACCCCCATGAGTGACAGGATTAATTAGGAGCTCAAGGGGCTCTGTATTGACCCCCATGAGTGGCAGGGTTAATTAGGGGCTCATGGGGCTCTGTATTGACACCCCTGAGTGACAGGGTTAATTAGGGGCTCATGGGGCTCTGTATTGACCCCCATGAGTGACAGGCTCGATTATGGGCTCTTGGGGGTCGGTATTGACACTTATGAGTGACAGGGTTGATTAGGGGCTCATGGGGGCTCTGTATTGACCCCCATGAATGACAGAGTTAATAAGGGGTTCATGGGGCTCTGTATAGAGCCCCATGAGTGATAGGGTTAATTTTTTTTTAGTGCTGGTCCTTTAAGGATCTTTGCAGTCCTTTAAGGACCAGCAAGGCAGGAAATTTGAATTTTGAATGCAAAAGTGGAACATCAAAGGCTTCAGAGTGGTGTAAGCTCCAAGTTGCAGGTCGGACATTTTCGAAGGGCCTTCACTCAGAACTTAATCCGTGGTCGCATAATGGAGGCAATTGAATAGGGAAGTTGCTTCCGTTTTGCACTTGCGAACGCAGAGCTAAAAAAAGTAGCAATTGAATGAGGCTGAAAGTTATTTGCACAAAAGTAAAGTCCAGCTGTTCACACCCACAGAACACTTACATAAGCTGAGTACCCACAGGAAATATAGCAGTGAACATATTTTGACATTTCTGGTACAGAGCACAGTAAGTAACAGTTGCAGTTCTTGTACTGAGCACATGCCAGAAGCCACTGAGGTGAAGAATGATACAATGTATTATCCTGACTCTGAATTTGAATGTTATGCTAATTTAGGTGGGATTTTCTAGGGCCGTATTGCATTCATAATCCAGCTCACTTACGTATCCCTTTAACAAGTGTTTTATATGTTTCTATAATATCATACATTTTATTTAGATCTTTAAGAAAATTAAGAAAGAAAAATTAAGTAAGAAAATTAACTTTACTCAATATGTTTGTGAAGAAAAACACATGATTGTGACAGTAGGACATGAGATACACCTTTTTGTTTTGGAGTTTTGATTTGAATTGAGAATTGTATAACTCCTGATCATCAGTAATCTGCTGCTATTGAACATTTTAGAAATAAAATATCCCTGTTTGAGGAAAGTATCTTCCAGAAATACAGGAATGCAAGAACATGGGGTTATTTGTAGTTGTGAGGTAGAAGTATTAGGGTAAGGGATACGTGGAATATCCTCCAAAGAAGGCCATTATTTTTGTGACTCCCTATTATCCGAAAATGACACTAATAGGCAATAGGCACACCCTATAGGTGCCGGATAACGGAGAGTTTACTGTGTTAAATGAATGTTGAAGGTGAAAATAAAACATCAACATTAAAAAATAGTGTTTCTTGTAAAAGTGTTGAATATATTAATATATCATATTGTAAGAATTTAAAGGGTAATTTCTAGAGATTCTATTCTTTTGAGAATGATTGACAAATAAAACACACCAATAAGATTTATGAATTAACATATATTTATATATTTCTGTGCACAAAAACAAATAATCATACAAGAACGTGTGGGAAAACAAAGTAACACAAAAACAAATAATCACAAATGTAAAGTTTTATGAAATAACAAAATATAAACAAAATATAACTTATATATTTATATATAAGCACAATTAGTTGATATTTAATGGCTGGCTCCAACAAAAAGAAAACACCTAAATTATTTTTAACCCTTCAAGAGGAAAGAAAAACAGCAAACATATCCCCAGTATCCAGAAAGAACAAAACATTAATTAATATATATATATCCACATATCGTCGGTATACAGCAAGAAAGATGTCACGATCTGCTTCTTCTTGGGGGCTTGATATGAACCTAGTTCAAACCTACCCCAGCAGAATCATGAAGTTCCTGTTCTCTGTGGCACAAAAGATGGCCTCTGAAGAGGGCAAGGCCCAACAGCTACAGGCAGAGAATACTGGATCCAGGTTACTTAGTGGCCCATAGCAAGACCACTCCCCAAGTCAGGATACAACACACAGAAATAGTCTCACACCTTGTTTATGTGAAAACTATCTCTCAACAACCTTTATTTGGAAAACACACGTATATAAACTCTTTACAACATAGTAGAGGGAGGGGCTACCTGAGGTCAGCCCCTAATGGCCTCTGGCCAATCCCGTAGCTTTACACCGTGGGAAACATAAGACTCCTCCCAGGTCCGCCCACTAGGTGTGGCTTGTAACGGAGCTGGACCACGTATCCAAAATCTCCGCTGGTATACGATAAAATACCCACGAGGCACTACAGTTTCCCCATCCCCGACCTCCCATATTGGATGACACACAATTTGGGAGTCAAATGAATACTGACTTTATTTTGTTATTGCAGAACTATATATACATCTCTTTGGCCACAGGCAATACACATGCCCATATTTGGCTACACACAATACACACAAAGAGAACAATAGGGGGGTCACACCTCCCTGGCAACTTTGATACAATCAGACACTGATTCAATTACACCTCTTTGTTCTTATCAGAGAATGAAAACACTTTGGAAAATGCAAGGATCCTTTACAACTTTCTTATCTCTTGAATCTCTGTAATAGGATTATCTATTAGCCTAGGTCTGCAAAAGTCTGGCTAATATTCTGCAGAGCATAAACCAGCATACATATTGTAGGATCATATTTTAACCAAGAATTAAATAATCATAAAACAGGGTAAAACAGGGATGGGTTCCGCTACACACCTCCCCCGTGACCATAAGCCGGCATACACGGTCTGATCCCAACGGATCGGCCTGGGGATGTCCGGACAAAAGTATTTGTTGGTCAATTCTCTAGTTTGACAACCCATCAGCATTACTGCAATTCACATTTACTCACATTTCCCATATCCCCAGATAGCTGGGATCTGAGCGCACAAAACCACCGAATAGCGCTCAGATCCTCTTCACACAGTTCAATTGCCATGTAGCTAAAGTCTTTCCCATAGTCTTTCATTATATGAATGGGCTTCATGGCACAGTTATCTGGGGTATCATGGTTCACACAGGGCAAGTACAGAATGACCCCCCTGTATGTAAAGGGCCAGAATGAGTGACTTACACTCTGGTATGGCCGAACACTGGTTCCAAAGGGCAATATGTACCAGGGCCATAGTCGCAGGGCAGGAGGCTGGCAAACAGTCCTCTCCAAGCCAAGGTGGCGAAGGGCACTTCGTCACACATCTCTCCTTTGGGGGGAAGTCTAACCAGGTACCTGGATATTTTGCTGTGGTGAGGGGGCAACACGCTGAGGGGACTTGAGGGGCAGAGGCCAGCGGCACTCTGCCCTGATGCCAGCTCTTCTGCTGGTATAACCTGCAGGACATCCTGCTCTGTACAAGGGACAAAGGGAGGGCAGAGGCCGACTGCACTCTGCCCCGCTGTCAGCTCTTCTGCTGGGGTACTTGGGACATATTTCGGCTCAGTAGCCAGGGAAACGTGGGGGTCAGTGGGGGTTAACATTTCCTCTGTTAACCCTGGGGCCACATTAGAAGTTAGCTGGGGAGGGGAATTTGTACTTACCCCCTCCTCCGGTTGTCCCAGTGACGGTAGTTGGGGATCTGGACAAGCTGTGGGCGCAGAGACCACGGTCCCATCTGCGCTGTCTGGGAGATTGGTATCTCCCCTGGTTAGGGTAAACTGTCGCTGGGGGGGAAGGGCGACACCTTCTGCCCCCTGTGTTTCACACTGCCGCTGGGGGGGAAGGACGACACCTTTGGCCCCCTGGGGTACCCACTGCCGCTGTGGAGGAAGGTCGACACCTTCTGCTCCCTGAGGTACACACTGCCGCTGGGGGGGAAGGACGACACCTTCTGCCCCCTGGGGTTCACACTGCCGCTGAGGGGGAAGGACGACACCTTCTGCCCCCTGGGGTTCACACTGCCGCTGGGGGGAAAGGACGACACCTTCTGCCCCCTGGGGGTCACACTGCCGCTGGGGAGGAAGGACGACACCTTCTGCCCTCTGGGGTTCACACTGCCGCTGGGGGGGAAGGCCGACACCTTCAGCTCCCTGGGGTACACACTGCCGCTGGGAAGGAAGGACGACACCTTCAGCTCCCTGGGGTACACACTGCCGCTGAGGGGGAAGGACGACACCTTCTGCCCGATGGGGTTCACACTGCCGCTGGGGGGAAAGGACGACACCTTCTGCCCCCTGGGGTTCACACTGCCGCTGAGGGGGAAGGACGACACCTTCTGCCCCCTGGGGTTCACACTGCCGCTGGGGGGAAAGGACGACACCTTCTGCCCCCTGGGGTTCACACTGCCGCTGGGGAGGAAGGACGACACCTTCTGCCCCCTGGGGTTCACACTGCCGCTGGGGGGGAAGGCCGACACCTTCAGCTCCCTGGGGTACACACTGCCGCTGGGAAGGAAGGACGACACCTTCAGCTCCCTGGGGTACACACTGCCGCTGAGGGGGAAGGACGACACCTTCTGCCCCCTGGGGTTCACACTGCCGCTGGGGGGAAAGGACGACACCTTCTGCCCCCTGGGGTTCACACTGCCGCTGAGGGGGAAGGACGACACCTTCTGTCCCCTGGGGTTCACACTGCCGCTGGGGAGGAAGGACGACACCTTCAGCTCCCTGGGGTACACACTGCCGCTGGGGGGGAAGGATGACACCTTCTGCCCCCTGGGGTACACACTGCTGCTGGGAGGTGGAATTAGTTGGAGTATTCCACGTGGAGCGGTTTCTGTTTCTGAGACAGTCTCTCTGCATGTGACCCTGCTGGTTACACGTGTGGCACCTGATGTACCGTGGAGGGGTTTGGTAGTTCCCACCACCCGGACGCAGTGCTGGGGGGGGTTTAATGGTGGGAGGTGGGTTAGCAGCTCCCCAGATGGACCGCTCCCGTGCCCGCTGCTTTTCCATTATGGATTTGTGGACATCCGTCATTAACCATTCCAAGGTTTTCATGGGAAGCGTATCTGGGAAAAAGGCCAGTCTGCTTTGGAGTTCTCTTCCAAACTCATTCTGTGGGGTAATACGAGGTACTGTAACCATGAGTTCCTTTCTGTCTGCATCCCTGTAGTCCGCGGCCGCCTCCTCCTCCTCATGATGGAACGCTGTCTGAAAACTAGCCGGTTCCATCCTGCTGTAACCAGGGGCGCTGTACGGATACTAGCGTTGCCCTCAATTTGTACTCCACGGAATGGTGTCTCCTGTAGCTGTCCTTCTGACCGTGGGAACAATCCCGCCACTTGCCAACAAATGTAACGGAGCTGGACCACGTATCCAAAATCTCCGCTGGTATACGATAAAATACCCACGAGGCACTACAGTTTCACCATCCCCGACCTCCCATATTGGACGACACACAATTTGGGAGTCAAATGAATACTGACTTTATTTTGTTATTGCAGAACTATATATACATCTCTTTGGCCACAGGCAATACACATGCCCATATTTGGCTACACACAATACACACAAAGAGAACAATAGGGGGGTCACACCTCCCTGGCAACTTTGATACAATCAGACACTGATTCAATTACACCTCTTTGTTCTTATCAGAGAATGAAAACACTTTGGAAAATGCAAGGATCCTTTACAACTTTCTTATCTCTTGAATCTCTGTAATAGGATTATCTATTAGCCTAGGTCTGCAAAAGTCTGGCTAATATTCTGCAGAGCATAAACCAGCATACATATTGTAGGATCATATTTTAACCAAGAATTAAATAATCATAAAACAGGGTAAAACAGGGATGGGTTCCGCTACATGGCTACCTAATTTAGTTGGTCTCTGGCTCTCAAGGGAGACACATGTCCTTTTTGCTCTGCTCCCTGCACTGATAGTTGGGAGGGGACAAGCTGTAGACCCCCTGGAGTTATGGTGCCTCTGTGTCTGTGGAGGTCCCTATTGTTTATGGCTATCTCTTAAGTGAGTGTATGTGTGATGTCAGACCATCTGGCTTGCAACCTTGGGCTATCAAAGCTCTTGAGATCACATTCATTAGATATCTAGTGAACAAGCCTTTATGTTAAACTCAAGTGTTTGCCCAGGACCACTTGAAGCCCATGCATCTGTCTTGACCCAAGGTCTGCATGTTTGAGTGTGCAATGATCTGCAGCTAACTACTATGCAGAGCATTTCTACCAATTCCACATATGTTCTATATAACATTTTCCCTCATAATATATTATACCTAGGATACATAATAACCATGTACAGGCAACATATAACCACACAATAACACATAATCCCTCCCAATGTAACAATGTCATGCTCCCTTGATACTCACAAACCACTGACAATATGAGTCCTTAATCAATTAAATCATGACAAAAGAAAACAGTAATTAATATTTTTACCCCAATATATATATCATCAGTATAGAGGGAGAAATAAAAATAATTAGTCATCAATCAGACATGCAATATAATTACCCTACGTGGATCAAAAATATTGAGGGGTATAGTTACCACCTAAGGTCTACTGGTCACCTCAGAACCTCTCTGTGTGGGATCTCTATGTCCCCTCTACTTCTGCTATTGTGAATTTAAGCTGTTTTTTTATATGATAGTTGGGCTGTCTTCCCCCCTCTATATCTTAATTGGATCTGTTGACAGAGAAGCCTGTTCTGACTTTCTCGCAATCTTAATGAATAGATCTCTTTAGTCAACTGTACTAAAACAATTACCATTATCTTTGATTATCTTCTCCACGGGTGGTGCCCTGTATTTATGTGAATAGACCCCATATATAGCTAATACAGCAGTATAGTAAACTCCAAAGTATTTTTGAACATATATATGTAATAAATAATGACTATGACTCCCCGGTGGCCGGACATCTTACGTTGTTTAACAATAAAAATATCAACTGAGAAAACATATTGTATGAACACTTTAAGTCTGACTGAGAGCAAAATTAAGCAGAAACAATCTATATATTTAGTTCCTAATCAGCTAAAACGAAAAATGTGATGGCTCTGCAGGACCCTGGAGATATGCATGATACAAAGAAGGAAGTTGTGTGTGACAGGATTTTACATTTCTGTAGAGATGATGTTGCAGTGAATGATGCAAGGTGCCAATCAGAGGGAATTAGCTGTTTTGGTTTCAGTCTTTTACAATTATCTTTACAATGGCTCTGTCTTCACTCATTCCCCACCCTTTTCTTCACCAAAACCACAGGCCCTCATGATCCAGCTCTGAGGAAATTATGTAACAAACACAAAATGGATTCCTGATAAACAGAGTCTTCAAAAAAATGATTTTCCTAAATAATTCTTTATGCTAATATCTGTGAACTGGCTACAACTTTATTTAAAGAGAATGTGAGGCCTTTATATATATATATATATATATATATATATATATATATATATATATATATATATATATATATAAATATATATTTATATATATTGCATATTATTAGAATGTAATGTAAACTAATCTTTTCTCTTATACTCATAGCGATTTTATTTACTGCACCTCTCAGGTTGACACTCAAATTGATTTATGATCCTGCAGCTCATCTAGTGGAAACTTGCAAAACCGTCTAAAATGCAATTATAGTTATTTCTAATTTCCATTCCTTATCCTACAGCACCTCCTTGTGGAAAGTTTGTCATATTACATGCTTCAGTAATTGCCTTAGGAAGAAGAAAGTTAACTATAAAAAAAGAGGAAAAATATATATATTCACATTTTATATATTTATGCACATATAAAAGTAAGAAGCCATATAGAATATATTAGCCTCCCCTACCATTATATATAAATATGTACATGTATACACTAAATGTAATGGCACATAAAAACCCCTCCCTCGGACATGATAAATAGATAGATAGATAGATAGATAGATAGATAGATAGATAGATAGATAGATAGATAGATAGTTAATATAGTAACATGGTAAGGTGGAATCTTTTTACTTCTAACCTCAAGGGATGTCCTCTTGTCAGTTGAAAACCTCTTGGCACAAAAAGCTCCCTTGACAAATCTTTATACTGACCTTGGATGTTTTTATATAAGGTAATCATATCTCCTATTAGACGCCTTTTTTCTAGAGAAAATAAGTTGAATTTGGTTAGTCTTTCTTCATAACTTAGCCCCTCCATTCCCCTTATTTGTTTTGTTGCCCTCCTCTGTACCTTTTTCAGTTCAAATTTTCTTTTTATGAAGTGGTGCCCAAAATTGTCCTCCATATTCCAAATGAGGGCGTACTAGAGATTTGTATAGTGGTAGAATTATATTTGCTTCCCTGGCTTCTATACCCTTCTTAATACATGCTAATATTTTATTTGCCTTTGCAGCTGCTGCTTGGCTTTGAGCACTGCTACCTAGGTGGTTGTCCACAAGCACTCCCAAATCCCTTTCAATATCTGATACCCCTAGATTTGCTCCATTAAGATTATAAATTGCATGGCTATTGTTCCTTCCCAGATGCATAACTTTACATTTATTCGTATTAAATCTCATCTGCCATTTAGATTTACATTCCTCAATTTTATGTAAATCTCCTTGGAGGGAAAGCACATCATTATCTGATTTAATTTACCTTGCACAACCTTGTGTCATCAGCGAAAATGGAGACACTACTTTCCAGTCCCACCTCTAAGTCATTAATAAATATGTTAAAAAGGAGAGGACCTAATACTGAACCCTGAGGAACCCCACTTACCACATTAGTCCAATCAGAGTATGTTCCATTTACAACAACCCTTTGCTTCCTTTCTTTTAGCCAGCTCTCAATCCATGAGCAGATATTTACTGCAATTCCTGTATCCCTTAGTTTGCACAATAGTCTACAATGTGGCACTGTATCAAAAGCCTTTGCAAAATAAAAAAAACTACAACCACTGAGTTGCCTTTATCCAGTTTCCTACTAACCTCCTTTTATACTATATCAATATTATTTGTGATAACTAAATCCAAGATAGCCTCATTTCTAGTAGGTTCTTGTAAAACCTGGGCCAGATAATGATCCCTGAGTGTACTCAAGAACATGCTCCCCTCGATTTTTGACCGGAAATGGCTTTTGGCGCCGTTTGAGCGACGCAGCGGCTGATGAGGTGATGTCGGGAGTGTAGCTGAGTGTGAGCAGCGTCTTCCCCCCTGTACTGCAGGCTGTATATTCCCCTAAGACCCATATGCAATGTCTGGAAGACAGGACCAGAGAGAAGGAGGAAAGGACGCATTGGCAATATAGCAGAGGGTGAGCAGCGCTCTAACTCCTGCACCATAAGCTGCTTGTTCTCCAGTGACCCCAATGTAAAGCACGGTAACCAGGACCAGAGGGAAGGAGGAAAGGAGACTTGCAGGCAAATACAGGCAAAGGAGGCCGATGACATCTCTCTGAAGCTGGGGCTGTATCACTGCGATGCATATATGGAGCACGTATGTAACAATATACTCTGCTAAACAGTACTGCACAGCAGGAGGCACCACAGGGGTTGCAATAATTATAAATTAAAGATACATAGTGAAATTAGGGGTCCAAAGAGGAAAAAGCACATATAACATGTTACAGCTATGTTACTCATGGAGATCTAGAAGGAACTATACTGTGAATACTGAAAGAAAGGAGTATTATACATCAATATATTAATAAACCCCTAATAAGGTACAAAGTCTCCAGTGGAGCCTTCAGAGGTAGAAGTGTATGCTCTGTAGAATCTCACAGCGTTATACAAAAGAGCCCTTTATAAAAGGACTGTATGGGACTGAGAGAATCACTTCTGAAGTAAGATGGAGCTGTAACACTGTGCTACACGTGTGTAACATGTATGTAATAATATTTACCCCGTTAAACAGCACTGCATAGCAGAAGGCAATTCAGTTGCTGCAATCTTTACAATTAAAGACACAAAGTGAAATCAGGGGTTTATTGAGGTAAAAGCGTATGTCTTATGCTATAGTTATACCACCTATGGAGACCTAGAAGGAAGGGTACTGTGAATACTGAAAGAAATAAGTTTTTTTTTTTTTACAATATACTAATAAACCCTCAGAAAAGGTACAAAGCTACCAGAGGAGTCTCCAGAACTTGAAAGAGAGCATACTTTTTAGAAATTTACAGTGCTGCATAAAGCGTCCTTTATAAAATGATTGTATAGAAGTGAAAGGATTACTTCAGAAGCAACCACTGCTAAATGAAAACAACTGAAATTCAAGTTCTATACTGCAAGCTGAGTATGGGGGGAGGAAAAGACGCCTTATAAAAACATTTTTTTTTTTTATCCCAAAAGAAAATAAGTTTTTCAAGTAAAATCTCACACACTACCTACCGATATTAAAAGATATTGAATATGGACTGAAATATAATTTGACCCAATAAGATAATTGGAAGGCATATGTATAAACAAAGTAAAGTAAGCAAGAAGATGATCTTTGTGATATAAGCTGAATGGACTTAAGTTACATGACAGACTCCATTTAATATCCTTTGTTTCGCCTAAATAAATTGTATTGCTTTTAATAGTGCTCTAAATTTCGACAAACTGCTTGAAAGCTCTGGGTCTTGAATTATTCTCAAAATCTATTGAAACTGAGGTTGGAAAGTAGGTTAAAAGACAATTATAAAAAGAAGGAAAGATAAGAAGAAAAAAAGAGGGAATATACTTAATAAACCAGCAATGCCGGTTAAAATAAAAAATAAAAAAGAACACCAACAAAAACATAATATTTTTTTTTTCCAAAAATTTCAAGAAAAACCGCAGGAGATCCCTCTTCCTATATCCCCTGATATAGAACAAAATCTCAGTCAAAGTATAGGGAGCATGAACGAAAGCAATACTAGTAAAGAATCAAATATACAAGAAGAAGAAACACTTACAGTGGGAAAAATGAAGATATTACTACAGGAGTTCCAAACATCTTTTATTGCAGATATAAAAAATCAAATACTGGACAATGCAAAATAAATTATTGCTTTAAACATTAAAACATCAGAGTTGGAGACCAAAATTGATAAAATTGCTGCAGACAACAACTACCTTCAGAAGCAGAACCAGGAACTAGAAGAGAAAATAATTATTCTAGATAATAGAATCTGTAATATTGATGATAAAATCAGAAGAAAGAATCTCTGGATTAGGGGAATAGATGAATCAATTACGGATGGAAACTTAGAAGAATACCTAGTAAAATTGTTTTTATCCATTGCTCCAAGTTATAACCAAGTGGAAGATAAGATGGTCGCATTTTTCAGAATCCCTATTCCAATGCATTTGAAAAACAAGCTGCCAAGAGATGTGATTGTTAAGTTTCACAAGTTATCCACGAGAGATCTAATTATGAAAGCCAATTTTCAAGAGAAATATAAAAAGGCACCACATGAGAAAATAAAAATCTTTCAAGACATTTCTGCTGCTACCTTAATTAAAAGAAAGGAGTTCTCAGTTATTACAGAGCTTTTAAGACAAGAAAAGTGAATTTACAGATGGACAACACCGGTAGGCCTTATGGTAAAGAAAGACTTAAGTTGGCATAAAATCAGTTCAGCAAAAAATGGAGAAGATCTATTAAAGTCATGGAATATAAAGATGGACAATCAGATAAATATAATCTGAAAGGACATACTACTGAGGCCAGAATGGCAACAAAAATAATTCCATGCTGAGAAAAAAGGGAGAAAAAAAAAAGAGAAAAAAAGAAAGAGGAAAAAGGAAAGAGGGGATGTGCTTAATATATTCATGTGTTTGTCTACCCTCTTTAGATATTAGTTTTGCACGTAATTTGCACTGTAAAGGAGGATGCATTTTGGGAAATTAAATTATAAACAAATCTGTAGAATTAGTACGTAGGCTATTTTAATGGGTATTTACCTTGGTAGAATATGCTGAAGATTGAATAGTTGGATAATTGCATGATGCACTTTATAAATTATAGAGTTTATATGTTTACCTAACACAATTGTACTTTAATGGGTATTTACCTTGGTTTAATATTTTGAAGACTGAATAGTTGGATAATTGCATGATGCACTTTATAAATTATAGAGTTTATATATTTACCTAACACAATTGTAATATTGCACAAATTTATGAACACGGGTAGTAACTTATAGAAATTGTAATGGGGAGGGGAAGTGGAGGGGAGGGGGAGTAGAAGAAGGATCATGGTGAAAAGTGATATTTAATGGGTATAATTTGGTTTCCGTTATTTATGCTTCTCTTTTTTTTATGTACTATAAAGGTTGCTGCAATAGAAGAAATTGAGACTTAGATAAATTTTGTAATGCACATCGCACTTTGGAATAGTAATAATTTCGAGTGTATATATGAATATGGCTTTAACACTGTATAATGTTGGCAATTGTAAAAAAGACTGTAAAAGTACATGTTCCCCCTCTGTTCCCCCTCCCCTCCTTATGGTATATTCCATCTTGGTTGTGATAACTGAAGGTATTATTGTAGGTTTGTCTAGGTCTGAATTATTAGTTAAAGGGGAAATGGTAGATAAAGTAAAAGAGAAAAAAAAGAGAAAGAAAAAAGAAAAAGAGAAAGAAAAGGGAAAAAAAAAGAAAAAAGGGTTACACCCCGACAACACGATCATTGGTTAACGCCGGCTATTTTCAAACTTTGGTCAAAGAGACCCTAGTATGAAGTCTGTCTTTAAGAACTGGACAGATAAATGTATGTTTTGGGATGAGAATGTAAGGATGAATGATTGGGCAGGAGTTATGGAAGGAGTGCAGGATAGGAGGAAGAATAGGATAATATTTTGCATTCTATTAAGTTTAAAAAATGGATATTACATTAATCTCATATAATATTAATGGATTAAATTCCCCCCTTAAAAGAAAGTTAGCTTTTCGGGAATACGCAAAATTAAAAGCAAATATAGTATGCCTCCAAGAAACACATGTAAAAAAACAGTATTCTTACTTATTAAGGAATAAAAGATTTGTCTATAGTATAGCCTCCTCGTATAACAGTAAATCAAGAGGGGTATCCATTCTTTTTGATAAAGATCTGGTAGTAAAAGAAGAATGTTGTAAAATAGATGAATGAGGGCGATTTATTATATGGGTGGGAAACATAGATAATCAGATATATACAATTGTAAAAATTTATGCACCCAATCGGAAACAAGAAGGTTATGTAATCAATATCCTGAATTTAGTTAACAAATTTAAAAAAGGTAAGATGATTATATGTGGGGATCTTAATTTAGTCTTGGACCCCGAGATAGACAGATCAAGTAAAGCCAAAGTAGAAATAGGAAATAATAGTATTAATGCATCTAAGAAAATTCTTATAGAAATGGGCTATTATAATATATGGAGAGTAAAGTCTCCTCGGGTAAAAGATTACACATGTTTCTCCAAAAGATTCAATTCATATTCAAGAATAGACTACATTCTAGGAGATCAATCGGTACTGAATGACACATTTAAAATCAATATATATACAAATACAATCTCGGATCATGCCTCAATAGCTCTAGTCTTAAACAAAAAATTGGAAACTATAAAATAAATAGAAACTGGAGATTGGAGCCAATGGTCTTGAAAGATGAAACAAGAGTTAACGAAATAAAGGGAAACTTAATAGAATATTTTGATATAAATAATGGTTCAATTGCGTCTTTTACGAAGCTTTGGCTCTCGTTTAAGGCATTTACTAGAGGTTTATTAACATCTAAAACAATTTTGCTAAAAAAAGAGTGAGGAGACACTTTAAGATCTTTATATATAAATTTGGAAGGTAAACATAATTTGAATAAAAAATCTCCAAATAATAAATTAAGGGAAGATATTGGAAATATACAGCAACAAATAAAGAAGGTGGAACAGTATAAGCTGGACAGATTAATTTGGAGGTCTCAGATGGAGACTTACTTAGAAGGAGATAAGACTGGAAAAATGTTGGCAAATAAAATGAAAAAGCAAAGAATTCATAATTGCATTCAAGAGATCAGAGGGGAGGATAATAAGATTTATAGAGATCCTCGCGACATAAGTGATATCTTCCATAATTACTACTCTAACCTTTATAATTTGAGTAATTCAGATATTAAAAAAAAAAAAGATATAAGGGATATTGAGGAGTTCTTAAGAGATTTGAATCTCCCAAGAATCTCAGAAACAGAATTAGAGACCCTGAATAGAACAACAACAGAAGAGGAGATAGAAGAAGCGATTAAAGAAAGTAAAAACAATAAGGCCCCTGGCCCTGATGGGTTAGATAAGCTTTTTTATCAGAGATTTGTAGAGGTAGTGAAGGCTCCTCTGGCTAGGATGTATAATGAAATAAAAGATAGTGGAGACCTTCCGGCGGAACTAACAGAAGCAAAAGTTATCCAAGAGTGGAGATCAATCCATTTATCTTGGACTGCGAGAATATTTGTAATAAAAATGATTGTTATTCCAAAAATAACATACATTCTTAGATCTATTCCTGATATTCCCATGCTCTATTAGATAAAGGAATTTCAACAACTAATAGATACTTATATCCTTCAGGGTAAAAGAGCGAGGATAGCTCTTACGATTACTAGAAAAAGAATAGAGTTTGGAGGACTTGCCTCGCCATGTATAAAAGATATTTCTACAGCTATATCTTTAGCACAGATTATCCCATGGAATCTTCCATCAGTAAAGCCAAATTGGAAAGAGATGGAGAAAGTATTTTTGGATCCCACCCCTATAAATGCCATAATTTGGACTTCAAGTATGGATTTGGTAAAGAATAAATTAGTGCCAAAGCATATTAAATCTCTGCTTAAATTCTGGATGAAAATCAGATACAAGATGAAACTATCAGTATATCCATCAAAAGTTATCCAAGAGTGGAGATCAATCCATTTATCTTGGACTGCGAGAATATTTGTAATAAAAATGATTGTTATTCCAAAAATAACATACATTCTTAGATCTATTCCTGATATTCCCATGCTCTATTAGATAAAGGAATTTCAACAACTAATAGATACTTATATCCTTCAGGGTAAAAGAGCGAGGATAGCTCTTACGATTACTAGAAAAAGAATAGAGTTTGGAGGACTTGCCTCGCCATGTATAAAAGATATTTCTACAGCTATATCTTTAGCACAGATTATCCCATGGAATCTTCCATCAGTAAAGCCAAATTGGAAAGAGATGGAGAAAGTATTTTTGGATCCCACCCCTATAAATGCCATAATTTGGACTTCAAGTATGGATTTGGTAAAGAATAAATTAGTGCCAAAGCATATTAAATCTCTGCTTAAATTCTGGATGAAAATCAGATACAAGATGAAACTATCGGTATATCCATCAAAAGTTATCCAAGAGTGGAGATCAATCCATTTATCTTGGACTGCGAGAATATTTGTAATAAAAATGATTGTTATTCCAAAAATAACATACATTCTTAGATCTATTCCTGATATTCCCATGCTCTATTAGATAAAGGAATTTCAACAACTAATAGATACTTATATCCTTCAGGGTAAAAGAGCGAGGATAGCTCTTACGATTACTAGAAAAAGAATAGAGTTTGGAGGACTTGCCTCGCCATGTATAAAAGATATTTCTACAGCTATATCTTTAGCACAGATTATCCCATGGAATCTTCCATCAGTAAAGCCAAATTGGAAAGAGATGGAGAAAGTATTTTTGGATCCCACCCCTATAAATGCCATAATTTGGACTTCAAGTATGGATTTGGTAAAGAATAAATTAGTGCCAAAGCATATTAAATCTCTGCTTAAATTCTGGATGAAAATCAGATACAAGATGAAACTATCAGTATATCCATCTTTGGCCGCACCAGTAGAAATACTTAAGGCAGAGCTTAAGATAATATCCCTGGAAAAATGGATAAAGAATGATATTTATCGTATAATAGATTTTTATGAGGAAGGCACATTACTTAGTTGGTCAAGACTACATGCCAAATTTAAACTTGATAAGAATTTGTGGTTACATTATATGAGTATACAGAGTATTCTAAAACGGAGAGGTTTTAAAAAGGAAAACATAGATAGGTTAACATCCTTTGAACTCCTACTATACAATACAAATACCTGTCATAGAATTTCTAAATGTCAGGAGATTATTTCCCTAAATACCCAGAATAGTAAAACCCCAGGGATGTTGAAAGGGGAGGAAAATGTATCACTATCTATCAGTATGGAAGAGTGGGTTAAAACTATAAAAATGGTAAAAATATCGGCTAGATCCTCTGCTAATTATGAAATATACTTCAAAATAATTAACATGTGATACCGAACACCGGACTCAATTAATAAATGTTCTCATAAGCATATAGTACTTTGTTGGAAAGAGTGTGGTTTGAGAGCTGATGTTAAACATGTCTGGTGGGAATGCACCAAAGTGAAGGCCTTTTGGAGGAAATGCTGTTTATGGCTGGAGATGTTAATAGAAGCTGAAATCCCCTTCATTCCAGATGTGCTATTACTCCACATTAATCTCAAGGAGACATTTCCAAAAGAATACTTTTTACTATCTCATATCCTGCTGGTAATTAAAGGGCTAATGTGTAAATATTGGAAAGAAAATACACTTCCGTCTATGTCAGAAATAGCCAGGGTTTTTACTAAAAATAGAGAGTTTGACCTAAGGTCATTTGGTCAAGCAAGCTCAAAAAAAAAGGGGGATAGACAAGCAATGGCAAATATGGGATTATTTTATAAAGAAGAAAGAAGGAATAGGTAGTGTGTAAAATAAAAGAAAAATGTATTCTTTGTTGATGGGCTTTGCTCTCCCTCTATACCTTCTGTTCATGCGAGATTTGATATTATCCCTGTCTATCCGACCTCCTATTCTATGCTGGTGAGAATATGGTTAAGATTTCCCTGCCTCTGAATGTGAATGAATGGAATGTTTATTTTTGTGAAGACTGTTTATGTATATATTTATTGTCTTACCTGTTATATGAAAACTAATAAAAAGAAATAATTTAAAAAAAAAGAACATGCTCCCCTTAGCTGAACTGCTGATCTCATTTATCCAGTTTATTTCAGGATAATTAAAATCTCCCATTATTAGAACTTGCCCGTGCTTAGCTGCATAACCAATCTGTAACAATAATTGTATTTCCTCACTTTCAGCTATATTTAAGGGTTTATAGCCTACTTCTACTAATATTCTTTTGGAATTTGCTGCTCCGCTATTTAACTCTACCCAAAAACATTCAACATTATTACTAGGTCCACCATAAATATCTTCTCTGACTATAGGCTTCAATTCAGGCTTAACATACAGACAAATCCATCCTCGTCTTTTACCATCACCCCTATCTTTCCTAAATAGGTTATAACCATCCAGATTAACAGTCCAGTCATGAGATTCATCCCACCACATTTTGGTAATGCCCATTAAATCCCATTTTTCATTAGTTGCTAATAATTCTAACTCTCCCATTTTTCCTGGCAAGCTTCTGGCATTAGCAAGCATTCACCTTATGTTATGAGTCTGTACTTCTGAAGTGCCTTCCACTGTACTTGAGTACCCCTTCCCCCATCTCCTTCCCTATGAGTTGTTAATTCATCCCTTATACTTTCTACACTTTCTACCCCATTACTTATATCTAGCCCCCACCTACTAGTTTAAAAACTCCTCCAGCCTTTCTACCATCCTATCCCCTAGCACAAAAGCTCTCTCATCATTAATATGCAATACATCCCTGCTGCAGAGATTGTACCAAAGTGAGAAGTCAGCCCAGTGCTCTAAAATCCCAAACCCCTTCTTAGTGCATCACATCTTTTGCCATGCATTAACCCCCCCTAAGCTCCTTTTGCCACCCTGGGCTAGCACATGGCACTGGTAGTATCTCAGAAAATACTACCTTGGAGGTCATTGCCTTCAGCTTATTTCCTAGTTCTCTAAAATCATTCTTTAGGACACTCCATCTTCCACTAACTTTGTAATTGGTACCAATATGTACCAAGACCGCCGGTTCATTTCCAGCCGCTCCCAATAATTTTTCTACCTGATCCACAACATGATAAACCCGAGCATGCGGGAGACAGCAAACTTTTTGATTGCTGGGATCTGGGTGACAAATCACCATGTCTACCTTCCTAATAATAGAGTCCCCTACAACCAAAACCAGTCTGTTGCTCTGCCTGTTCTGCCCTCCCTTCTCCTCCTGTAGAACTGTTCTCCCGGCTGTTAGAGGGAACAGCTCTATTTGGCATTGCCATTCCTGAATGGACATCCCCAACAGTTTCCCTCAAGCTGGCAAATCTGTTGGTGTTTGCCAACTAAGAACTGGTCTGCCTCCTCCTGTTCCCCCTGATTCCCCTTCTAACTGTAACCCAGCTACGTCCCTGGACATCCTCATTAGTCCCAGCTCCACCCTCCATGCTAGGCCCAGCTAAACTGTGCTCAGTGAGCACCAACCCCCTTTCCAGTGGAGCAATATCACTAAGTGCTGCAATTCTCCTCTCCAGTTCTCCAATTCGAGCTTCTAGAGAGGCAACATGCTCACACCTGCCACAGACGTATGGACCCTGGATCAACTGTTCCAGTATTACATACATATGAAAGGATGTACACTGAGTGAGATTGCCACTGTACTGACTCATAATTATTATTATTGTCTACAAAAATTCAGTGGGAAAAATAAAGAATTTAAAATAATATATTTGTATAAAGTTTTGTAAAAAAATATATATATCTATATACTGTATATATATATATATAAATATATATATATATATATATGTTATTTTTTATTTATTCTTCCCCTTTTGTACTATAAATCTGCCCCACTTTTCTTTGAACTCCCTCCTTTTATTTAAACTCCTCCACTTTTACTAGAATTTTACTTATACTAGAAATGATCGCAAGCTCACAAGTTCGCCCCTTCTCCTGTTTATATAAACTTCTGCCTTCTCAACTGGGCACAATTAGGGCACTCTGCAATTTATCAGCCTTTACTTGTAAGGAAAATCCACTTGCGAACAGACCCAAACAAATCACAAACCTTTATACTAGTTTAACACAGTCAAGCCACACCCCTCTCACCTGGGCACAATTAGTGCACGCTGCAATTTATCAGCCTTTACTTGTAAGGTAAATCCACTTGCAAAAATATGGATTGGCAAGGACAGTAAGCAAAGGGTTGTTGTAAATGATGCATACTCGGATTGGACTAATGTGGTAAGTGGGGTTCCTCAGGGATCAGTATTAGCTTCTCTCCTTTTTAACATATTTATTAATGACTTAAAAGTAGGATCGTAAATTATTGTCTCCATTTTTGCTGATGACACTAAGTTGTGCAAGGTAATTAAATCAGAAATTAATGTACTTTCCCTCCAAAGGGATTTACATAAAATAGAGAAATGGGCAACTAAATGGCCGATGAGATTTAATACGAATAAATGTAAAGTTATGCATCTGGTAAGAAAAAATAGCCATGCAATTTATAATTTTAATGGAGCAAATCTAGGGGTATCAGAAAGGGGCCTGGGAGTGCTTGTGGCAACCACCTAGGTAACAGTGCTCAATGCCAGGCTGCAGCTGCAAAGGCAAGTAAAACGTTAGCATGTATTAAGAAGGGTGTCCAAAATCAGACTGCCACTTCTTTATTTTTACAGAGATATATAAAAACACAGAAAGATGACACAAAACACCAAAGACCTTCCCCCAGTTCTAGCCCATCCTCCTAGGCAAATAGCTTGCTATTCCTCCTCACCCACATGATTTCCAGATGTATAGAGGGGTCTGGATTTCTCAACAAGCAGTTGAGGCATTAAAACATGCAGGACTTACCCAGAAATGAGCGTAGAAGGTGAGCCGTTGAGGCATTGAAAGACGCGGGACATATGCAGCATTGCAAGGCGAGCAGTTCAGGCATTAAAGTATGCAGGACTTAACCTCCAAGCAGATAGGAAACGCGGGATTGCCTTAGGTTGCAAGCAGTTGAGGAACGCAGAACTTAGAAAAAAAAATGGTAAGGCGCGGAACTTACAAAAAGAAACTACAATGCCAGGAAAATACGAAGTTTACTGCCGAACCGCAAATCGAAAAACACGAAAAAATGAAAACAAAAAAAACTCACACACAGCACAGGGGGACAGCCAGGACATTTCAGAGTGAGGTCACACGCAAATGTAAGCTGAATTTGACCATGTTAATCAACGACAGTTCTATATGGACTTATTACATTATGATATAACTACATGTATGCAATACACCCCTGATTTAAATGTTTAAGCAAGTTGCTAGTACCTTCTAACCACGCATATAATAACTGATGAACCCTAAATAGTCCAGTGCGCCCTTCTGTTCATAACAATGTATATATGTACTGTGTGGCTAAAGGTGTGTATATATATCCATGTATAGTGTGTGATGTGGTATGTTTGTATGGACGATATATATAGTGGCACCACATTCTATAATTATATAACTATAAAACCTTTAACCCTTCAAACTCACCTCCAGACTTCTCATCGTCCAGCACTTTGTCAGATCCAGTCTCCTTCAGGAATCACTTCTTGACACAATAAATTATCAGTACTGGTTACTACAGACTGAGGGAGACCAGCTAATGGCAACAGCAGGCTCTGTGACAGTTGGCTCATAGTCAGTAGAATGTTGATGACATCACAATCTCTATGACATAAGCCATTTCATATCTGTATATTAGCTAGTGAGTGATCAGCGCTGACCCCAGAGCCTCAGTGTGTCAGAGGATATAAGTATAGTGAGGTGAGATGGCAGAGGAGATATTCATAGTGACGTGAGAGTGCAGAAGAGGTAGGCATAATGAATTAAGAGCACAGAGGAGGGGAGAACAAAAATGGTAATACTTAAATAAAAGCCTCAGGTTTTACCTGCAACCTCTGAAATATATATTACAATTACGTATCTTCTTTCATTTACAAATCACAGAGTTATCTTGGATGAGGAGCATCACAACCTCCCACTTTGTTTCCAGCCTGGTGACATCCATCAGTGGAATCCCATTATCCGAGTATCTGTGGCTGGCACAGCAGCATTAACAAATATGCCAGAACGAGTGGGTCACAACGACTGGTGTAACTGTGTAGTGATGCCAATGGAGGAAGAATCTGATCACTGCAGAGACTTTCCTAACAAGTGATGTCTCCTGTGTCTGTGATGTTGGTAAGATAGATAGAAAGAAAGTAAAACATTTGCATCCTTACTTGGCCTGGTTCAAGAAACTGCTGGGTTGAATTTTGTACTAATTTGATGTTTCTTTTTTCCTATTGGTGAGACCTGCACCATGAAACCCATCATCTCTGAAGGGACATCTAGGCAAGGTAGGTGGTCTTATTTATTCTATTTTGGGCTAGATTTAGGGGTTTGAATGTATGTAGATAGGGTTTAATGTATTTTAGATAGATGTTTTTGTATTGTAGTTAGGGTTTAATGTATTTTGGATAGGGGTTAATGTATATAAATGGGGTTAAATAGTATGTAGATAGGGGTATATTTGAACTGTATTGTTACATAGTTACATAGTATTTAAGGTTGAAAAAAGACTTTCAGTCCATTAAGTTCAATCTTTTAAGATCTCCTCTGATCTGCAATATGCAGATTAACTATTAATTAATTGGTTGTATATAAAAAAATAAAATAAATGAATAATGAATTCCGTCCTGATCCCAAGAAACCGGCGACCGGACTTCTCCTTGGATCAATACTGTCTCTCTAATTATCCATGATATCCCTGAATTCCCTTTTTAATTAGAAATAAATCCAGTCCCCTTTTAAAGTTATCTATCGAATCTGCTGTCACCACCTCCTCTGGTAGAGAATTCCACAGATTAACCACCCTTACTGTGAGGAACCCTTTTCTTTCTTTAAGGTGGAATCTTTTTACTTCTAACCTCAAGGGATGTCCTCTTGTCAGTTGAAAACCTCTTGGCACAAAAAGCTCCCTTCACAAATTTGTATACTGACCCTGGATGGATTTATATAAGGTAATCATATCTCCTCTTAAACGCCTTTTTTCTAGAGAAAATAAGTTTAATTTGGTTAGTATTTTTTCGTAACTTAGCCCCTCCATTCCCCTTATTAGTTTTGTTGCCCTCCTCTGTAACTTTTCCAGCTCTAAAATGTCCTTTCTATGAAGTGGTGCCCAAAATTGTACTCCATATTCCAAATAAGGGCATACTAGAGATTTGTATAGTGGCAGAATTATATTTACTTCCCTGGATTCAATACCCTTCTTAATACATGCTAATATTTTATTTGCATTTGCAGCTGCTGCTTGGCTTTGAGCACTGTTACCTAGGTGGTTGTCCACAAGCACTCCCAAATCCCTTTCAATATCCGATACCCCTAGATTTGCTCCATTAAGATTATAAATTGCATGGCTATTTTTCCTTCCCAGATGCATAACTTTACATTTATTCGTATTAAATCTCATCTGCCATTTAGATGCCCATTCCTCAATTTTATATAAATCCAATTGGAGGGAAAGCACATCACTATCTGATTTAATTACCTTGCACAACTTCGTGTCATCAGCGAAAATGGAGACACCAAACTCCAATCCAACCTCTAAGTCATTAATAAATATGTTAAAAAGGAGAGGACCTAATACTGAACCCTTAGGAACCCCACTTACCACATTAGTCCAATCGGAGTATGTTCCATTTACATCAACCCTTTGCTTCCTGTCTTTTAGCCAGCTCTCAATCCATGAGCAGATATTTACTGCAACTCCTGTATCTCTTAGTTTGCACAATAGTCTCCCATGTGGAACTGTATCAAAAGCCTTTGCAAAATCCAAAAAGACTACATCCACTGAGTTGCCTTGATCCAGGTTCCTACTAACCTCCTCATAGAAACTAATTAGATTTGTTTGACATGACCTATCCCTCATAAATCCATGTTGACTCCTACTTATAATCCTGTTGAAATAGACATATTCTTGTATATTATCCCTTATTAACCCTTCTAAAAGCTTCCCCACTACAGAAGTGAGGCTCACTGGTCTATAATTCCCAGGATTTGCTCTTGCTCCCTTTTTAAATATAGGTATCACATCAGCTTTTCTCCAGTCATCTGGTAGAGAACCTATGTTGAGTGAATCTTGAAAAATTTAATATAATGGTTTGGCTATTACAGAACCCAGTTCCCTTAGTACCCGTGAATGTATTCCATTAGGAGCACGGGCTTTATTAACATTTATTTTTTCCAACCTCTTTTGGATTACTTCCTGTGTTAACCAATTATTTGTCAAAGGTAGTGTAGCCCCATTATGTTGCCGTGTCCCAACCACTGGTACCTCCCTTGTGTATACCGAAGAAAATAACCTATTTAGCTCATCTGCCTTTTCCTGGTTACTAATTTTCAGATGGCCTGTGTCACATTGTAATGTTCCTATAGCTTCCTTCCTCACCTTCTTCCCATTAATATATTTAAAAAATATTTTAGGGTTAGTCTTACTCTCTTTTGAATTAATTTTTTTATTTTCTATTTTAGGCAGTCTAATTGCCCTTTTGCAAGCCTTGTTGATTTCCTTGTATTCCTGTAAAGCAGTCTCTGTCCCCTCTTGTTTGTATAATTTAAATGCCTGTTTTTTACTCCGAATCTTGATCTTTAAATCATTGTTAAGCCACATTGGATGGGATTTACTCCTTTTACTTTTATTCCCACGCGGTATATGCCGATGTGTATGTATATTTAGTAAGGATTTAAATGTTGTCCATTTATGTTCAGTATTTTTACCTGTCAGTTCTCTGTCCCAGTCTATACTTATACTAACATTTTGTTTTTTTAATTCAATCTCAAATGAGACTGTGTTGTGATCACTGTTTCCCAAAGGTTGCCCTATTCCAACATTTGATACTATATTAATATTATTTGTGATGAGTAAATGTAAGATAGCCTCATTTCTAGTAGGCTCTTGTACAACCTGGGCCAGATAATGATCCCTGAGTGTACTCAAGAACCTGCTCCCCTTAGCTGAACTGCTGGTCTCATTTATCCAGTTTATTTCAGGGTAATTAAAATCTCCCATTATTAGAACTTGCCCATGCTTAGCTGCATTTCCAATCTGTAACAATAATTGTATTTCCTCACTTTCAGCTATATTTGGGGGTTTATAGCATACTCCTACTAATATTCTTTTGGAATTTGCTGCTCCGCTATTTAACTCTACCCACAAACATTCAGCTTTATCACTAGGGCCACCATAAATATCTTCTCTGACTATAGGCTTAAATTCAGGCTTAACATACACACAAAACCCTCCTCCTCATTTATCATTGCCTCTATCTTTCCTAAATAGGTTATAACCATTCAGATTAGCAGTCCAGTCATAAGAGTTATATTTTCCTTGCAGCTGATAGTTTCAGTATCAAACATATCTTCAATTATCAATTTTAACTCACTGAAGTAGCAGCGTTTTTTTTTCATTTTTAATAATCCCATAATAAAAGAAAATATATTTTTTTTTTTACACTTGTGTTACCGGGCAGCTTTTCCTAAAACTTTTTTTCCTCATTTCAGTCACGTCCATAATACCATGCGCGGCGATACGCTTTCTTCAGTCGGGCTTGACAAGTTCTTTTAAACCCTTTTGACAAGACAGCTGATGTTTCTAAAATGTGCTTACTCAGATGCAGGAACACATATCTTCTTCTAAAATTCTCAACTGTCAAACTGCTCTCTCTGACAGTCGCCCAGTCAAATAAGAATAAAAGATTATACCCATTGAGACTATAAAAGATTATACACATTGCCCGGGCAATGCACAAAGAATGCAATTATACACATTGCTTGGATTATACACATTGCCCGTAACATATATATATATATATATATATATATATATATATATATATATATACAGTTTATTGCAGTGCTTCAAAAACCGGTCCTCATGCCAAGCACACCGATCTTAATTTTAGGGTAACACTGTGTGACACAGATGATGCAATTGTTAATCAAGACACACTTCAGCTTGAAATTGTCTCACGTGTTTTTAAAGCTTGTTACATTGAAATCGTGAGCTGTTTGTGTAGTGTTGATGTGCAGTTTTTCAAGCACTGCTGTACAGAAACAACTTATTTAATGAACTTTGAAAACACATTGCATATATGATCTATATATACAGTATATTGCAATGTTTCCCAAATTGTTGGTAAATGCTACCCATACAAGTGTTAATGTCAATGCTACACTGTGTGAAGCTAGGTTACGCAAATAATTAATTCACAGGCAATTGAGCCCATATTTGCTTCAGCTGTATTTACACAGTGCTACTTTGACTTTACAACCTGTATTTGTAGTGTTTTTGAAAATTTTGTGAAGGACTGTTTTATTGTTACCCCTTTTTTCTTCAACATACAACACGTCATAATATACAATCTTTTTATTAGATTATTTACTATCATATAATAAGTGACTCAAACTTTAAATCATTAATTTGTACTGGTTGTTTGCATGGTGAAAATGGGAGAGAGAGAGTTGTATGTGGGGAAATAGTGGTTTCTCTAAAAAGAGCCCAACAGACTTGAAAGTTTGTCTTTGGGATTGAACTATTGTTCTGTATGAGTACTATTTTGTACCATTGTATAAATGTTTGAAAATTAGAATTTATTTGGTATTTTCGTAATGGTGAAAATGGCACATGTAGTTGTCCATGGTGAAATAGTGGTTTCTCTAAAAAGAGCCCAACAAACATTAAACAGACATTAAACTTTGTCTTTGGCATGTAACCACTGTTCTTTTTGTGTATTAATGTAGAATTTTTTCTTAGTCTCCGTTTTATTGTTATCCTTTTTTTACATCACCTCATAATAGACTATCAGCCTTATTAAATTGCGATTCAGTAAATTTAAAAGGGCTCTATTTAAGCACACAGCATATTTTATTTACAGAAGTTTTTAGTTAGTGAAAACCTTGCTTTTGGATAGAAGCTCACAAACTAAAAATTTCTGTAAAAAAAATATGCTGTGTGCTTAAATAGAGCCCTTTTAAATTTACTGAATCGCAATTTAATAAGGCTGCATATTTTTTGTAAATACTCGACCGTCATGTAATAATTCACCCTGAGTGTCGTTTTTTTTTAATGAAAACTTTCATTTCTTGTGTATTTTTTAAAAAGGCCAAAGTTGTCCTTGGGATTTAATAATGGTAATTGCAAATGACATGATAATGGGAAATTGTCTCCTTTGAAGTACAACAGGCAAGCTAGTCTCACTTGGAGCCAAATCTATTCTTGGTATGAATACTGCTTCACCTTTATGGGTACCATTCAGAATTTCTGCATGTATGAAGTGGTCTCTTAAATCCAGAACAATTAAATTGGTCCCATTACAAAGTCCTTTTCTTGGGTTCATATTTCTCAGTAATATGACAATTGCTCCTTTTTTGAGTTGCAAAACATATAGTGGCATTCCAGATGGAGTTAATGAATTTATAAATTCAGTGGTAAAATTAGATTCACTCTGTTTGTCATCAGCGAGAAAAGAATCTGCACTGCAATCATTTTTTTGTGTGCCATCTATTAATTTCAATATTTCGTTATTGAGATCCAAAGCATCTTTATATTTGGATGTTAATATTAGTTTCTGTGCAAGGTCAGAAGAATGTTCTGTAGTTATTCCATTTGGGAATATTGCTGATATGAGTGGATCTTGGCAAATCATTTCCATTGGGATTTCAACAGTATCATCAGTTAAATTAGTTATTAGCTCTGTTTTTTCCTTTGCCAATTTGAATTAGCCAATCATTGAAATAATTTTGTCCTTCAGGTCTCATATTTATTTCTAATTACAGGTGTGTAAATTCTTTGCATAATGGACTTGACTTTATACATGTTTCCATAATGTCTGTCTGATTTTCACGGACACCCAAAGGTAATGTTTGTCTGAAATCTCCACCTAACAACATGACTTTTCCACCAAAGGGCAAATCATTACCCATGACTTCACCCAATAAAAGATCAATACATTGCAGAGCATTGCACGACATCATAGTGGCCTCATCTATGATAATTAAATTGCATTTTTGAAACTTATTTGCTTGTGATGATTTAATTCTAATATCCGACACTGATGTTTCTAAAATTGGAACTGGAAGTTTAAATCCACTATGTACTGTTCTGCCACCTTCAAACAATAGTGCAGCAATTCCAGTCGTTGCAAAGGAAAGTGCTATTTCACCATTACCTCTAACTGAACTCATAAACAAATTATATAGATACGTTTTTCCTGATCCACCGGGTAGATCTAGATATAAATCACGCTCTTTGAGCAAGTCATCATCTAGTGCTTGTTGTATTGCATAGAAAGCGTGCAATTGCAAATGATTTAAAGTGCCTATTTTTTCTTCTGTTTTTTGTTTTTCCACATCAGCGTCATAGTCCTCAAAGTTTATATCATGTCTAATTCCTGGATCTGGGAGATTAAAAGTTGCACAACTTAATCCATGACATAGAAAGACTTGTTGAATTTCCAGTAATGCTTTTAATTCAGCTATGGAGTTGTTATAATGTTTCAAAAAGTCTTCATACATATTTATTTTAAATGTTTCCCACAAAGCTAATGCAATAGGAACATTACAAAATATGCAAATTAATGCAAACTGTTCCCTCATCTAGCGTGGCATTTTACATAGTGCTGCTTCTTCTAGACATCTATCCCAGTCTGTCTCATCAGCTAGGAAAGTTCTATGTCGCACAGTTCTCAAGTGTTCAAAACTTTGTGCACCAGGAACATTTAAAAGTAGTAAACCTAAGCAGAAACGTTCAATGTCTCATTATCTGTATCTCTGCTTATAAATGTATTCACTATATTCAGTTATTTATAAATGTTTTATATATGTATACAATATAAAAACTGACAAATATCTGTATTTATATATTTATACGCTATATACACTGATCTCTATTGATTTTTATATATTTAAACATTATATACACTGATAAATATCTGTATTTTTTATATATTCTATATCTACACTCAATATACAAATTTATATCTGTATTTTTATATTTAGTATATGTTTGTTAAAGTTGTTGCATATTTTATTTGGATTTTAAATAATACAAAAATGCACTGATAAAGATTAGTTTATACTTTTTTTTACAATACAAGTAAAGTGAAAACATTTAGCTAATTTAATATAATAAAATTTAGAAAAACACTGACATTTATTGGCAAAAACTGTATTAAAGTATAGTTACGTTTTCAGCACACGATGGAGCATCTTAAGACTAGAAATGCAAGAAATTGGGCATGCAACCTTAATGCCCCTCCCTTTCCCTGCAACTTTTTTTATGACATCATGTATTACATCAAGTGTGTCATTGTGACATCATTCATGACATCAAATATGATGTAAATTATATCAGCTATGACATCACTCATTAGATTAAATATAGTATGGAAAATGACACCATCCATTATATTATTGATGACATCACACCTATAAAGTTAACAGTATTATTATTTTAAATATAATATAATAATGAAAATATAAAATGTTGAAACTAGTGATAATGTACATGGCTGAAAATACATTTTATAAATATAACACTATTTTATCTTAGGCTAGGTATCATACTATCTTAGCCATAAAATAATATCAATACATTTGATGGAATTGGTACATGTTAATGGGTACCTGTATGAACCATTAAAAAGTAGATTATATCTCATAAAATATACAAAAAGTGATCACGGTCTTCACTATCTAACTATAGAGCAGTGACTCACAGCCCTCATCTGAAGGCCCACCAGACACAACATTATTTATATCTGACACTGTGTAAATAAAAATTAGATAAACACAAGTTCTATGTCCTGTTTATTGTTCCTACTCTCACTTATATTACCACAGTGTTAACCAGAATCTCAGGCTCTCTGGTGACCTCACCGAAGAGGTTTTGTAACAAGAACACAGAAATTAATAATTATATAAATCACATTAAATACTATTTTACTTCTACATTTATTTATTTGTTGTTAAAAAAATATATTAGCTGTAAAGTTATTAAGCATGGAACAATTACAGAAACAACTTTAATTAATGGGTTTTATACAAAGGGATATTTAAACATACAATATTCACATCTACTAGTGATAGTTTAGAGAAAAATATTTTAAGTCATATATATTTTCAGAATCATCCTCTTTTCAACAAAAATGAAATCCACAAAAATCAACAAATGAACCATATGTAGAATTATAAATGCATCAAGTGACATCATGGGGGCCAAGTGTGATGTCATTGGTAATATCACTGATTATGTACATTTTTTATATTATATACAATGTTATGAGTGATGTCAAAGCTGATGTAATTAATATCATATGTGATGTCATGAATCATGTCACCTAATATCACAGATAATGTAATGAGTGATGTCAGAAAAAAATATTTGCATTGGGAGGGAGGGATATTAAGATTGCGTGATTAATTAACATAAACAACACATGTGCAGGCTACAGAAGTTCAATGGTTTTGCAGGAAAATATAAATTTGAACCATGTCTTACCTCATTAATGGCAGATACAGATAGGAAATTAAATAGATACCGTTATTGAAGTTTTACCAAGACAGAAGTGCTATTATTACATAGTTACATAGTAATTAAGGTTGAAAAAGACCTTCAGTCCATCAAGATCAACCTTTTAAGATCTCCTCTCATGTGCAATATGTGGATTAGTTATTAATTAATTAGTTGTTAATCAATTATTAATGAACTATTTAATTATTTTTTTATTTCATTTATTTTTTAATTATTAATTAATCTAGAGGAAGGCAAACAGAAAAAAAAAGTGAAACTTAGCCAATCGTCTCAAAAGGAAAAAAAAAAATTCCTTCCTGACCCCAGATACTGGCGATCGGATTTCTCCCTGGATTAATAATCTCTCTCTAATTATCCAGGATAACCCTGAATTCCCTTTTTAATTAGAAATAAATCGAGGCCCCTTTTAAAGTTATCTATCGAATCCGCTGTCAACACCTCCTCTGGTAGAGAATTCCACATATTAACCACCCTTACTGTGAAGAACCCTTTTCTTTCTTTAAGGTGGAATCTTTTTACTTCTAACCTCAAGGGATGTCCTTTTGTCAATTGAAAACCGCTTGAAGCAAAAAGTTCACTTTACAATTCTTTATACTGACCCTGGATGTATTTATATAAGGTAATCATATCTCCTCTTAGACGCCTTTTTTCTAGAGAAAATACATTTAATTTTGTTAGTCTTTCTTCATAACTTAGCCCCTCCATTCCCCTTATTAGTTTTTTTGCCCTACTCGGTACCTTTTCAAGCTCTAAAATATCCTTTTTATGAAGTGGTGCCCAAAATTGTACTCCATATTCCTAATGAGGGCGTACCCGAGATTTGTATAGTGGCAGAATTATATTTGCTTCTCTTGCTTCTATACCCTTCTTAATAAATGCTTATATTTTATTTGCCTTTGCAGCTGCTGCTTGGCTTTGAGCACTGGTACCTAGGTGGTTGTCCACAAGCACTCCCAAATCCCTTTCAATATCTGATACCCCTAGATTTGCTCCATTAAGATTATAAATTGCATGGCTATTTTTCCTTCCCAGATGCATAACTTTACATTTATTCATATTAAATCCCATCTGCCATTTAGATGCCCATTCCTCAATTTTATGTAAATCCCTTTGGAGGAAAAGCACATCATTATCTGATTTAATTACCTTGCAGAACTTCGTGTCATCAGCGAAAATGGAGACATTACTTTCCAGTCCCACCTCTAAGTCATTAATAAATATGTTAAAAAGGAGAGGACATAATACTGAACCCTGAGGAACCCCACTTACCACATTAGTCCAATCGGGGTATGTTCCATTTACAACAACCCATTATTAACACCATACCTTTCATATACCGTATGGCAAAAAATTCAACATTGTTGTCTATAATTGTTTTAACTGGAATTCTGTTAATTTAAAGAAAAATTAAGTTCAATGAAGTTGCTGTTTTACTTTTCCGAGGAGGAGTGGAACTATCTAAGTTAAGAGCAAAAGGAACTTTACAAGGATGTTATAATGAAAAATGACCAGAACCTCATGTCTATAGGTAAACATTTTATATATAGAGAGAGAGAGGTAGTTGTGAGTGTCCAGTAATCCAGATGAATAATTAGAGTATTGCAGTATATAGTGCAGTATATACTAATACCTTTTTTATTGGACAAACATATTTAGAAATATATGACTAGCTTTCGAGAGCAGGCCTCTTGTTCTCAGGTCTGGAGCAGTACTGATATGATTCCCTTGACATACAGAAATAACAAGCTTTAAAAAAAGGAGTGAAAAAAAAAAAGTTTTGTTAAGTGATCTGTGAACAAGATTGCATGAGTGTAGGTCAGAGTAAATAAACAGGGTCATAAATATTTACAGGTCACAGGGAGTAAGGAACCATAAAACTTTGAGGAAACAAAGACACATACCAGAAAGGAACCAGAGGAAAAAAATATATTGAATGTTATAAGAAGTTAAGATAATGCCAAACAAAAATTCCATATTAACATTAAGTCCCATATTTCTCATATTAAAGAGTGTTATTATTTTAATTTCAAAGGCATTTTTTTGTTGTGTGCTTTTAAAATGACCTCTGAGTATTTTGTTCCTGTCTTCATTGTGATTTTTTTATGGAGAGTTTGTGTAGATTCATCCATAGATGTAGTTTCTAGCTGGTTTCCTCGATGTAGCATCCCCGCTAACATACTGTACATTGTATCATGTAGACTACATTGGATGATGTACATGAATATGGCCCCCTGATGCTAAAGCTCTTCTTGTTGTGTGTAGCTGTGTCCTCTACGCAGATGTGTTGACATCATTTGCAGCAATTTTATTTGCAAGGTTTGGTGCCATTTTCTCTGTGGTGCTGTTCATTGGCCAATCTTCTGTTCATCAATGTTTGTCTCAGGTTTGGTGGTTGTCTAAATGCAAGAATGGGAGGTTTAGAAAATATGTTTTAATTCTGCATCCTCTGTTAGTTGTGGTTGTAGATTCTTAAATATTTTTCATATTCCTTCTAGAGCTGTATGGTATGTGGTTACTAGTGGTGTACGTGCCGTATGGTATGTGGTTACTAGTGGTGTACGTGAAGAACTTTCTTTAGTTTTGTATTGCAACAGTTGTTCCTGGGGTGTTTAAATGGCAGTGGTTACTTTCTGTATGATGAAACACACTCCTTCTGCCTGAAGGAGTCAGACAGTGTTTTTAAATATTTGTCGTGGTCCTCAGTGTTTGAACATATGCAGGGGTATCTGATGGCTTGAAGGAATACACAAAATAGTTAACTGTACTCGTGTGGGACACCACTTTTCACAAAATAACCACTCCATCAAAAACCTGAAAATCTAAATATTCAGAGGTCATTTTAAAAACTTACAAGAAAGAAACCCTTTAAAATTAAAATTGTAAGACTCTTTAATGCGAAAAATATGGGACTTAGCTTCATATATATGTATGTGTGTGTGTGTATAGCAGAGGCATCAAATGTATGTTTTTCCTAATTAAACACTTCTCTTATGACAATTTATACATTTTTTGCCATGTTAATTATTGCATCATGTAGCGATTATTTAAGATAGAACTCCAATATATACTTACAGGACTTATTCAAGAGAAACCATTGGTAGTCTCATCAATTAAGAATTGGAGAAGAGTTACATGTGAGTGGTCTTCAGTGGATCACAGAGAAGGAAATGAAAGCCAGCAACAGTGAGTAATAAATATTAAAATGTACTGCTATTGTTCATACTTGTCTGGGACTAAAGGAGCTGTTACCTGTTTCAACCTTGGTCTCTGTCACATCCCAGGGGAGTGGGATCTGCTTTATCACCAAAACTCCTAACATTCAGTACAGGAATTCTCTCTCAGTATCCTGAGGGGGGAGGGCTTATCTACAGCCGGCGGAAGCACCAGGAACACAGGATCACTGAATCAGCATAACCATTATGATCTACTCTTCAGTGGGCTTGAAAGGGTCCCAGGATTTCTACTTCCCCCAGTGAAGTATCAGCTTATTTCCCCATTCCACATAGCGTCTGGGCTCTCCAGGGGGTTGACCCAGTGTCTCCACTGAGGAAGCTGGCTGTCTGGGAATCATGGGAGTGACCCAGACAGGTGTACGTTTACCTTCCCATCAAATGGTCAGACCTTTCTTGTAGCGTTTGGGGTCTACAGGGGGTTGAGGCAGTGTCTCCACTGCAAACATTTGAGGTCTGTGAATCCAGGAATCGAGACTTGGAAGATAGAAATCTGGCTAGGGCTTAGATTTTATGGGGGTCTGACTCGTTTAAGCACATACAATTTATTGGTAAACTGCAAGACAATGGAACAAAGGGATATCACTTACAAAGTACCTGACATCTCTTGACCTTTATCTATCAAAATAAAGTGTTTCAATTGTTGTCTGACTACCTAGTTGATTATGCTTGATGTCTAGATCAGTGCTACAGACAGACTCATTGGAGTCTATGGAGCCTATGTATTAAACACACCTCAAAACATTTTTTAGATATAACAATAATCACATCAGAGGAGAAATGTGGAACTGGGCTAGTGGATTAACCACTTGGTAAATGTCATTACAGGGTTCTGGAGACAAGGAAGGCCACCTTGGGTCAGTTTTATGACAAGTCACATTTTTTTAAATCTTTATCCAGGGATATCAGAACCAGTGATTTTAGACTTTTGGGACAGTGTGGCTAAAGAAAAGTACCCTGGACTTCACATTTACTTTTGGGCCCTAAAAAGTTTTTGATTGTGTGGAGTGAAGGGAGGTCGCCCCTGGTCCCAAAAAGCTGGTTGTGCCAGTCTCATAATGAGGATTGTGTCAACACTTTTGTCAGCTTAAAGAAGAGACAGAGAACTAGTAGAGTATACTGTGTGACACAAGCTTTTACAAAAGCTCGGACAACCTGCAGGAGTAGCAAGGAGTACAGCGCAAGACTTATTGTTGCACACAGTACCAGATATACATAATCACAGCAGTTAGAGAACGTCTTGAGTGTATGAAAATACCCATGCAACCCACTTCTTCAGTCCTTGGAAGTGACTTGAGACTATCTGTTAGAAGTTTATGGGAGCACCCCTGAACAGCAGATGTTATATTGGCAACCCGCCCCCCGCTCTGTGAAAGGTCACATAGTGAAAAAAGATTCCCCATCTCACATATCTATATTAACCCCTTATATGCATCCCTATCAAAGTGCATTGCAAGGCTGCCACTAATCATTGTGACATCCCTATACCTCCAAGGCTGCCACTAATCATTGTATTATGTATGTGGAATCAGATCACTATGGCAGGATACTAAGGTTCCCTTCTGATCCTGCTATCCAGATTAGAATGACTGGGGGATGTTTACCTTGTGTGGTCTACTCCATGGATTATACAGAGTTAACCAGCTGCTACCATACCCATTCACCACAGTACATTATAGAAAGTAGAGCGAGCACATAATACACAAGATTAGAAGATTAACGCAACCATTATCACCTGTCAAGAGGAAACACAGTCCAGTCCTACCTTGTTTTTTTCCATGTGATGCAAAATTGTGGATATGTTTTTATCGGCCTGTTTACAATTTGGGAAATAGTCCTGAGGTTGCTTCAGGGACTGAACATTTTGTTGCTTCAGTATGTGTTTTATGAGCTTGTGATGAAAGTACGTGTAATGGAGAAGGGATGTGTTAATAAGGGTGTGTCCAAATGGGCCTTGTTTTTACATTATTAAGACTTACCATTACAGAGATGTGAAGGAATGGGAATGTTCCTAAAAGTCCACTTCTCCTATCAAACCAAGCTAAAGGAGAACGTTGAATTATCATACTCTAGGGCATAACTTTAGTGGTTCTGAATAACTCTATATAATGAGTGATGTAAATAGAGATTGAGGAGGATAACAGAATGGCAAAGTCAAGACAGCTATTCACGAAAACTGGGACTTCCAATGAAACCTTTCATGCAAATGTTGGAGTGATAACAGAAAAAAAATGATTTAAAAGAAGATCAAATAAAGAGATCACTGAAGATCTAGACAGGATATTAACAACATTGTTAACATGGATGAATTTGATGAAATCCCAATGGAACTGGTCAAAATCCAAGAAGTTGCAAATTAATTTGGAAAACTCAACAATGGCCAATGAATTGGAAAATGTCAATCTATATCCCCAAACAGAAAAGGCAGTGTCAAAGTGTTCTCCAATTATCAAACATTTGCACTCATTTCACATGCTAGCAATGTAATGCTTAAGATCCTACTGGCTCAGCTGCAACAGTATATGGACCAAGTTGGAGAAAACAATATAACGTTACATAGTTACATAGTATTTGAGGCTGAATAAAGACTTTTAGTCCATCAAGGTCAACCTTTTTAGATCTCCTCTGATCCTTTTAATATGTGCTTCCTCGATCAATATTCCTTTGCTAGTTATCTAGGATAACCCTGGATGTTATCTTTATTAAAACATTTATCTAACCCCTTTTTAAAGTTATCTATCGAATCCGCTGTCACCACCTCCTTTGGTAGAGAATTCCACAGATTAATCACCCTTACTGTGAAGAACCCTTTTTCTTTCTTTAAGGTGAAATCTTTTTTCTCTAACTTGTAGTAAGTAACTGATTCAGTTTCAGTCTGTTACGACCTCTCTATATACTGCTTCCTCTCATTACTTAATGCTTAAGATCCTACTAGCTCAGCTGCAACAGTATATGGACCAAGTTGGAGAAAACAATCTAAAGTTGGTGCTCAACATCAAATAATACCAAACACTGCCAAAGAACAAAAGTATAAAGGGCAATTAGGCATACACAAGAAGGGAATGCAAAAAAGAGGAGATAGCATAGATATAAAGAAGGAGGGCCAAACAGACAGTCTATCCACCTAAAGCATATAAAGCATCCGTCCAGATCACGCTCTCAAGAAAGAAGGGACAGAAAAAAAAACATAAGTCCCATCCAACCAAAAGACAGGAGGGAGCAAGCAGTAGCACATAGGAGATAGTAGAAAGAAGTAAATCCACGCTCTAGGTGCCACCTGATTGGATGGCAATCATAAAGACAATTACATAAGGCATAGATAAATACTGCATGTAAAAAAATTAAAAATATTATATATACAAAAATAATAATGAATACTGGCCTGACTGATGAAGGCCAATGTGGGTCCACTGCTCTTTAGACCTCAACCTTAATGCGCATTTCGTCAGTGTCGTGCTGACTTCATCAGGGGGCAGTATATGGACCAAGGACTAGCAGATGTGCAAGCCAGGTTCGGCAAAGAAAGAGGCACGAGATCAAATTGTCAATGTCCAATCTATAATAGAGAAATCAAGATAATAGTAGAAAAAACATTTACTCCTCCTTCAAAGACTATTATAAAGCCTTTGATTGAGTGGATCACAACAACATGTTTCAAGTTCCTTAAGAGATGAGGTGCAAGACAATCTCATCTGCCTTCTGAGAAAAACTGAACATGGGACAACCAAGCGGATTGGCTAAGCAGAAAAAAAAATGTTGGAGGAAAAAAATTATAACAAGGGTAAAGGAGACCGAATCGTGCAAATCACCGCCAGGCACGTACGAGTTAGCCAAGGAACACATAGAAAAAAGCCGCCATCTTACAACACTAACTTACAACTAATAACATTACGATTATAAAATGGCGCTTTACCCACCTAAAAAACAGTTTTGCCTCGCGCTCACAGACGATTTACACTGCACACTTGGCACATTGCTGACACTTTCTCCTCAGGTGATCAACAGTCCAACTGTACATTTTCTGCTGCAGGAAAATCCAAAGAGATTGTTAGCTCTTCAGGATATTGATTGCTGTATATTAATTAGAAATAGGTAAATTATATTAATTAATTAATTAATTATAATTAAAATAAAAATATAAAAAAATAAAAATAGGCTAAATTTCATATTTTACTCTGCCCTTACTTTATGAATACATAAATGCTTCGTACTTTGTAATACATTTATTCATTTATTTATTAAAATGAATAATTAGTAATTAGTAATTAAAAAAAAAATATCCTTTCCACTGTGCAAACAAACATTTACATCTTACATAGTTACATAGTTACATAGTTACATAGTAATTAAGGTTGAAGAAAGACTTTCAGTCCATCAAGTTCAACCTGTTAAGATCTCCTCTGATCTGCAATATGCGGATTAGTTATTAATTAAATTATTGATTAAATAATTATTAATAGTATAGTATTGGAGGATGAATAAAGAGTTAGTCCATCAAGTTCAACCTTTTTAGATCTCTATTGATCTTTTTAATTTGGACTATTTATTATTATTGTTAATTGTTAATTATTGTTAATTGATCCAGAGGAAGGCAAACATAAAAAAAAAAAAACATTGAAACTTTGCCAATTGTCTCATAAGGGGAAAAAAAAGCAAAATTCCTTCCTGACCCCAGAAACTGGCGATCAAATTTCTCCCTGGATCAATATTCCTTGCTAGTTATCTAGGATAGCCTTGAATGCCCTCTTTATTCAGAAATATATCTAACCCCTTTTTGAAGTTGTCTATCGAATTCGCTGTCACCACCTCCTTTGGTAGAGAATTCCACAGTTTAACCACCCTAACTGTGAAGAACCCTTTTCTTTGTTTAAGGTGAAATCTTTTTTCCTCTAACCTCAAAGGATGTCCTCTTGTCAGTTGAAAATCTCTTGCTACAAAAAGTTCACTTGACAAGGCCTTATATTGACCCTGGATGTATTTAAATAACGTAAACATATCTCCTCTTAGACGCCTTTTTTCTAGCGAAAATAAGTTTAATTTTGCTAGTCTTTCTTCATAACTTAGCCCCTCCATTCCCCTTATTAGTTTTGTAGCCCTTCTCTGTACTTTTTCCAGCTCTAAAATGTCTTTTTTGTGAGGTGGTGCCCAAAATTGTACTCCATATTCCAAATGAGGGCGTACTAGAGATTTGTATAATGGCAGAATTATATCTTCTTCCCTGGCTTCTATACCCTTCCTAATACATGCTAATATTTTATTTGCCTTTGCAGCCGCTGCTTGGCTTTGAGCGCTGTTACCTAGGTGGTTGTCCACTAGTACTCCCAAATCCCTTTCAATATCTGATACCCCTAGATTTGCTCCATTAAGATTATAGATTGCTTGGCTATTGTTCCTTCCCAAATGCATAACCTTACATTTATTTGTATTAAATCTCATCTGCCATTTAGCACTGCCCTTTTATAGTTACATAGTTACATAGTAATTAAGGTCCATCAAGTTCAACCTTTTAACATACTCATCCCCGGCGGAACCGGAAATGACGTTGCAGCCAGTTTAGGCGGACACAGGAAGGTCTGAAACGCCATGAAGACGCCAGATCTCTCCTCCCGTCCCTCCTGTCCTTCCTGAGGTGGTCCGACGGGATTCGATGTCGGGGATAGCTAGCAAGGCATAGTGGGGAAGGAGGCAGGAGTCCACAAAGGGAACAAAGGCACTGAGGAAAGCGACGTTGTATGCGGCCCATAATGGAGAGGTGCCAGCTTCCTCAGCCACAGCACACTATCTAGTGTGTGAGAGACACAGCTGATGTCCAAAGAGGCCAGTACAGCAGGAGCAACAGGTCTATGGGAGGGTGAGCTGACCATGAAAGAAGAAGTTGGTGTATCTATAAATGGACATGGTCCTTAAAAGCCGACACCTAGAGGGGGAAAATAGCCCCTAGGAGAGGTATTTGGTCTCTATACCCTCCATACAGGTCTTGTACCTCCGTTAAATGGATCTACAGAATCCGTGAGTATTGAGCTCCAACTCATTAACTGGATATTACTGCTGTATTACCTACATAGTGGGACAAATATAAAAGCTCCAAAGAGGAATATATGACTGTTTAATATTGAGGCCAGGAGTTATACAGAGAGTGATCCTTGCTGCATTAAGAGATACTGTACTGAGCAAAGTGGACTTCTGGTCTCTCCCCGGGGTTAGTCCTTGCTCCCCAGATCTTTATTAGCGCCCTGGATGGACTGAATTATCAAGAGAACATTTATATTCGCTAATAAAGATAATTTATTTTCCAAGGATCAATTACCAATTGGTAAGAATCAAGGGTCTACAATATGCCTATTAAAAGCAAAACAAAAGATAAAAAAGAGGTACAAAATCCTCCAGCTTTTTTTGGCCCTAAAAAATCAACTATAAAAGGAAATTCATCATACAATGAATCAATCGTAGATACAACGATTAATCAGGTCTCTGACTCGTCAATTCAAGGGCATGATAGTAGCTCTCTAATGCAAGAAGAAGAGGCCCTGACTTGCTCAAAAATGAGAGTGTTAATGTTAGAATTCCAGTTGAAGATCACAGAGGACCTTTCAAAGTCAATCTCAAACAACTCCCAATCAATATCTGATATAAACCAGAAAATTGAATTGCTTGAAAACAAATGTGATAAGTTGATATTGGACCATAATTCCCTATTAAAATATTCCTCCTCATTGGAAGATAAAATTGAAGATTTAATGATGAGGCTTTACAGTCAGGAAGATCGCTCGAGGTAAAAAAAATCTTCGCTTAAGGGGAATACAGGAAAGCATCCAAGATAATAACTTGAGAGATTTTGTTAGAGGAATGTTTATTAATATAGCCCCAGAAATGGACCCAGAGGATCGTAAAATTGAGAGTATCCATCGAATTTCCCTGCCCAAAAATATGGACAAACTTGTACCAAGAGATGTAAATATAGCTTTTCATCATCTTCCATTTAAGGAAGCTATAGTTAGAGCAAACTTCTTAGGCTTAGGTTTGGAGCCCCCTTATGGTGGTATTAAGATCTTCTCTGATGTTTCAGCCTTTACCCTACTTAAAAGAAGTGAATTTTTGGATATAACTCAGACTTTGAGACTAAACGAGTTACGCTATAAATGGTCCTTCCCTTATGGAATCTCCCTTTATAGAGATCAAGTCTGGGTAAAAATCAAAAACGTAGAAGAGGGGAAAAAATTATTTCAAAAGTGGAATATCAAGTTAGTGGCCGCAAAAGCTGGGAGCTTTAAACCGACTCTAGAGATAAAAAAACAGAATGGGAACTTGTTAAATAGATACCTTCATCTGTTTTGAGTCTTTTTTTGTCTACTACAACACAGGTTAATCTGAATTAATCTTTGGCTAATAACATAATGACCGTTAATGCACTGGTCACTAAGTCTGGTAAAACCCCGGTTTGAATTTCACTTTATAATATCAATATCAAACACATTTATAATATACCACCTATTTCTTTTTATATTTCTCATCGATGTTATAACAATTTTAGATAAATAGTTGTAAAATTTGCATGATCAGTGCACTTGTATTACTCACACTCGGAATTTTCATAGAAAATTTCCATATTCAATCATTTTCACTGGTACAATAATAATTAAAGTATGTGGGAAAAAGTAAGGGTGTAAAATAAAGTAGATAAATCCTTATTTGTCAATTTTAACACTAGGTCACTAAAAGGTCAGTTACTGGACATTAGTAGGCCCGGATTAGTAATAAGGAAGGAGTAGCAAATAACTTCCATCTTTCACATTTAGGTCTTCAGGGTTAATTTGAAGGACTTAGTGAAATTAATAGATATAGTAACTGTTTTTCAGTGCTAATGGTGGGTCAATTGTATATTTTAAAGTTAACCTTGATTATATTCCAGTTTGTGAATTTGAGATTGTAGCCAAAGACGCAATAGAAAATAGACAAAGGAAATTGATTAAAAAAAATTGTATGCTCCAAATGTCAATCAATTGGCTTTTGTAAAAAAAATCTTGGCGAAGGTTAATAAAATAAAAAGAGGTTCTCTCCTGCTGTGTGGGGATTATAATATGACCATGGATAATAACCTAGACAGATTGAGCACCCATTCTTCTAAAACTTAGGCCAAAAATGCAAGGTTGTCCATTAATTTTGCAGACATCATTTCTAAAGCAGATCTATTAGACTCTTGGAGAACTCTACACCCTCAGGAAAATAAATTTACTTTTTTTTCCGGTAGATTTAATTCTTACTCAAGAATTGATTATGTGATGTCTGATATAAACACGCTAAGACTACTGGATAAAATAGAGATTCATATCACCCCTTGGGCTGACCACTCTTTGCATTATATTACTATTAAAGAAGGCAATAATAATCAAAAGAGGAAATATAAAAGCTGGAGACTGGACTCATACATATTTAAAGATCTAGAGCTGATAAAAACTTTGAAAAAAGAAATACAATTGTTTTTTCGTATTAACAGCGATTCAGAAACCTCTACGGCCACCTTGTGGTGTACTTTTAAAGCTTACATCAGGGGTCTGCTAATTTCCTATACCGCTAAAGTTAAAAGGAATCAGGGGATTCCCCTAAGACAGTTGTATATAGACCTAGAAAAAGAACACTTAATAAATCAACAACAGCCCAATAATATTAATAGCATAAAAAAAATCAAGGAATTAAATAAACAAATTAATATAATCTTACAAAAATGTGCTGACCGCCGGTTATGGTGATATCAACAAACTTATTTCTTCCAAGGTCATAAAGCAGGCAAATTACTAGCTAGCAAACTTCGTAGAGAACGGCAGCAAAATAAAATTTTAATAATCAGAGACCCGAAGGGTAAATTAATTTTGCATCCGGATGAAATAGCACAGACTTTTATGAGATATTATAGAAAATTGTACAACCTAGGCGATGACCCCAATTTTCATGTCCCAGAGCAAAATGAAATAAAAAGTTTTTTGGATAGAATTGCCTTCCCAAAAATTTCAGAAAGTGAACAGCGGCTCCTGAATGGAGCAGTTACTGTTGAGGAGATAGAGGATACTATTAATAATTCTAAAAATAAGGCCCCAGGAGTGGATGGCTTTAATCAAATCTTTTACAATTTATTCTTACCTACTTTTAAGGAACATTTATGTAATCTCTTCAATGAGATAAAAGATACAGGAGAAACCCTTCCCGAACTATTAGAAACAAAAATCATAAATATATTAAAACAAGGTAAAAACCCAGAATTATGCGAGAATAATAGACCAATCTCTTTGATAAACCTGGATATTAAAATCTATTCCAAGGTGTTAGCAAAGAGATTAAAAAAAATAATACCTAAATTGATTCACCTTGACCAAACAGGCTTTGTGAGTGGTCTTCAAACCTCAGACAATACAAGACGTCTGATTGATACGTTGACCTTTATCAGGAGGAAAGGGACTCCCAGTTTGACCTTGTCGATAGATGCCGAAAAAGCATTCGACAGGGTCAACTAGGATTTCCTTATTGCCACCCTTCAGAAATTTGGTTTGGGGGATTTTGCAACTAGATCTATAAAGGCCTTATACTCCTATCCCACAGCTTATATAGCAAGTCCTGAGGCAGATTCAGAGAAGTTTAAGATCAGTAATGGTTCCAGACAAGGTTGTCCTCTATCTCCTCTACTGTTCGCTCTGTTCTTGGAGCCACTGGCAATACTTTTACGAGAATCAACTGAGGTGGAAGGGATTAAGATAAATAAGTTGGACCTTAAATTCATGGCATTTGCCGATGACATTGTCCTGACCTTAAGTAATCCTGAGAAATCCTGTAGATATGCTTACGACATAATGAGAAAGTATGGTAGGGTTTCTTATTTTAAGGTTAATCTTAATAAGACCGATACCCTTATGTGGGGGATCGGGTTGGTATCATTAAGGAGAATGGAAGAAATATATCCTTTCAATTGGAAATCAAGAGGCTTAGTCCACTTAGGAGTACGGTTTACCTTCCAAATTAGTGAAATTCTAAAAACTAGTTTAGTTGAGAAAATGAAAATAATAAGATTCCTGCTGTATGAGCGGCGTTTGCTAAAATTACCCTTACTGGAGAGAATTACAGCTGTTAATATGACTATTATTCCTAAATTAACCTATCTCTTCAGATGTATCCCGGGCAAAATGAACAAGAATTTTTTATTAATTATTCAGAAGGATTTAGATCACTTCATATTCAACGGTAAGAAACCAAGATTATTGAAAAGTACCTTTTACGCCAAGTTTGAAAAGGGAGGTTTGGCCTATCTATCATTAATGGATATTCAAACCAATATATTACTCTCCCATGCAGTAAGATGGTCCACTTCCAGCGAGAAACCAATTTGGTTTTATATAGAAGAAACCTTACTTGGTACAAATCCGTTAGCCGCTCTATTGTGGCTTCCCAGCTTCGACCCACGGGTATTTGAGAATGTTTCCCCTGTTATAAGGTCAGTTATTAAATGTCCCTGATCGATAAACCTTTGCTGGCTGCTCCAATTGAAATACTCTCCATAGTGGCAGATTTTCCATTTACTCAGGTATTTAAGTCACAGGGATTTAAATTTATCTTGGATTTATATGTCGAAGGGGAATTAATAGACAGGTCTACATGCTCAAATAAAATCCAGTGGATACACCTTAGCTCCCTGAAAAAGTGCATGGATGCACTGGGATACAGAGACAAGGGCGTGACCCAATGTAAGAAAATGGAAGTGTTAGCTATAAAAGGTGATATGAATCATATTATATCCAAATGTTCTTCAGTTAGGACGAGCGTTCTCCCGTTTGTCAAATCCAAGGGGATTATACATTGGGAAAGAGATTCCAATTTGATATTTGATCCAATTACTTGGCTTAACTCGTTTAGGGTAGTTAAAAAATCAGCGATAAATGCAGCTTATACAGAAATATATTTTAAAATCATCCATAGATGGTACTATTCTACGGTTCTATTGAGTAGATTCTACCCACTCTCAGATAATCTCTGCTGGAAGCAATGCGGTCAGGTCGGTACATCATACCATCTCTGGTGGGAATGTCCCCATATAAGAAAATTCTGGGAAAGGTTATGTTTAGAATTGTCTATTGTGGGAGGCACTTTATTGCCCTGTGTTCCCCAAATAGTAATTCTACATATTAATATGGATACCCTTGGGTCGAAAGTAAAATATCTTTATACACATATTCTATTGATTGCAAAACGCCTCATAGTTAAGTATTGGAAAACATCTACTATTACATCTTGGAATGAAGTAAAATACTCGGTTGATATTAGCAGAGAAATAATGAGGGGAAATACCGATTTAATCCCTAAAAAAAATATAGTAGCATTAAATTGGCAACTATGGGACCAATATATTATTAGTTTGACTTAAAAGATAAAGATTCACTTATTTATTTATTTATTTTTTTGGTTGCATTTAATGGTTTGTGGAATATTCTTGGCATCTTGTTCTTAAAATATGTCAGCAATTTTATTAAGTTTTTAAGATGCGATTTATTCTGTATATTTTTGACCAGTTATTTTTTTCTACTTTTTGTTATGTTTGTCTGATAACTAATAAAAAAATTCTAAATAAAAAAGTTCAACCTTTTAAGATCTCCTCTGATCTGCAATATGAGGATTAGTTATTAATTAATTAGCTGTTAATTGTTAATTATGAATCAACTATTTTTTTTTTATTAATCAATCCAGAGGAAGGCAAACAGAAAAAAACCCAAGTGAAACTATATCTATATTATTGCTCATTGCCTGACAGCGATAGGAGTCTCAAAGCAGTTACATATTTAAATCACTTTATTATGCTCTGAGACCTAAAAATAATAGATACTTTACACTGTACTAAGAAAATGGTATATTTTACACTGTACTTATATATCTGTCTTCGCGATTAGCACCGAAGGTGATTGTTGCAAAGCAGGAAAATTCAAGTACACGAGGGGAGAGGCTCGCAATGAGCGCCGAAGGTCCTCTGAGGAGCAAAAGCCTTACATTGTGTGGCAAACAGCATTGCCATGGCTTCACATTTCATTTTTGACGGGCAAATCGCTAGTATCTTATATTATTAGTTTTTATGATATATATTATTATATTTAATACAATCATTTGGGAACTTAATTAGTGAAGACAGGCCCTCCAGTTTTTTTGTATTGTGTTATTATTATTTTGAACTTCCCCCTGTATAGTGCTAAGGAATATGTTGGCTCATTAGAAATAAAGGAAATAATAATAATAGTTCACACCTATATATCTGTTCTGTTCTTCCACGCACCACTGCAATGATTTTCTGTTGTCCCCACCATCATGTACTCCGTAGTGCTCATCAACATAGAAACCATAGATCTGATATCAAATAACACTTAATAACCCCTTCTAGATCGCTACCTTGTTGTGGTGAAGAGGCGTGTGCACCTTAATGAAGCTGTGAGCTATACCATGTAGGGTAACTCAGAATGGGCAGTTCATAGCAGAGAAGTCAGACAAATCCTGGTCTGCTGGAGAATGGACTGGCAACACACCAGTATCTTTGCCAAGAAAACCTTATGGATAAGCACAACCAGAAACAAGATGTTCCTGGAGCGGTGCTGTCCATAAGGTCACAGAAAGTTGGACCAGACTGAACGACTAAACAACACACACATACATAAATATAGATAGATATACACAAATATATTCATGTATATATATATATATATATATATATATATATATATATATAGGATTACTGGACATTCACGGCTACCTCACTCTTCATATATATATATTCCATTTGAATGTCTGAAAAATAAATTAATAAACATATTTCCTGCTCCGATTTCTCAGTAATAAAGTTGATGCACTGAACTCTGGGAAAACTAGACGGACATGCAAATGAGATCACAATGTACTCTCACTATAATAATCCAAGGCTGTTTTTTATGCTTATGCATGCTGTATTTTACAGCTTTAAGCACACCTAACCAAATACATACTTTTTCACCGTTACTGCAAGCATGCTGTATTTTTATATGTATATATATTTATTTATATCTATATATATATATATATATATATATATATATATATATATATATATATATATATATATATGTATATATATATATATATATATATATATATATATATATATAAAATGTTTTCCCCTACACACATCTCATATATAGCATTACATTCTTAATGCAATCTATAAATATATTATAAGAAAAACAATAAGTTAGGTGACTTCAACTTATTCCCTAATAAAGTATCTCTTCCTGCAACATGGAGAGCATTAATGCCAACACTTATTGTGACTTTTCACCTCTTGCCCATTACCAAGATGGCGGCTCCATAGTCCGTTCACAGATTTTCTCTTCCTAGCTACACTGGGCGTAGGCTAAGAGAGAAACCGGAAGTGAATGAGGAAGACGGCCTAAGTTGTACTCTTAGTTATAACGAGCTGAGGAGAACTTCTAGACATGTAAGTTCGTTTGAAATAAATCAATAGATAGGCAGATAATGGCAATATATTTATGAGTGTGGAGGGTTGTATACTTATATTATTAGTGGGGAGTAAGGAGTGTATGTAGAACTATACAGGACCTGGGGTATATGGGATATGTAAACAAGACTATACACCAACACCACTGATACTAGAGAGATACACACCCCTCCCCCACACTACACATCACTCATTCCATGCAGTATATACAGTAGTTATATTCCCATGATAGATACAGTATGTATATGAGTACTGTGTGTGGGGGCTATATAAAACCTAAGGCACATGGGATATATCTACCTATAGTTATGGATTTACGGGCCGTTGGTCACGCTTTGCGAGGCGAGCCATTGACGTCTACAGCACGCAGGACTTAGGCTGCAATGAGCGCCGAAGATGCTCATTGTACTGCGAGTCTCGCGGGACTTAGCGCCATGCACAAAATTACGGCCCGTACATTTACTGTGGGCCTCGGAAAATTACAACTTTACTGGCCGAAACCACGGAACTCGAAAGACCTGCTTAAAACTACAAATATGCTTCAAATTAAGTTACGTGCTCAATTTGAGGCATATTTAGCGTTTATTCACGAACAAAAATAGCATAAGCGAGAGAAAAAATGACGGGCGAAAAAGCGTAAACACGACCAAAACGAGACAGAAGGGCGTAAAAATGAACTCAAAGAAGTAACACTTAACGCAAGCCAGTAACACTTAATCCAAGGTAGTAACAGTTAACTTAAGGCTAAAAAAGAGAGGGTGTGGTACGTATATATTTTTGTTTCAGTCACTCTCTATATGGTCTGCACCAATGCTCTAAGGTGTTTATAATATATGCTGATTTTTATTATATTCCAGTAGTAGGTCCGACTGTGTCTCTCTTTATTTTTATTAACAAGGATTTTAAATTATTTAATAAAAGTTATATTTTAAATGTTTTTGCCCATTCAATTGAGATCAGAACAAGGTGTGCCCCAGTTAACTCAAGGCAGTAACACTTAACCCAAGGTGGTCATCGCGAGGCCCCTAAACTACATGGGGGGGAGATGCTCGCAATGAGTACCGCTGGGCTTGCAATGAGCGCCGAAGGGGCTCAAAGGGGCCATATCCACCTATTGTGTGGCAAACAACATTGCCAGACTTACAATTTGACTCCTGTCATTTCTGATGGGCAAGTCGATAGTATCTATATATCTATCTGTCTAGCTAACTATCTATGTGTATATCGATCTATCTGTATATCTATCTGTAGGTATCTGTCTGTCTATCTCTATATCTATCTATCTGTATATTTATCTGTATATCTATCTATCTGTATGTCTATCTGTCTATCTATATCTAACTATCTATCTGTCTATCTACATGTCTATCTATCTATACGTCTATCTATCTATCTGTCTGTCTATCTATCTATCTACAATTTTACATCTGGTTTCTTACGTTATAGGTTAGTCTATACATATCTGTTTACATAAACTGCCCTAGTTCATAAAATAAATCCTGGCTCCAACCAAACCTGCCTGGCTCCTTAACTTATGTATATACCCCTGATAAACATTATACAGCCTTACTCCAGGGTGCACTTATGTTATGTCAGGATGTAAATGAAGAACGCAGACTAAGATAGAGTAACATGAAGTGTACTCGGGGCACCATTTCTGTCCTACATCTTGCAATATATATGATTTTGTTTATATTTTCTAGAACGTGTTTATATAGTCACTAGTGACTTACCCGTCAAAAATGACGGCATAAAAATATGAAGCCTCGCAATGCTGTTCTTTGCTACACAATGCAAGCCTCGCTATGCACGTCTTCTCTCTCTCGCCTTCCCTTCTTCTGTGTCCTTTCCCTCCCTCTTTTCTCTCCTCTCTGCGAGCCTTGCAATGAGCACCTTCAGCACCCATTCAAGGCCTCCCGTCACAAATAACGGGATAATATTTAATTTTTCTCTACCCTTTGTCTCTTCTGCCACTTCCTCACCTGTGTCTCTTTCCCCCCTCCCTCCCCTGTGTCTCTTTCCCCCTCCCTCCTCTGTGTTTATCCCGCCTCCCACCCCTGTGTTTATGCCCACTTCCGTCCCATGTCTCTTTCCCCCCCGTCCCGTGTCTCTTCCCCCCTCCCTCCCCTTTGTCTCTAGCCCCCTCTCCCTTCCCTGTGTTTCCCCCCTCTCCCTCCCCTGTGTCTCTTTGTCCCCCTCTCCCTTCCCTTCTGTCTCTTTGTCCCTTTTTCCTCCCCTGTGTCTCTAGCCCCCCCTCTCCCTCCCCGGTGTCTCTAGCCCCCCTCTCCCTCCCCTGGGTCTCTTTGTCCCTCTCTCACTTCCCTGTGTCTCTTTGCCCCCCTATGGGACACAAGGGAGTAGTGTACATTAGGTGGGTCTCCTTTGAGTGGTAGATCATATTTATTATATTTATGTAATTCTTCCAAAGACCAGACAGACAATGCTATTAAATATAAGGGGAGCTCCCAGTGGCATCTCACTCCCACTCAGTCTCCATGCCATCAATTTCTTTCAGTCGTAATGCACCAACATATACTGTAGTGCTATACAGGGGTAAGTTCAAGTCAATAACAATATTAACACAATGCAAAAGAATGGATGGCACCATCTGAACTTATGATCAAACATACATAGAGCTTTTCCTAAAGCACTTAGGAAGATTGAACACTCGCAAACTTACAATCTAATGTGTATATATATATATATTTCAGGGCTTGACAAAACCAGGAGCCAGGAATCTAGTGCTATTATAGCTAGCCATTACTGTGTTTTTTTATTGTATATATATATATATATATATATATATATCTACTAGACAATTGCCTGACAAACAATGACAGGAATTGGTGGTATAATTTGTAATGCCCCCCGTCTTTCTCCCCCTCCTCCCCACCACCTCTCCCTCCCTCCCCTGTGTCTCTCCCTCCCTCACTCCCCTGTATCGCTCCCCCTCACTCCCCTGTGTCTCTCCCCCCTCACTCCCCTGTGTCTCACCCCACTCCCGTGTCTTCTCCCCCTCACTCCCTGTGTCTCTTCCCTATCTCCTTCCCCTGTTTCTCTACCCCCCTCTCCCGTTTCTGTTCCCCCCTCCCTCCCATGATTATATCCCCCCTCCCTCCCATTTCCCCCCCCCCCCCCCTCCTGTGACTTCCTCCCCTCCCCCTTTCCTTCCCTGTGTTTCTCTCCCCCCCCCCCCAACGGTATAATATTGTATTCAAAATTGTGTGTTTTCTCTATCTCTCTGTACCCTATGTCTCTCGCTCTGCGCACCCTATGTCTCTCTCTCTCTCTCTCTGCACCCTATCCCCTAATAACTAATTATACTTTACCTATTTACCTATAAGTGGCACAAACAAAAATCCTGCAGAGCTGAGAATCTCTCTTCATAAAATACCACAGCGGATACATTTTCAGTGACACTGTCTTCAGCAAGTGTCTGTAGAAAGTGACACTCTGCTATATATAAAATCTATGTTACACATACGCAATGATGCAGTCAAAAAAGTTTGTTCGAATCAAATGGTGCAAAATGCACATTGCATCCTATAGTTGTGGCTTTGCAAAGCTGGGCAATGCCGGGCATTGTCTCTCCTTTTGTGTCCTCTCCCTCCCTCCCTCTTCTCCCCTCTCCTCTCTATTTCCCTCTCCTCCCCTTTCCTTCTCTCTCTTTTTCTCTCCTTCCCTCTCCTGTCTGCGGGCCTCGCCATGCGCTCCCTCTTGTCTCCTCTCTCTTTCCCTCTCCTCTCTGCGAGCCTCGCAATGAGCGCCTTTGGCCCTCGGCGCTCATTGCGGGCCTCACTATGTGCTACCTCTTCTCCTCTCTACGAGCCTTGTAATGAGCGCCTTCGGCCCGCAACTTTGTGAGCGCTACACTCACAGTACCACAACTATATTGGTTACTAGTAAATTGCCAGTGAAAAATGACGGTATATTAAAAAAAAATGTATCTCCCCCACCTGTGTCTCTTCCCCCCTTCCCTCTCCTGTGCCTCCTCCCTCCCTTCCCTCCCCTGTGTCTCTTCCCTCCCCACGTGTCTCTTCCCTCCCCTGTGTCTCTCTCCCCTTTGCCTCACCTGTGTCTCTCCCCCCTTTCCTCCCTTGTGTCTCTCCCCCCCTTCTCTCCCTTGTTTCTCTCCCACCTTCCCGCCCCTGTGTCTCTCCCACTTCCCTCCCCTGTGTCTCTCCCCCCTTCCTCCCCTGTGTCTCTCCCCCTTCCCCCCTGTGTCTCTCCCCCCTTCCCCCCTGTGTCTCTCCCCCTTCCCTCCCCTGTGTCTCTCCCCCCTTCCCTGTGTCTCTTACCCCTTCTCTCCACTTTGTCTCTATCCCCCTTCCCTCCCCTGCGTCTCTTACCCCCTTCCCTCCCCTGGGTCTCTTTCTCTCTCTCCCGTCTCGTGTCTCTTTCTTCCTCTCCCCTCCCCTGTGTCTCTTGTTTTCTCCCTCTCCAATCCCCTGTCTTTTTCTTTCTCCCCCCTCCCCTGTCTTTCTTCCACCCTCTCCTCCCCTGTGTTTTCTCCCTCTCTCCTCACCTGTGTCTCCCCCCCCCCGTGTATCTTCCTCCCCTGTGTTTCTTCCCCCTTTCCCCTTCCCTGTGTCTCTGCCTCCTCTCCCATGTGTCTCCCCTCCTCTCCCCTGTGTCTCCCCTTTCTCCCCTATGTCTCTTCCCCATCTCCTCCCCTGTGTTTTCCCCCCTCTCCCCTCCCTGTGTGTCTTCCCCCCAGTGTGTCCCCCCTCCCCCTGTGTCTTCCTCCACCCTCACTATGTCTTTGCCCCCTCCCCCTCTCACCTGTTTCTTCCTCCTCCCTCTCCCCTGTGTCTTCCTCTCCCTCCTCCTCTGCTGTTGTGCTCGCTTCACAGACTTAGGATGTGGTAAATATGTACCCTCCCATGCAGCGTTACACACTTACCACAATTATTATAGTTGATTATATTGGGGATTGGACAAGTTTGAATTCCACGTTTGAGTGCACAAGCACCAATGAGATGTTGTACTGGTTGAATTAACATAGCCCAATCAGAATAGTCCCCCCTCACTCCCCTGTGTCTCTTCCCCCCCCCCCCCACTCTTCTGTGTGCCCCCCTCACTACCATGTGTGCCACCCCTCCCCGGTGTCTCTTTCCCCCTTTTCACCTCCGCGGTGTCTCTTTTTTTCTAAATCTTTAGATGTATTCTATCGCTGCTAGCCAGCAATTTACTTTTCTCAGTCTCCACTCATAAACCATGTCTTTTTATGTAGCATTTCAGGGAATGTGATCATATTGTCCTGCGATATGTAAGCAAGTCTGTAATTTACTTCTTAGATACAGCCAATAGTAAATGAGATCGATATCATGACTTCAGGAAAACATGGAAGTTAAACCTAACATGTAATGGGAGGCTAAGCATTAATAAGAGCAAATGAGTAATGTTTTACCATAGGGCTCGCAATCAAGCACAATAGCACTCTATTAAATGCATCAAAGCATCTCATGTTTATTTATACAGACCATAAAGACATGTAACAAATCACAGTGTGTGACTGTCTCATGTTTATTTGTACAGACCATAAAGACATGTAACAAATCACAGCGTGTGACCGTCTCATGTTTATTTGTACAGACCATAAAGACATGTAACAAATCCCAGCATGTGACTGTCTCATGTTTATTTGTACAGACCATAAAGACATGTAACAAATCCCAGCATGTGACTGTCTCATGTTTATTTATACAGACCATAAAGACATGTAACAAATCCCAGTGTGTGACCGTCTCATGTTTATTTGTACAGACCATAAAGACATGTAACAAATCCCAGAGTGTCACTGTCTCATGTTTATTTGTACAGACAGTGACAAAGGGACACCATCAGTTCTCTCAGAGTCTGACAAAGAAGAGACAAATATGAGGAGTCCCCGGGAGATTAAAGAGGAGGAAATTCCTGTAAATATCAGTGAAGGTGAGTAATATCTTATGGACAATTATCACTTACTTCAGTCATTGTTGAGGTGTATTTATCCTTCATCTCTCACCCAAGAAGTTTTACACACAACGCGGCTCATGATAAAGGTGATTTTATACACAATATCTGGTCTTCTGTCCATACAAGTAATAACATTTGGTTGTTTCTGTTTTTGTGGACCTTTCAACTAAATGATGTAAAGAGATTTTAAGACACAAACACTAGATTGATAATAAATAATACAATTGTGAAGGTCTATAATCTGTTCATCTCAATGTGTAGGACCTTTGGATGTGAAGCCTCCAGTTGTCTCCAAGGTTGAACAAGAAGAGCTGAATATAAGAGATCAGCAGCAGGTGAAGGAGGAGGAGATTCCTGTAAATATCAGGGAAGGTGAGGAATAAATAGAAAATAAGAACATTAATAATACATCCTGTAACATCACAATGTCACCATAAGGATTTTATCTTAAAGAGGATTAAAAACTGTCTATACATTGCAATAGCTGTATCTGTATAGTACATCATTCCTGAGATATGCCGCATTGTTTGTGCAGCTCATCATAGTAATGTATGGCTCAGATAGCTTGATAAGGGTTTCTATAACTTAGTATTTGCCAATAATTGCTCATATCAGTCTATAACAGGCTCTGTCTAAATATCCACACAGCAAATGTACAGGGTAAATATATAACATATATAGTTGACGTAAAATTGCGCTGGTGGAGATGAGCGCCGCAGGCGCTCATCCCGACGATCCGCGGGACTTAGACAATGAGCACTGAATGCGCTCATTGTGCCGACGGAGAAGATCCATGACCCGCGGGACGGAGGCAAAATTACGGCCCATACTACTTAGTACCCGAAGCACGTAGATGGACTGCGGGGCTCCAGAAAATACGACTTTGACGGCCGAACCCCGAACTGGAAAGACCGGCAAAAATGCACAAATATGACTCAAATTAACTTACTCAAACACAGGGGGAGAGCTAGGGAGCCTGTAAGTGAGGTTGCAAGTTAATTTGAGGCATATTTTGCCTTTTTTCACAATCGAAAATCGATTGAAGCAAGAAAAAAAATGGCGTCTGAAAAAAATTAAACAAGACGAAAACGAGGTCGAAGGACATAAAACGCGACCGAAGGACGTAAAAAGAGGACGAAGGGCGTAAATATGAGCCCTAAGCACTAAGACTTAATGCACTCCAGTAACACTTAACCCAGGACAGTAGGCCCCTAAATTACACAGGCCTATAAAGTACAAAGCTCGCAATGAGCGACAAAGGGGATCATTGCAAAGCAGGGAAGGTGCGGTTTGCCAAAGACGGCAATGAGCGGCAATGCCGCTCATTGCAGGGCTCGGCACTTATTGCAGGGTCTGTAAAGTAGACGGGGAAGAGGCTTGCAATGAGTGCCTTTAGCGCTCATTGCGAGACACGTGATGAGCGCCGAAGGCGCTCAGTGCGGGCTCGTGATGAGCGCCAAAGGTGCTTAGAGGGGCCATAGCCTTGCATTGTGGCGAACAGCATTGCCTGGCTTAAAATGTTATTGCCTTCATTTTTTTATGGGCATGTAGCTAGTTAATATTAATGTCCAATTTATTAAATCCGTTTATTGTGTTTTTATATACAGAGATTCTCACATTAGTCATACACTGATAATTAACCTCAGTCTGTATATTTACCCATAGGATCTGTTTGTGTATATATTTAATGTCAGATAGTTGTGTAAATCTGTACAAATCCAGAGGCTTCTCTCTCTTGTGACTAACAGGACACCAAGATGGAAATCTATATCCTGACTTAGATAATGAGGAGGGAGAATGTGAGAGAGATGAGAAGTCTATTCACCAGATGGGAACCCATTCAGATCCCTGTACAGGTGAGTGATAATAATAATAGTAATGCATCTGTGTTCATGCTCTGAATTAGTGATACAGGAATATCACATATATAGTTGTCATAACTGCGGGTTGTCAAAAGTTGTTGCTAACGCTGCGGCCCTCGCAAAGCGAGGGCCCCAGTTGCTGGCATGGAGCGCCGAAGGTGCTGCTTGCCAGCAACTGCGGACCTCGCAACATTTACAGACTTACGACACAGTAATACGAGACGCGGGACTTAAAAAAATAAACCACTACGACCTCGCAAAATTACGACTTTACCGGTTGACGCGTTCAAACCTCAAAACATTCAAAACACAATAAATACACACAACAAACACATAAAAAGCTTACCTACAGCAAGTTGGAGCACCCAGGACCTCTGCAAGTGAAGTTACACCTCCATTTAAGTCCAAATTGAAGAGTTTAGACACACGAAAATCACCTAAGTGAGAGAAAGTATGGCCGCCGAAAAAAAACGAGGCTACAGGACCCTAAACACGCAAAACACCACCAAACACATACAGATTTTCCGGACGAGCTACAAGAACAAGGACGCTAAATCACCAACAGCCGCGTACCACACATTCAGCGCCATTTTACAACACTTACTTACAGAATGCGGAAGTACACAGCTAGCCTAACGGATTTACCTCGCTCTCGCACACTATTTACACTACACACTGCACACATTGCTGACACTTACACAGCAGCTCCGCAGCCCTCAAAACACACATTGTTTGCTGCAGCAACATGAAAACAGATTGTCAGCTCTTCAGCATAATGCTTCCTGCATTTATTACTTAAAAATAGGTCAAGTATATTCCTTTATTAATGTATTATTTAGTACATTACTATACACCAAACAGCATTAGCTCACTTACAATTTGATTCCTGTCATTTTTTGACGGGCAATATTCTAGTTATAGTAATAATATCATAAGTTATGTGTAATACAGATCTGTATAAATATCACAATAAGGCCCAAGGGTAAGGATTTATGGTGCACAGATGCACTCTATGGACTCTACATGTACATTCACCCACTTACCCCACTCCATATATTGGTAAATACACCAACTGTAAATGTGTGCTCCCATAATCCAGGGATGGTCTCTATGCACTCTACACATACATTCACCTCACTTACCTCACTCCCTATATTGGTAAATACATTACCTGTAAGTGACGGCTTCCTGTGTGCTCCCATAATCCAGTGATGCTGTCTATGGACTCTACACGTACATTCACCCAACTTACTGAACTGCTGGTCTCATTTATCCAGTTTGTTTCAGGGTAAATCAAATCTCCCATTAGTAGAACTTGGCCATGCTTAGCTGCATTTCCATTCTGTAACAATAACTGCATTTCCTCACTTTCAATTATATTTGGGGGTTTATAGCATACTCCTACTAATATTCTTTTAGAATTTGCTGCTCCGCTATTTAACTCTACCCACATACATTCAACATTACCGCTAGTTCCACCATAAATATCTTCTCTGACTATAGGCTTGAATTCAGGCTTAACATATAGACAAATCCCTCCTCCTATTTTACCATCTTTCCTAAATAGGTTGTAACTATCCAGATTAACAGGCCAGTCATGAGATTCATCCCACCATGTTTCAGTAATGCCTATTCAATCCCATTTCTCATTAACTGCTAATAATTCTAACTCTCCCATTCTTCCTGGCAAGCTTCTGGCATTAGCGAGCACACCTTATGTTATGAGTCTGTAGTTCTGAAGTGCGTCCCACTGTACTTGAGTTACTTAGCAATACCTCCCTATTGACTGTACTAACCGTCCCCCATCTCCTCCCCCATGACTAGTTAATACGTTCCTTACCCCCTCTACACTTTCTACCCCATTACTTCTATCTCTTCCCTCCCACCCCCCTACTAGTTTAAAAACTCCCCCAGCCATTCTATCATCATATCTCCTAGCTCCCTCATCATAAAGGTGCAATCCATCCCTGCTATAGAGATTGTATCCAAGTGAGAAGTCAGCCCAGTGCTCTAAAAACCCATTCCACTCCCTAATGCACCACATTTTTAGCCAGACATTAACCTCCCTAAGCTCCTTCTGCCTCCCTGGGCTAGCACGTGGCACTGGTAGTGTCTCAGAAAATACTACCTTGAAGGTCCTTGCCTTCAGCTTATTACCTAGTTCTATAAAATCATTCTTTAGGACGCTCCATCTTCCACTATCTTTGTCATTGGTACCAATATGCACCAAGACCGCCGGTTCATTTCCAGCCCCTCCCAATTGTTTATCTACCCAATCCACAACTTGCCGAACCCGAGCACCCGGGAGATCGCAAAGTGTTCGATTGCTGGGATCTGGCTGACAAATCACTCTGTCTACCTTCTTAATAATAGAGTCTCCAACCACCAGAACCTGCCTTTTGCTCTGCCTATTCTGCCCTCCCACTCCTCCAGTAGAACTTTTCTCCTGGCTGTTAGAGGGAACAGCTCTATTTGGCATTGTCATTCCTGAATGTGCACCCCCAACAGTTTCCCTCAATCTGGCAAATCTGTTGGTGCTTGCCAACTCAAAACTGGCCACCTCCGTGAAAATGTTATTTTAGAAACACCTTCATTTTTCTTTGAGATAATAATAGTTTTTACCATTGTAATGTGGTTTACATGTCAGTGTTTTAATCTGCCATTTTTTTTTCAATAGCACAACTTCCTGATAGAAGACTTTGCATACACAGGAAATTTGTATCTGCACAGTGGGAAAGTGTCAGTAACTACAGTCAGTGTTGTCAGCAGAACTAATGGGCAGATTGTTAGTTTACAGAAACACCCACCCAGTAATAGGCATAAAAAAATTACAGCCTGCATTAAGCAATAATTGCACGTAGAAGTTGCAACATGTAAAGTTTGTGTTATACAGTATTTAGACTAAGCTAAATACTTTTTCAACCAAAGTTACCTTTTATTAACTGCAAATTGGTCTCAGTTTGCTATAATTATTGTAATTATAATAAGTACATACTGACTTATCATTTCCATATAGAAGTATGTTAAAGCTGTTAGAATTTACTTCTGGTGCTTTTCTTTCCAACAGATGGAGCCAAGATTTTGAAAAACCTTGGAGAAGACCACATTTCTTACACAGGAGAAAAACCTTTTCCATGTACTGAATGTGGGAAATATTTCAGTCATCTCTCGGTACTTAATAAACATAGGAGGTCTCATACAGGAGAAAAACCTTTTTCATGTTCTGAATGTGGGAAATGTTTCAGTCAGGCCTCAAATCTTGATGTACATAAGAGGACTCATACAGGAGAAAAACCTTTTCCATGCTCTGAATGTACAAAACGTTTCAGTCATCCCTCAGCTCTTAATAAACATAAAAGGACTCATACAGGAGAAAAACCTTTTTCATGTTCTGAATGTGGGAAATGTTTCAGTCAGGCCTCAAATCTTGATATACATAAGATGACTCATACAGGAGAAAAACCGTTTCCATGTTCTGAATGTGCAAAACGTTTCAGTCATCCATCAGCTCTTAATAGCCATAAGATGACTCATACAGGAGAAAAACCTTTTTCATGTTCTGAATGTGGGAAATATTTCAGTTTGGCCTCGAATCTTAAAAAACATAAGAAGACTCATACAGGAGAAAAGCCTTTTCCATGTTCTGAATGTGGGAAATGTTTCAGTCTAGCCTCAACTCTTAAAAGACATAAGAGGACTCATACAGGAGAAAAGCCTTTTCCATGTTCTGAATGTGGGAAATGTTTCAGTCATCTCTCAGCTCTTAATATACATAAGAGGACTCATACCGGAGAAAAACCTTTTCCATGTTCTGAATGTGTCAAATGTTTCAATTCTCTCTCAGCTCTTAATAGCCATAAGATGACTCATACAGGAGAAAAACCTTTTCCATGTTCTGAATGTAATAAATGTTTTAGTCGTCTCTCACATCTCAAACAGCATAAGAGAACTCACACTGGATAAGCACTATTTGCATGTTCTGAAATTTACACAAGAGGAAAAATGTGTTTCAGTGACATTTGAAATGACACAAAAAACTCACACAGGATAAAGACCAGTTGTATGAATGGGATGTGGGGAATGTTTTAATATGAGTCCGCCATTACACATCATGCATTTCTACTAAGATCATATAAATGCAATTATTCAAAAAAAATTAGCAAGCTCATAAAATATGTATATCTGAGTTGTAAATCACGTTAATTGAACTTTTTCAACAGTGCTGCTCTTTTAGTAAGTTCTACTAGTGTGTCAGCTTGCATTATTACAGTACATACTATGAGGCTGCACTGAACTAATGAACTTTGCTCTACACCATCATGCTGAGCACTCACTATCAATCTGTGAACTAATTTATATATTTTTATTTTTTTCTCTTCAACCTTAATAGCCCCTGCCATTAATTTTCTTGTTTTCTATGTATGTTTGTTGCATCAAAAAAAGCAATGAGTCTGTAGAGCTGTAAAAAAAAAAAAATTATTATTAGGTCCTGCAAGGCTCATAAATGTCAAGATGTCTACAAATGTATACTCTGTTTATAAGTGATTCTAACATGTATAGCATGATAAATCTTTATGTCATAGATATTTTAAATAAAATAATGTCATTGTTGTTAATAATTACAACCTGTACTATACAAAAAGCTATTTTTTGGAATACATAAAAGGTGCTGATTATTTATAATGTGTGGAAGTTGTGTTGAAGTTACATCTAAAGTAATTGTTTTAATTGGCTAAGAGTTTGCTTGGATATTGCTTGATTTAATTATCCATCCTGTTTTCTCTCCTTACCCCTCTCCCCCAAATCTCCCTTTCCATTATGCCTCTTTCACTACATCCCATCTCTCTCCCTCTTTACTTCACATTCCAGCCCTTCATCATATCTTCTTTCTCCTCCTTACTATCCTAACTATAGATTTGCCACCTCTTATTTATATCATCTGCTTCTGTTAAGTCCCTACCATTTTTGTCTTTTATGACACTCACTTTGTCATGAAAGGTTCATTTGAGATCCCAATTTTCTTGAAGAAATCTCTTTACTTACCAGTTTGGTTATCTTTTTCTATCTCTTTAAATCACTCATTATAGAATATTTCTTTGTCTCTTCTAGAATTCTGCAAATATTTTCCAATCTCCACTGCCTTTCATTTTCTTACTTTCCTGGGCCTCTTTCAAAGCTGATTCTGTACAATGTCACAAACTTCTGTCCAAGTTCTTCAGACATTCTATCTACCATGTCTATTTTCTCAAATCTATTATTTACCCACACTGCATATTTATAGGGTATATTATTTACTTTGTATTTGCTTGTCGTATCATTTTACCTCTTTTTCTTCAGTCTGAAACTCTGAACTTAACAATAACAAGCTCGTGATCTGATCAACAGTCAGCTCCAGATCTTATTTTTGTCTGAAAAGTATATAGGAAGTAAAAAATGTATTTTCTTGAACCCCAATATCTCTGCAGATGGTAACTGTAGCCATAAAATTAAAAGATGTTTGCTTCTGTGGATGAAAGCTTTGTTAACTTTGATAAAGCTATTACAAAGTAAAGATATTACACTGTCAGGAATGTATAGTTACTAGTGTAATAGAACCATGGGAGAGCTAGACTATAAGGAAGACTAAGCGGTATATAATTGGTGCCTTTCAATTGTGGTGTTGGAGAAAACTACTCGAGTCCCTTGGACTGCAAGAAGACCCTACAAGAACTCAAGCTAAATGGTTGATTGAAAGATTTGATCATGAGGCTAAAGCCCAAATATTTTTGTTATATCATAAGAAAACAGAATGCCCTAAGAAAACTGATGTCGGAAAGATTGAAGGAACATAACAAAGGGTATGACAGAGGCGAAGATGGATAGAAGAGGTTATTGAATCAATTATTATGAGCTTGATGGAGCTCAGAATGGCATTGGATGATTTATGGCCTTGCATGTAGTGATCTTTAGAGCCATAAAGAGTTGTACATGTCAGAAAAATTAAACAAAAACAGTGTATAGTATATTTATAGCTAAAATCATACGGTAACCAAAAGCGTTAACAAAAAGTAATTAAACATTAGTGCCATTAAACAATATTACATTGTAACCTAATTAAGATCACTAGATCAAAAGCTCGAATTAACATAATTACTTAAAGCTGGTTAGTAACCCGGACACAGAGCCTGACAGGTCCTAGCTGTGAAACCGTTCAGTTGGGGCTGTATGCTGGTAGCTTCTTGGCTCAAAACTTCTGATGTCAAACAGAGGGGGAGTGTTTCATGCTAGGGTGCCTCATCTAGGTCATCCCTGGCACAACCTCAGTGTGCTTGAGAGATTCTCCTGCCTCACTTCCAATTTATTCTTGAGATGATTAATGCCATCCACAATGCTTTCCCAACTCCTTCTGTTGTGAAGGGACTTCCTCACCTCACTTTCTATCTGCTGCTGGGGAGCACTAGTGCCAAGTGCGCTACCTCCCTTCTGCTTTGAAGCACAGTCAATCTCCATGCAGCTTTCCATGAATTCCTATTGTCTCTACAAGGTGCTTCTCATCTGTTTTCACACTATTAACATCTGCTATTTCACCTTCCACTTGCTGTTGGGGAGTGCTCATATTCTCCATGCCATCTCATGAAAAATCCTGCTACTGCAGCAACTGAAAGGTGCCTGACTTACCTAGGCTACCTCCCATATGTTTCTGGGGACAGTTGGCATACCTCATGTCACCTCCCATCCACCACTGGGTCCCATCTGCTGCTTGGGATCTCTGGCATACTTCATTTCATCTTTCATATGCCACTGGAGAGCACCAGTATCCTCCATTCAACCTCTCATGAAATCCTGCTGCTGCTAGGTGGTGCCTGACCCACCTAGGCCACCCCCCATTTGTCGCTAGGGAGAGTTGGCATCCTCCATGCCTCCTCTCATCTGCCGCTGGGAAGTGCCAATATCCCCCATGACACCTTGCATGAAATCCTGCTGCTTAGGAGTGCCTGACTCACCTAAGCCACCTCCAATCCTTCTGGGGAGCACTAGACTATGACCATCTGCACTGCCTCCCATCTGCTGCTGGGGAGTGCCAACATCCTCCAAACCTCCTCCAATGAAATCCTTCTTCAGCTGTGCAGTGATAGTGTTAACTACATATGATCTCAACTGCTACTTGGAACAACCGGAGGCAATCTGACTCCAAGAAACTTCTTTAGAGTCAATCAGTTCCATTTCCCTGAATTCAAGGAACCCCTCTGGGTGATCAAACACCAAGAATCGTAGTGCCACTGGTGTCCTACAGCACCTGGCTGTTATGTTCCCAAAGCTAGGATGACAACAGAACACCACATTAAACTACCACAATAACACTATAATTCTCAATTTCTGTTGATCTTTCTCAACTCATGACTACTCAAGAATGATTTAAAGATTTAGAACTGTTCAACCTGAGTGTGATAGGTGACTACTAGATATAAATTGTATCTGTATCAGGGGAGTCCACAGTATTTCATGAAGCTAATAGTGATATATGACACATGTTCAAACTTTGACGGAGTATGTGTATTGCTGATATCTGAGACATGCACCATAGATGTTATATATATGTACAAAGTTTTTTCTACACTCTGTACAGCTATGCTTCAAGGCAACCTATGTTGAAAAGGTTCATGACCCTTTGTATCTATTAGTTCTTTCAAATGACTAATGTGCACTGACAAACGCAAACATTTATATCTAAGACCTTTACTGTGGATTTACTATTAGAGGTACTGTGTATTAGCTTTATCCACTGCCCATACTCTTACTGAGAGGAATACAGGATAGTGTTTATTTGAAACAATTTCTTAACCGTCATATTTTACCAGTTTGTTTGTAGTTGTTATATTTATTTTTGTAGTACTAATAAAAGTTACATTTTATAATTTTTTAGTCGGTCCTTCTTTCCTCATAGAGGTGATACTGTCTAACAAGATTTGGTTGCTAATGTATGGGAAATGTTAGGTCAGATATAAAGGAGTTCTTTCTGTCCTTCAATTCTTTAGTTAAGATATAAATTGTATCAAACCACAGAAAACACTTTTTAAGCAGGGAGCTAGGCCTAAGATCACTGCCCCTACCCAGGTCACAGGTAAGAAGGAATCTTCTGATAAATACCAATAATGCTCCTGGTTGTTACATAGTTACATAGTATATAAGGTTGAAAAAAGACCTTCAGTCCATCAAGTCCAACCTTTCAAGATCTCCGACGATCTGCAATATGCGGATTAACTATTAGTTAATTAGTTGTATTAAAAAAAAATCCCTCCTGATCCCCAGACACCGGCGACCGGACATCTCCCTGGATCAATACTGCCTCTCTAATTATCCATGATAACCCTGAATTCCCTTTTTAATTAGAAATAAATCCAGTCCCCTTTTAAAGCTATCTATCGAATCCGCTGTCACCACGTCCTCTGGTAGAGAATTCCACAGATTAACAACCCTTACTGTGAAGAACCCTTTTCTTTCTTTAAGGTGGAATCTTTTTACTTCTAACCTCAAGGGATGTCCTCTTGTCAGCTGAAAACCTCTTGGTACGAAAAGCTCCCTTGACAAATCTTTATACTGACCCTGGATGTATTTATATAAGGTAATCATATCTCCTCTTAGACACCTTTTTTCTATAGAAAATAAGTTTAATTTGCTTAGTCTTTCTTCATAACTTAGCCCCTCCATTCCCCTTATTAGTTTCGTTGCCCTCCTTTCCAGCTCTAAAATGTCCTTTTTATGAAGTGGTGCCCAAAATTGTACTCCATATTCCAAATGAGGGCGTAATAGAGATTTGTATAGTGGCAGAATTATATTTGCTTCCCTGGCTTCTATACCCTTCCTAATACATGCTAATATTTTATTTTCCTTTGCAGCTGCTGCTTGGCTTTGAGCACTGTTACCTAGGTGGTTGTCCACCAGCACTCACAAATCCCTTTCAATATCTGATACACCTAGATTTGCTCCATTAAGATTATAAATTGCATGGCTATTTTTCCTTCCCAGATGCATAACTTTACATTTATTCATATTAAATCTCATCTGCCATTTAGATGCCCATTCCTCAATTTTATGTAAATCCCTTTGGAGGGAAAGCACATCACTATCTGATTTAATTACCTTGCACAACTTCGTGTCATCAGCGAAAATGGAGACACCACACTCCAATCCTACCTCTAAGTCATTAATAAATATGTTAAAAAGGAGAGGACCTAATACTGAACCCAGAGGAACCCCACTTACCACATTAGTCCAATCGGTGTATGTTCCATTTACAACAACCCTTTGCTTCCTATCTTTTAGCCGGCTCTCAATCCATGAGCAGATATTTACTGCAACTCCTGTATCTCTTAGTTTGCACAATAGTCTCCCATGTGGCACTGTATCAAAAGCCTTTGCAAATTCTAAAAAGACTACATCCGCTGAGTTGCCTTGATCTAAGTTCCTACTAACCTCCTCATAGAAACTAATTAGATTTGTTTGACATGACCTATCCCTCATAAATCCATGTTGACTTCTACTTCTAATCCTGTTCAAATAGACATATTCTTGTATATTATCCCTTATTAACCCTTCTAAAAGCTTCCCCACTACAGAAGTGAAGCTCACTGGTCTATAATTCCCCTGATTTGCTCTTGCTCCCTTTTTAAATATAGGTATCACATCAGCTTTTCTCCAGTCATCTGGTATATACCCTGTGTTGAGTGAATCTTGAAAAATTAAATATAATGGTTTGGCTATTACAGAACCCAGTTCCCTTAGTACCCTTGGATGTATTCCATCAGGACCCGGGGCTTTATTAACATTTATTTTTTCCAACCTCTTTTGGATTACTTCCTGTGTAAGCCAATTATTTGGCAAAGGTAGTGTAGCCCTATTATGTTGCCGTGTCCCAACCACTGGTACCTCCCTTGTGTATACCGAAGAAAATAACCTATTTAGCTCATCTGCCTTTTCCTGGTCACTAGTTATCAGATGGCCTGTGTCACATTGTAATGTTCCTATAGCTTCCTTCCTCGCCTTCTTCCCATTAATATACTTAAAAATTATTTTAGGGTTAGTCTTACTCTCTTTTGTAATTAATTTTTCATTTTAGCCAGTCTAATCGCCCTTTTGCAAGCCTTGTTGATTTCCTTGTGCTCCCATAAAGCAGTCTCTGCCCCCTTTGTTTGTATAATTTAAATGCCTGTTTTTTACTCTGTATCTTGATCTTTAAATCATTGTTAAGCCACATTGGATGGGATTTACTCCTTTTACTTTTATTCCCACACGGTATATGCTAATGTGTATGTATATTTAGTAGTTGTGATATGTATGAGAACAATAACCAAAAACAGTGGAGCTTACTACCTTGGTTCCAAATGTATCTAATGATAATGTTGATAAAAATTTAAATAATGTATACAAAGAGGAACTTTAGGCGGACGCTGATAATTATATCCCTTGAGGATCACAGGGACTTCCTTTACCTGTATCATTTACATGAGCCTATAGGTGATGTAATTTATCATGAGGTGCATTTACTTTGATTTATATTATTTTTATAGTCTTATGTTGGAGTGATTAATCTGTAAATAATATGGCGGTCCTACTAGGTTTTCACATCTCCTTAGTTTCCCTCAAAACACTTTATGACCTACATATCATCACAGTGTATTTTCCTACTATGTGTTCTGGTCACATTACTGATGCATCTCAGAAGGAAGCTGAAGACTACATACACTCACAAGCTACATTACATCTCACATGTGTACATAGGGAAGGAGGACCGGGCCTCTCTGTCTCCCTATAATCTGCCTTACTAATTCTCTATATAATCACAGATACAGTTCCACACATATCCCTGTGTGTATATACTGACTACCACCTTAAGGACTTGGGGCCTATGGTTAAGACACTTGCAAGACTCTTATCTTCCCTGTGCTCAAATCTAATTGTAAGGAGGTTTGTGTAGGATTTACTGGCTATAAATAATATTGTGGTTCCCCTTGCACCTATTGTGCCTGATACCAATACGGTTCTCTCTGCAAAACCAATGTTATAGTGTTCTGGACTTGGCTCAAACCTTTTTTAGTATTCCTTTCGACAGTCATAGTCAATACCTGTTTGCCTTTATGTACCAAGGTAAGCAGTTTATATACGGAAAGTCCAATAGTCTATGAGCCTCATTAAATTCCAAGCCAGCAGTTGCCTTCATTCAGGCCGTAAGTTGAAAATTATAACAGTTACAGAGCGATTAAATTGACCAAGCCCACAACTACATGGCCGAAAGCCAAAACCGTAAACCATGAACCCGTAAGTAGCATTTCAAGGCATAATAAAGATCAATTCTGCAAGTCCGTAAGTTACTCCTGAGTCAGAGCCAATAGTAAATGAGACCGTCATCATGACATCAGTAAAACATGGGGTTTAAACGTCAATCAATTTATTTTTTAGAAGTCTGATATGAGATCGGACTTGCAGTCCAGCAATGTAAAAATCAATAAAAATGAATGGTGAAACTATTCTAGTCCATATTGGTGGACTGATATGTATTAACTCCTTGATTTCCAAGTTTGATAGAACACAAAACTTGAAAAAAAACTTAAAAAAAATAGTTGTTTATTGCATATATGTGAGCATGAGACTGTCGTGCTATTAATTCTAATGCACTTCATTGCTTTCTCCATATTTTAAAGTACAGTGGTGTGTTTATATTTGCATTTACAATGTCAGGAGCAGGTGTTTAACATCCGTTTTTCTTGTCCATTTCTGCATTAATGTTACATCGTAAGTCCATATAGTCAAGAATGTCCCCCTAACTTTATCCTCAGGTGACCATTATCCCTGTCTTCCCCCTGTGTAATCTCTCACTGCTCACACATTCATCTCTGACTCAATGATTAATTTTCAGACTTAATGGTCTTTATTTAACATTTTACTTTGTATCAGTTCTTCTAAGCAATCTTGACCACAAATGGTTTCAAGTTTTTACCGCTTTGTTGCTGTTCCCAATTCCTTATTTGCCATAACGTCCATCATTGGTTTTGATTACATTAACTCAGTCAATTACTCATTTATCAATTATCTTAATTGGCACAGATTTCCCCCTTTGAAACCTGTGGACGCGCGCTAGTCCACCACAGTCCCAGAAGAAGCCTGATGCGAAACGCGAGAGTCGGGCCTCTAGCTACGGACGCGCAGTGATGACGTGAGACGCAGGCAGACAGTAATCGACGGAGGGAAAGCAGGAAGTATTCTTCAGCACAGGATTATTAACGCAGAAGAAGCTCAATGCCTGGAAGTAGCAATATATGAAATGAACTTCACAACAGTGTCTGGCAGTTGATACAGAAAGGCAGCAATGGACAACAAATTATTTGGGACAAAACCCGACAAGGATGACCAGATGGATTTCATCCACTGCAATTTAAGCAGAGACTTGGACGTCCCAGTATTTGTCAACCAATTTAAAGGTATTTTGGGGAATTAGTCATGAGACCAGAAAGATGAGATTTTTTCTTGATACCAAACAGGCAAATTTACCCTGTTAGAGGACAAGTGGTGGGTACTATAGGTTAAACCACCACAACATAGGTATTTAGGGCCACAGAACATATTTAAAGCATTCCTGCTACCTACAACATACTAATATCTTTGTGATTTGTTGTGTCATTTGACATCATATGCATACCAGGTCTTCATATATATCTTGACCGCTATTATTTTGTCTCACCCTAATTTTGTGCACATTCTACCTCACTACTTATATAAGAGATATAAACTATTTACTGCATTACTCATCTCTGCTTAGACGTCTGAACATCCTCCTGCACACTGACTGACTTTTTATGATCTTATGCTTTACCTTATCTATTTACCATTATATTAATACAACCAATAAAAGTTATATTTTATTTATACTCATTTTGTGTACCTGCGATTTTTGCCACTGCAACGCCAAACTCTGCATTTAGTACAGGTGTCCTGATATGGTCCCTGATTAGCTTTTTAGAGTGTATCTTTTTCTTACTATATCTACTGTCTTTTTACAAGTTGCTGACTTAGCTGACTTATTTACAGTGCCTATAAAAATAAATGTTCAACACTACTTGTTATAGAAAATTACAGCGTAAGGCCTTTTTTAGTGATTATCTGCTCACATACCCTTATCAGTTTCCGATGATTTCCCACAACCAGATCTGCAGCAAACCCTTCTCTCTAATACAGATATGGAACTGTTTACAGATTATGTCCTTGTGAAGACTCTTAATAAGGTTTCTTTATCTCTTAGGTGGACTGGACCTCACATTGTGCTTCTGACCACTCAAACTGGTATCAAGGTTAAAAGAAAGTCAGGTTGGCTCTAGAGAAGCTCTTGGTGCAAGGTTTAACATCCCTCACAATGAAAATGGACACTTCACAATCCTCCTGTGAGACTCTCTGCATACTCTCTCTCTCTCTTTGCCATCATGATTATCCCCCTGGTCATCAATCTTGAAGGGTGTGAACAGTGGCAATTCATGCTTACAGCCGACACCAATGTAACTTGCTTCCGTTAATTATAATGTCTTATGGTGAGTACAGTAACAGTAGTTATGTCTTTATGGGGGAGGGTTAGTATAGTCAATAGGGAGGTATTGCTAAGTAACTCATGTTCAGTGGCAGGCACTTCAGAACTACAGACTCATAACATAAACTGTATGCTTGCTAATTCCAATAGCTTGCAAGGAAATATGTGAGAGTTAGAATTATTAGCAGTTATTATTATTATAGTACATTTACAAAGCGCAGACATATTCCATAGCGCTGTCATAAATTAAGTTCAGACAAAGATTAATACATATTAACATATAGCAAAGCAAGGAGGGCCCTGTCTTTGAGCTCGGAATCCAAAGTCCATGGTGAATTCCCAAAGTACTTAGGATAGAAACTCGCAGACTTACAATCTAAGGTATAGTGAGTGGTAAAAGTGGGAGAGAGAGGTGATAAGCGTGTGGGTGGAAGGTGATACGCTTCTTTAAAGAGATGCGTTTTAAGTGAGGTTTTAAATGTTTTGAGGCAAGAGGAAAACCTGGTGTAGCGAAGCAAGGAGTCCAAGAGACTATGGGCAGCACGAGAAAAGTCCTGGAGGCGGGAGTGAGAGGAGGTGACAAGAGTTGTAGAAAGAAGAAGGTCATTAGCAGAATAATGAGGGCAGGTGGGGGAGTATTTGGAGATGAGAGCAGAGATGTACGGGGGAGCGTTATTGTTGAGGGCTTTGTAAGTTAGGGTCATGATTTTAAATTCTATTCTTGAGGCTAAGGGAAGCCAGTGGAGTGATTGAAAGGGAGGTGATGCTGACACTGAACGTTGTGTACGGAAGATGAGTCTAGCAGAGGCATTCATAATGGATTGAAGTGGAGGTAGTCGGGTGGTGGGTAGGCCAGCAAGAAGCGAGTTGCAGTAGTCTAGTCGAGAGATGAGGAGAGAGTGTATAAGGATTTTAGTTGTGTCTTGTGTAAGATAGTGACGGATTCTGGAATTGTTTTTTAGATGGAGAAGACCACATTTAGTTAGTGATTGTATGTGAGGGATGAAAGACAGAGCGGGGTCCAGTAGAACTCCAAGACAACGGGCTTGGGAGGAGGGGGTGATGATGACGTGGTTGATAGTGATTTAGATGTGAGGAATTGATGCTGTGGGAGAGGGAGGGAAGATTTGGAGTTCAGTTTTAGACATGTTGAGTTTGAGATGGTGGGTGGATATCCAAGAGGATATACTAGAGAGGCAGTTGGAGACGTGTGTTAGAAGAGAGGGGGATAGATCTGTTGCGGAGAGGTAGATTTGTGTGTCTCTGCATAGAGATGATAATGAAGCCCAAAAGAGTTTATGAGGGTACCAAGTTAAGGAAGTGTAGATGGAGAAGAGGAGGGGGGCAAGGACAGATCATTGGGGTACACCAACAGACAGGGGGTAGGTAGAAGAAGAGGTGTCAGAGAAGGAGATACTGAATGATTGATTTTGTAGGTATGATGAGAACCACGAGAGAGCAGTGTCTCGAATACTGAGGGAGAAGAGGATATGGAGTAGAAGTGGATGGTCGACAGTGTCAAAGGTAGCAAATAGATCTAGAAGAAGGAGAATTGAAAAGTGACCTTTTGACTTGGTGGTAAGCAGGTCATTGGTGACTTTAGTGAGAGCTGTCTCAGTGGAGTGTTGGGGCTGAAAGAAGGATTGGAAGCTGTCAAGAAGGGAGTAAGAGGAAATAAAGCTGGTAAGGCGGTTATAGAAGTGGATGGTCGACAGTGTCAAAGGTAGCAAATAGATCTAGAAGAAGGAGAATTGAAAAGTGACCTTTTGACTTGGTGGTAAGCAGGTCATTGGTGACTTTAGTGAGAGCTGTCTCAGTGGAGTGTTGGGGCTGAAAGAAGGATTGGAAGCTGTCAAGAAGGGAGTAAGAGGAAATAAAGCTGGTAAGGCGGTTATAGATGACCATCTCCAGCAGTTTGGAAGCCAGGGAAAGCAGTGAGATAGGTATTTAGATGCAACGTCAGAGTCAGATGTGGGTTTTTTGAGTGTGGGTATAACTATGGCAAGTTTTAGAGAAGATAGAAACATGCCAGAAGTAAGGAAGAGGTTGAAAATATGTGTGAGAGCTGGGATTAGTGTGGTAGAGAGGGGAAAGATGAGCTGAGATGGAATAGGATCCTGAGGACAGCTAGTGAGGCGAGTGGATGATAGCACTATGGAGACTTCATCCTCTGTAGCCAGTTAATGAGAAATTGGATTTAATAGGCATTACTGAAATGTGGTGGGATGAATCTCATGACAGGTCTGTTAATCTGGATGGTTATAACCTATTTAGGAAAGATATGGGGAAATGTTAAAAGGGGAGGAGAGATTTGTCTCTATGTTAATCCTGAATTTATGCCTATAGTCAGACAAGATATTTATTATTATTATTATTATCCTTTATTTAGAACACGCCAATATATTCTGCAGCGCAATACAGGGGTTAGGTACAAACAATAACCCCACAATGAAAAATAATGGAAGACCCTGTTATTGAGCTTTCAATCAGATATACACAGTGCTTACCCTAAAGCACCTCACAAGATTGAAACTCGCAAACTTACAATCTAAAGGCTGTGGGTGAGGTACAGGAGAGTGATAGATGCATAGTGAATGAAGAGGCTAAAGATGATAGGCTGTTTTTAATAAATGTGTTTTTAAAGAGATTTTAAAGGATTTGAGGCAGGAAGATAGTCTGATGGAGCGAGTTAAGGAGTTCCAAAGAATAGGGACAGCACGAGAAAAGTATTGAAGACGGGAATGAGAGGAGGTGATGAGAGAGGAGGAGAGAAGAAGATCATTAGCAGAGCGAAGAGGGCGGGTGGGAGTGTATTTTGGGATGAGAGCAGAGATGTAGGAGGGTGCACTATTGTGTAGGGCTTTACGTGTTAGGGTCATGATTTTGAATTTTATTGTCGAGGCTATCGGAAAGCCAGTGGAGTGCCTGACAGAGAGGAACTGCAGGCACTGATTATTTAGTATGGTAGATGAGTCTAGCGGATGCATTCAAAATGGATTGGAGTGGAGACAGACTGGTGATAGGAAGGAGAGAGTTGCAGTAATCGAGGTGAGATAGGATGAGAGAGTAAATAAGAATTTTATTTGTGTCTTGTGCAAGGAAGTGACGTATTTTTTATATGTTTTTTAGGTGAAAGTTACAAGATTTTGTGAGTGATTGAATGTGAGGAATGAATGAAAGGGAATGGTCCAGTAGGACCCCAAGACAGCGGGCATGGGCAGTGGCATTGTCAACAGTGAGAGATAAGTGAGGAGTGGGAGCTGAGGAAGAGGGTGAAAAGATAAGGAGCTCTGTCTAAGACATGTTGAGTTTGAGTTGATGGGCAGACATTTATGAGGATATGCTCGAGAGTCAGTTGGCAACATGAGCTAGCAGAGAGGGGTATGGTTCAGGTGCAGAGATGTAGATTTGGGTGTCATCAGCATATAGATGATACTGAAATCCAAAAGATTTTATTAGGGCACCAAGGGAGGATGTATAGATGGAGAAAAGGAGGGGGCCTAGAACTGAGCCTTGGGGTACACCGAGAGAAGATGAAGAGGCGCCAGAGAAGGAGACACTAAATGTTCGATTTTCTAGATAAGATGTGAACCAAGAGAGAGCAGTGTCACAGATGCCAAGAGAGTGGAGAATTTGGATAAGAAGAGTATGATCAACTGTGTCAAAGGCAGCAGAGAGATCCAGGAGAATTAGGATAGAGATTGTGGATTGTTGGGGCCGGAAGCCAGACTGGAAGGGATCAAGGAGGGAGTTGGAGGAAGTGAATTGGGTAAGGCGATTGTAGACAACACGCTCAAGTAGTTTAGAAGCCAAGGGAAGTAGAGAGATATTTATGGTGGAACTAGTGATAATGTTGAATGTTTGTGGGTAGAGTTAAATAGCGGAGGAGCAAATTCTCAAAGAATATTAGTTGGAGTATGCTATAAACCCCCAAATATAGCTGAAAATGAGGAAATACAATTATTGTTACAAATTGGAAATGCAGCTAAGCATGGGCAAGTTCTTATAATGGGAGATTTTAATTACCCTGAAATAAACTGGATAAATGAGACTAGCAGTCATCTAAGCGGAGCAGGTTCTTGAGTACACTCAAGGATCATTATCTGGCCCAGGTTATACAAGAACCTACTAGAAATGGGGCCATCTTGGATTTAGTCATCACAAATAATATTGATATATCAAATGTTGGAATAGGGGAACCTTTGGGAAACAGTGATCACAACACAGTCTCATTTAAGATTGAATAAAAAAAACAAAATTTTAAGGAGGCCAACGAAAACTCTTCATTTTAAAAAGGCAGATTTTAACGGTCTAAATATACTTTTTTATCACCATATACCACGTGGGAATAAAAGTAAAAGGAGTAAATCCCACCCAATGTGGCTTTTAAATTATACAAACAAGGAGGGGACAGAGACTGCTTTACAGGAATACAAGGAAATCCACAAGGCTTGCAAAAGGGCGATTAGACTGGCTAAAATAGAACATGACAAGTTATATGTAAAGGAGAGTAAGACTAACCCTAAACATGTGCATAAATATATTAATGGGAAGGCTAGGAAGGAAGCTATAGGAACATTACAATGTGACACAGGCCGTCTGATAATTAGTGACCAGGAAAATGCAGATGAGCTAAATAGGTTATTTTCTTCGGTATACACAAGGGAGGTACCAGTGGTTGGGACACCGCAACATAATGGGGCTACACTACCCTTGCCAAATAATTGGTTAACGCAGGAAGAAATCCAAAAGAGGTTGGAAAAAATAAATGTTAATAAAGCCCCGGGTCCTAGTGGAATACATCCAAGGGTACTGAGGGAACTGGGTTCTGTAATAGACAAATCATTTTATCTAATCTATCAAGATTCCCTCAACACTAGGGCCCTCATTCAATTGCAATTTGGCCAATTGAATAGGGGTCTAAATAAGCACATAACATATTTTTTTAAAGAAGTTTTTACTTAGTAAACATCTATCCAAAAGCAAGGTTTTCACTAACTAAAAACTTATTTAAAAAAAATATGTTATGTGCTTATTTAGAGCACTATTCAATTGGCCAAATCGCAATTGAATGAGGGCCTAGGTCTCTACCAGATAACTGGTGAAAAGCAGAGGTGATACCTATATTTAAGAAGGGATCAAGAGCAAATCCAGGGAATTATAGACCTGTAAGTCTCACTTCTGTAGTAATAAGTGCAGGTAGTAACAGGTAACTGGGAAGGAAAAACAGAAAAACAGCCATGCAATTTATAATCTTAATGAAGCAAATCTAGGTGAATCAGATGTTGAAAGGGATTTGGGAGTGCTTGTGGACAACCACCTAGGTAACAGCGCTCAATGCCAAGCAGCAGCTGCAAGGCAAGCAAAATATTAGCATGTATTAAGAAGGGTATAGAAGCCAGGGAAGCAAATATAATTCTACCACTATACAAATCTCTAGTATGCCCTCATTTGGAATATGGAGGACAATTTTGGGCACCACTTCATAAAAAGGCCATTTTAGAGTGGAAAAAGTACAGAGAAGGGCTACAAAACTAATAAGGGGAATGGAGGGGTAAGTTATGAAGAAAGACTAACTAAGTTAAACTAGTTTTCTCTAGAAAAAAGGTGTCTAAGAGGAGATATGATTACCTTATATAAATACATCCAGGGTCAGTATATTTGTCAAGTGAACTTTTTGTGCCAAGAGGTTTTCAACTTAGAAGAGGACATCCCTTGAGGTTAGAAGGAAAAGATTCCACCTTAAAGAAAGAAAAGAGTTCTTCACAGTAAGGGTGGTTAATCTGTGGAATTCTCTACCAAAGGAGGTGGTGACAGCGGAGTTGATAAACAACTTTAAAAAGGGATTGGATATATGTTTAATGAAAAGGGCATTCAGGACTATACAGGATAATTAGAGAGGGAGTATTAATCCAGGGAGGAGCCTAATCGCCAGATCTGGGGTCAGGAATGAATTTTATTTTTTTACCTTTTGAGAAAACTTCATTGTTTTTTTTTGTTTTTTTTTCCTTCCTCTGGATCAATTGATAACTAATCTGCATATTGTAGAGGAGATCAGAGTAGATCTATAAGGTTGAACTTGATGAACTAAAAGTCTTTTTTCAACCTTAATTACTATGTAACATAAATGAAAGACAGGTTGTCACAGTCCACATATCTAATTTTCATTGTAATAGCCCGCATGGGCTAGTGTCCATGAGTTCAGGGAGCTGGGACAGTATGGTTTTGGGCCATGGGGTTCAGGGGAGTCCCACCATGGCACCAAAAGTCAGTCATGACAAAGTGTTGCATAAGTGATAGCAGGAGTTAGAGCGTGTGCCCCCCTAGGGGACCATGTTGCCCGAAATAACATTGTGTCCCGAAACATGCATTATTTTTTCATGAATGACCTGTAGTGGTTCATGGTGCTTATTTCTCTTTATTTCTTTAGGTCACATCACCATTCTCTCTTTCTCTAATAATACCTCTATTCCTCTAACTGCCTGTCAAATAATTATATGATCGTGTTGATTTAGATAAGACTGTAACGTCTGTATTAAATATCTGTTGCTTTTCCAATTAGTGTGGAATGTGCACATTCCAGAGAAATAAGACACAGACACGGTGTTTCTGTATAGTAGTTCTCAAAGCGCTCTGTATTCAAAATGGCAGTTTACACGTTTATATGTAGAAAACGTTATCTGATCAAGCGTCACATGATTCCTTTGTCTAGGAATTAATAGCTTTATTGATTGGTTCAAAATTGCTGCAGTGTGTCGTCATCATACTGGTCAGTTTAGGGAGGAGCCGTCCCTTTGTCCTTATTTGGTCACGGATGTATGCATCATCAGGCCACTCCCATTTGTAGTTCTGTCTTCCATCTTGTTTGTAGTTTCATTCTCCATTTTAGATAACCTTCTTGTCATTATAAGTGAGTAAGGAATGCAGACAAGGATAATAACATGTAAAAAGACATTTTCCTAATTATCATCCATAACAGTCCCCCCTAAAATGTACTGTTTTTATGTTATTAATGAGTGTGCAACCTAAGAAAAGCAGCTGTGCTTATGTTAGTGCGTGATGAGGGGTAAACTCCCCCCTAAACACTAGGTGTATATCTGTCCCTGAGGATGAGGTGCATGACTGCTAGAAAGCCCTAAACATCTGTGCTGTGAACGCCCGTTCTTCTTTGTACATTTGAGTAGCCATGGCTTACCCATGGCCCCTCCTGCCACTGTCACAGACAAGTCAGATGCCTTTCCCTAGCCCCTTGTATCAGGAACATGTGGGACAAGGGGTTTATGTGGAAACCTCACTCCTAGATACAATAGACCGTAACACTCTATGTGACTCCTCACAGTTGTCATCATCACAAAATTCTCGGTGCACAAAGGTTGATGTGACTCCAGTAACTGACTTCATAAAAAAATATGTTCGGACACATGGGGTAATACAGCAGGTAACAAATGTAAGAATTATCAGTATTGAAAGAAAGACAATGTCATCCTGTAACAATACTCTCTGCCACCCAAACCATTTATCCCAATAGTCTGTGTTTCCAGAATTCTCCTTCAATTCTTGTGCCAAGTTGTTTAGTTCTTTAATGGCTAAAGTAATCTTACCGTTTGGACCCATATTATCAGGTATGTAGGTGCAACAGTTGTCAGTGTCGGTGTCGGGGAGCATTTTACACCAATCATTGGTATCAGTGATTCAAATCCTGCGGCTATCTGGTTTCGGCCTTTGAACTCATCAAGCACCCCCCTTGGGACTCCACTAGAATCTATGTACACATGGGAATCAAAACTTTCTTTAGGTTCAGATGATGATGTATGTCTCTTCCTTCTGGGCTGTGTCTAAGGAACATTATCTAGATCACCATAATAGGTTGGAACAATGTGTAACGGCATTATGGCTTTAGTCATGGTACGTTCCCCACGCCATACTCCTGACAGTCTTACCCTGAGTTTCATATCTCCACACAACCAATATATGTCCCCCAAAGATTGTGTCTGATTGACTAGCAGTGTGGATGAACCATCTCTATATGTGTGACAAAACCCATAAGGGAACCTCTGTAAGTTGAACCCCTGAGAAACGTTTCTCCTGTAACACGTATAATTTCCAGGGTACACAATTATACCTCTCCCTGGGTGGGGATTACTAGTCATCATGGGGTACGTTTTCCTCCATTGTTCACTTCTTCTGGACCTGCCGTCTTTTGCAATTCTTTGAGCAATCTTAAATCTGTTGGCAGAGTCTGCATTGTATAAATGTTTATTTCTCCATCCACCTCTCTCCTTTCCATTTCCTGTGTTGTCATTGCTGCCTTTTTAGCCATCTGGTCTGCTAGATGGTTTCCTCGTGCTTCATCTGAATTTAGCTTCCCATGTGCCTTTACTTTCAGTATGGCTACTTCCTTTGGGAGTGCTAAAGCATCTAGTAGTTCACGGATGGCTTTGTCATGCTTCACTGGAGTGCCTGCGGCTGTCATGCATCCTCTAGCTCTCCAGATTACTCCAAAGTCTTGAGTCATTCCCAGAGCATATCTTGAGTCTGTGTAGATGTTGGCTCGGACTCCTGTCGCAATCTCACAGGCCTTGGTCAATGCAATCAACTCTGCTTCTTGTGCTGACATGGAGGAAGGTAGTGAGAAGGCTTGCATCACATCTTTTTCTGTAGTCACAGCATATCCTGTGTGATCTTTCCCATTCTCATCAGCATACCTTGATCCATCCACATACAGAGTGATGTCTGGGTCTGTCAGGGCAAGGTCTTTTACATTCGCAAGGTGTGAGGTCTCCATTTCCATTTGTTGAAGGCAGTCATGAGGTGGATTTGTGAGTCCTGGGACTGCATATGGGTCTCTGGCTTGTATACTGGGAGTGCTGTCTGCTTGCCAGTGGAGAGTTTTCTTTTCCACTCCTTCCTCTTCCAACTCCTCTTCCTCTGCAGATTCCCACTATTTTAATGCAGCTCCTAATGTCTTCCATCCATCCGGTGCGAACTTGGATATTGCAACATGTGGAATTTCTGTATCCCAATGCTTGTAGAGCGCTTCTGCTTCTTGTGGGGGCTCCACCGTAAATGCACCATCACCTGCTGTATTGTTGTACAATGTCTTTAGGTTTAAGGTGACCTGCTTCAATTTAGTGAGGCTTGCTTCATATTGGAAATCTTGGCCTGGAGATTGTTTATTCCACAGTGTGCAATATAAAGGGTCTTGTGTCTCATCTGTGAGCGTCTGGCCGTTTCCACCACCTTCCAGTAGACGTCTTTTTACATAGAGATTGGTTATTCCTGAGTTTGGGTTCAAAATCAGGTTGTACAAAAGTATCCATCTTCCTTTCTCCCCCCTCTGGAAATGGTAAGAGAGTGGCTGGATTGAGAACATAGCATCTCTGTAAAGGAACATTGTCTGGTAGAAGAAGGGAACATTGCAGACGGAGGTGTCTGGCTGTAGTCATGTGCTTAGGTAGTCTGCTGTATGATGGCTGCAATATTATGTGGTGCCAGAACTGTCAGAGGATAGCCATGGACTATATACATCATATATGTAGAAGGATTAATTCGGGGGTTAAGGGCTGCCTGTTTTCTTTTCCTGTATTTAATGTTTGCAAACTATTCAAATACAGACTCCACTTTAGATCAAATTCACATGCAAAATCTTTCTTCCAAATCACTTACTATAACATTCTAGGAACTATTCGCTTCAGTCCCGTACTTAACTTACAATAATTCCCAACTAACACTCCACTTCTTCCTTCATAGTTACCATAAGTGGAACAGTGCCTAGGTGAGGTCTGGCACTTACACAAACATAACAATTAGTCTTATTATGTGATTCTACGTTATATGTCGTCCATTCCAGTCATAAATTGAGGTCTGTGAACCCAGTCTCATTTGCTAGGGTTCCTTGGTACCTAGGTTCACTGATATCAGTCATCTGGGGTAATGCCTGAGTGTGTTGTACTTGCATTAGTCCTTCTGATATGAGTGGTGCATTTAGATCTCTGAGCATAAATTTACCAATCCGTCCTTTTGCTTCTCCTCTAACCCAGCCACCTATTAGGTATGTACCTGCGTCTGTGGGTCTGGGGGTGAGTCGCATGTTAGCTCCAGTCTTGCCATTTGGCGAGCATTTGCCTGGCTTTATTAGAGTCATACGTTCAAGTAAAGGGCTTCCACTCAAATCTGTTCTATCTAAGGCACTCTGTAGTCTGTAGCCCCAAGCTGTCCCAGTGTTCCATCCTACAGCTTCCCAATGGCTACAATATTTTTCCCAAGTCTGATCTGTAACACATATGTGTATACATGTGCTGTGAGTGTATTTGTACAAGTTACATTGTTGAGTCACGCTTAGCTGTTGGCAACATACAACATGACAATAATCAAAAGACAATGTGATCATATGTGGTTTAGATGGATTGTACCAAAATGTAATACCATCTTTCTTCTCACTAATGAATGCAGAAGGTTCTACTTTAGTTAAGAACAGACAGAAAAGGATATGTGTTATGATCATCATGATGTTGGCTGCTTTGGGTCTGGTGCTGCTTGCAATAAGATGCATGATCTGGATTCCAGAGGATTCTTCTTTTTTTTTTTTTTTTTTTTTTTTTTACAAATCTCTTGACCAGGATCCAAGCTCCAGGAAGTAGTTGATGAGTACCAGTGTCTACTTCTGGATCTGGAATAGGAGAAAACACTTGTGCATGTATTTTAGTCAGTGCTTGAGATAAAACAATCACATAATCAATAAATACATCAGATTTAAACTTCAATTGCTGAGGATAATAAGGATCTCTTGAGGGGACAGAGAAAAACTTCCCTTCTCTTCAATCCTTCCTCTAAGACTGCTCCCAGCAGGAATGATATATTACCACTGGCTGTTTTATCTTGTGGAGTGGTCTGATTTACTGTTTCATCCGGAGCGCATTCTATTAATAACTCACAGAATTCTGTATCACCGTTGCAGACAGGCGTGTAGGAGTTGATTTACATGAGCAGAGATTGCTAATAAAAGCTTAAGAAGCTTAATAAAACATTGAATGTCTCCTATACCTTCCTTTTAAGAAAGATTACTATTCCCAAGGAGTAGTGGATACAGGGCACCAACTCCAGGGGAGATAGCAGTCTTTCTTAAAATTGCTTCGTCATAGGTTTTAAAAGGGGTTGGTCCTAAAGTTAGTCAACTCCCATTTTTAAGTTGGGAGCCATGATGGGGCGGTGGCTGTGTGTTAAGAATTTCATGGTTTCTTGATCCACAACCCAGGGTGTAAAATGTAGCAAACACCATTCTTCTCTCAATAATACAGACAGACATATTTTCACATAAAACTCTAATACGCACACAGAGTAGATGGGAGGAGGGAAGGGGAGTGGTTTGCTTTGCTTTGTCATAAGATGGGGTGGCCAATCCCTCTCATACAATGCAAACCGGTCACCTCCCTCTTCAAAGAGTACAGTATCGAACACACAGAAACTTCAGACAAAATATTTTAAAAGAATACACGCATATGTATGTACTTCACAAACACATCTGTCTCACACTTACAAACAAGATAAACTATAAATCCTCCACTGATTTCAGTGGTGGACACAAATTCTCTAACCTGCATTCCTCAATTGTATTGCAAAGAAAAGGAATTACAGTAAATACTCATACATTTACTTGCGGCAAAACACAAGACAATCCCTCTACTTTATAAACGAAAGCAATCAGAATATTATATAAATGTATGTAAGGAAAAGTTCCTTAATATTTCTGTGTTGATACCTTAAACAGCATAGCAATACAGTAAAACATGTTAACACCTTCAAATACAACCTAGCATTGGCGTAGGAAGAATTCTAAGATTCGTCCTTCAAATAGTTAAACCAGATGGGAGGGGGGTGGATAAGACTGTAACGTCTGTATTAAATATCTGTTGCTTTTCCAATTAGTGTGGAATGTGCACATTCCAGAGAAATAAGACACAGACACGGTGTTTCTGTATAGTAGTTCTCAAAGCGCTCTGTATTCAAAATGGCAGTTTACACGTTTATATGTAGAAAACGTTATCTGATCAAGCGTCACATGATTCCTTTGTCTAGGAATTAATAGCTTTATTGATTGGTTCAAAATTGCTGCAGTGTGTCGTCATCATACTGGTCAGTTTAGGGAGGAGCCGTCCCTTTGTCCTTATTTGGTCACGGATGTATGCATCATCAGGCCACTCCCATTTGTAGTTCTGTCTTCCATCTTGTTTGTAGTTTCATTCTCCATTTTAGATAACCTTCTTGTCATTATAAGTGAGTAAGGAATGCAGACAAGGATAATAACATGTAAAAAGACATTTTCCTAATTATCATCCATAACAGTGTCATATGCTTTACAATATTATACACTCATCCCTGCAGAATTAGATGGGTTTGAGGCACTCTGCACAATGTAACGGGCATATATACCACTCATTTTAGTTTTCAGGTAACACAAATAGAAGAACAGCCACTGGTTCTAATCAATGAAAATAAATGCCCAGAAAATGAATGTTAAATATAGAAATCAGTTCATACAGTAATACATTATTTTACTTTTTGATATTTCTTTCAATTAGTCAGAACAGATTCCAGTTTGGCTTTCAGCAAAATAATGGCTACAACAATTAATATATTTTTTTGAGCATTATGTTAGTCAATGACTTAATAGGACAAAATGTAAAACTCTCTCATTAATAAAGATATCTCCTGTTGAGATAGAAGCTTCAAGAAAGCAAACCAGTAAAAAAATGAAAGCCTCCAGCAAAGTTTAACCTCAAATGGAAGTACATTTTTTAGGTTACATTTTGTTCTTTATAAAATATGTTGCCCCATTATCAAGGTTAGTTAATCAAAAGATCATATAGATTTAAAAAAAAAATAATGGGGTTGATGAGATGTCTGTTAGGGAGTATCTTCTACACAAAATAATGAACAGTTTGACTACTGACCAGGATCATATTGGACATTTGCTCAGTAAGCAAGGAAGGATCCCATAGGACCTACATTTGCTCAGTAAGTAAGGCAAGATCCCATTGGGTTTACATTGGGTCAGTAAATAAGGCAGGATCCAATTGGACCTACATTGGCTCAGTAAGTAAGGCAGGATCCCATTAGGCCTGCATTGGCTCAATGAGTAAGGCAGGATCCCATTGAGCCTGCATTGGCTCAGTAAGTATGGCAGGATCACATTGGGCCTACATTGGCTCAGTAAGTAAGGCAGGATCCCACTGGGCCTACATTGGCTCAGTAAGTAAGGCAGGACCCCGTTGGGCCTACATTGGCTTGGTAAGAAAGGCAGGATCCCATTGGGCCTACGTTGGCTCAGTAAGTAAGGCAGGATCCCGTTGGGCCTACATTGGCTCGGTAAGAAAGGCAGGACCCCATTGGGCCTACATTGGCTCAGTAAGTAAGGCAGAATGTCATTGGATCTATATTGACACAGTATAAGAACAAGCTCTTTGGAGTAAGGAGGGGGGTTGTCTATTTATTTTATGAGGGCAGGAGCTCTCTTATCTTTCTCTTTTTATGACTGAAGAGGGAAGTACATTAAGTACTCTTTTTATGACAAAACATCCAAAAAGTTTCCTGCTACTCTCACAGAGACTAATCTGCCTTTTTGATCCTGCTCCATTGGGATGTCTCTATCATCCGTCCTTGGCTCATTTCAGTGATCCTGTCTCAGAACAGGTCCCTGCTCCTGTCTGGCTCACTTTTTGGCTGCCTGTTAATAAAATATGAAAAATGGATGTTTGGTTCTCTGTTTCTATAAGATAAGTGTTTGGCACCTGAAGGTATCACATATCCATACATATCAGGAAATGAGATGGTTAAGGTTTCTGGACTCTGTCAGAGAGAAGGACGTACGGATTTAGATAAGATCTGTAATCACTTCTATTAAAATATCCTTTTCAAATAGCCTATATACAACAGAGCTCATTTGCAAAATAAGGCGACATAAAATACCCTCCTACAGGCAGACTAGCAGTCTAAGATAGAAACTGTTACAGGGGATTTTTTTCTCAGGCTTAACTCAATCTGGTAGAAAGTATCTTTATTAATACGTGTACACAGGAGCCTTTTTTCATCAATGGTGCTTTGAGAAAAACAGAGAGAGGGAGACAATGAGAGAGAAAGGGACGGAGGGAGAGAGAAAGAGAGGTGGGAGAGAAAAGGAGGGAGGAAGAGACCAAGTCAACAGTAGTAAGACAATAGATGGAGAAGTAGCAAAAGGGATTGATCATAACAAAAAAAAGTATAATAATATGGATATTAAAGGACCACTGTACTCCCATAGACTGCTCTCCTTAAAATGAAAGGGAAGATCAACATTATTACATGAGAAGTAAAACAACATTAAAAAAAAAAAAAGCATACTTACCATTTCAGAGGCTGATGATGGCTGCTCTGATCCTCCTAAGCTTGCATGCATGTCTAAATGAGGGGGGTGTGAGTGTCACACAGCCTGTCAGCTCTGTACCGCGTGCATAATTTAACTTAATGGACAACATTTTGATTGATGGCTAGGGCTAGGCTTAACAGTGATGTCACGCGTGATGTCACTGATAAGCCCGCCCCTGAGTTGTCAATCAATTCAGCACATGCACTGAACCTGCCACTGCCTACACTGATCCCGCCTCCCTCCCTCCTCTAAACATGGCTGCCTGTGAGGATCAGAGCCATGTGCTCTGTGTGTGTGTCTGTATCTATCTATCTATCTATCTATCTATCTGTCTGACTATCTATCTATACAGTGCCTTACAAAAGTATTCAGCCCCTTGAATTTTTACCTATTTTGTTACATTACAGCCTTAGGTTCAAGTTGTATTAATCTGAATTTTATGTGATGGATCAGAACACAATAGTCTAAGTTGGTGAAGTGAAATGAGAAAAATATATCCATAAAACAATTTTTTAGAAATAGAAAACAGAAAATTGGCATGTGCGTATGTATTCACCCCCTTTGTTATGAAGCCCATAAAAAGCTCTGGTGCAACCAATTACCTCCAGAAGTCACATAATTAGTGAAATTATGTCCACCTGTGTGCAATCTAAGTGTCACATGATCTGTCATTACATATACACACCTTTTTTGAAAGACTCCAGAGGCTGCAACACCTAAGCAAGAGTCACCACTAACCAAACACTGCCATGAAGACCAAGGATCTCTCCAAATAAGTAAGGGACAATGTTGTTGAGCAGTACAAGTCATGGTTAGGTTATACAAAAATATCCAAATCTTTGATGATCCCCAGGAGCACCATCAAATCTATCATAACCAAATGGAAAGAACATGGCCCAACAGCAAACCTGCCAAGAGACGGCTGCCCACCAAAACTCACGGACCAGGCAGGGAGGACATTAATCAGAGAGGCAGCACAGAGACCTAAGGTAACCCTGGAGGAGCTGCAGAGTTCCACAGCAGAGACTGGAGTATCTGTACATAGGACGACAATAATCCGTACGCTCCATAGAGTTGGGCTTTATGGCAGAGTGGCCATAAGAAAGTCATTACTTCCAGCAAAAAACAAAATGGCAAGTTTTGTGAAAAGGCATGTGGGAGACTCCCAAAATGTATGGAGGAAGTTGCTCTGGTCTGAAGAGACTAAGATTTAACTTTTCAGCCATCAAAGAAAACGCTATGTCTGGCGCAAATCCAACACTCAAAGCACAAAGAAACATGGTGGTGGCAGCATAATGCTGTGGGAAAGTTTTTCAGCAGCCGGGACTGGGAAACTGGTCAGAGTTCAGGGAAAGATGGATGGTGCTAAATACATGGATATTTTTGAGCAAAACCTGTACCACTGTGCGCGTGATTTGAAACTAGGACGATGGTTCACCTTCCAGTCAATGACCCCAAACACACTGCTAAAGCAACAGTTGAGTGGTTTAAGGGGAAACATGTAAATGTGTTGGAATGGCCTAGTCAAAGCCCAGATGTCAAGCCAATAGAAAATCTGTGGTCAGACTTAAAGATTGCTGTTCACAAGTGAAAATTATCCAACTTGAAGGAGCTGGAGCAGTTTTGCAAGAGGAATGGGCAAAAATCCCAGTGGTAAGATGTGGCAAGCTCAAAAAGATTTATGCAAAGCGACTTGGAGCTGATGTTGCCGCAAAAGGTGGCTCTACAAAGTATTGACTTTAGGGGGGTGAATACTTATGCACATTGACCTTTTCTGTTATTTTGTCCTTTTTGTTGTTTGCTTCACAATAAAAATAAAAAAAGTCTTCAAAGTTGTGGGCATGTTCTGTAAATTAAATGATGCAAATCTTCAAACAATCCATGTTAATTCCAGGTTGTGAGGCAACAAAACACGAAAAATGCCAAGGAGGGTGAATACTTTTGCAAGGCTCTGTATATATACACATATATACATAATAAATTGGTACATTGCTAATAAAGTAAATGTTGCAGGCAGGGGGCTCAAACCCATGACTAGCAATAAGGATATATATTTACAACAAGATGTTACCTACTGTGCCACCATAACTCCCTAACACTTTTAGTTCATTATTATATTGTGCAATCGTTACAAACACCTGTCTCATTCTGTATGCTGGATTTTGTGTAACGACCCCAAAGGCTGAACTAGATTGACAATATTTATATATATACCCTCATGGTTTAATTCAATAATGCAAACACATTGTGAATATTATATTTACACCGGTAACTGATGGTGCAGAGCACAGATGTTGACTTTCATGGTCCTTTAATTTGTGTTAAGAAAATGTTATGGTATCAACATTAGCGAGACACACACAAACAACATAGCTGATAAATAATATTTAATCTTAGTATAAATCATAACATAAATATAGCAACAAAGCCACGCAGTGACAAATTATCACAGGTATGCAAAGTATCATGGTCAAGGTGGGTGGGATAAAGAGTTCTCGTAACACAAGGAAATAGGGATATGGGAGCAGAATGCGGGCAGGGGGAATGGCATTGATATTGATGATCAGTTGAGGGGGATTTACAGTGTATCATCCAACATGAAGCAATGTCATTTACATCATAGTATTACAGATATCAAGACAACTATAACATTCAATAAGATAACAATAATACAGAATAAGGAGATATACGTATGAGGAGAAGTAAAATGTAGGCTTGTGTGACCAACAGACACTCCTATGCAACTTCAGAAATATAAGTGCTCAATCAGTTATAACCCCAATAGGTCAGTTCTCTGGCAATGATAATCCGCTATGAGAACAGCCTCTCCATACATAACTTTGGACACTCAGACGGGGACTGACCAGTACCATATCAGACTGTTCTAACTTATTTGAGAGATTTACTCACAACAAACTGGGTAATTTGAGGGGAATTCTGTTCTCTGAATGAGCATCTGTATTATCTGTTGTTGCATATGCATAATTGAAGATTAACATAACCTCATTAACAGTTATGTTCAAAGCCTAGAGTTACTCTTCGCCATATGTACAGGGAGGATCACATCAGCACTGAAGAATAGATCTGGAAGGAAGTATGATGCAGGCTTCACAACAGTCCAAGTAGAGGAGAGTATGTATCTAAAGCAATAGATACATATAAATCTATGTAGAGTATGTGAGCATACACATGCTGTGGATATGCAAGGAACATCATGTGACAGATGTCACATGACATCTGCATCATATTCTGCAATTAAAGCTTTACATATATTGGCTAATCAGTAAAGTGAATCAAATATCACACTTGATGCAACAGAGACATGCACATACTTGATGACATTAGCATGACCATTAAATGTTGAGATGCTTATCTCCATGCCTTGTTCTGACCGTGATCTGTAAGAAACACACAATTAATATATTATGATAAACATTACACATGCTATATGAGCAGCTACCAACAGATGCAGGTATGCTTGCACATATGTTTAACTGCTATTTAGTGAGATCTCAAACAAGCTACTTGTAACGGCTACCCCGGTAGTGAGAGGGTACCAGCCGTTGGAGACGTCCTTTTCCCTGGCAAGCTGCTGTGTAAACGTGAAGTTGGTGTAATCCCATCCAAGAGTTCCAGAGCATTCACAGCAATAAACATTTCAAGGAGAGGGAAAATACATTTTACAAACTGGTTTCAGACAATTAAATAATGAGGCAGAAAAGCATCAGACTTCCAAATGAACTGAAGTCCTTTAGCAAAACCGTCCCACGTTGCAGAGTACATTCCTCCCCCAGCTCGTGGTCGGGCCCCTATTGTACAGGGCCCACTGTTCTCCCCCTGTACATCCACCCAAAAAAATCCAGGATCCCATCCCAACAGTCCAGGATCCCAGTGTCCAAAAGGTGGGCCACAATCTCTGTCCCATAGAAACCCCTTTCCATATAAAACGTTCCCGCTCATCCCCTCTATCGTCGGCTAATGCTCGGTACTTTTGGAGGGTGGGGTCCTGTCTAGTTTCCCTCACAAGCTCTTCGGGGGTATCCCACGCTATGGGTCTCTCTGTGGCGGTAGTGCTAAGTGTCTGCTTGTGGCTTACCTGGGTCTCCCGACCTGTTGTAGGAACGTTCTCGGTACGGGTCTGTGAGCGGGTGGTCACAGGACAAGCAGCAGCAGTCGTGGGTAAAAAGGCTGAGGCTAGAGGGCCAATATCGTTGCCCAGCACAACCTCAGCAGGTAAATTATCCATGATGCCTACTGTGGTCTTTCCCGACCCGACTCCCCAATCCAAGTGTACCCGGGCGGTGGGTAAGCGAAAAACAGCCCCCCCTGCGACACGAACAGCAACGGTACGATTAGATACATCTTCTGGTTTCACAAGATGTTTCTGCACCAAAGTGATGGTAGCGCCAGTGTCTCTTAAGCCTTGTGCTATCGGTCCATTCACACGCACCTTTTGGCGGTGATGCTGGCGGTTATCCGGGGAGGCAGCCTGTACGGGGTTGGCCTCATACAAGATTCCCAAACACTCCTCAGGGCTCCCTTTGATTTTCAGGCAGTGAGCAGCAGAGGGACGTGATGGCGGGGTCTCTGTGTGGGGTGTTGTGTGCCTCCATTTGTTATTGGCTGATCTCAAAGGGCAATAACGGGCAATATGCCCTGTGTTGCTGCAGCGATGGCACGTCATTTTGTAAGAATCCCGGGGTTGGTGGTTAGACCCCTGAGGCCGTGGCGGTCCTGGGGGTACTGGGGCCCGAAATTCTGTGCGTGCAGCGGGTATTGAAGAGCGTGGCTCTGCTCTAGACGTTGGTCGTGTGGACCCTTGGCTTACCTTTCTGGACTCTGCGTATTCGTCTGCTAGCTGTGCTGCCTCGGTTAAGTTAGCAGGGCGACGATCTCTCACCCAATCCTGTATGTCTGCCGCCAGATCTTGGAAGAAATGTTCCATCAGGAATAGCTGTAGTACTTCCTCTCCTGTGTCGGCATTGCACCCTCGCACCCAATGTGATGCCACCCTTTGTATATTGCTGGCCCATTCCATGTGGGAGTCTGCAGCCTTCTTTTTAGACTCCCTGAAGCGACGGCGATATGTTTCCGGGGTGACGGCATATCTGGTGAGCAGTGCAGCCTTCACCCGGCGATACTGCGCAATATCTTCCTCAGTAAGCGCCCGAAAAGCCTCATTTGCTTTTCCTGATAGCTTTCCAGCCAAAATAGTGACCCATTGGTCTGGTGGTATTTGGTGTAGTGAGCACTGCCTCTCGAAGTCAGCCAAATATCCATCAATTTCTTCCTCACTTTCCACAAACGCTTTGAAGGCAGTGAAGGGTATTTTCTGCCCTGTAGCAGCGGGTGGGGGAGTATGAACTGTATGTGCCAGGGGTTGTCTAGCTCTTGCCAGTTCAAGTTCGTGCCCCCTCCTATTTTGTATCTCCATTCTTGCTTCCCGGAACAGCTGATCTATTAGCTCCACGGATGTTGCTGGGTACATGGATAATCTCCGCTGAACCAGGTTTGTAATTTCCTCCTCCTCGCTGACAGGGGTAGGTTGGTCCACGACCTCCATGGATCGATCCATCTCGTCCAGCTCCAGTAGGTCAGCTATCAGCTCTCTCCGTGGTCGGTTGTTGGCACTCCTTCCTCTGGTTTCCGAGAGATCCTTTAGTGTGGGTCTTTTCAGTTTAGCGTACTGGGATTACATTCAGCACTTGCGTTGGGGATGAAAAGGACCATCCCACCACTGCCAACCAATGTAACGGCTACCCCGGTAGTGAGAGGGTACCAGCCGTTGGAGACGTCCTTTTCCCTGGCAAGCTGCTGTGTAAACATGAAGTTGGTGTAATCCCATCCAAGAGTTCCAGAGGGAAAGTCAGGTTCAGCATTAAATATCCATATAGAAGCACTGCGCAGTCTCAGAAGCCCAGACCACCCATATTGGACGACACTTTCTTGGGAGTCAAAGAATACTGTCTTTATTTTGTTATATGCAGAAATATATATACACCTCTTTCCACAGGTAATACACATGCCCATATTTGGCAACACAATACACATAGAGAGAACAATAGGTGTGGTCACACCTCCCAGGGACGAGCCGGCTACTTTGATACAATAACAGACATTGATAAGATAATGCTTCTCTTTGTTCCATCTTTCACAATGTGAACACTTTACACAATAGGGCTCTCCTGCCTCTAGGAGACCCTAATAGGATTATGTATTATGCTAGGTGTCTGCAATGGTCTGAGCTAAAATCCTGCAGAGCATAAACCAACATTTAAGGTGAAATCTTTTTTCCTCTAACCTCAAAGGGTGTCCTCTTGTCAGTTGAAAATCTCTTGATATAAAAAGTTCATTTCACAAAGCCTTATACTGACCCTGGATGTATTTATATAAGGTAATCATATCCCCTCGTAGATGCCTTTTTTCTAGCAAAAATAAGTTTAATTTGGTTAGTCGTGCTTCATAACTTAGCCCCTCCTTCCCCTTATTAGTTTTGTTGCCCTTCTCTGTACTTTTTCCAGCTCTAAAATGTCCTTTTTATAAAGTGATGTCAAAAATTGTACTCCATATTCCAAATCAGGGCGTACTAGAGATTTGTATAGTGGCAGAATTATATTTGCTTCCCTTGCTTTTATACCCTTCTTAATACATGCTAATATTTTATTTGCCTTTGCAGCTGCTGCTTGGCATTGAGCACTGCTACCTAGGTGGTTGTCCACAAGTACTCCCAAATTCCTTTCAATATCTGATACCCCTAGATTTGCTCCATTAAGATTATAAATTGCATGGCTATTTTTCCTTCCCAAATGCATAACCTTTCATTTATTTGTATTAAATCTCATCTGCCATTTAGCCGCCCATTTCTCTAATTTATGCAAATCCCTTTGTCACAACCTACAATGATGATGGAGTATAGAGAATCCTAGTCCTCTTATCTCCTGTAGGTTTTAGACCTAAGTTTGGGCTGACTCTAGACCTATGGACAGTCTTTGTCGGTACAAAGGCATAAGTCCCAGCTTTTGGTAGTGTGCCTGGGAGAACCTGGAAGGGAGTCAGAACGATCTCCTCTACCAGCATATGCCCCTGGGTCAATAATACACCTGCACACAAAGTCTTGATGAAAATTATGAAACACTTTATTTGGAAAACAACATCTTTTAAACAGGCATACATAATTACCAGGAAGGGGCTACCTTTAGTCAGCCCCTAACTGCCTCTGGCCAATCAGGCAGGGTCCCTACGTGGGAACCATGAGACTCCTCCCCAGGTCCACCCACTAGGCGGGGCCAACTAATTCATTTGGGCTCCGAATCTCCAGGGGAAAGCACCTTGGTTCTCCTGTGCCCATGCTATGAAGGCTGAGAAGCCTTCAGGCCATCCCATTGTTTCTGGGTGCCTGCCGGTCTGCTCTCCAGCTGTGAGCTCCCCATTGTGTAGTTCTCTGCTGGATACTTAGCTAATGGGATTAACAGGCCTTTGGGAACAAAGGAGGTTTTGGCTGTATTCAATGGGCTTCCCCTCTACAATATAATAACATACATTCATATTTACAAATACAACACACAATGTTTCACACACATACAACCAACACATCCCACCAGCTCCCTCACATGACACCTATTACAATGAGCCTAAACATGGAAGGGATGGGAATATGCTAAGGGGTAAACTTATAATACTTTATCCCCTAGACCACAAAATAACAATATATCCATAACAAGTGGGCCCCAAACCTTTTCTTCCACAGCAGGAGCCATGCACTTTGTCCAAACCCAATATGGGCTGATTCATGACAATCCTTCCCCAAGCGGGCAGGGAACATCCAAGATTTTCCCAGCTACGCTGATAGTCATGAATCTGCTGGTTTAGCCCGGCCCGCTGCATGCTAGGCAAGTTCATGTCGGTGCGCACACAGTCCCAAGGTGCAGAGTAAAATCCTCCCCCAGCCCTTGGCCTTGCTCCCACTGTATTGAGCAAATTGCTCTTCCCATGCAACCCCCACCCAAATAGTCCAGAATCCCATCTCTCTCTTTTTGGCAGCAGCATGGAAGTCACTGGGGACACAGTGGGTTGCACCCATACACTCTTCTGAGGCGAAACAGTATTTTTGGGAGCCCCATAAAACAACCCCTGTCCCATAGCAACCCCTTTCCCTCCAGCCAGTCCCCACAGCTGGGCTGGGGTCTCTAAAACAGTCTCTGGGCCTATGGGATTGCAAGGGGCCAGTCCAGTACCTCTCTCAGCAAAATCATTATTGTTGGGAGTCCAATAACACAATAACTGCAGTAAAGTACATACCGGTCTGAGCTTGACTCCAGCGTCCCTGATGGAGTCCGGACTGGGATGCTCCTTTTGCTCTGGCTCCTGGAAATCTGTATCTTTGGACAGACCCTCCTGGTTTTCTTCCCCTGGGTCTGTCTGTGTTGCAGCCGGAGAACTACGCTGTTCCCACCCAGGCTGTGCTTACACTCCTCCTTTACCTCCTCTATTGCCTTTGGTTGAATGACTGTGCTTTGGCTCTCTGATGTAGGCTGGGGAGTCTCGCAATTCCCACCCAGCAGGTTCTTTGGGGCCCTCAGCTGACCCTCTTCTTCTATGGCCTTTTGCTTGGTACCCTTATCCCAGTCCTCCAGGTTTAACTGGGCCTTTGGAGCGGTGTCTGTTCCAGTGGGCCTCTGGACATTGGTTATCCAGGGTATCTCCCCACTTGGTTCACCCTCTACTATGGTGCCACACTGCACCCACGGCTCCTTTGCCAAGGCTGGCAAGCTTGCTGCCCCTGTTGGGCTCTTGGTGCCCCTGGCACTCTCTTGGTGCCCCTGGCACTCTTGCTGTGTGAGGCCTGGTTCCCTGTAGCTAAGAACCAGTTCCTTTCCCTCCCCACAGTCCATTACATAGCCCTCCTGGGCTCTGTGCTTCCCTAGCACCTTTTGTAGCAACTCTCCTGGGGTGTCAGAGTACAGATTTTGGTTATCTGTTGTAGGCTGGGGAATCTTATCCTTCCCACCCAACCTGACCTCTACGGCCTTCTCCCCAGAGTGCATTACATAGCCCTCCCCACAGTCTCTTGGGTGGCTATCCTGAGCCCCTGGCTCCATTAGCAGTTCTGGCCCATACGCATTGCCTAGAACTTCTGAGGGCAGACTTAGTTCATCTGGCCCTACCTGTTGAGCAGTTACTGGGGTTTCTGCCAGGATTTGTGCTGGAAGGTAGTCCTCAGGTGAGACCTTTTCCACATCCGGTACCTCAGGCGTGACCCGTTTGGAGAAACTGTGCTCTGCTAGCATTTCCTCTGGGATTAAGTCTCTTGGGGTATCAGGGGACAAACATGGGTTATCTGACCCCACCCAGGGAACATTCCCCTGGGTCTCTGGCTCTTGGAGCTGGTGATTTGGTCCCAAGCTGACTTTACCATCCCTTCTAGGCTCTGACACAGTCTCTGCATTTTTTAAAGGAACGCATTCTCCATCACTATGTTCTCCCCAGACCCCTTGCACACAATCACTTCGGTACATACCATCTGTGTTGTAAAGATCTGGCGACCAGTCCTCTTGACTGGGTTGTTCCCCTCTTGATGGGCAAAATGTCTCCCCATAGATCTCGTCCCACAACTCAAAATACTCCTCCTCCGGCTGCAGTTCCTGCTCAATCAGGTGTACCATTAAATTAGCCTCCATGGACCATGGTTCCAGTCCCAGACCACGACAGCGTTCCACAAACAAGTTGTTGTGCCTTTTAAAGGTTCCTATGCCCCCTTCCGGGTCACCATACACAATGTCTTGGAGGCCAGAAACTATCTCCAAGCGGAAATCAAACTCCTCTCCAAGGCCACTGCGACGAAGTGCCCTTTCGCCACTTTGTCTTGGAGAGGACTGTTTGCCATCCTCCTGCCCTGCGACTATGGCCCTGGTACATATTGCCCTTCAAACACAGTATTCGGCCATACCAGAGTGTATGTCACTCATTCTGGCCCTTTACATACAGGGGGGGTCATTCGGTACTTGCCCTGTGTGAACCATGATACCACAGATAGCTATGCCATGGAGCCCATTCATATAATGAAAGACTATGGGAAAGACTTTAGCTACATGGCAATTTAACTGTGTGAAGATGATCTGAGCGCTCAGATCCCAGCTGTAACGGAACCCATCACTGTTTTACCCTGTTTATTTGTTATTTAATTCTTGGTTAAAATATGATCCTAGTAATATACTGTATGTATGTTGGTTTATGCTCTGCAGAATATTGGCCCCAGGCTAGTGCAGACCTTGGCAGGAGAGATAATCCTGTTACAGATAAGGGAGTCGATTGTATAAAGTGTTTTCATTCTCAGATAAGAACAAAGAAGGCTGATTTAATCATTGTCTGATTATATCAAGTTGCCTCAGGGAGGGGTGACCACACCTATTGTCCCATATGTGTATTGTATGGGGGGTATGTGAAATGTCTGTGTGTTATGTGAAAAAAACATACTTTTACTAACTTTGAACCCCTGGTCTGATTCATGCCATTTTTTAATATGGTGTTCCCCTGGGTGAGAGATATTGAACGGTGCTGGACTTAAAGGTGTACCCCCTGTTTTTGGGGTACATCCAGAATGTGGTTAAAATTGTGTCTGTTTTAATTGTGTTACCTGTTATCTGAGGGGAGGAGACGTGGGGGTTGAACCATGTATATAATTGGCTGTGATAATTATGTGGGTGTAGCCCTTCAGAGGGCACCATTGCATAAAAGGAGATCCCCTGTCATTAAAGATATAGTTCTACTTGACCCTTCAAAACGTAGTCTCATCTCGTTATTGGAGGGGATGGCTCTATCATACTGGGGATTGCTATGCTTCTGCATACTCCCTTGAGCTGTAACTACTGAACGCTTGTTCCTGATGTGTCCTCCTTGGAGGAGAGGTCTTCCCCACACGGTCCTGGATGCTGCAGATTCATACAGGGTGGAAGGAAGAAGGCGCGGCTCCAGCTAAACTACGGCGGTTGTGGAGTCTGTGGTGGTTGAGGTGTCCGGTGCGGTGCTTGTAGGCCTCGGCGCAAACTAGGACGCGTCTATCAACGGAGGTACCCGGTCGGGGTGCCAGGAGATCCGTTACATTGGCTGGCAGCGGTGGGATGGCGTCCTAGTGAGAGGAAAAGCAGCCCGGAGACACTGGTAACGTTTGGAGTTACAAATTGAGGGCAACGCTAGTATCCGTACAGTGCCCCTGGCTACAGCAGGATGGAACCAGCTAGTTTTCGGACAGCGTTCCATGATGAGGATGAGGAGGAGGCCGCGGACTACAGGGATGCAGACAGAAAGAAACTCTGGTATGATGCCCTGGAAGATGCCCAATGGCGGCGAGGTGAGAGTCTCCCCAGTGATGAGCAGCGGCTACAGAAGCGTGTGGCGATGCGGATGTATCTATTGGGAGAGCAGCCCCTGGATGAGTGGGTGACAAGACTAGAGATCCTGGTACGGCGAGAGATCTGGCTAGACAACGCATACCAGGCCCTCTGGTGGCATACCGTTCGACTTACCCCCTGGACGGCTGAACACGACTTACCAGAGGGGGATGATTATGATGGCCCAGGTTTATTATGGGATGCCTTGGAGGACGACATTGATCTTGGCAGCATGGAGGAGTCTAGGTTTTGGGACATCTACGACTACCGGATGGGCATGTATGTCTGGGATGACGAAGGCGAGGTGAGCAAAGACATGACCCACCTGGTAACGAGAGAATGGGAGCTGGAGCAGGACTACCAACACCTGCTCAGCTTCGTGCAGCCCCAACCTACTCGACAAGCAGAACCAGACTTCATTGACTGGTCCTGGGATGACCTCCAGATGGCAGGTAGAGATGGGACCGAGGTCTCTCTACCGGCCCTACAGGGGGCAGAAGGTGTCGTCCTTCCCCCCCAGTGGCAGTGTGAACCCCAGGGGGCAGAAGGTGTCGTCCTTCCCCCCCAGCGGCAGTGTGAACCCCAGGGGGCAGAAGGTGTCGTCCTTCCCCCCCAGCGGCAGTGTGAACCCCAGGGGGCAGAAGATGTCATCCTTCCCCCCCAGCGGCAGTGTGAACCCCAGGGGGCAGAAGATGTCATCCTTCCCCCCCAGCGACAGTGTGAACCCCAGGGGGCAGAAGGTGTCATCCTTCCCCCCCAGCGGCAGTGTGAACCCCAGGGGGCAGAAGGTGTCGTCCTTTTCCCCCAGCGACAGTTTACCCTAACCAGGGGAGACACCAATCTCCCAGACGGCGCAGATGGGACCGTGGTCTCTGCACCCACAGCTTGTCCAGACCCCCAACTACCCTCACTGGGACAACCGGAGGAGGGGGTAAGTACAAATTCCCCTCCCCAGCTAACTCCTAATGTGGCCTCAGGGTTAACAGAGGAAATGTTAACCCCCACTGACTCCCACGTTTCCCTGGCTACTGAGCCGGAATATGTCCCAAGTACCCCAGCAAAAGAGCTGACAGCGGGGCAGAGTGCAGTCGGCCTCTGCCCTCCCTTTGTCCCTTGTACAGAGCAGGATGTCCTGCAGGTTATACCAGCAGAAGAGCTGGCATCAGGGCAGAGTGCCGCTGGCCTTTGCCCCTCAAGTCCCCTCAGTGTATTGCCCCATCACCACAGCGAAATATCCAGGTGCCGTAACTGTCTGTTGTGGGTGGGCTGCTCTTGCACTTTGTTGTTGTGGGGGGGCTGCTCTAGCACTGGTTTATTGTGGGTTGGTGGATCGTCTAACGGAGGCACTGACCGGCAGAAGGTCAGGTGCCTGGTTAGACTTCCCCCAAAGGGAAGATGTGCGACGTAGTGCCCTTCGCCACTTTGTCTTGGAGAGGACTGTTTGCCAATCTCCTGCTCTGCGACTATGGCCCTGGTACATATTGCCCTTCAAACACAGTATTCGGCCATACCAGAGTGTATGTCACTCATTCTGGCCCTTTACATACAGGGGGGGTCATTCGGTACTTGCCCTGTGTGAACCATGATACCACAGATAGCTATGCCATGGAGCCCATTCATATAATGAAAGACTATGGGAAAGACTTTAGCTACATGGCAATTTAACTGTGTGAAGATGATCTGAGCGCTATTCGGTAGTTTTGTGCGCTCAGATTCCAGCTGTAACGGAACCCATCACTATTTTACCCTGTTTAATTGTTATTTATTTATTGGTTAAAATATGATCCTAGTAATATACTGTATGTATGTTGGTTTATGCTCTGCAGAATATTGGCCCCAGGCTAGTGCAGACCTTGGCAGGAGAGATAATCCTGTTACAGATAAGGGAGTCGATTGTATAAAGTGTTTTCATTCTCAGATAAGAACAAAGAAGGCTGATTTAATCATTGTCTGATTATATCAAGTTGCCTCAGGGAGGGGTGACCACACCTATAGTCCTATATGTGTATTGTATGGGGGATATGTGAAATGTCTGTGTGTTATGTGAAAAAAACATACTTTTACTAACTTTGAACCCCTGGTCTGATTCATGCCATTTTTTAATATGGTGTTCCCCTGGGTGAGAGATATTGAACGGTGCTGGACTTAAAGGTGTACCCCCTGTTTTGGGGGTACATCCAGAATGTGGTTAAAATTGTGTCTGTTTTAATTGTGTTACCTGTTATCTGAGGGGAGGAGACGTGGGGGTTGAACCATGTATATAATTGGCTGTGATAATTATGTGGGTGTAGCCCTTCAGAGGGCACCATTGCATAAAAGGAGATCCCCTGTCATTAAAGATATAGTTCTACTTGACCCTTCAAAACGTAGTCTCATCTCGTTATTGGAGGGGATGGCTCTATCATACTGGGGATTGCTATGCTTCTGCATACTCCCTTGAGCTGTAACTACTGAACGCTTGTTCCTGATGTGTCCTCCTGGATGCTGCAGATTCATACAGGGTGGAAGGAAGAAGGCGCGGCTCCAGCTAAACTACGGCGCTTGTGGAGTCTGTGGTGGTTGAGGTGTCCGGTGCGGTGCTTGTAGGCCTCGGTGCAAACTAGGACGCGTCTATCAACGGAGGTACCCGGTCGGGGTGCCAGGAGATCCGTTACAGCCACCAACTATTTTGGCGTGAAAAATTTGATATTGGTTCTCCAAGGCAACCTCTTTTCTTACTAGTACTTCCAGCCAGCCCATTAGCTCATCGTCCTGCCACAGATTCAGAATCGCCATCCATTTCTCTAGACGCAGTGTCTCTCTGTAGCCAAGTCTTTGCTGAGCTGGAGTTCTCGCTCCATTGCGCTCCTGCCAGATCCTCTGGCAATGCTGGTCTGGTAAGTTGGACACCTCTTGTGCGGTCATCTTACTGGGGTATAAGTGCCTGGCTGCTTTAAACCGTCTTGTTGCTTCTTTGGTGATATCCGTCTGTTCCATTTCTGGTCTTTCTGTGCAGTCTCTCACCACTGCCACCAATTGTCACAACCTACAATGATGATGGAGTATAGAGAATCCTAGTCCTCTTATCTCCTGTAGGTTTTAGACCTAAGTTTGGGCTGACTCTAGACCTATGGACAGTCTTTGTCGGTACAAAGGCATAAGTCCCAGCTTTTGGTAGTGTGCCTGGGAGAACCTGGAAGGGAGTCAGAACGATCTCCTCTACCAGCATATGCCCCTGGGTCAATAATACACCTGCACACAAAGTCTTGATGAAAATTATGAAACACTTTATTTGGAAAACAACATCTTTTAAACAGGCATACATAATTACCAGGAAGGGGCTACCTTTAGTCAGCCCCTAACTGCCTCTGGCCAATCAGGCAGGGTCCCTACGTGGGAACCATGAGACTCCTCCCCAGGTCCACCCACTAGGCGGGGCCAACTAATTCATTTGGGCTCCGAATCTCCAGGGGAAAGCACCTTGGTTCTCCTGTGCCCATGCTATGAAGGCTGAGAAGCCTTCAGGCCATCCCATTGTTTCTGGGTGCCTGCCTGTCTGCTCTCCAGCTGTGAGCTCCCCATTGTGTAGTTCTCTGCTGGATACTTAGCTAATGGGATTAACAGGCCTTTGGGAACAAAGGAGGTTTTGGCTGTATTCAATGGGCTTCCCCTCTACAATATAATAACATACATTCATATTTACAAATACAACACACAATGTTTCACACACATACAACCAACACATCCCACCAGCTCCCTCACATGACACCCATTACAATGAGCCTAAACATGGAATGGATGGGAATATGCTAAGGGGTAAACTTATAATACTTTATCCCCTAGACCACAAAATAACAATATATCCATAACAAGTGGGCCCCAAACCTTTTCTTCCACAGCAGGAGCCATGCACTTTGTCCAAACCCAATATGGCCACTGGCTGATTCATGACACCCTTTGTAGGGAAAGTACATCATTATCTGATTTAATTACCTTGCACAACTTAGTGTCAGCAGCAAAAATGGAGACACTACTTTCGAGTCCTACTTCTACGTCATTAATAAATATATTAAAAAGGAGAGGACCTAATACTGAGCCCTGGGGAACCCCACTTACCACATTAGTCCAATCCGAGTATTTTCCATTTACAACAACTCTTTGCTTCCTGTCTTTTAGCCAGCTCTCAATCCATGAGCAGATATTTACTGCAATTCCTGTATCCCTTAGTTTGCTCAAAAGTCTCCCATGAGGCACTGTATCAAAAGCCTTTGCAAAATCCAAAAAGACTACATCCACTGAGTTGTCCTGATCCAAGTTCCTACTAACCTCCTCATAGAAACTAATTAGATTGGTCTGACATGACCTATCCTTCATAAATCCATGTTGACTGCTACCTATGATCCTGTTCATATAGATATATTCTTCTATTCTGTCCATTTTTTACCCTTCTAAAAGCTTCCCCACTACAGAAGGGAGCTTCACAGGTCTATAACTCCCCCGGATCTGCTCTTGGTCCCTTCTTAAATATAGGTATCACCTCTGCTTTTCTCACAGGTAGAGTACCTGTGGTGAGTGAGTCTTGAAAGATTAGATATAATGCTAAGCAGGAAGACCAAAAAGTGATAAATGAATAAGAACCATTTATGTTTGTGTTTCAGAATCAACAGAGCAACTGGATTTGGAGAAATTGCTTGGCTGGAACCCAAGATTCCACCATTTAATTTTTGTTAACATTTTGTAACATTTAGTTGATCCAATGTTAATCAATAATGCATCATAAGACATACATAATGTCAGGAAGCTCTCCCACTGTGGAATGTTTGATATTCTGTTTGACAATGAGGAAGGAGATAAGAGTTGTATTAGTTATGCATAATAAAGATGCATTATAGTAAGTTGTTATTTGATTTGTTCTTACATGCGAAGTACTCACAAATGATGTGGGCACGTTGTTGTGACCCCTGAACATTATTCACAACAGGGGGAGGTACGGGCTTTTCCTAGTGATGGAGCAAAGTCTCATCAATGTCCCCCAGACAGTTGGCCTATACTTCTATATTGTGCAGACAACAGTAGGCCATGATGATCTGACAAACCTTTTCTGGGGTCTACTGTAAAACCCCTCCAGTTGAATGTAAACATCTGGAGCTCATCTTAAGCATAACAAAGGTGCGCTATATTACATTTCAGAATGTGGCATGTGCCGTATTGTACCTCTCTTCCGCGTGTGTGTATTGTTCACAGCGGTCAACAACCACGGCAAACACCAATATCCGGCATCACCTGAAGGAAACAAAATGGTAGATGTAGATATGGTAGATGACTGGCAAAAAGCAGAGGTGATATCTATATTTAAGAAGGAACAATAGCAAATCCAGGGAATTATAGACCAGTGAGCCTCACTTCTGTAGTGGGAAAGCTTTTAGAAGGGTTAATAAGGGATGATATAAAGATATGTCGATTTGAACAGGATTATAAGTAGGAGTCAACATGGATTTATGAGGGATAGGTCATGTCAAACAAATTTAATTAGTTTCTATGAGGAGACTCGTAGAAACCTGGATCAAGGCCACTCAGTCGATCTAGTCTTTTTGGATTTTGCAATGGCTTTTGATACAGTGCCACATAGAAGACTATTGTGCAAACTAAGGGATACAGGAATTGCAGTAATAATCTGCACATGGATCGATAGCTGGCTAAAAGACAGGGAAGCAAAGGGTTGTGGTAAATGCAACATACTTTGATTGGACTAATGTGGTAAGTGAGGTTTCTCAAGGTTCAGTATTAGGTCCTCTCCTTTTTAACATATTTATGAATGACTTGGAGGTGGGACTGAAAAGTAGTGTCTCCATTTCTGCTGATGACACGAAGTTGTGCAAGGTAGTTACATCAGATAATGATGCACTTTCCCTCCAAAGGTATTTAAATAGATTAAAAGAATGGGCAAATAAATGGCATATTAGATTTAATATGAATAAATGTAAACTTATGCATCTGGAAAGGAAAAATAGCCATGCAATTTATGGTAACAGTGCTCAATGCCAAGCAGCAGCTGCAAAGGCAAATAAAATTACCCTGATATAAACTGGATAAACGAGACCAGCAGCTCAGCTAAGGGGAGCAGGTTCTTGAGTACACTCAGGGATCATTATCTAGCCCAGGTAATACAAGAACCTACTAGAAATGGGGCCATCTTGGATTTAGTCATCACAAGTAATATTGATATAATATCAAATGTAAAAATAGGGGAACCCTTGGGGAACAGTGATCACAACACAGTCTCATTTGAGATTGAATACAAAAAAACAAAGTTGTAAGGGGCCAACAAAAACTCAAAATTTTAAAAGGGCTAACTTTAATGGGCTACGGGCAGCAATACAACATATAGACTGGGAGAAAGTACTTACAGGGAAGAATACTGAAAATAAATGGACAACATTCAAATCCTTACTAAATAAACATACTCATCAGCATGTACCATGTGGAAATAAAATAAATAGGAGTAAATCACATCCCATGTGGCTTAACAATGACTTAAAGATCATGATGAGGAAAAAGAAATATGCATTTAAATTATACAAGAAGGAGGGAACAGAGGCATCTTTATGTGACTATAAGGAAATCAACAAGGCTTGCAAAAGGGCTATTAGACTGGCTAAAATAGAAAATGAGAAGTCAGTTGCAATGGAAAGTAAGACTAACCCTAAAATATTTTATAAATATATTAATGGGAAGAAGGCCAGGAAGGAATCGATAGGACCATTACAATGTGACACAGGCCATCTGATAATTAGTGACCAGGAAAAGGCAGATGAGCTAAATAGGTTCTTTTCTTCGGTTTACACAAGGGAGGTACCAGTGGTTGGGACACTGCAACATAATGGGGCTACACTACCTTCACTAAATAATTGGTTAACGCAGGAAGAAATACAAAAGAGGTTGGAGAAAATAAATGTTAATAAAGCCCCAGGTCCTGATGGAATACATCCAAGGGTACTGAGGGAGCTGGGTTCTGTAATAGCCAAACCATTATATCTAATCTTTAAAGACTCGCTCACTACAGGGTCTCTACCAGATGACTGGAGAAAAGCAGAGGTGATACCTATATTTAAGAAGGGATCTACAGCAAATCCGGGGAATTATAGACCAGTGAGCCTCACTTCTGTAGTTGGGAAGCTTTTAGAAGGGTTAATAAGGGACAGAATACAAGAATATGTCTATTTGAACAGGATCATAGGTAGCAGTCAACATGGATTTATGAAGGAAAGGTCGTGTCAGACCAATCTAATTAGTTTTTATGAGGAGGTTAGTAGGAACTTGGATCAGGGCAACTCAGTGGATGTAGTCTTTTTAGATTTTTCAAAGGCATTTGATACAGTGCCACATGGAAGACTAGTGAGCAAACTAAGGGATACAGGAATTGCAGTAAATATCTGCTCATGGATCGAGAGCTGGCTAAAAGACAGGAAGCAAAGGGTTGTTGCAAATGGAACATACTCCGATTGGTCTAATGTGATAAGTGGGGTTCCTCAGGGCTCAGTATTGGGTCCTCTCCTTTTTAACATATTTATTAATGACATTGAAGTAGGACTCGAATGTAGTGTCTCCATTTTTGCTGATGACACTAAGTTGTGCAAGGTAATAAAATCAGATAATGATGTACTTTCCCTACAAAAGGATTTGCATAAATTAGAGAAATGGGCGGCTAAATGGCAGATGAGATTTAATACAAATAAATGTAAGGTTATGCATTTGGGAAGGAACAATAGCCAAGCAATCTATAATCTTAATGGAGCAAATCTAGGGGTATCAGATATTGAAAGGGATTTGGGAGTACTAGTGGACAACCACCTAGGTAACAGCGCTCAAAGCCAAGCAGTGGCTGCAAAGGCAAATAAAATATTAGCATGTATTAGGAAGGGTATAGAAGCCAGGGAAGAAGATATAATTCTGCCACTATACAAATCTCTAGTACGCCCTCATTTGGAATATGGAGTACAATTTTGGGCACCACCTCACAAAAAAGACATTTTAGAGCTGGAAAAAGTACAGAGAAGGGCTACAAAACTAATAAGGGGAATGGAGGGGCTAAGTTATGAAGAAAGACTTATTTTCGCTAGAAAAAAGGCGTCTAAGAGGAGATATGATTACGTTATTTAAATACATCCAGGGTCAATATAAGGCTTTGTCAAGTGAACTTTTTGTAGCAAGAGATTTTCAACTGACAAGAGGACATCCGTTGAGGTTAGAGGAAAAAAGATTTCACCTTAAACAAAGAAAAGGGTTCTTCACAGTTAGGGTGGTTAAACTGTGGAATTCTCTACCAAAGGAGGTGGTGACAGCGAATTCGATAGACAACTTCAAAAAGGGGTTAGATATATTTCTGAATAAAGAGGGCATTCAAGGCTATCCTAGATAACTAGCAAGGAATATTGATCCAGGGAGAAATTTGATCGCCAGTTTCTGGGGTCAGGAAGGAATTTTGCTTTTTTTCCCCTTATGAGACAATTGGCAAAGTTTCAATGTTTTTTTTTTTTTATGTTTGCCTTCCTCTGGATCAATTAACAACAATTAACAATAATTAACAATTAACAATAATAATAAATAGTCCAAATTAAAAAGATCAATAGAGATCTAAAAAGGTTGAACTTGATGGACTAACTCTTTATTCATTCTCCAATACTATACTATTAATAATTATTTAATCAATAATTTAATTAATAACTAATCCGCATATTGCAGATCAGAGGAGATCTTAACAGGTTGAACTTGATGGACTGAAAGTCTTTTTTCAACCTTAATTACTATGTAACTATGTAACTATGTAAAATATTAGCATGTATTAAGAAGGGTATAGAAGCAGGGGAAGTAAACATAATTCTGCTACTATACAAATCCCTAGTACGCCCTCATTTGGAATATGGAGTACAATTTTGGGCACCACTTCATAAAAAGGACATTTTAGAGCCAGAAAGGGTACAAAGAAAGGCTACAAAAGTAACTAACGTTGCATATTGGAATGGTCATGCAAGATGCATAAAGCATTTAAAGACACACAAACCTTTCTCCTTAACCCTATTGTGGACCCTAAAATATAAATATAATAGCATATACATCTCACTCATTACATCTACATTTGGGAACACAAATAGTGACCATATTTCACCACCACATCACATATATCAAGTACCCGGTGAACATGTTATTTTTTGTTGTTCAGTCCTTCAGTCGTGTTTGACTCTCTGTGACCCTATGGACTGCAGCACATTAAACTAGGTCTCTGTCTGTGCCATTCTACAAGGTTAGCATGCCAAAGATACAGGAGTGGGTTGCCAGTTCCTTCTCTAGTGGACTGTGATTTGTCTGACCTCTCTGCTATCACCTGCCAACCTACACCGACCCTACATGGTATAGCTCACAGTTTCATTCAGGTACACAAGCCCCTTCACCACCACCACCATTTAGCAATCCACACTAATGTAAATTGAATGGCAAAACATAATGGGAGGTCACAAAATGGGAATGGCTATCCATCTTGGCACATGGCCACCGGCAATGGCGTATGACTTACCAGGATGGGCGTAACGGAGATTCCCTGTGATGGAGATGAGTTGGCTGTTGATTCACGTGCCTCTGCAAAGCCTCTGTGTGTTTTTGCAGCCCCTCCTGATGGGTTAGAGTAGATTAGTGTGGTGTTTGTTCCCCTGATCCCCTTCAGTGCTCAAAGCCAAGCAGCAGCTGCAAAGGCAATTTTTTTTTAGCATGTATTAGTAAGGGTATGGAAGCAAGGGAAGCAAATATAATTCTGCCACTATACAAATCTCTAGTACGCCATCATTTGGAATATGGAGGACTTTGAAAATAAAATTACGAGTTCGGAAAAATACGAAGTTAACGGCCAGAAACGCACAAATCGAAAGACACGAAAAACACAAAAAATGTTAATTAAAAGGAAACCTCACACACAGCACGGGGGACAGCTAGGATGTCTGGGAGTGAGGTTGCACGCAAATTTAAGCCGAATTTGCAGAGTTTCGGCACTCGAAAATCGGCTAAGCGAGAAAAAAATGGCGGCCAAAAAAAATGAAAAGCATAAAACTTGAAGTACACGAGGGGAGAGGCTCGCAATGAGCGCCGAAGGTACTCAGAGGAGCAAAAGCCTTACATTGCCATGGCTTCACATTTTATTGCCGTCATTTTTGACGGGCAAGTCGCTAGTATAAAAATAATGGATATGGCTGCAGTATCTAATGGAGCTGCTATAGATCTCCCTTCAGTAATGGATCTATTGTGTTACCCTAACTTATAGTGAATGGGTTTATGTTAGTATAGTATCAATCTCAGTTAATTGTTAGCATGTATCCAGTTGAAAAGATTGGAAAAGCAATGTTGCTTAACTTTTCATACCCTAGTGAACATTATAAATGTGCCATAATAATCAGTGTCCACAGCACACAAATGATTCAGTGGGTGCAGTACTAACTCATAATTGCTGCAACGCTGTCGCCCTGAAACCTAAGGCACCCTTAGTGCCGGTCAAAAGGGATGAGAGAAGCAGTTCCAGAGCAGCTGAGCTCGCCCAACGCGCGTTTCTTTGCTACCTCAGAGTGGATTCATCAGGGGAAGTGAGGCGAACTCTTCCCGCCCGGATTTTAAATGCGTAACCACACCCACTACGTGACGTGCACGATGACGCAATCGTGTTATAACAATATTTCACATTGAATCATTCTAATGATGCAGATAAAAGCTACAATTTAACTAGATCACTACGGCTGGGCTGCTAGAAAAAAAGAGAAAATACAAAAATGATACTTTGGTATTATGGCTATGTGCTCTAAATTTTATAAAGAGCCATACAAGGTTTACCAAAGCGCCGTTAGTTATATGGTTTCTATTAATTACTAGCAAACTTGAACTTCATGGGCCATAATAAACTAATCACTTAATATTGAAATTACTATAGAAGGACCAAGGACTGACTATAACCTAGACAGGTGTTTGGGTATTCAAGTAGTACTTTAATAATTCTGACCTGAACCACTAGAGATATAAGCAAATAACTACTGACGTATATCCCAGATTAACTACTGGCAGTAGGATAATATTAAAAACATTTGTATAAGGCACATCACTTGGCATAAATATACTACAAATGTCGGAATTCTAAACAGATATAGATCTCTGTATGGCTTTTAAGCCCAAAACTGGGCTAGCTGAAATCTAAATGTATAACTAAATGAAGTGTCTTCTGCTGAACCTAAGAGTGGGAACACTAGCAAAAAATGACAGGAAGAGATAATGAAACTGAAAATAATAATAGTGGGGGGAATGTGGGAGGTCAGACTAAATAAGCCAAAGACAGATCCGGGGGTTGTTTTGACATTATTCATTTAACCGAATTATGTGAAAGTCGCAAAAGTAAACCCCTCATTTAAGCACTCTGGAGCTAGGGTCTTTAGGTGAAAAATTTGCCTCGCCTTTCTCTGTAGGAGTTTAGTCTTGATGTTACCTCTACTATTGGATAGGGTGATTTGTTCAATACCCCTAAATCTTAAGGCCATTATGTCACCCTCATAATGTTGATTGATGTCTCTGGCAATTACCACCTCTAGATTGTTGTTAATGGAGTTGATATGTTCCAGTACTCGTCTGCGGAGCTGCCTAGATGTTTTACCTACATACTGTAGGCCACAGCAGCAAGAGATGAGGTAAATGTCCGCTGTAGTGTGGCAATCAATAGAGTCCCTGATTATAAACTCTTTTGTCCCAGATAAATCATGACACTTTGAGGTTGTCGTCATGTGTAAAGAGGCCTTACACAGTTAACACGGTCTTGATCCCACAGGTCCTTTAGTGAGCCAGTCACACCCCTGCTTGGCAGGGCCATTATAATGGCTATGTACTAGTTTATCCTGTAAACTAGGAGCCTGTCTAAGGGTGACTGATGGATGTTCAGTAAGAACTGGTTTAAATCATTATCCATTAAAAGGATATGCCAATGTCTCTCTAAGATTTGTTTGATTCTATTACACTGGGGATTATACGTTCCAATTAATCTTATTTGGTTGGTATTGGAATCTCCTATTTTTACCAGAGTATTGAGTAGTTCTTGTTATTTAGTTTTGGCTTTGGCATATACCTTTTGTGAGAATACCCTCTCTGTCTAAATCTTCAACATATATCGTTTGCTTGTGTTTCAAAGACAATGTCCAGATAACAACTTTGTTTTATTCTAAGGTATTGATCATATGGGATGCATCTCACTAGATGAGGTGGTTGGTGGCTTGTTCCCAGCAACAAACTATTAGTTGCTGTTTCTTTACAGTGAGTATAGGTGACCAACATATTGTCATCTGTTTAAAGTATTACCATCTGGTAATACTTAAAACATATGACAATATGTTAGTTACCTCTCCTAATCCAACAACTAGAACTCTTTATCAGCAAATTGAATAACAACTATTTGGGTTTGAGATTTAACCTATACCATCAATCCTGTAAGAATGGAGTTCAGAACTCCATTCTTAAACCCAAATTGTTGTTATTCAATTTGCTGATAAAGAGTTCTAGTTGTTGGATTGTACCTTTCCATGTCAGAAAGATATCATCTATATACCTTATCCAGATCTCAATCATATCTGTAAATTGGATCAACTCTTCACCAAATACTGACTTTTCCTCCCAGCATGTAGATTTGCGAAAGTAGGGGTGCAGGGTGTTCCCATTGCCATTCCCTGGATTTATTTGTAAAATGTATTGTCATACAGGAAATATTTCTGTGTCAAAATAAAATTCTTAACACAAATTTGTTGTGTTTTAGATGTTGTGTACTTCTTGTGCCAACATAGTTGTTACAGGCCTCTATACCCACTGTATGCGGTATCGAGGTATATAGAGCCTCCATGTCTAGGCTTACCAGTACAGAGGCGTCTTCAAGTTGAATGTTTTGAAACCTCTGGAGTACACTTTTTGTGTCCTGTATGTATGATAACAATGCTTCCACAAAAGGTCTCAAGATCTTATCTATATAGAGACTTGGATGTTCCTTGAGGCTGTTTTTGCCAGACACTATCGGTCTGCCCAGAGGAGCAATGAGGCTCTTGTGGACCTTGGGAATCAAATATGAGTTTGGTATTGTTGGATGTCTGTTGATAAGGTAATCGAACTCTTCTCTTGAGATTACATCATCTGCTAGACAATTGCCTAATATTGTTAGAAGTTCTGATTTAATTTCCATAGTAGGATCATGTTTTAACTTGCGATAATTCTGTTGATTGAGTAGGACTATATTCCCCCCTTTATCAGAGGGTTTGATGACAATGTTGTTGTCTTTCTGTCCCAAAGCATTATATTTATGTTTGGTTAAATTAAAATTGTTTGTCCTACATGTCGTAAAACTCTCCATTTCTTGACAAACTAGTGTTACAAAGACTAATTTCTGGTGACAAACCTCGATTTGGTATAAACTTGCTTTTCAGTTTTAAATCCATGTATGGGCCCTCTCCTTGGTCCATTTTGGATTGTGTTGTTACAGGATATATCAACACCTCCTGTAGACAGGATTCTTCCACTCGTGTAAGTTTTAAAGCCTTGTACTCACCATCAGACATTTTTATAGATGAAGGTCCTTCGTCCCTTCAAAATAGTCAAATGTAAATGTAGGAGAGAACGAAAGGCCTTTATTTAACAGGTCAAGATGAGAGTTAGTAAGAGTGAAGTTGGAGAGATTAATGACCTGGTTAGCTGAGAGGAAATCAAAGTTTATATGAACTTTGGATAAGCCCAATGGCTGCAATCTCTCAATCTTCTCTCCTGTGGATTTTGCCTTTGTTGATCTAAAATGGAAGGTCTATCAACACATTATCCCTTTGATTTGGAACCACCTCTGTTAGTAAATCTATTAAAACTAGAATTTTCTGAAGTAGTCTCAGTATCAGAAGTATCATAATAAGACAATGATACTTCTTTCAGGGGAGGTCCTTGTGACCGTTGGGGATTGAAATATGTTGATTAACGCCTACAGTCTGGATTGTGGTATATTGTATTATTTTAACTCTACTACAAATTAGAAAGTTAAATAATTTTATACATTGCCAGGTATAGGATTTTAGGGCAATACCTATCTCATTTTAGGATCCCTTCTCAAGATAGTCTGAAGTAATCCCTCTGTGTGTTATTTGGTTAATTTCTTTTTTAGGAAGAGTTGGGACAGACTTTGGCTGTAGAAAGATATAGTGATATCTTAGATAGAATATAAGCAGGGCATTCATTTATGCCAGAAAATGACAGACAGATTAGCCCAGAGCAATAAAGCAGAAAAGACGAGACTAGCAGGAAAGACCAGCAAAGACCACGATTCTCCTCTCTGTTTATTAGATAAACTATTTCTTCCCCATCATCACAAGGCTGTTTCCACCAATTACAAAAGGTTACTCCCTGTTTGCATGTATAGGTATAATTATAATGTATATGCATAATATGTTGTGTATATCTGTTTCTGCCCGCAAGAGAGCGCTCTGGTTACATGTATTAAAATTAATTATTATGAAATACCTGTGTCCCATATTGTGCCTGCCAAGTATTTTGGGCAATAGACTACACCATTGTACTTAATCTTAACACCTGCTCTGACAATATTTTTGGGGACAATGGAGTATTGAAGCGAGATGCGTATGTCCCGGAACACACTATCTTGAGACACTTGTAATATTTTATCTTGGGAGACTTTTTCACTTATGTGAAAATGTCTAAGACTTGACCTGGCCAAGACTTGGTTTGATAAAACATATTTACCACTTTAGAGGTTTATTTTATTTTAACAGGAATTTTTTTTAACTCTTCATGTGTTAAAAAGGGTGAGGAAGCGACACATCACATAATATACCATCATTTATTATGGGCAATGACTAGTAGATTAATATTTATAATTCTCTTAGGCACATATGTCGCATTTAATTTTTTATTTTACAAAGTATGATGTGTGAGTCTGCCTTCATCTGTGAACATCAACTATTGTCAACAGTACACCACAACATAACATATATCAACTGCAATGGTAATACAGACTCACATGTCCTACAACCCACATGTCCTACAACAGGTGCTTTAATGCATTGCCTATTAAAGGGCTATCCACATTCCAAACAATAGTCATCAACAGCATGGAACCAGAGTTCATTAGGGTACTGAGAGTGATCGAGTATGTCACATGATGGGAAGGTCCATCATGTGACATAATGTCTTATACACAATAGTAATCATGTATGTAACATAATGGGAAGATATTCTATGTACTCAATACCACTGGGATGTGAGAACTGCCATAATGGACAGCTTGAGGCCTTAAAGAAAGGAATGGTTGACACTGATTGTGGCTAAATATGGTGCCAGTAATCCATGCTGAGGTGAACCCCAACAGGCAAATTACTACATAGCACAGGGTTAGCTAGCATGTAAGGGACATGATGTTATAGGTACAGGGACATGGGGCCAAACGGTGTAAAATATGGCTTACATAGCTTTTATACTGGTGGACAAACAAGCACAACACCAGTTGTGAAGCAGTGTCTTACCATACTGGATTAAGATGAAGAAGGATAGTTCAAACCCTAGCATAAAAAGATTAGTATCTATGGAGAAACAGTTGAGTGATGACTTCTGAGAGTGTCCATGAAGCAGTAGTTCTGATGATCCCAGAGATCAGACAGTGAGCCAAGACCTGATGGAGAATGAACTGGAAGAAAATGGTGACTATAGGACTAGTATAAAGTATTTTATATTACATAATGTAGAATTTGTATAGGTTTTCTTCTTGTAAATATTGTTTTTAAACTTATTGTCAGTTATCTTTTTGTCTAAAACCCAACCTGTAACAATCTTTTGATTTATGTACAATATATGTTTTTTTTATTATTATTATTGCTTGTTTGTCTGATTATTCACCTGCCGAAAAGAATATAGTATTTGTAGAAATTATACATTCATTTCTTTGGATGTGGATGTAGCTGTTGAGACTAGCCAGCAAGAGCCCAAAGAGAGGAAGAAAGAAACTTTCCGTATATACTCGAGTATAAGCCGACCCGAGTATAAGCCGAGGCACCCATTTTACCACAAAATACTGGGTAATATGAGTGACTCGAGTATAAGCCGAGGGTGGGAAATGTGCTGCCCCCTGTGTCCCTCTTGTGCCCTCTGTGTCCCCCTCTCTCTCCGTGTCTTTTCTCCCCTCTCCCTTCCCTGTGTCTCTTCTCCCCTCTCCCTTCCCTGTGTCTCTTCTCCCCTCCATTATCACCCTCCTCAACCCCACTCCTCAACCTCCCTCCTCATCCTTAACCTCCCTCCTCATCCTCAACCTCCCTCCTCATCCTCAACCTCCCTCCTCATCCTCAACCTCCCTCCTCAACCTCCCTCCTCATCCTCAACCTCCCTCCTCATCCTCAACCTCCCGCCTCATCCTCAACTCCCTCCTCAACCTCCCTCCTCATCCTCAAACCCCTCCTCAACCTCCCTCCTCAACTCCCCCATCCTCAACCCCGCTCGCTCCTCAACCCCCCATTCTCATCCTCTCTCCTCAACCCCCCTCCTCAACCCCTCATCCTCAACCTCCCTCCTCATCCTTAACCTCCCTCCTCAACCCTCCCATCCTCAACCCCTTCCTCAACCCTCCCATCCTCAACCCCTTCCTCAACCTCCCTCCTCAACCGCCCATCCTCAACCCCCTCCTAAAGCCCTACATCCTCATCCTCCCTCGTCAACCCCCCCATCCTCATCCTCAACCCCCTCCTCAACCTCAACCCCCCTCCTCAACCTCCCTTCTCAACCCCCCCATCCTCAACCCCCCCCATCCTCATCCTCTCTCCTCAACCCCCCATCCTCAACCACTCCTCCTCATCCTCCCTCCTCATCCTCAACCTCCCTCCCCAAACCCCCTCCTCAACCCCCTCCTCAAACCCCCCATCCTCAACCTTCCTCCTCAACCCCCCCATCCTCATCCTCAACCCCCCATCCTCAACCTCCCTCCTCAACCTCAAACCCCCTCCTCAACCTCAACCCCACTCAACTCCAACCCACCTCCTCAACCTCAACCACCCTCAACCTCCCCCCTCAATCTCCCTCAACCCCTCTCCTCAACCCCCCTCCTCCACCTAAAACCCCCCAAATACCTCCCCCCTCTCTCCTCACTTACCTGTTTGTGCTCCGGCAAAAGTGCGCTAAGGATGTGCTACCACTCACACTAACACCCTCTGATAGGACTTACTGACATACTCCCTCCTCACAGGACTCACCAGCTTATACATTCACTGAATCACCCTCACACACCCCACCACAGCCCTTCCCTCACTTAGTACCCCCTCGTCATCCCTTCACTAGACTTGCCCACACAGTTACCCCCTTCTCAGGACCCAACCTCACACCTCACCCCCCTCCTTGTGCACCATTCATTAACGCTCCATACTTACTTAACCCTCACACGCTCACACACAAATCACTCCTCACACAGTTACACCCCCGCCAACACCTGGCACTGAACCCATCACACACCCCATCACACATCATATAGGACCCCACACTCCCATCTCCACTTTTACTTCTCCCAACACTTCAATTCCTCCCTTGTCTCCCCCCCAACACCCCATCTTAGCCGCTTTTACTTGCCCCCTCACCTAGAGGGCCGACCCAGGCCTGGATTTGTGGATATCCTTGCTGCAAACAGGTGAGTCAATCAGGATGGCTGAAGAAACAAGATTCTCACCTGTTTGCAGCAAGGATATCCACAAATCCAGGCCTGGGTCGGCCCTCCAGGACCAAGTTTGGTGACCCCTGGACTAGAATATAGTTACGTAGTTACATAGTTACATAGTAATTAAGGTTGAAAAAAGACTTTCAGTCCATCAAGTTCAACCTGTTAAGATCTCCTCTGATCTGCAATATGCGGATTAGTTATTAATTATTTAGTTGTTAATTAATTATTAATAGTATAGTATTTGAGGATGAATAAAGAGTTAGTCCATCAAGTTCAAGCTTTTTAGATCTTTCTTGATCTTTTTAATATGTGGACTATTTATTATTATTGTTAATTGTTAATTGATCCAGAGGAAGGCAAACAGAAAAAAAAAACATTGAAACTTTGCCAATTGTCTCATAACGGAAAAAAAGCAAAATTCCTTCCTGACCGCAGAAACTGGTGATACAATTTCTCCCTGGATCAATATTCCTTCGCTAATTATCTAGGATATCCTTGAATGCCCTCTTTATGCAAAAATATATCTAACCCCTTTTTGAAGTTATCTATCGAATCCGCTGTCACCACCTCCTTTGGTAGAGAATTCCACAGTTTAACCGCCCTAACTGTGAAGAACCCTTTTTTTCTTTAAGGTGGAATCTTTTTACTTCTAACCTCAAGGGATGTCCTCTTGTCAGTTGAAAACCTCTTGGCACAAAAAGCTCCCTTGACAAATCTTTATACTGACCCAGGATGTATTTATATAAAGGTAATCATATCCAAACCTTTTTTTTCAGTTCTAAAATATCCTTTTTATGAAAAGGTGCCTAAAATTGTCCTCCATTATCCAAATGAGGGCGTACTAGAGATTTGTATAGTGGTAGAATTATATTTGCTTCCCTTGCTTCTATACCCTTCTAAAAACATGCTAATATTTTATTTGCCTTTGCAGATGCTGCTTGGCACTGAAAACTGTTACCTAGGTGGTTGTCCACAAGCTCCCAACTCCCATTAAATATCTGATACCCCTAGATTGCATCATTCATTTTATAAATTGCATGGCTATTTTTCCTTCCTAGATGCAAACATTCATTTGTATTAAATCTCATCTGCCATTTAATTCCCCATTTCTCTAATTTATGCAAATCCCTTTGGAGGGAAAGTACCGTATATACTCGAGTATAAGCTGAGTTTTTAAGCCATTTTTTTAAAGGCTGAAAATGGCTTATACTCGAGTCACTCCCCCCCCCGTGTCTCTCTTTCCCCCTTTGTCTTTCTAACCCCCCTGTGTCTCTCTTCCCCCCCCGTGGCTCTTTCCCTCCCCCTCCCTTATCATCATCGACCCCCCCCATCCTCATCCTCAACCCCCCTCCTCATCCTCAACCCCCCTCCTCATCCTAAACCCCCCTCCTCATCCTAAACCCCCCTTCTCACTTTACCCCTCTAAATACCTCCCCGTCTCCCTTTCACTTAACTTACCTCCATCTGCAGCTGCTCCCCCGTGCTCTTTCGCTCTGCGTTGGGAATCGGCATATACTAATGACGTGACGTCACATGCGCGCCACGTCATTAGCATTGGCCGGGTCAAAAAGCAGCAGGAAGGAGCGTGGAGGAGCAGCTGCAGATGGAGGTAAGTGAGGGGAAAGGGAGAGGGGGAGGTATTTAGAGGGGTAAAGTGAGGAGGGTGTTTTAGGATGAGGAGGGGGGTGTATGATGGGGGGTTGAGGATGGGGGGTTGAGGATGAGGGGGTGAGGAAGAGGAGGGGGGTTGAGGATGGGGGTTGAGGATGAGGATGGGGCGTTGAGGTTAAGGAGGGGGGTTGAGGAGGTGGGTGAGGTTGAGGAAGGGGGTTGAGGAGGGAGGTTGAGGAGGGGGGTTTATGATGAGGAGGGGGGTTGAGGATGGGGGGTTGAGGATGGGGGTTAAGGTTGAGGAGGGGGTTTAGGGTTGAGGTTAAGGAGGGGAGTTGAGGTTGAGGAGGGGAGTTGAGGATGGAGGTTGAGGAGGGGGGTTGAGGTTGAGGAAGGGGGTTGAGGAAAGAGTTTGGGGAGGGGGTTTAGGATGAGTAGGGGGGCTGAGGATGGGGGTTCAGGATGGGGGTTGAGGATGAGTATGTGGGTTTAGGTTGAGGAGAGGGGTTGGGGTCGTGGTTGAGGAGAGGGGTTGAGGTTGAGGGGGGAGGTTGAGGATGGAGGTTGTGGAGGGGGTTGAGGAGGGGGGTTTACGATGAGGAGGGGGGTTGAGGATGGGGGTTTGAGGATGAGGATAGGGGGTTGAGGTTGAGGAGGGGGGTTGAGGAGAGAGGTTGAAGAGGGGGGTGGAGGAGGGGGTTGAAGATGAGGAGGGAGGTTGAGGATGAGGAGGGGGGTTGAGGAGGGGGGTTGAGGGAGGGGGATGAGGAGGGAGTTTGAGGAGGGGGTTAGGATGAAGAGGGGGTTTAGTATGAGGAGGGGGGTTGAGGATGGGGGTTGAGGATGAGGAGGGGGATTGAGGTTGAGGAGGTGGGTTGAGGTTGAGGAGGGGGGTTGAGGAGGGAGGTTGAGTAGGGGGTTGAGGAGGGGGGTTGAGGATGAGGAGGGGGTTGAGGAGGGGGGGTTGAGGAGGGAGGATGAGGAGGGGAGGATGAGGAGGTGGGTTAAGGAGGGTGATAAGGGAGGGGTAGGGAAAGAGACACAGGGAAGGGAGAGGGGGGAAGAAACACAGGGAAGGGAGAGGGGGAGAGACACAGGGGAGGGAGAGTGGGGGAGAGACACAGGGGAGGGAGAGGGGAGAAGAGACACAGGGGAGAGAGAGGGGCTACACAAGAAAGGCGCACAGAGGGCACAAGAGGGACACAGGGGGCAGCACATTTCCCACCTTTGGCTTATACTCGAGTCACTAAGTTTTCCCAGTATTTTGTGTTCTGCTGAGAAAAAATCACTATTCAGTAAGGCTATATCTCTATTGAACCTGCTACATCAATAGAGAAAACAAACAGTTGCGACCCAGAGAGAGAGAGAATTGGGGTGAGCGTAGCCCCCCAAATCTGGCGGGCGTAACATGGTTCACATAATTAAGGTGTGATTTTCGTTATTGATGCTGGATGTTGGTTCCTGGAGTAAGATTTTTTCCGAACTTTGAGCAATAGGTTCTTATCATTCCCCATTCAACATACAGGTTGTGACATAGGTTTCTCATGTTTTTCAGTAGTACCAACCTATGAACATCACAGTTTCATCACACAGTGTCATAATACAAAAAATGCTAATAGACATAATTTAGTTATAGTATGAGTTTTAAGGAGGTCTCCCTTTCTAGACATGTTTTGATGAGAACAATTCACTATTCAGTAAGGCTATATCTCTATTGAACCTACTACATCAATAGAGAAGTCTAAGAAAGACTCATATCTGGCCTGTTATCATACACAAATAAGACTGATCTCAATGAAATAAGCTTTGTGCATGTGATAGGGCATCTAAAAAATACTCATCTGATAAGACATAATGATGGTGCTGTAAAGTACAAGAACCAAGGATTAACTTTGTAAAGAGTTCAACATATAAAATAATGTGCCTTCTACATAAGAAAAAGAGTGGTTACAAGGAGATACTCCATATATCCTAAAAGAACAAACCAGCAGCAAATGTATATCCTGTGATGTAAAACAAGGAACAGATAGGATTAGGTTGTGTCAGGAAGAAATTGAGAGTTTACTGAAGTAGGAAGATTTCCATTAGTAGGAGAGGAAAGGGATCTGATAGAAAGACAATGCAATGTTAATGGCCCTAGGATGGAGTATGTTATCTTCACCTAGTGGTCAGATAATATAACCTGCAAATAGGAATATGAAGCAATTGTAATTTCTCAGTTTATACAGCTACAATCAATAGGGTGGGTGGCTGGCTGGCTGAAAAGGAAGTGGTAATAGGAGACAGAGTGGGGCCGAAGATGTATGAAAGCCTCTGAGGTTTGGGAAAGAAAAATATAGATAATTATCTATGCTGCAAGCGAGAGAAGGGGAAGGTGAGAAAGGGATTTAAGGGGAGCGTACATTTTAGACATAGCAGAGGGGCTACATTCAAACACATGCATTAAACAAAGTAAAAATTTGAGAAATGGCGATTAAATGGCATATGATATTGAATACGAACAAATGTAAAGTTATGCATCTGGGAAGGAAAACTAGCCATGCAACTTAATAATCTTAATGAAGCAAATCTTGGGGTATCAGATATTGAAAGGGATTTGGGAGTACTAGTGGATAACCACCTAGGTAACAGTGCTCAAAGCCAAGCAGCAGCTGCAAAGGCAAATAAAATATTAGCATGTATTAAGAAGGGTATAGAAGCCAGGGAAGCAAATGTAATTCTGCCACTATACAAATCTCTAGTACGCCCTCATTTGGAATATGGAGTACAATTTTGGGCACAACTTCATAAAAAAGACATTCTAGAGCTGGAAAAAGTACAGAGAAGGGACTAATCAAATTATTATTATAATAATTATTTTCTCTAGAAAAAAGGCATCTAAGAGGGGATTTGATTACCTTATATAACTGTATCCAGGGTCAGTATATGGCTTTGTCAAGTGATCAAGAGATTTTCAACTGATTTTCAAGAAAGAAAAGGCTTCTTCACAGTAAGGGTGGGTAAGCTGTTGTGACAGCGGATTTGATAGCGAACTTTAAAAAGGGATTGGGCATTTTTTTCATAGTAATTGAGGTTGAAAAAAGACTTAGCCCATCAAGTTCAACCTTTTAAGATCTCCTCTGATCTGCAATATGTGGAATAATTGTTAATTGATCCAGAGAAAGGCAAAAAGAAGAAACTTTTTCAATTGTTTAAAAGGTAAAAAAAAAAATTCCTTCCTGTCCCCAGATACTGGGGATCGTATTCCTCCCTGTATCAATACTCCCTCTCTAATAACCCAGGATAACCCTGAATGCCCTTTTTATTTAAAAAATATATCTAATTCCTTTTTAAACTTATCTATCGAATCCGCTGTCACCGCCTCCCTTCGTAGAGGGTAGGGTTATCCTGGTTAATTAGAGAGTATTGATCCAGGGAGGAGTCCGATCATCAGTATCTGGGGTTAGGAAGGAACTTATTTGTTTCCCTTTTGGGACAATTGGCAAAGTTTCAACGGAATACTGCAGATCAGAGGAGATCTTAAAAGGTTGTACTATGTAATCAAGTATGAAAAATATGCATGTTGATAGAAGCAATGTACCTCTTTCAGAAGATGTATCAAGGCCAGTGAGGTTTGGGAAAACTTACACACAAATGTACTATTTCTGCTGTACTCTGTATGACTGAGAGCTTATCACAGTCTTTTGATCACCATAAGTTAAATGTTATGCATAAATATATTAAACAATATAATAATACTAGCAACTTGCCCGTCAAAAATGACGGGGCAGTACAATGTTAAGCCATGGCAATGCTGTTTGACACCTAATGAAAAGCTTTTTATACTCTGAGGACCTTCAGTGTTCATTGCGAGCCTCGCGCTGAGCCCGTCTGCTCATCGAGTGGCTCGCAATGAGCGCCTTTGGTGTTCATAGCGATCCGCTCCTCTTGTTTACTTTTGTTCCTGTTGCTACTCTGAGGATAAAGTGTCATCAATGTCCCAGCTGTGCATTAGAAATATGCTGGGTGCGCAAGGGCAAACCGTTGCTTTAGTTGTGTAAATCACCATTTTAGATTCGTAGTGTTAGTGTTGTAAAATGGCGTGGTTTGTGCTACATGACGATTTTCCGTGCTGCCTAAGTGTGTGTTTTAGTACCTCGTACGTCCCTGGCAAAAGTAGTACATGTCTGGCGGTGTTTTGTGCATTTCGGGGTCGTGTAGCCGTGTTTACATTTTTTTCGGCTGTCAAATTTTCCCTCGCTTAGGCGATCTTAAATTGTCTAAACTCGTTGAATTGGACTTTAATTAACGTGCAACCTTACTGGCAAGATGTCATGGCTGTCCCCCTGTGCTCTGTGTGTTTTTTTTTTGTTGTATTTTCTATTATTTTTGAATGTACGCATTTCGTCCATTAACCTCGTATTTTTGCAACCTTGCATTATTTTTTCTAAGTTACGGGGTCTTAATTAAAAGTTGTACGTCCTTGTCAATGTTTTATGCGCTTTATGGTCGTTGAACCTCGTTTTTTTTTTCCGGCTGTTATGAACAGAAGGGCTCACTGGACTGTTTGGGGTTCATCACTAAGTATATATGTGGTTAGAAGGTACTAACAATTTGCTTAACATTTATGTCATGGATGTAATAAGTGCATGTGGTGCTGTCATAGATTAACATTGGAATACTGTATCTGTGTTAGAAATAGGATAGTGGGCTATGCTTAAATAATAAAGTTAATACAGTCACTTATGTGACAAAGAGTTAAAGATTTGAAATAATTTTTATGGCCCTGAGATCGGCCACGTGTGAAGGCTCTGGCTTTCGTCATGGGGGGTAGTTTTATGGCTCTGTAAGAGGAGAGAAAATGTGTAATGAGAAGAAAGCCATGTGCAAGCTATTTGCATAGGAGGATGGGCTAGTACTGGGGGAAGGTCTTTGGTGTTTTGTGTCATTTTTCTGTGTTTTTATATATATCTAACAATAAAGAAGTGGCCAGTCTGACTTGGGACATACTAAACAAAGGTTGTGTCAGAGTCTACTTGTACTAATCAAAGGTACATGGTGTGTGATTCTTAGATCCTAAGAAAAGGGGTCTGGGGTGCATGTCTCTGCAGTAATGATGCTGTCATCTGGAGTGTCTGCTGGTGTCGAGATCAGAACAAAAAGTTGCGACCCGTAGAAAGAGAGAGATTTGGGGTGAGCGTAGTCCCCCAAATAAGGCGGGCGTAACACCGGCGACATTTTTTTCTCTCGCTTAGCCGATTTTCATGTGTGACTTCAGTGTTTGGTTAGTGGTGCCTCTTGCTTAGATGTTGCAGCCTCTGGGGCCTTTCAAAAAAGGTGTGTATATGTAATGACAGATCATGTGACACTTAGATTGCACACAGGTGGAACTCATTTTACTCATTATGTGACTTCTGAAGGTAGTTGGTTGCACCAGAGCTTTTTATGGGCTTCGTAACAAAGGGGGCGAATACATACGCACATGCCAAATTTCTGTCTTCTATTTCTAAAAAAATTATTTTATTTATATATTTTTCTCATTTCACTTCACCAACTTAGACTATTGTGTTCTGATCCATCACTGATCCAAAATTCAGATTAACAAAACATTGAACTTAAGGCTGCAATGTAACAAAACAGCTAAAAAGTCAAGGGGTGAATACTTTTGCAAGGCACTGTAGAAGTAGGACTGGAAAGTATTGTCACCTTTTTTTCTGATGACACTAAGTTGTGCAAGGTATTTGAATCAGAAAATTATGTACTTTCCCTCCAAAGGGATTTACAGAAATTAGAAACATTATATAATTATAATCGTAATGGAGCAAATCTGCCCTTTTAATATTGAGAGTTTTTGTTGGCCCCTTACAGTTTTTTTTATTTAATCTAAAATGAGACTGTGTTGTGATCACTGTTTCCCAAAGGTTGCCCTATTCCAACATTTGATACTATATCAATATTATTTGTGATAACTAAATCTAAGATAGCTTAATTTCTAGTAGGATCTTGTATAACCTGGGCCAGATAATGATCCCTGAGTGTACTCAAGAACCTGATCCCCTTAGCTGAACTGCTGGTCTCATGTATCCAGTTTATTTTAGTTCAGTTATGTCAGTTTGCCCCTCCGCTATTTAACTCAACAAACATTCAACATTATCGCTAGTTCCACCATAAATATCTTCTCTGACTATAGGCTTAACATACAGAAAATCTCTCCTCCTCTTTTACCATTTCCCCTGTCTTTCCTAAATAGGTTATAACCATCCAGATTAACAGTCCAGTCACGAGATTCAACCCACCACGTTTCAGTAATGCCTATTAAATCCCATTTCACATTAACTGCTAATAATTCTAACTCTACAATTTTTCCTGGTAAGCTTCTGGCATTAGCAAGCCTATACCTTATGCTATGAATCTGTAGTTCTGAAGTGCCTGCCACCGTACTTGGGTTACTTAACAATACCTCCCTATTGACTATACTAACCCTCCCCATCTCCCCCCCCCTTGGCTAGTTAATTTCTTTCTTACCTCCTCTACACTTTCTACCCCATTACTTCTATCTAGTGCCTCCTCCCACCTATCAGTTTAAAAACTCCCCCGGCCATTCTACCATCCTTTCCCCTAACACACCAGCTCCCTCTCCATTAAGGTGCAATCTATCGCTGCTATAGAGATTGATTGTACCCAAGTGAGGAGTCAGCCCAGTGCTCTAAAAACCCAAACTCCCCTTAATGCACCACTTTTTTTAGACACATTAACCTGCCTAAGCTCCTTCTGTCTCCCTGGGCTAGCACATGGCACTGGTAGTATCTCGCAAAATACTACCTTGGAGGTCCTTGCCTTCAGCACATCACGTAGTTCTATACAATCATTCTTTAGGACTATCCATCTTCCTCTAACTTTGCCATTGGTACCAATATGTACCAAGACCGCCGATTAATTGATCTACTCGATCCACAACATGCCGAACCTGAGCACCCAGGAGAAAGCAAACTGTTTGCCGGGATCTGGGTGACAAATTACCATGTCTACCTTCCTAATAATAGAGTCCCCTACCACCAAAACCTGTCTCTTGCTCTGCCTATGCTGTCCTCCCTCTCCTCCAGGAGTACTGTTCTCCCGGCTATTAGAAGGAAAAGCTCCATCTGGCATTGCCATTCCTGAATAGACATCCCCAACAGTATCACTCAATCTGGCAAATCTCACGTTGTGTGCCAACTCAGAACCTCCTCCTTCTGTTCCCCCTGATTCCCATTGTAACTGTAACCTACCTCCCTGGTCATCCACACAAGCCGTATCTCTACCATCATTGCTAGGCCCAGATTAACTGTGCTTCGTGAGCACCAACTCCATTTCCAGTAGAGCAATATCACTAAGTGCTGCAATTCTCCTCTTCAGTTATCCAATTTGAGCTTCAAGATAGGCAACATGCTCACACCTCTCACAGAGGTATGGACTCTGGATCAGCTGTTCTAGCAGTTCATACATGTGACAGGATGCACACTGAGTGAGATTGTCACTGGACTGACTCATTATTACTGATTACAGTGGGGAAAAAAAGTAAATTGTATAAAGCACTACAATGTGCTTCAATTTTTCTTGAACTCACTCCTTTTATTTAAACTCCTACACTTATACTAGTACTGCACTTATAGTAGAAGTGTTCGCAAGCTCACAAGTTCGCTCCTTCCCCTGTTTATATTAGGTTCTTACTACTCACCTGCCCACTAATTACTGCACAAGTACACAAACACACTTTGCTGTTCAGGAGAAATCACAGAAGAAATCACCAAGGCAGCAAAAGGGCAATTAGAGTGGCTAAAATAGAAAATAAAAAAATAATTGCAAAAGAGAGTAAGACTAACCCTAAAATATTTTTAAAATATATTAATGGGAAGAAGGCCAGGATGGAAGCTATAAGAAAATTACAATTTGAAACAGGCTGTCTGATAATTAGTGACCAGGAAAATGCAGATGAGCTAAATAGGTTCTTTTCTTCAGTATGTACAATGGAGGTGTGGTTGGGACACAGCAACATAATGGGACTACACTACCTACACAAAATAATTGGTTAACGCAGGAAGAAATCCAAAATAGGTTGGAAAAAATAAATGTTAATAAAGCCCCAGGTCCTGATGGAATACATCCGAGGGTACTGAGGGAACTGGGTTCTACAATAGCCAAACCATTATATCTAATCTTTCAATATTCACTCAACACAAGTTGCTACCAGATGACTGGAGAAAAGCAAATGGAATGCCTATATTTAAAAAGGGAGGAAGAGCAAATCCAGGGAATAATAGACCAGTGAGCCTAAAGGTGGTTAAACTGTGGAATTCTCCACCAAAGGAGGTGGTGACAACCGATTCAATACATAACTTTAAAAAGTGATTGGATATATTTTTAAATAAAAAGGGCTTTCAGGGTTATCCTGGTTAATTAGCGAGGGAGTATTGCTCCAGGGAGGAATCTGATCGCCAGTATCTGGGGTCAGGAAGGCGATGTATTTTTTCCCTTTTGATATAATTGGAAAGATTCACTTCGGGGAAGCTTCACCTTATGTTTGCCTTCAATTAACAGTTAATCCACATATTGCAGATCAGAGGAGATCTAAAAAGGTTGAGCTCAAACTAAAAGTCTGTTTCCAACCTCAAATACTGTGTTTTTAAGAGAGGAAGTGGAAAGAGAAAGAGGGAAATAGGAGAGAAAAAAATATGGAGTGGAAGAAAGAGGAGAGTGAGAAAGAGGCGGAGAGAGAAATGTATGCAAACAGGAGAGAGAGAAAGAGGCAGAGAGAAACAGAGAGAGAGAAAGAGGGAGACAAAATAAATAGCAAAGAAAATAAATAAGAGAATGAAAGAATGAGACAATAATGAGAGAGAGAGAGAGAGAGAGAGAGAGAGAGAGAGAGAGAGAGAGAGAGAGAGAGAGAGAGAGAGTTAGTTAGTTCTGTGTTGATCCCCTTGTGCAATACCGGAGCACCCACAATAGCCACAGAGCTTATTAAAGTTTTCATGGTGGGTGGATATCCAAAAAGAAATATTGACAGACCAGTGGACCAATTTCATCTCAATGGTTATGGTTTGTTCCCTTCTAAAAATCTAGTTCCATAGAACCTCAGTCTACCATTCCCAAATAAACGGGTTGGCAGATTAAAATGCACATTTAAGCAGATGCTTCAAAAGTTTGTGGATAGTGAAATGCAAAATTGGGACAATTTGTTGCCTTATCTGTTGTTTGATACAAGTTATGTGCCTCCGTTATCTACAGGATTCTTAACATTTTAATTATTATATGGCAGAAGGCGCGGGGGCATACTTGACCTGGTTAAAGAAGACTGAGAGGCAAAGTCTAGTTCCAGCGAACAAGCCCTCCACTACTTTATAGGCTGAGGGAGAGGTTGCATACAGTGAGAAAGTATGAATCTAGGAAAGACCCAGGAAACACATGCACATTACCATAACAAGGATGCAAGAACTAGAGAATTTCAACATATGAGAGTGTTATTACTATTATCTAGCTATTATAAAGGGTAATCTATAGTATACAGAATTAGCTAAATTAGTTTAAAAAACTTAGAAAATGTTTTTCCTAAAAAGTAGGAATAATAAATGAATGCATACCATGAGAAAAAATATAATAATAAAAAAAAAAATAGCAACGTTGTTTGATATGTAACAATCTACTTACCTTCACTCTCCCTTCCTGCCATCTGTCCTTTACTTACTCCCTAAAGAGCTGAGCACTTGGGGACTTGGACTACGAGGAAGGAAAAATACCATGTATTCCTCCAAATATAGTAGGCCCTCCTCCCATTGGAGGATTTCAAATTCCTGTGCTTGCCTAGACTGGTCCATGCCTTGTAGCCATTGATAAGTTAGCGCCCGATGCAATGACTTTACTTATTGATTGAGCCTACCGAAAGAGGGAAGTTCAAACCAAGCACCAAGGTGCTAATGCATTGGCCAACTGACAGACAGTGGGATAATCTCCAGAGTAGGTGTTCATGTGATATGATCACATTCCGTAGACGGGGAAGTTTGAATCTATTACGTGTAATATTATCATTATGGTTCATTCATCATCAGAGCAAAAAAGGAGGGGAATGGTTGGTACAGGCATTATTATAGAACCTAGAAGTAGTCAGGACATTATGTAAAATATGATAATTAGTTACAACCTCAATAAAAGCAGACTGAATCATGCAATCGTTTAAAGTTTTTATTACACTCTAAGCACAAAGCAGAATTACTTTACAATAGTACAAGTGACTGATTATTTGGTTTCTATAATCCACACAATATAAAATGCCTTAATTTTTGTTCTGCATACACAAATTAAGGAATCCCCTAAAAATGTCACTTTAATTACTATAAAATTCATCAACCGATGCACAATATTGATTATAATTTTGCATTCAAAATAAAATGTATTCATTTTTGATAAGCATCTCCACCACTAGTCTCTGATAACGAATGTCATTTAGTGCTGTCATCACATCTTGTTCAGGAGCTCGCATAAGGGTGGGTCCAAAGACAATACCAAGGTTTTCTGCATTCATAAAATTATCTTTCTCATGAAGAGTTACCCTGCAAAGGATATATAGAAATAAATCTGTTGATTAGGGTTGTGAAATTTGATTAAAAGTTGTTTGCAAGATAAACAAAAAATTTAAATTAATCACACATTTTTTAAATTAAAATCTACATTGCAATAGGGAAGGTTTTTGTTAACCATGAAAAGGTTATATATTGATTTTCATTGAGTATAATTGGAGTACAAGCTTTCAGGGCCATAGCCTCTTTATCAAAATGGATATGATAAAGGGGCGTTAGCAATAAATGCTTGAAATCCAATATTACACCATTAATCATTAAAAATATATAATCTTCCTGATATTTTTTCTCTCGTTCTATGGCGGAGTGGGACAGCAGTGCAGCCTTTCAAGGCTATAGCTCTTATCAGAACTTGCTATGAAAGCTTGAAATTCAATCCTACTCCGCTCGCCATTTATCATGATCCTCTAGTGAAATTTTCCACCAATCATTTTTAATAATGCATAAATTGTAATATTAAACACTATATATTGCTAAAACAGCCGAATACAAAAAAAAAAAACAATCTGAACCTTCAGCAAATGAAGCAGTGGCCTGAAAAATTTCAGTGGTGATAAAAAGTGTCACAGTGCCATTAAGTTATCACATATATAGTTGTGAGCATGCAAGCCGTTGCTCACGCTTGCGCGCTCACATAGCCGAGCCTGCGGCCCTCGCAAAAAAGTACGAGACACGTTACGACCAATTACGACCTCAGAAAAATCATCCGCAACCCGCGGACATGAAAAAATGAAAAACACAATAAATACACACAACACATACATAAAAAGCTTACCTACAGCAAGAGGGAGCATCCAGGACCTCAAAAAATGAAGTTACACCTCCATTTAACTCAAAATAAAAGAGTTTAGACACTAAAAAATTCTCTAAGCAAGAGAAAAAATGGCCGCCGAACAAAACGAAAACGAGGCTATAGGACTCTAAACACGCAAAACACCACAAGACACCTACAGATATTCCGCCACAGCCGCATACAACATATTAGCCGCCATTTTAGAACAATAACTTATACAATGCGGAAGTACACAGCTACGCTAACGGTTTTGTCTCGCGCACGCACACTATACACATTCATGACACTTACACAGCAGCTCCACACCACTAATGATGCAGCAACATGAAAACAGATTGCCAGCTCTTCAACACAATGATTCCTGCATATATTACTTAAAAATAGGTAAAGTATATTACATTATTCATCTATTAGATATTTTATTATTATACACCAAACAGCATTAGCTCACTTACAATTTCATTGCCGTCATTTTATGACGGGCAATTCGCTAGTTTAACATAAAAAGTAGTATTTAACGGTCTGTTTTTGAAAACATAAACAGATCTGATGACAAATAACCCCAAAAGGTTTAATAATCCTCCTACTTTATTTCTGCCCAAATGTGATGCCTGGTTTTCTTTCTTTTATCTAATACTCCTGTCCTAATTATTATCCTTTATTTCTAACACATTTCTCAGTTCTATACAGGGTAGATACAAGAATGGAAGACACTGTTATTGGGCTTAAAATCAAGCAAAGAGCTTTCCAAAGTCACAGTCTAATGCTTGATGGTTTCAATTTATGATTCCTCTCTATTTTGTGCCTCCCACTTCAGCTTGAAGCACAAATTGTTACAATCTTAAAACTGGCCAAATATTCCACTGACTGAAGAAAATACAGAATCATACCCATGTTAAATGTAGACATAATAATATAGTCAAAAATTCTTGCCAGGACATTGATGTCTAAATGAAAAAACTTAGACCAAACAGGATTTATAAATAAAAGACAGGGTTCAGATAACATAAGTAGATGTATAAATATTCTTTCATATGTTAAGGATAATAAGCCAAGTATGATGTGCTGAAAAGGCCTTTGACAGAGTTAGCTGAGGTTGTATTGACAGACACTTGAAAAAAACAAAATGTCTCTGAAGTGAATTTAGCCATAGTCACTCTTCTTTTATAACAAGAGTTAAGCCCCTAGTAGTTTTGGAGCTCAAGCTATAAAAACTCTATACATAAACCCTTCAGCACACATTTCAAGATACAGGATATAAAACGGATAGATTTTATATTTAAAAAAATGGTACACGTCTCTGTTTCCATTTGAACGGGTGGAGCTACCATGGGTTGAGTTTTTAAAAAAATGTATTTATTTATTTATTTTTTACTAAAAATACATTTTTTGGAAGGAGCTGCAAGCTACGGGTTTGAGTCGAAAATCATAGCTTGTTCGTGCGGACGATCAACTAGTGTAGACCGTAGTTACGGGTTCAGACGGAGCCAATGGAAAAAGAGATTGTTAGTGTTACGTCACCGAAAAAGGGGAGGGTCGACTTCAAACTCCTACGTAGTTCAATTACAGTTTGCGATCGGACCCACATTCCAGATAAATGCAATATTAATAAAGCCGAAAATATGATATTCTATTACCTGCAAGTTACAGTATATGTCTTAACACATTGATTGCATGGATCGATATACCACAAAATAAAATTAATGGCACAACATTCTCAAGCCCGCAAATCGGCCCCGAAATATACTTTCTTTCATGTTTATAAGACCTAACATCACTTTTCCTTTTAATAGATGTACAGTAGTGTGTTTTTATTTCCATTACAAGTGCTACATATTGGACCTTTTCCCCTTTGCGGGGGCTTCATTTGCGTGTTACGGGCTTGCTCGCGTGTGACTTCTTGGCAATTTAATAGTTGAATTGAGCAAGTAGCAGTTATGGGCTTGACAGATCAAAGGATTTACGGGCGCAAATTTCAACGTTGCTTAATAGCCTATTCTCGGCCGTTCTGCGTCTTAACACAGAAATCCGCTGCAAGCTACATTACAGGGCTAATTTAATACATGTAACTCGTAAATTTGGAATTACGGGCTACCTTTTAAAAAGTAGCCCCAATTTAATGAGGCTGTAAATCTCTAATTTAACTTCAACCAGGGTGAATAACAAACACAATCACATATAATTAATGAAGAAAAATAATTGGAGAGAATATATATGATACATGTTTGAAATATATTGGTTTAAACACTTTATAATACAGGGAAATACTTATGCTTTATTTATGCTAATGCTGTTTACTTGTATGTACTATTTTAAACTATTGCAAAATCTTTTGTAAACCTGGATACATATTTTCTTCTAAAAAGTGAAAAAAATAATAATATAGTAAAAGAGAAAAAAAAGACCATCATGATGCAGTAATGTTAACCTACCTTATTAAAAAAGTGTCTTAATCAAAATATAGCAAAATGGAAATACATAGAACTGCTGATCAAGCAGATTTTCCCTTCAACATCTTCTTTCGCAACAATTTTAAGTTGAGTGAAATTTTGAAATTACCAATAGTTATAAAATCAATTTTAAAATTATTCTAGAAATGTAAAAAGAATTATGACAATGTTTTTTCCTTCAATGGCCCAACCAATTGACATAATGACTAAAGAAAATATATATGTTGACTTAAATAATTGGAAAGAAAGAGGTATTGAAAAATATAAGATGTATATATTTCAATGGTTCAGATAAACATTCAAAACTGCAAAATACATTTCAAATTAAAGATGTGACTTTGTTATACTATATATCCTTGTGTTTGGCCTTGAAGCCTTTCAACAATACTGAGAAAACTGGGTTCTGTAAGAGCCAAACCATTATATTTAATTTTTCAAGATTCACTCAACACAGGGTAGCTACCAGATGACTGGAGAAAAGCTGATGTGATACCTATATTTAAAAAGGGAGCATTTGACCACAACACTTCTCCTCTGAAGTTTGCCAATGAACATCTGAATGATTCAGACGGACCTGTACATGTGCTTTCTTGAGGGGGGGGACCTTGCGGGTGCTGCAGGATTTCAGTCCTTCACGGCGTAGTGTGTTACGAATTGTTTTCTTGGTGACTATGGTCCCAGCTGCCTTGAGATCATTAACAAGATCCTCCCGTGTAGTTCTGGGCTCTACTGCGCCTCACAAGCAATTACAAATGCCCACAGAATCGGCACTTAAAAAAAAAAAAAAACACGCAATGACTAAATACGAGCCGCGGGACTTTGTCTGGTTGCAACAGAATGGAGACCAGAAGAGAAACGTTGTAGAAATAGTGAATAGAAGCAGAAAAGTACATAGTAATTGAGATTGAATAAATACTTTTAGTCCATCAAGTTCAACCTTTTTAGATCTCTACTGATCATTATAATATGTGGATTATTTATTACCTGTTAATAATTGCTAATTGTTAATTAGTTATTTATCCAGAGGAAGGCAAACAGAAAAAATAAAACTCCTTCCTGACCCCAGGTACTGGTGATCAAATGCTTCTCTGGATCAATATTGCTTTGCCAGTTATCTAGGATAACCCAGAGTGCCTTTTTTTAATTAAAAAATATATCCAACCCGTTTTAAAGTTATCTATTGAACCTACTGTTGGCACCTCCTTTGGTAGAGAACTCCACAGATTAACCACCCTTACTGTGAAGTACCTTTTTCTTTCTTTAGGGTGGAATCTTTTTTTCTTCTAACCCCAACGGATGTCCTCTTGTCAGTTGATACTGTGAGCCCTTGAGCCAGAATGTCTGGGCGAGGGACTGGAGTCCAATCCAAGTAGTTGAATATTTTTTAGATTATCTGGCAACTATGCTTTCTGAACAATGCTGAATATATCCTTTATTCACCCCCTATTTCAGGACTGAGACATGACTTCGTAAATACCACCCTTTTTCCTAATCTACACGCCCCAAGATTGAAAATATAATCGGGTCAGACCACCCACCATTTCAGATTCTCCTTAATTTTTCACCAATTCATTACTAACTAAACAAGTGAATCCGCTCTGTTAGGTTGAATCCGCTCTGTTAGTCAGTGCCCAGTTTTCTGTCTGTTGCATTAATCAGTGTACAGGTGAGAGTGCGTGTGGCGTGGTCTGTGTAGTTATATCTGGGTGCATTTGTGTGAGGTCTGGTTTGAATCTGCTCTAAGTCAGTGCACAGTTTTCTGTCTGTTGCATTAATCAGAGTACAGGTGAGAGTGGGTGTGGCTTGGTCTGTGTAGTTATATCTGGGTGCATTTGTGTGAGGTCTGGTTTGAATCTGCTCTAAGTCAGTGCAGAGTTTTCTGTCTCTTGCATTAATCTGAGTACAGGTGAGAGTGGGTGTGGCTTGGCCTGTGTAAGTTATATCTGTGTGTATTTTGTTGTTTTCTGTTTTCTCACTGTATTTTTGTAACTGATAATCATGAGTCAGTCCAGTGGAAACCTCACTCAGTGTACATCCTGCCAAATGTATGCCCTACTGGAACAGATGATCCAGGGTCCATACCTCTGACAGGTGTGAGAATGTTGCCTCTTTGGAAGCTCAAATTGAAGATCTGGAGAGGAGAATTGCAGCACTTAGTGATATTGCTCCACTGGAAAGGGAGATGGTGCTCACGGAGCACAGTTTAGCTGGGCCTAGTATGGAGGGAGGAGCTGGGGCTAGTGAGGATGGCCAGGGAGGTAGCTGGGTTACAGTTAGAAGGGGAATCAGGGGGAACAGGAGGAGGCAGGCCAGTTCTGAGTTGGCAAACACCAACAGATTTGCCAGATTGAGTGAAACTGTTGGGGGTGTCCATTCAGGAATGGCAATGCCAGATAGAGCTGTTCCCTCTAACAGCCGGGAGAACAGTTCTACTGGAGGAGAGGGAGGGCAGAATAGGCAGAGCAACAGACATGTTTTGGTGGTAGGGGACTCTATTATTAGGAAGGTAGACAGGGTAATTTGTCACCCAGATCCCAGCAATCGAACAGTTTGCTGTCTTCCGGGGGCTCGGGTTCGGCATGTTGTGGATCGGGTGGACAAATTATTGGGAGGGGCTGGTAATGAACCGGCGGTCTTGGTACACATTGGTACCAATGACAAAGTTAGTGGAAGATGGAACGTCCTAAAGAATGATTTTAGAGAATTAGGGAATAAGCTTAAAGCAAGGACCTCCAAGGTAGTATTTTCTGAGATACTACCAGTGCCACGTGCAAGCCCAGGGAGGCAGAAGGAGCTTAGGGAGGTTAATGCGTGGCTAAAAAAGTGGTGCAGTGCAGAGGGTTTTGGGTTTTTAGAGCACTGGGCTGACTTCTCACTTGGGTACAATCTCTATAGCAGGGATGGATTGCACCTTAATGATGAGGGCACTTTTGTGCTAGGGGATAGGATGGTAGAACGGCTGGGGGAGTTTTTAAACTTGTAGGTGGGGGGAAGGGACTATATAGAAGTATTGGGGTAAATAAGGTAGAGAGGGAAAGGGATGAATTAGTTACCCATGGGGGAGGAGAAGGGGGGAGGGTTACAATAGAAAGTAGGGAGGTATTAATAGGGGCCTCAAATACAGTGGCAGGCACTTCACAACAGCAGAGCCATAGCAACATAAAGTGTATGATTGCTAACGCAAGAAGTTTGCCTGGGAAAATGGATGAGCTAGAAATATTAGCAGTACAAGAAAAATGGGGCATAATAGGCATTACGGAAACATGGTGGGATGAATCTCATGACTGGACTGTTAATCTGGATGGTTATAACCTATTTAGGAAAGAGAGGGGCAATGGTAAAAGAGGAGGAGGGATCTGTCTTTATGTTAAGCCTGAATTTAAGCCTATAGTCAGAGAAGATATTTATGCTGGCACTAACGGCATCATTGAATCCTTGTGGGTTGAGCTAAATAGTGGAGGAGCTAATTCGAAACGCATATTGGTGGGAGTATGCTATAAACCCCCAAATATAGCTGAAAGTGAGGAAATACAATTATTGTTACAGATTGGAAATGCAGCTAAGCATGGGCAAGTTCTAATAATGGGAGACTTTAATTACCCTGATATAAACTGGATAAACATGACCAGCAGCTCAGCTAAGGGGGAGCAGGTTCTTGAGTACACTCAGGGATCATTATCTGGCCCAGGTAATACAAGAACCTACTAGAAATGGGGCCATCTTGGATTTAGTCATCACAAGTAATATTGATATAATATCAAATGTAAAAATAGGGGAACCCTTGGGGAACAGTGATCACAACACAGTCTCATTTGAGATTGAATACAAAAAACAGAGTTGTAAGGGGCCAACAAAAACTCTAAATTTTAAAAGGGCTAACTTTAATGGGCTACGGGCAGCAATACAACATATAGACTGGGACAAAGAACTTACAGGGAAGAATACTGAAAATAAATGGACAACATTCAAATCCTTACTAAATAAACATACTCATCAGCATGTACCATGTGGAAATAAAATGAATAGGAGTAAATCCCATCTCATGTGGCTTAACAATGATTTAAAGATCATGATGAGGAAAAAGAAATATGCATTTAAATTATACAAGAAGGAGGGAGCAGAGGCAGCTTTATGTGACTATAAGGAAATCAACAAGTCTTGCAAAAGGGCTATTAGACTGGCTAAAATAGAAAATGAGAAGTCAGTTGCAATGGAAAGTAAGACTAACCCTAAAATATTTTTTAAATATATTAATGGGAAGAAGGCCAGGAAGGAATCGATAGGACCATTACAATGTGACACAGGCCATCTGATAATTAGTGACCAGGAAAAGGCAGATGAGCTAAATAGGTTCTTTTTGTCGGTTTACACAAGGGAGGTACCAGTGGTTGGGACACCGCAACATAATGGGGCTACACTACCTTTACTAAATAATTGGTTAACGCACGAAGAAATACAAAAGAGGTTGGAGAAAATAAATGTTAATAAAGCCCCAGGTCCTGATGGAATACATCCAAGGGTACTGAGGGAGCTGGGGTCTGTAATAGCCAAAACATTATATCTAATCTTTCAAGACTCACTCACTGCAGGGTCTCTACCAGATGACTGGAGAAAAGCAGAGGTGATACCTATATTTAAGAAGGGATCTAGAGCAAATCCGGGGAATTATAGACCAGTGAGGCTCACTTCTGTAGTTGGGAAGCTTTTAGAAGGGTTAATAAGGGACAGAATACAAGAATATGTCTATTTGAACAGGATCATAGGTAGCAGTCAACATGGATTTATGAAGGAAAGGTCTTGTCAGACCAATCTAATTAGTTTTTATGAGGAGGTTAGTAGGAACTTGGATCAGGGCAACTCAGTGGATGTAGTCTTTTTAGATTTTTAAAAAGGCATTTGATACAGTGCCACATGGAAGACTAGTGAGCAAACTAAGGGATTCAGGAATTGCAGTAAATATCTGCTCATGGATCGAGAGCTGGCTAAAAGACAGGAAGCAAAGGGTTGTTGTAAATGGAACATACTCCGATTGGTCTAATGTGATAAGTGGGGTTCCTCAAGGTTCAGTATTAGGTCCTCTCCTTTTTAACATATTTATTAATGACGTTGAGGTAGGACTCGAATGTAGTGTCTCCATTTTTGCTGATGACACTAAGTTGTGCAAGGTAATAAAATCAGATAATGATGTACTTTCCCTACAAAAGGATTTGCATAAATTAGAGAAATGGGCAGCTAAATGGCAGATGAGATTTAATACAAATAAATGTAAGGTTATGCATTTGGGAAGGAACAATAGGCAAGCAATCTATAATCTTAATGGAGCAAATCTAGGGGTATCAGATATTGAAAGGGATTTGGGAGTACTAGTGGACAACCACCTAGGTAACAGCACTCAAAGCCAAGCAGCGGCTGCAAAGGCAAATAAAATCTTAGCATGTATTAGGAAGGGTATAGAAGCCAGGGAAGAAGATATAATTCTGCCACTATACAAATCTCTAGTACGCCCTCATTTGGAATATAGAGTACAATTTTGGGCACCACCTCATAAAAAAGACATTTTAGAGCTGGAAAAAGTACAGAGAAGGGCTACAAAACTAATAAGGGGAATGGAGGGGCTAAGTTATGAAGAAAGACTAACAAAATTAAACTTATTTTCGCTAGAAAAAAGGCGTCTAAGAGGAGATATGATTACGTTATATAAATACATCCAGGGTCAATATAAGGCTTTGTCAAGTGAACTTTTTGTAGCAAGAGATTATCAACTGACAAGAGGACATCCTTTGAGGTTAGAGGAAAAAAGATTTCACCTTAAACAAAGAAAAGGGTTTTTCAGTTAGGGTGGTCAAACTGTGGAATTCTCTACCAAATGAGGTGGTGACAGCGAATTCGATAGACAACTTCAAAAAGGGGTTAGATATATTTTTGAATAAAGAGGGCATTCAAGGCTATCCTAGATAACTAGCAAGGAATATTGATCCAGGGAGAAATTTGATCGCCAGTTTCTGGGGTCAGGAAGGAATTTTGCTTTTTTTTCCCCTTATGAGACAATTGGCAAAGTTTCAATGTTTTTTTCTTTTTCTTTCTGCCTTCCTCTGGATCAATTAACAATAATAATAAATAGTCCACATTAAAAAGATCAATAGAGATCTAAAAAGGTTGAACTTGATGGACTTACTCTTTATTCATCCTCCAATACTATACTATTAATAATTATTTAATCAATAATTTAATTAATAACTAATCTGCATATTGCAGATCAGAGGAGATCTTAACAGGTTGAACTTGATGGACTGAAAGTCTTTTTTCAACCTTAATTACTATGTAACTAAGTGCTTAAACAAATCCGTCAAGAAAACCCCCACAATTGTTTTGCCCTTAAAAGGACTCAGTCACCACAAAATCAAGTTATTTTAAGCAATTTTTAAAGCGCTTGAAACACTAGCCACATTATTATTACTAGCTACATTATGTTCCCTATTTGAATCTAAAGTGAGTTGTTACTGAATTAATCAGCTTTTACCTGCTGCATTCCTATGTAAATGAGCAGCTCATGAATATTAATTAGCTGCTTTTCGTGCCAATTAGGAATACAGTCTGCTTGTCTGTCTCTGTGATGGCAAAACAATGCCCTTCTAAGGTTGTCATGTTACTTCCGTCCTCATTCTTTGCTGCATATTATCCTACAGGAGCGTCTCTTTCAATATTGCGTGTTATAGAAATGATTTACTGTTGAGAAAAAATTACTATTATAATGTATTTGTTGTTTGGTCCTTTAGGCATCTCTGTGACCTTATGGATGGCAGCCTGCCAGTCACATCGGTCAGCAACTGCCCCTCTGAGAGCCCTCAAGCTCATGATCATTACTTCAATGACCTCAACTACACATCACCGCATTTGTTATTCCCTTCTTCATGCCACTTTAATCTTTCCCAAAATCAATTGTCTAGGGAATCCTGTCTTCTCATGATATGGCCCAAATATTTTCATTTTAGCCTCATGGTCAAATGGTTTGTCTTGATTTCCTGTAATATTGATTTATTGGATATTCTTGCAGTCCAATGGACTCTAAGCAGTTTTCTCTAACCCCATAATTCAAAGGCATCAATTCTACAGTTCTTTATGGTCCTGCTCTCATATCCATATGTTACTACTGGGAATAGCATAGTTCTAGTTAGGAAGACCTTTTTTGAAAGTGTAATATTTTTACTTTTTAACAGCTTGTCAAGTCTTGACATAGCTTTTCTCCCCAGGGGCAAACAACTTTGATTTCATGGCTCCACTCTTACATATTTTTTTAAGAGATTGTGACAAAGTAGGTAAGTTTTTTTTTTAAACTCTTTTGGATTGTTCAGAAGTCTTTTATTCATAATATTTGCTACATTTTATCTGATATTCTAAATTTTGAAAATTAAACCACACCCAGTGCATTGTCTGTTATGTCTTTAATATAACCCCCTTATTACAATTTATTTTTGCTGCAACACACATTTTTGTTACTTAAAGATGAAAATTGAACAAGTTACCTTTTCAATGTTAAACCAAAGAATCACATTTGCATAATGGAGAATTATCTAGTGCTTTAGAAAATAAAATAGACAAAAAAATCTAAAATATTTGCTCTCCATTGTTGAATTTAAATGAAGCCATTCACTTAATTCCTTCTCGTAATCATTTTGGAGAATTATATTATCATATTAATTATTAATTTACATTTGATTTAAATAAATAAAAAAAATCCGATTCACATTATTATTGCAAAAACAAAGTCAGAGACATTCAAACAGACTGAAAAAAAACCCAAATAGATTTGTTTTATGGGCCTAATCATCCACTCTGAGTTCAGCCTCTTTTAGCCACTTGCGTCCTTCACAAGGAGAAATATCCTGAAGTATATCAGTCTGGTTTCAAACAAAAGAGTGATCCAGTCCCAAAATACCTGTCATTTCTACCATGTACAGGAGAAACAAAAAAAACCCCAGACATAGGTTTCTGCCTCTCCTGGGCCTCGTCAGTGAGGTATAGCCAGACCCCCTAAGGGTGATGGGGGGCTCCAGATGTGGACCCAAAAATGGGCTTTGTGGTTTCTTATTTTGAGGGTAGAATTGTCTGGTCCTTCATGGCTGTATCAATATATTGTGTGAGACCAGAGTGATATACTACAGGATGCAACATGCAGATACAGCCCAACAATATATTGCCAAACCAAATATTTGCCTAAAAATGACAGACTATGTTATTTAAAGCTGCTGCGGTGCTTTTCAGAGAAAGGGCCTTAGATTGTGTTGCCTAGTAGCCTTTCCTGCATCTGGCTCTGAAACATTTCGGCTTAGGGGCCAAATTCTAATCCTCATAGCAGCTCTTTATAACAGCAACTGAATTCCTGGCAAACAGAATAAAAATTTAGCAAAATCTACAAAGAATAACTTTAGAAGAAAACGAACTTAAAAGGACAGTTTTGGAAGAACTTTTATCAACACAGACAAGATCCTAAGAACGAAGGAAGTTGAAGGGTTTAGCAATATCTCAACCCCAATTAATCAGAGGCCTGCCCCGCATGTGCATTGTGTGCTGGGGAGGGAAGGGAGGAGGGGGGAGAGACACAGGGGAGGGGGGGAAAGAGACACAGGGAAGGGAGGGGGTGGGGAAGAGACACAGGGGAGGGGGGGGGAGACACAGGGAAGGGAGGGGGTGGGGAAGAGACACATGGGAGAAGGGGGAGACTTTTAATATTATCCCCGGGAGGGGAGAAAGATACAGGGAAGGAGGGGAGAAAGAGACACATGGGATGGGAGGGGGTGGAAGAGACAGGGGAAGGAGGGGGTGGAAGAGACAGGGGAAGGAGGGGGTGGAAGAGACAGGGGAAGGAGGGGGTGGAGACACACAGGGGAGGGAAGGAAAGAGACACACATATTATCCTGTCATTTTTGACAGGCAAGTTACTAGTTACAGCCAGGTCCATAAATATTGGGACATCGACACAATTCTAATCTTTTTGGCTCTATACACCACCACAATGGATTTGAAATGAAACTAACAAGATGTGCTTTAACTGCAGACTTTCAGCTTTAATTTGAGGGTATTTACATCCAAATCAGGTGAACTGTGTAGGAATTACAACAGTTTGTATATGTGCCTCCTACTTTTTAAGGGACCAAAAGTAATGGGACAATTGGCTGCTCAGCTGTTTCATGGCCAGGTGTGTGTTATTCCCTCATTATCCCATTTACAAAGAGCAGATACAAGCTCCAGTGTTCATTTCAAGTGTGCTATTTGCATTTGTTGCTAACTCTCAATATGAGATCCAAAGAGCTGTCACTATCAGTGAAGCAAGCCATCATTAGGCTGAAAAAACTAAACAAACCCATCAGAGAGATAGCAAAAACATTAGGTGTGGCCAAATCAACTGTTTGGAACATCCTTAAAAAGAAAGAACGCACCGGTGAGCTCAGCAACACCAAAAGACCCGGAAGACCACGGAAAACAACTGTGGTGGATGACCGAAGAATTATTTCCCTGGTGAAGAAAAATACCCTTCACAACAGTTGGCCAGATCAAGAACACTCTCCAGGAGGTAGGGGTATGTGTGTCAAAGTCAACAATCAAGAGAAGACTTCACCAGAGTAATTACAGAGGGTTCACCACAAGATGTAAACCATTGGTGAGCCTCAAAAACCGGACTGCCAGATTAGAGTTTACCAAACAACATCGAAAAAAGCCTTCACAGTTCTGGAACAACATCCTATGGACAGATGAGACCAAGATCAACTTGTACCAGAGTGATGGGAAGAGAAGAGTATGGATACGGAAAGGAACTGCTCATGATCCAAAGCATACCACCTCGTCAGTGAAGCATGGTGGTGGTAGTGTCATGGCGTGGGCATGTATGGCTGCCAATGGAACTGGTTCTCTTGTATTTATTGATGATGTGACTGCTGACAAAAGCAGCAGGATGAATTCTGAAGTGTTTCGGGCAATATTATCTGCTCATATTCAGCCAAATGCTTCAGAACTCATTGGACGGCGCTTCACAGTGCAGATGGATAATGACCCGAAGTTTACTGCAAAAGCAACCAAAGAGTTTTTTTAAGGGAAAGAAGTGGAATGTTATGCAATGGCCAAGTCAATCACCTGACCTGAATCCAATTGAGCATGCATTTCACTTGCTGAAGACAAAACTGAAGGGAAAATGCCCCAAGAACAAGCAGGAACTGAAGACAGTTGCAATAGAGGTCTGGCAGAGCATCACCAGGGATGAAACCCAGCATCTGGTGATGTCTATGCGTCCCAGACTTCAGGCTGTAATTGACTGTAAAGCATTTGCAACCAAGTTTTAAAAAGTGAAAGTTTGATTTATGACTGTTAATCTGTCCCATTACTTTTGGTCCCTTAAAAAGGGGGAGGCACATATACAAACTGTTGTAATTCCTACACCGTTCACCTGATTTGGATGTAAATACCCTCAAATTAAAGCTGAAAGTCTGCAGTTAAAGCACATTTTCTTCATTTCATTTCAAATCCATTGTGGTGGTGTATAGAGCCAAAAAGATTAGAATTGTGTCGATGTCCCAATATTTATGGACCTGACTGTATATATAAGAATTCCAACTATCCATATTATTCATTAATTTGGTGAGCCACTAAACCACAACTTAAATGGAAAATCCTGAATCTGTAGAGGATGCCAGCAAATACTAGATTTAGAAAACTATTACTACTCAGCCAGGGTTCTTAGGATAGTGACAGACTCACAAAAGTTTGGGTGTACAAGGACAACTGCTGCACTTTTATGTTTCTGGTTATTATTTGGGGGTTTCTTGGTTATACCTTCTGAACAAAGAATCCACAAATAATAATCAGAAACAAACATAAAAGTACATGATTACAGAGATATTGGTAAACTGGATCAGAAGTTTACTCCCCTGTTACTGAAAATTCCACTACCCAGAAAAAAACATCTGTCCCTTCATTAGACTGATGGGTTGCCCCCGTTACCCAAAATCTTGAGCTTACATATATCAAACAAAAGAAGGGAACACAATATGAATTAAAGGGCTATTTTCCTCACTGTAAATGCTCTTCGTGGTGTGAAAGAGAACAAGTTTGAATGTTAAAACAATTATTGTTTAATTACACTAATAACAGCTAAAAACAAATCAAATTGTTTAAGTCTGTTTACAAAGTTTATTCTGCCTCCTGGAAGTTCCATGATTAATAACAGGGAGCTGCGGCACGTGGCAAGGAAAGTGATTGATTGCAATTCTGAGCTCAGGGAAAAACTGTTCTCAAAAGTTAACCAACAAATGGCCTGTTTAGGTGATTCCAGCATGTTATGATCTTCCACAACATCAACACTAGAGTTGCTCAGGCAGAGAAAAAACTATCCTCACTTGTGCCCTTCACAGGGAGAAATATCCTGTAGTATATCAGTCTGGTCTCACTCAATAGAGTGACCCAGCCCCGAAATACCAGGCATAGGGGTCTCCAGACGTGGACCCCTTTCTCACTTTTTTCCAATCAAAAGCCGAAACGTATGTCCAGGGTTTGATGTTTCTCCTGTTCAGGGCAGAACAGGAGAAACAAAAACCCTAGACGTGGCACCCCGACTTTTGGCGCGCACTATGTGCCAAATGAGCGCCGTTAAAAGCGTTGCAACGTTCTACTAGTTCTATCCCCTAACACCATGAACCCCTCTAATCCTAACCCTTAGACCCCCAAGCCTAACCCTTCAACCTGTAAGCCTAACCCTTCAACCTGTAAGCCAAACCCTAAACCTTAGACACCCAAGCCTAACCCTTAAACCAAAGAACCCTAACCCTAAAACATCTAAACCTAACACCCCTAAGCTCACCTTACCTGAAGTCCTGCGCGCAGTTGGGTGTGCTGTAGTCGTTGCGCGCAGAGGATGGCACACACAAGTCGTGGTACCCATAGACATATCTTTGAGACTTCGGTGGGCCTCGTCAGTAGGGTGTAGCTGGTAACTCCCTAAGGCATAGTGAGCAAGGGGTCCACGTCTCGAGTCCCCTATCACCCTTATGGAGACAAAGCCCTAAGGGTCATTTGATAAGCAATACCAACAATAGAGGTTCTATGGATATGGCCATCCACTCTGAGAGCAACCTTTTTTAGCAACTTGTGCCCTTCACAGAGAGAAATATCCTGAAGTATATCAGTCTGGTCTCACCGAATAGAGTGATCAAGCCCTGAAATACCAGGCAATTCTACCCTGAACAGGAGAAAAAGCAAACCCTGGACATACGTTTCGGCGTTAATTGGAAAAAAGTGAGAAAGGAGTGTCCAGACGTGGACCCCTATCACCCATAAGGAGACAAAGGCCTAATGGAAAACAGTGTTATTATTATTGTTATTGCATATTCAAATGACCCTTTTGCTCCCTACACGGAGCACAAACTGCATGTCTGGTAGTGGGTAGTCCGTGACACATGTAAACATACACTTTGCTGAATTCTCACTGACAGGCTTTTAGGAAATTTGTTTGGAATAAGGTGGCCCTTTATTGAAACTGTTGATCTGGATATATTACTACACAAACTGACTAGATATCACACTATTGTAATGAAATCACCCTTTGACATTGTTGCCGTTCAGTCGTGTCCGACTCTCAGCGACCCTATGGACCGCATCAGACTTCAAGCAGCAGACTTCAACATAAATAACATATTGAGTCGCACGCGCGACCTTAGGCACTAAAGCGAAGATCTCACATGTGAAAATTGTATCGTCCTCTGTTTTTGTTTCCATTTATCCACTGCCCATTGCTGAATTATTGAGTCTATTAATAAAGAAGGTATTACATACAACATGGCTTTATGGCATTTTTTAAGGATACACATTTTTTTTATCATGCTCAGGTCCACATTTTAATATATAAACATTTTTCATCATACAGTAGTTAATTAAGGACATCTGGCAGGTTTACTTTGCACATAGCTAATGAAAAAAGAGATTTCAATATTGCATGCACTTTCATATCAAAAACCATTGTATTTCAACATTATTTTAAAAGTACTGAATAACTGCATCAGAGCCATATATTGTTTGCATAGTATTTTATTAAAAACAAAACTGTACACACTACCTTTTTAGATGGCTCATAAGATATCGTAGTGATTCACAGTGTGCTGGCGGTAGCAGTTTTAATGATTCATGAAGTATTTCTAATTGCAAATCAGGATCCAAAGCCTCTGTGATAAAAAAAAATAAAAAAAATAGGTTAAGTAATAAAGTTGGTTTAAGAATATAAAAAAAAAACAACATTTATTTATTTATATAATTGTTTAAGACTTCTATTCAATGCGTAGAATAGGGTAGTCAATGGCAGTCCTGAAGTGGCACCCAAGCAATCCTGAAATACATTAAAACATCCATTTAACTCCACGTGGGTGCCCTGATATGTATTCGCCCCTTGAAATCCGGGATCGATATAACACGGAAATAAAAGATACAAATAATTATTTTTGATTGCAGATTTGCAAGCTTGAGACAGTTGCACAATTTATTCTAAAGCCTTTCATTGTTTACCCAGTATTTTAAAGTACAGTATTGTGTGTCTATTTGCTGCTGCAGTTATACGAGTTACATATATAATTGGAGAGGGGTAAATCGAGGAGGATGATGAGGGGAGGCAGGGAGGAGGAGGATGATGAGGGGAGGCAGGGAGGAGGAGGATGATGAGGGGAGGCAGGGAGGAGGAGGATGATGAGGGGAGGCAGGGAGGAGGAGGATGAGGGGAGGCTGGGAGGAGGAGGATGAGGGGAGGCAGGGAGGAGGAGGATGAGGGGAGGCAGGGAGGAGGAGGATGAGGGGAGGCAGGGAGGAGGAGGATGAGGGGAGGCAGGGAGGAGGAGGATGATGATGAGGGGAGGCAGGGAGGAGGAGGATGATGATGAGGGGAGGCAGGGAGGAGGAGGATGATGAGGGGAGGCAGGGAGGAGGAGGATGATGAGGGGAGGCAGGGAGGAGGAGGATGATGAGGGGAAGCAGGGAGGAGGAGGATGATGAGGGGAGGCAGGGAGGAGGAGGATGATGAGGGGAGGCAGGGAGGAGGAGGATGAGGGGAGGCAGGGAGGAGGAGGATGAGGGGAGGCTGGGAGGAGGAGGATGAGGGGAGGCAGGGAGGAGGAGGATGAGGGGAGGCAGGGAGGAGGAGGATGAGGGGAGGCAGGGAGGAGGAGGATGAGGGGAGGCAGGGAGGAGGAGGATGAGGGGAGGCTGGGAGGAGGAGGATGATGAGGGGAGGCTGGGAAGAGGAGGATGAGGGGAGGCAGGGAGGAGGAGGATGAGGGGAGGCAGGGAGGAGGAGGATGAGGGGAGGCAGGGAGGAGGAGGATGAGGGGAGGCAGGGAGGAGGAGGATGAGGGGAGGCAGGGAAGAGGAGGATGAGGGGAGGCAGGGAAGAGGAGGATGAGGGGAGGCAGGGTAGAGGAGGATGAGGGGAGGCAGGGTAGAGGAGGATGAGGGGAGGCAGGGTAAAGGAGGATGAGGGGAGGCAGGGAGGAGGAGGATGAGGGGAGGCTGGGAGGAGGAGGATGAGGGGAGGCAGGGAGGAGGAGGATGAGGGGAGGCTGGGAGGAGGATGATGAGGGGAGGCAGGGAGGAGGAGGATGAGGGGAGGCAGGGAGGAGGAGGATGAGGGGAGGCTGGGAGGAGGAGGATGAGGGGAGGCAGGGAGGAGGAGGATGAGGGGAGGCAGGGAGGAGGAGGATGAGGGGAGGCAGGGAGGAGGAGGATGAGGGGAGGCAGGGAGGAGGAGGATGAGGGGAGGCTGGGAGGAGGAGGATGATGAGGGGAGGCTGGGAAGAGGAGGATGAGGGGAGGCAGGGAGGAGGAGGATGAGGGGAGGCAGGGAGGAGGAGGATGAGGGGAGGCAGGGAGGAGGAGGATGAGGGGAGGCAGGGAGGAGGAGGATGAGGGGAGGCAGGGAAGAGGAGGATGAGGGGAGGCAGGGAAGAGGAGGATGAGGGGAGGCAGGGTAGAGGAGGATGAGGGGAGGCAGGGTAGAGGAGGATGAGGGGAGGCAGGGTAAAGGAGGATGAGGGGAGACAAGGAGGAGGGGGATGAGGGGAGGAAGGAAGGATTAGGGGAAGGAGGGCGGACGACAATGGTGGGAGAACGTGACAACATCTCATAGTTCGCCAATTACAATATGTGATACATATACACACACGTATATATAGTGGAAACAGCATCCGTAAGCATCAGAAGGACCGACACTTTAGGTACCTCGATGAGAGACTGTAGGGAAGAAAATGCAAACACACCAGACATAAGACTGGCAGAAAAAGAGCACCATTTAAAACTTATATTATTGTTCCCACAAATTGTGTGTGATTTTAGTAAAAATGTAATACTTAAGAACAACCTCCTGAGCAACTTATTGCTCAGTATCTGCATATGATGTAAATGTTTTTATTAGAGACTTTATGATTTGCTTAATATGTACTAGCTTCATATATTGGATACAGGCTTTTTCTTTATCCACAGAAATTGTTTACCACCTTACATAGCTCACAGCTTCATAGTAGTACACAAGCTCCTTCTCCACAACAATATAGAAATCCAGAAGAGGAGCTTGTGCATAATCCAATCTATGCTATGCTTTAGAGCTGTGTAATAGAACAAACATGCCTAAAATGAGCCATGTGTAAATTGATCAAACCTTCCCTTCATAAAAATGAGAGCATGGAACACCTCAGACCTCATCTTGTTAACACTAGTACAGTAGTGATAGGTGGGGACAGCTCGATTGAGAAAGGAAGTAGGAGTACTACAGATAGCTCTTGTAAACTGGAAGCTAGCTCCAGGATTTAAGGGAAATTATTAGGGAGGCATCCTTGCAGGACACCGTAGGTTCCATAGGAGCAGGCTCTGTAAATTATACTTGGCAGTCGCCACAATGGCTCAGTGTGTTCTTAGATTGACTTTATTCTTACTTCCAAGGCAGTGACACAGAGGCAGCATACTGTTCCCTCATTTTTTCTCTGACCAGAGAGCTATTCGGTTGCAGGGAAGGGGTTCATCCCAGGGCCAGGCTCTTGGAAACTGAATAGTGCAATGCTGGAAAGGAGATAGTGGAGTTATTGAAGCATTTATATGTTGAATGGCAAGATGAGAAGTGTTTTCCCCAGGTGGAAGGTGTATGGTAAGAGACAGGAAGAGTGACTTCAAAAGGCTGCAGAACCGCCTGCAGTCCCTATAAGATATGGAGCTGTGTGCTTGAGATGTGGGAGAGGAGATGGAGGTGGCCAAAGAGAGTCTGAAAATGTTTTTTGAGGAGGAATCTATATGTCGTATCTTCCATTCCAAGAAAGAAAACCCAGAGAAGGGTGAAAAATGTAACGCTTTCTTTTTCAGGAAGCTCCACTAAGCACACACTCTCCTCTCGAATCTGCCTCACACCGGTGTGAAGAGAGAAGGAAAAGAAGAGGTCATGAAGGTTTCTCACAGACTTCTACAGTGATCTCTACTCTACCAAAGAAATGGACAATGCCACTACTGAGAAGCTCCTGTCCGGTATCATTAACTCTATTGATTCCGCAGGTGACGCAACCATGCATGCCTCGCTCATGTTGTAGCAACTGCACTTTGTCGCCAGATCAGGCTCCTGGCAATGATGGCCTACCAGCTAAATTTTACATAACACTGTGGGGTCTCACTGGCCATTACTTGGTAGGGAGCTGGTGGTGGGCAGGTTGCCCACTTTCCCGAGAGAAGGGATGCTGATGCTCTTGTACATGCAAAAGGATAACAGGTCTGATCTCAGGAACTGGAGGTCAATCTCTTTCCTGAATGTGCACTACAATATCCTTGCTTAGGTATTAGCCAACAGGCTAAAGGCTGTAATAGGGCAATTCATCCACCCGGATCAGACCTGAGGGATACCAGGGAGCAGATTAGCAGACAGCCTTGTCCTCATCAGAAACACACTCCACTACACCCAAGACTGTCATGTATGTGCAGCCCTGGTCTGAATAGATCAGGAAAAGGCCTTGAACTAGGTCTCTCACCTTCACGGGCAAGGTGCTGCAAATGTTTGGTTTGGGGGAAGATTTCTATTCCTACATTAGGATATTGCCAGCAAAGTGCGAGTGAATGTTGGAAGACTGACCCCTTCCCGGTCCTCTCCAAGCTCAGACAGGGCTGCTCTCTTTCATCACCTCTTCTCTTTGTTTGTTTGTTGTATACAGCTCTTTACGGAGTACATTAGAAGTAGTCCAGAGATCAGACTTTGAGAGACAGTGACAAGAATCTGCATGAGTGGCCATGCCCTGTTTTTTCTTGTTACATCTCTGGAGAGGGCTTGCTTGAAACAGGAAGGACAGCTCTTTTCCCTACACCTGGACCCCACCATGGTTTTACCTGGATGTGGGACAGTTTATGAGGGAGCACCAGCTTCAGCGAATTAAGCCGGATCTGTGGACCCCTAAGGTCATCTACAAACTTTTGTGGATTAAGAAAATTATGGATTAAGTTTCTGGTCTCTCATTCAAAACTGCTGAACTTAGTTGTGATAATATTGCATCTAAGTGACTGACTGGACGGCTATTTGTCAGGTCTCTCTCTGAGATATTATAGTTTATGCACGGAAGAAGGCTGTGAAGATACAGGCTCTGCACTAGCGGCTGTGTCACAGAAAAAAAAACAGCTCTGCATGTTTGCTGGTACTGAACTTTTACTCAGGATTTGTTAGACTGTTTGGCTGTTGAACTCCAGGACTGGTGTGAACTAGTGTGGTGTTCTGTTTGAATACGATCTGTGAATCCCTGCAGGAAGCTAAAGGGTCCAGGTGAGAGTGGGTGTGCTTTGGCCTTCGTAAAGGTATATCTGTGTGGACATAAGGTGCAGAAAAGCAAAATTTATACAAATACAAAAATACAGTGAGAAAAAAATCAATGTAACTGGTAATCATGAGTCAGTCCAGTGGCAACCTCACTCAGTGTACATCCTGCCACATTTATGCACTGCTGGTACAGATGATCCAGGGTCCATACCTCTTTGAGAGGTGTGAGCATGTTGCCTCTCTGGAGGCTCAAATTGGAGAACTAGAGAGGAGAATTGCAGGACTTCGTGATATTGCTCTACTAGAAAGGGAGCACAGTTTAGCTGGGCCTAGCATGGAGAGTGGAGCTGGGGCTTGTGAGGATGTCCAGGGAGGTAGCTGGGTTACAGTTACAAGGGGAAGCGGGGGAAACAGGAGGAGGCAGCCCAGTTCGGAGTTGACAAACACCAACAGATTTGCCAGATTGAAAGAAACGGTAGGGGATGTCCATTCAGGAATGGCAATGCCAGGTAGAGCTGTTCCCTCTAACAGCCAGGATAACAGTTTTACTGGAGGAGAGGGAGGGCAGAATAGGCAGAGCAACAGACATGTTTTGGTGGTAGGGGACTCTATTAGGAAGGGAGACAAGGTGATTTGTCACCCAGATCCCAGCAATCGAACAATTTGCTGTCTCCCGGGTGCTCGGGTTCAGCATGTTTTGGATCGGCTGGAAATGAACCGTCAGTCTTGGTACATATTGGTACCAATGACAAAGTAAGTGGAAGATGGAGTGTCTTAAATAATGATTTTAAAGAACTAGGGAATAAGCTTAAAAAGTTTCAACAGGTTTTTTTTTCTATTTGCCTTCCTCTGGATCAATTAACAATTATTAAAAAATAATGCACATATTAAAAGGATCAGAAGAGATATAAAAACGTTGAACTTGATGGACAGTCTTTATTCAACCTCAAATACTATTTAACTATGTAAAAGATCAAACTTCTAATATTCCTGCTTCAGCTTTAATTCCTCACATTTCTCTCACTGTTGACAATGCCATCATCACTCCCACCTCCCAAGCCTGTTGCCTTGTGGTTCTACTGGACCCTGCATTCTCTTCCATTACTCATATACAGTTACTAACAAATTCCTGTAGCCTTCATCTAAAAAACATTTCCAAAATATGTCACTACCTTACCCAAGACACAATTAAGATTCTAATGCACTCTCTAATCATATCTCGTCTTGACTACTGCAACTCGCTTAATGCTGGCATCCTCATATCCCGTGTCCATATTTCAATCCATAATGAATGCCTCCCATAGACTCATTTACCATACTCAACATTCAATGTCTGCAGCCCCTTTCTATCAATCACTCACTCCACTGGCTTCCCGTATCCTCCAGAATAAAGTTTAAAATCATGACCCTAACTTACAAAGCCCTCAACAACGGTGCACCACCTTAAACATAGATTGTAAGTTTGTGAGTTTTCCATCTTGCAAGGTGCTTTGGGAAAGCACTTTAGACACTGGATTCTAAGCTCCATGAAAGGGCCCTCCATCCTTTGAAACGTGTTAATACTACGGATTATGTTGGCGTGTTACAAATAAACAATAAAAAAAAAATACATTTGTAATTAAGAAGGGTATAGCGAATATAATTCTGCCACTATACAAATCTCTAGTACGCCCTCATTTGGAATATGGAGTACAATTTTGGGCACCACTTCATAAAAAGGAAATTTTAGAGCTGGAAAAGGTACAGAGGAGGGCAACAAAACTAATAAGGGGAATGGAGGGGCTAAGTTATGAAGAAAGACTAACCAAATTAAACTTATTTGCACTAGAAAAAAGGCGTCTAAGAGGAGATATGATTACCTTATATAAATGCATCCAGGGTCTGTATAAAGATTTGTCAAGTGAACTTTTTGTAGAAAGGTTTTTACCTGACAAGAGGACATCCCTTGAGGTTAGAAAAAAAAAGATTTCACCTTAAAGAAAGAAAAGGGTTCTTCACAGTTAGGGTGGTTAATCTGTGGAATTCTCTACCAAAGGAGGTGGTGACAGCAACTTCGATAGATAACTTTAAAAAGGGGTTAGATATATTTTTGAATAAAGAGGGCATTCAAGGCTATCCTAGATAACTAGCGAAGGAATATTGATCCAGGGAGAAATTTGATCGCCAGTTTCTGGGGTCAGGAAGGAATTTTGCTTTTTTTCCCCTTATGAGACAATTGGCAAAGTTTCAATGGTATTTTTTTCTGTTTGCCTTCCTCTGGATCAATTAACAATAATAAATAGTCCACATATTAAAAAGATCCTGAGAGCTCTAAAAAGGTTGAACTTGATGGACTAACAGTCTTTATTCAACCTCAAATACTATACTATAATCCCCCCCCCCCTTGAGATTGGCTACGTTTCACTTGTTTTTTTTTCCTTCTGTTTGCCTTCCTGTGGATCAATTAACAACTAATCCGCATATTGTAGATCAGAGGAGATCTTAAAAGGTTGAACTTGATGGACTGAAAATCTTTTTTTTTACGTAATTACTATGTAATTTAATTTGAATGTCTACAAAATAAGTAAATAAACATATTTCCATCTCAGGTTTCCCAGCAATACAGTCATTGTACTGGACAGGGAATTTGGAGGCAAGAAAAGTACTTGGAAGTCTCTGTCGTGCTCCTCCAACAACTTCTGGACAATTCTGGCCAGATGACACGTTGCATTGTCCTGCTGGAAGATCCCAATCGCTCCAGGGAAGACAGTCAATATATATGGGTGTACTTGATCTGCAACGATGGATAGATCACCCAAATCTGTTGAAAGTGCCTTCCAGAGGTATGAGTGGACCCAAGTAAAAATTCCCCAGACCATAACACTGCTGCCATAAGCATCAGTTCTTCCAACAATGGTTGCAGAGGGTTTGTTCTCAGAGGTTTCAAGCCTGACATGTGAACGTCTGTATAGTCGATGGAGTACAAAACATGACACATCAGAGAAGGCAACCCTTTGCCAATCAAAAGAGGTTTAATTTTGGTAATTGTGCAAATTGACGCTATTTATGATGATGAACCCTTGTCAGCATTGGTGCAGTGACCAGGCATTTGCTTTGGAGCTCCATACGCTACAGGTTTCACTGTACTGTCATTTTAGACACCCGTCTGGTAGCCCCCTGGTTCGCTTGGATGGCGAGTTGCTCATTTGTAGTGTATCAGTTGGCCCTCACACACCTTTGCAGGTGACGTTCACCTCTGACATCAATGGCATATGATGCTCTGCAGTTTTGACTCTGTTAATTCGCAAATATGCTGTTTGTCCATTCACGGTACACTTTAACCAGAGCAGCACGCAAACATTTCACAAACTGCGCAGTTTCATAAATACTGCGCCCTTGGCCCTGAAAGCCAATGATCGTCTCCTTTTCAAAATCGGATAAATTGCATGTTGTACCAATGACATTGATGGTTATGTTTGCAGAATGCCTACATGTCCCCTTATACTGTATATCCACCATGCCAGCTCATGACATAGACAGCATTTCACTAGCTATACACTGGTGACATCAAAGGTAGGTGGTGCTCATGATAATGCAACTCCACCCTCTAAAATGTTTAATGCCTTCTCCCACACTCTATTTCCTCCAACATACCTTCACTCATTCTTGGTGATTAAAACATGGTCAATGACACACCAACCTCCCCAACACCCATGTCCCCATAACCACAAGCAGATGCCCTCAATCTAATCCACAACCTTGGCATACTACTAAAACACACTATATCCAGAGGTGTTTCAGCACTGCTGAACAATTATGGAGGAAATATTGCACATCAGCAGAACTTCTCAATTTTTAGTTTATTTTGTGCTCCTACTTGTCTGCCCTCAAGCTTGCCAAGCAACACTACTTCTCATCATTAATATCTAGCCTGTCATCCAACCTCAAATGTTTGGTTGCTACATTCAAAACCCTCCTCTGCCCACCTCCTGCCTCTTCCTGTCTCACAGCTGAAGACTTTGCCAAAAAAAATTGGAAACATCCAAAACAAAATCTCCTCTAAACTTGTCTCAAACATGCCTAACTCACAACAAACCAACAACATAAAGCCTTTACCCTTGCCCAATCCCACATCCATTATCAACCTCTCCCCTTACAATTTGTCCACATGATCATATTCCATCACAGCTAATCCCTCTGCTCTCTGCCACATGTATGCCAGCTCTTACACATCTATTCAACCTTACCTTAAACACAAGCAAGTTTCCATCATTGTTAAAACATGCCATAATTAAATCCATTCTTAAGAAACCTTCATCTGACTCTGCTTCTCCATCTATCAACTTATCTCTCTACTTCCCCTGGCCTCAAAACTGCTCAAGTGGCTCGTCTACAATAGACTTACCCAATTTATTTCCTCCAACTCCCTTCTTGACTCTTTCTAATCTGTCTTCCGGCCCCAATACTCTACAGAAACATCCCTCATAAAACTCACTAATGACTTGCCTGCCACCAAGCCAAAGGGCTTCTTCTCTATTCTAGTTATCTTGGATCTTTCTGCTGCCTTTGATACAGTTGACCACCCTCTTTTAATCCAAATACCCCACCCACTTTCTTCTACCATACTAAACGCTAAGTGTCTGCAGCTCCTCTCTGTCAATCTCTTCACTGGCTTTTCATACCCTCCAGAATAACATTTAAAATCATGGCCTGAGCAGTTAAAACCGTGTACAGTACACCCACTTATATCTCTGCTCTGGTCTCAAAATGTGCCCTCCATTGCCCTTGTCTCTCTGCTAATGACCTTATACTTTCCTCCTCTCACTCCCACCTTCAGGTCTTTTATTCTGCTGCCCCTATTCTATGGAACACCTTGCCTCGCTTCACTACACAATCTTCCTGCCACAAAACCTTAAAAAAAATGCATCTGTATAAAAAAAAAAAAAAAAAAAGATCACTTTCAGCCTTAATCTGCAAAACTATACTGTACAGCATTATATCACTCTATAGTTCAACACATAGCCAACTCCACTTGTTTGAGCCTATTGCCTTCACACTGCCATATTGCATCTATCAACCTCCTGTATCACACGCAAACCCTTTATACTAGTTTGCAAGTTTTCAATCTTGCAAGGTTCCTTGGGAAACAGCACTATGCATGTCATTTCAAGCTCAAAGACAGGGCCCACCATTCTTTTGCAATTATTTTGTTTTTTATTGTGTACTTAAGCCCTGTATAGCACTACGGAATATGCACGTTACAAATACACATAATACAAATAATAATATGATTCACTGACTATTTACAGATAAATCCATGTTAATTACACTTACTTGCAGATTCTAGGAATTTGGGATATGCATCATATGTGATTAGCGGGATTGGCAGCTCCCTGAAGTACATCTTTAATGCACCTGTTATGATGTTTATGTCTTCATACACATTCACAGAAATATCAGCTTTCTCTCCATCTACAGAAGAAAAAAAAAAGATTTCAAGAAATAAAATCATTTGAATATACTTCTTGTTTGAACAACTCTTTAAATAATAAGTGACTGCATGCTTTAGGTAGTCCTTTCAAAGCTTCCTGGATGTAAAAATAAAGCTATATTGTAGACCGCACAATATTGCCAGACATGTAAAACATAATTTTACAGTTTATGGATAACTATAAAACACTAAAGACAAATTTCAAAAGAAGTTACGACCAGGAGTAACAATTACAAATTGGAATTGTTTTGCAATTATAGATAATTTTGCCACTTTACTCCATTTTGCTCTCAATTCCTCTAAAAAAAAAGCAAACAAAAACAAAACAATTATATATAATCAAATTCCACCTTAGAGATAATGCAAGGGAACATCAGAATCACAAATTGTTGTCCATAGATATGCACATTTGAAACACTATTTATGTACTTCCTCCATGGATTGTTATATTATTCTATACATGACAATTAAAAGGTTTAATATGGTTTAACAGTTCATTGTTAAAAAAATTATTATACATTTTTGGACTTTGTATATAACAAAAAGATTAAGAGTCTTAGAGAATCACATTGTGTCACAAAAAGCATTTCAGCTTTAAATTTATATTGACGGGCAAGTCGCTAGTGCTATATATATTTTTTATATTTACTGATTTTATATATATATATATATATATATATTTATATTTATACACACATATACACATAGTTACATAGTATCGGAGGTTGATAAAATACTTTTAGTCCGTCAAGTTCAAACTTCTTAGATCTCATTGATCTGCAATATGCGGATTGTTAATTGACCCAAAGGAAGGCAATTCCTTCCTGAACCCAGATACTGTCGATCGGACTTCTCCCTGGATCAATACTCCCTCTCTAATTATCCAAGATAACCCTGAATGCCCTTTTAATTTAAAAATATATCCAATCCCTTTTTAAAGTAATCTATCGAATCAGCTGTCACCACCTCATATGTAGAGTATTCCACAGATTAACCCTTTTCTTTCTTTAAGGTGAAAGCTTTTTACTTCTAGTTGTCCTCTTGTCAGTTGAAAACCTCTTGGCACAAAAAGCTCACTTGACAAAGCCTTGTATAGACCCTGGATATATATATATATATATATATATATATATATATATATATATATATATATATATTTTCTAGAGAAAATAAGGTAAATCTGGTTAGTCTTTCTTCATAACTTAGCCCCTCCATTCCCCTTATTAGTCTTGTAGCCCTTTTCTGTACATGTTTCAGCTCTAAAATGTCCTTTTTATGAAGTGGTGCCCAAAATTGGACTCCATATTCCAAATAAGGGCGTACTAGAGATTTGTATAGTGGCAGAATTATATTTGCTTCCCTGGCTTCTATACCCTTCTTAATACATGCTAATATTTTATTTGCCTTTGCAGCTGCTGCTTGGCTTTGAGCACTGTTACCTAGGTGGTTGTCCACAAGCACTCCCAAATCCCTTTTAATATCTGATACACCTAGATTTTCTCCATTAAGATTATAAATTGCATGGCTATTTTTCCTTCCCAGATGCATAACCTTACATTTATTCGTATTAAATCTCATCTGCCATTTAGATGCCCATTCCTCAATGTTATGTAAATCCCTTTTGAGGGAAAGCACATCACTATCTGATTTAATTACCTTGCACAACTTTGTGTCATCAGCGAAAATGGAGACACCACACTCCAATCCTACCTTTAAGTCATTAATAAATATGTTAAAAAGGAGAGGACATTATACTCAACCCTGAGGAACCCCACTTACCACATTAGTCCAATCGGAGTATGTTCCATTTACAACAACCCTTTGCTTCCTGTCTTTTAGCAAGCTCTCAATCCATGAGCAGATATTTACTGCAACTCCTGTATCCCTTAGTTTGCACAATAGTCTTCCATGTGGCACTATATCAAAAGCCTTTGCAAAATCCAAAAAGACTACATCCACTGAGTTGCATTGATCCAGGTTCCTACTAACCTCCTCATAGAAATTAGATTTGTTTGATATGACCTATCCCTCCTACATCCATGTTGACTCCTACTTATAATCCTATTCAAATGAACATATTCTTGTATATTATCCCTTATGACCCTTCTAAAAGCTTTCCCACTACAGAAGTGAGGCTCACTGGTCATACATATCTATATATCCACCTCGTACTGATGATAGCCAGTAAGCTTGAAACAGTCCTGTATGTGAGTGATTCCTGGTTTGCGCAAAATCCAACCCCATGCTTTGCTTAAAAGCTGTTTAAATACAGTGAGCAAATGCTTTTAGGGAGCAATGTACAAAATTGCTATTTTGGGATTTAAAAGGTAAGGTACATTATCTTCTCTTATGCATGTCCCTGCCTTTTAGACATGCAGATGAGCTTACAAACCTATTTGTGTGTGTGTGTGTGTGTATATATATATATATATATATATATATATATATATATATATATATATATATAAATATATATATATAAATATATATATATATATATATATATATATATATATATACACACACACACGTAAATAGAGATGTATGTATAGGTTAGTCTCCATTTTGTATCCACCATCCTGGTCAACCTCTCCTGCAGCTCCTCAGACTGTCGAGGGTCTCTCTTCAGAGCCTGTGTCTTTATTACTCTTGTAGCAGTCTCTAATTGGAGCCGCAACCATCCTTCTGAGTGTTTCCTTCAAAGCTCTGGACTGCTCCAGATTGATCCAGGGAGAAATCCGATGGCCAGTATCTGGAGTCAGGAAGGAATTATTTTTTTTTCCCCTTTGAGACGATTGGCTAAGTCTCACTTGGTTTTTTTTTTCTGTTTGCCTTCCTCTCGATTAATTAATAATTAAAGGTAAAATAAAATTAAATAATTGATTAATAATTAACTAACAACTAATTAATATTTAATCTGCATATTGCAGATCAGAGGAGATCTTAAAAGGTTGAACTTGATGGACTGAAAGTCTTTTTTCAACCTTAATTACTATGTAACTATGAACTCACTCTCTCTCTGGGTTCCGGCTGCAACACTCCCTCTTTGGGCTGCAACTAAACGCTTCAACAAACTTCTTGATCTTTTCACAGCTGCAGCCCAATTGTGATGTAAGAGTTTTAACCATCTGCAGTACTGGATTGGGCAGATGCCTCTATCCAGCCTCAGGCTCACACACCTATTCTCTTGGACTCTCCCATATTTTTGTATATACGAGTGCATTGTAAAAAAAAAAATGTATTCTGTACATATATTTATTCAGTTCGCTCTGCCAAACAGAGAGAGGAAAATAAAAACAGTAGCAGTGGTCGATACACAGAATGGACTGTCAACTGAAATGGTAACCAAGTGTAGATACTGTATGCTACAGTGAGAGATATATGAAAATATATGAAAATACATAGCATATTCTAACACATATGTTACATAGTTACATAGTTGCATAGTAATTAAGGTTGAAAAAAGACTTTCAGTCCATCAAGTTCAACCTGTTAAGATCTCCTCTGATCTGCAATATGCGGATTAGTTATTAATTAAATTATTGATTAAATAATTATTAATAGTATAGTATTGGAGAATGAATAAAGAGTTAGTCCATCAAGTTCAACCTTTTTAGATCTCTATTGATCTTTTTAATTTGGACTATTTATTATTATTGTTAATTGTTAATTATTGTTAATTGATCCAGAGGAAGGCAAACATAAAAAAAACCCCATTGAAACTTTGCCAATTGTCTCATAAGGGGGAAAAAAAGCAAAATTCCTTCCTGACCCCAGAAACTGGCGATCAAATTTCTCCCTGGATCAATATTCCTTCGCTAGTTATCTAGGATAGCCTTGAATGCCCTCTTTATTCAGAAATATATCTAACCCCTTTTTGAAGTTGTCTATCGAATTCGCTGTCACCACCTCCTTTGGTAGAGAATTCCACAGTTTAACCACCCTAACTGTGAAGAACCCTTTTCTTTGTTTAAGGTGAAATCTTTTTTCCTCTAACCTCAACGGATGTCCTCTTGTCAGTTGAAAATCTCTTGCTACAAAAAGCTCACTTGACAAAGCCTTATATGGACCCTGGATGTATTTAAATAACGTAATCATATCTCCTCTTAGACGCCTTTTTTCTAGCGAAAATAAGTTTAATTTTGCTAGTCTTTCTTCATAACTTAGCCCCTCCATTCCCCTTATTAGTTTTGTAGCCCTTCTCTGTACTTTTTCCAGCTCTAAAATGTCTTTTTTGTGAGGTGGTGCCCAAAATTGTACTCCATATTCCAAATGAGGGCGTACTAGAGATTTGTATAGTGGCAGAATTATATCTTCTTCCCTGGCTTCTATACCCTTCCTAATACATGCTAATATTTTATTTGCCTTTGCAGCCGCTGCTTGGCTTTGAGCGCTGTTACCTAGGTGGTTGTCCACTAGTACTCCCAAATCCCTTTCAATATCTGATACCCCTAGATTTGCTCCATAAAGATTATAGATTGCTTGGCTATTTTTCCTTCCCAAATGCATAACCTTACATTTATTTGTATTAAATCTCATCTGCCATTTAGCCGCCCATTTCTCTAATTTATGCAAATCCTTTTGTGGGGAAAGTACATCATTATCTGATTTTATTACCTTGCACAACTTAGTGTCATCAGCAAAAATGGAGACACTACATTCGAGTCCTACTTCAATGTCATTAATAAATATGTTAAAAAGGAGAGGACCCAATACTGAGCCCTGAGGAACCCCACTTATCACATTAGACCAATCGGAGTATGTTCCATTTACAACAACCCTTTGCTTCCTGTCTTTTAGCCAGCTCTCGATCCATGAGCAGATATTTACTGCAATTCCTGTATCCCTTAGTTTGCTCACTAGTCTTCCATGTGGCACTGTATCAAATGCCTTTGAAAAATCTAAAAAGACTACATCCACTGAGTTGCCCTGATCCAAGTTCCTACTAACCTCCTCATAAAAACTAATTAGATTGGTCTGACACGACCTTTCCTTCATAAATCCATGTTGACTGCTACCTATGATCCTGTTCAAATAGACATATTCTTGTATTCTGTCCCTTATTAACCCTTCTAAAAGCTTCCCAACTACAGAAGTGAGGCTCACTGGTCTATAATTCCCCGGATTTGCTCTAGATCCCTTCTTAAATATAGGTATCACCTCTGCTTTTCTCCAGTCATCTGGTAGAGACCCTGTAGTGAGCGAGTCTTTAAAGATTAGATATAATGGTTTGGCTATTACAGAACCCAGCTCCCTCAGTACCCTTGGATGTATTCCATCAGGACCTGGGGCTTTATTAACATTTATTTTCTCCAACCTCTTTTGTATTTCTTCCTGCGTTAACCAATTATTTAGTGAAGGTAGTGTAGCCCCATTATGTTGCAGTGTCCCAACCACTGGTACCTCCCTTGTGTAAACCGAAGAAAAGAACCTATTTAGCTCATCTGCCTTTTCCTGGTCACTAATTATCAGATGGCCTGTGTCACATTGTAATGGTCCTATCGATTCCTTCCTGGCCTTCTTCCCATTAATATATTTATAAAATATTTTAGGGTTAGTCTTACTTTCCATTGCAACTGACTTCTCATTTTCTATTTTAGCCAGTCTAATAGCCCTTTTGCAAGCCTTGTTGATTTCCTTATAGTCACATAAAGATGCCTCTGTTCCCTCCTTCTTGTATAATTTAAATGCATACTTCTTTTTCCTCATCATGATCTTTAAGTCATTGTTAAGCCACATGGGATGTGATTTACTCCTATTTATTTTATTTCCACATGGTACATGCTGATGAGTATGTTTATTTAGTAAGGATTTGAATGTTGTCCATTTATTTTCAGTATTCTTCCCTGTAAGTTCTTTGTCCCAGTCTATATGTTGTATTGCTGCCCGTAGCCCATTAAAGTTAGCCCTTTTAAAATTTAGAGTTTTTGTTGGCCCCTTACAACTCTGTTTTTTGTATTCAATCTCAAATGAGACTGTGTTGTGATCACTGTTCCCCAAGGGTTCCCCTATTTTTACATTTGATATTATATCAATATTACTTGTGATGACTAAATCCAAGATGGCCCCATTTCTAGGAGGTTCTTGTATTACCTGGGCTAGATAATGATCCCTGAGTGTACTCAAGAATCTGCTCCCCTTAGCTGAGCTGCTGGTCTCGTTTATCCAGTTTATATTAGGGTAATTAAAGTCTCCCATTATGAGAACTTGCCCATGCTTAGCTGCATTTCCAATCTGTAACAATAATTGTATTTCCTCACTTTCAGCTATATTTGGGGGTTTATAGCATACTCCCACCAATATGCATTTAGAATTAGCTCCTCCACTATTTAGCTCAACCCACAAGGATTCAATGATGCCGTTAGTGCCAGCATAAATATCTTCTCTAACTATAGGCTTAAATTCAGGCTTAACATAAAGACAGATCCCTCCTCCTCTTTTACCATTGCCCCTATCTTTCCTAAATAGGTTATAACCATCCAGATTAACAGTCCAGTCATGAGATTCATCCCACCATGTTTCCGTAATGCCTATTAAGCCCCATTTTTCTTGTACTGCTAATATTTCTAGCTCATCCATTTTCCCAGGCAAACTTCTTGCGTTTGCAATCATACACTTTATGTTGCTATGGCTCTGCTGATGTGAAGTGCCTGCCACTGTATTTGAGGCCCCTATTAATATCTCCCTACTTTCTATTGTAACCCTCCCCCCTTCTCCTCCCCCATGGGTAAATAATTCATCCCTTTCCCTCTCTACCCTATTTACCCCAATACTTCTATATAGTCCCTCCCCCCCACCTACAAGTTTAAAAACTCCCCCAGCCATTCTACCATCCTATTCCCTAGCACAAAAGCGCCCTCATCATTAAGGTGCAATCCATCCCTGCTATAGAGATTGTACCCAAGTGAGAAGTCAGCCCAGTGCTCTAAAAACCCAAAACCCTCTGCACTGCACCACTTTTTTAGCCACGCATTAACCTCCCTAAGCTCCTTCTGCCTCCCTGGGCTAGCACGTGGCACTGGTAGTATCTCAGAAAATACTACCTTGGAGGTCCTTGCTTTAAGCTTATTCCCTAATTCTCTAAAATCATTCTTTAGGACGCTCCATCTTCCACTAACTTTGTCATTGGTACCAATGTGTACCAAGACCGCCGGTTCATTACCAGCCCCTCCCAATAATGTATCCACCCGATCCACAACATGCCGAACCCGAGCACCCGGGAGACAGCAAACTGTTCGATTGCTGGGATCTGGGTGACAAATTACCCTGTCTACCTTCCTAATAATAGAGTCCCCTACCACCAAAACATGTCTGTTGCTCTGCCTATTCTGCCCTCCCTCTTCTCCAGTAGAGCTGTTCGCCCGGCTGTTAGAGGGAACAGCTCTATCTGGCATTGCCATTCCTGAATGGACATCGCCAACAGTTTCACTCAATCTGGCAAATCTGTTGGTGTTTGACAACTCAGAACTGGCCTGCCTCCTCCTGTTCCCCCTGCTTCCCCTTGTAACTGTAACCCAGCTACCTCCCTGGCCATCCTCCCTAGCCCCAGCTCCTCCCTCCATACTAGGCCCAGCTAAACTGTGCTCCGTGAGCACCAATTCCCTTTCCAGTGGAGCAATATCACTAAGTGCTGCAATTCTCCTCTCCAGATCTTCAATTTGAGCTTCCAAAGAGGCAACATGCTCACACCTGTCACAGAGGTATGGACCCTGGATCATATGTTCCAGTAGTGCATACATTTGACAGGATGTACACTGAATAAGGTTGCCACTGGACTGACTCATAATTATTATTATTGTCTACGAAATTTCAGTGGGAAAAATAAAGAATATAATATAATATATTTATATAAAGTTTTCCTCCTTTGCACTATAAATCTGCCCTCCCTTTTCTTTGAAGGCCCTCCTTTTATTTAAACTCCTAGGCTTTTACTAGAATTGCACTTGATACTGAAAATGTTCGCAAGCTCACAAGTTCCCCTTCTCCGGTTTCTATTAACTTCTGCCTTCTCGCCTGGGCACAATTAGTGCACTCTGCAATTTATCAGCCTTTACTTGTAAGGTAAATCCACTTGTAAACAGGCCCCAAACCAGCTCACAAACCTTTTATACAAGTTTAACAGTCAAGCCACACCCCTCTCACCTGGGCACAATTAGTGCACTCTGCAGTTTATTAGCCTTTACTTTTTAAGGTAAATCCACTTGTAAACAGGCCCCAAACCAGCTCACAAACCTTTTATACAAGTTTAACAGTCAAGCCACACCCCTCTCACCTGGGCACAATTAGTGCACTCTGCAGTTTATTAGCCTTTACTTTTTAAGGTAAATCCACTTGTAAACAGACCCCAAACCAGCTCACAAACCTTTTATACAAGTTTAACAGTCAAGCCACACCCCTCTCACCTGGGCACAATTAGTGCACTCTGCAGTTTATTAGCCTTTACTTTTTAAGGTAAATCCACTTGTAAACCCGTATGTACCAGACTACAAAAGCCCATGATGCTTTGCAGCAGAGATAGAATCCCATACTTTAAAACAAATGTTGCAGTTACCTCTGCTTGCTCCTGGTTTGCCAAAAAAAGTTATTAATTTTAACTAAGGATTTAAAAAAAATTGGAAATTAAGTTATTTTCAGTTTTATTCAAAGTAGTTGTGGTGATTGTAAAATTATAACCACAAATAAGTGTTCATTTTCTCTTACTTAATTTATGAGGTTTATTAAACAAATTGACCAAATACCTCAGGTTGATGGAAATTACAATTGAGGGGATTTTTTAGAAAGCAGTATACTTACTTGAATAATGTTTAAATAAACTAACAACAGTTGTTTTTTTTCCACAAAGGCACAAGTGTGTGTATGTATTAAAGAACATAAAAGCTTGTGGATGTGCCATGCTAGTATTTTTTTTAAAGGATTTGATTGTATATCTTTCTGTAAACAAAGTTACTTGAAATCTGGAGGCTGCATATAATGGTATCCACAGTCATTTTATATTTTTATTGTTGTTTGTTCTTTTGTGTAAGAGCCATATGGTAAACATTTGCAGGAAAACTGCTCCTTAACGCTGTCGCCAGAGACTGTCTCACTTTATTCACAACATCCGTGTTTTGAGCAATTAATGAAGGTTTCTCAGTGGTCACTCATTATTACTACCAGCAAAATGATTTCCCTAAATACACAATATTCATGTTGTTTAGCATAAATGTATGCATCTCCCCCGATAAATTAAGCTGGAAAAGGAATTAGATATATTGGAGAGAATCTCAGTACAAGTGGTAGCAACAAATACAGTTAAGGAATTTTAATAGGTCCAGCATAAGCATAAGGCCATCACAAGGGTTTATTTAAACAAAACATTTAGGTAGGAAGAATTATCACACTAGATAGACTATTTAATTTTCATCTGATGTCAAATATATATTTACTAGCGACTTGCCCGTCAAAAATGACGGCAAAACAATTTGAAGCCTTGCAATGCTATTTACAACACAATGGGAGGCTCCCCCCCCCCTCCAACTTGCGGGCCTCACAATGAGCGCCTTTGGTGCTTATTGGGAGCCTCTCCCCCTCTACCTTACAAGCCTCGCTGCTCTTACAGGCCACGGCATGAGCTGCACGCATTCGCAAGCCCGTAACTTTGCGAGTATTACAAACGCTCTCACCCGTGTGTCTCTTCCCCCCCCCCGTCTCCCTCCCGTGTGTCTCTTCCCCCCCCCCGTCTCCCTCCCGTGTGTCTCTTTTCCCCCCCATCTCCCTCCCGTGTGTCTCTTTTCCCCCCCATCTCCCTCCCGTGTGTCTCTTTTCCCCCCCATCTCCCTCCCGTGTGTCTCTTTTCCCCCCCATCTCCCTCCCGTGTGTCTCTTTTCCCACGTCTCCCTCCCGTGTGTCTCTTTTCCCACGTCTCCCTCCCGTGTGTCTCTTTTCCCACGTCTCCCTCCCGTGTGTCTCTTTTCCCACGTCTCCCTCCCGTGTGTCTCTTTTCCCACGTCTCCCTCCCGTGTGTCTCTTTCCCCACGTCTCACTCCTGTGTGTCTCTTTCCCTCCGTCTCCCTCCTGTGTGTCTCTTTCCCCCCGTCTCACTCCCATGGGTCTCTTTTCCCCCCGTCTCCCTCCCTTATGTCTCTTTCCCCCCTCTCCCTTCCCTGTGCTCCTTTTGCCTTCTACGTGTGATTGATCAATTACTCCAAGCCCGAAAAATGCTTCCAAGTTATGTTCTTGAAAAAATGTTACGTTTCTAACTGCCACCATTTTTTTTTTTTTTTTAACTCTGAAACCGTTGGGAAGCCACCAATTGAATAGCAAATCAGCTTTCAACCTCACTTATGCACTCAGGGGGAGACGGGGAGTCCTTAAGTGAGGTTGCAAGCTAATTTCCTATTCATTTTCAAGCCTGTAACCGGGGCCTCGCGAACAGCGTTTTCGGTGCTCATTGCGAGTCTCTCCCTCTTCTAAATTTCAGGCCTCTCCGTTATGGAACTTGCGATGAGCGCCTTTGGCGCTCATTGCAGACCTCTGCAAACTAGTAACTTTTGGGCTTTCGAAGCTCATTGCGAGTCTCTCCTCCCCCTTCTAAATAGCGGGCCGTGCTATATGAGCGCCTTTGGAGTTAATTGCGGGCATCCCCCCCCCCCCAACTCATTGTAGGCCTCGGTAAACCAGTAACTTTCGGGCCTTCAGCGCTCATTGTGAATCTCTCCCCTGCTTCTAAATTTCAAGCTGTGCTATATCAGCGCCTCCCCGCCCCCCTTTGCAGGCCTCGGCAAACCTGTTGCTTTGGGGCCTTCGGGGCATATTGCGCGATGAGCTCCAGGCCTCGCAATGAGCACAATCAACGCTCATTGTGAGCCTCTACCCCCTCGCTATAAGTTACTGGCCTTGCTCACTGCAGACCTCTGCAAACACGTAACTTTCGGGCCTTCTGCGATCATTGCGAGTCTCTCCCCCCATTCTAAATTTTGGGCCACGCGATAAGCGTCTTTGGCGCTCATCGTTGGCCTCAGAATGAGAGTCTTCAGCTCATTGCCAGCCCCCCTCTACGTTCCAGGCCTTACTCGGCAAACCCATAACTTTCGGGCCGCTCATTGCACATGCGCAAGGCCCTAATTTTTAACATAGAGTGACCAACACTGGCAATTACGACAACTATATATGTGATATTTCTAAACTTGTACCAGGTTAGGATTTATGCTACAGGTCATACTCCCTTCCTTGGTACATGTGACTAGCTTTTTCTGGAAGATTGTATGCTTTGCTTATCCTATCTTCATTGTAACATTCTCCACACTTCAGTCAGTGAGGTGCAGGGAATACTGGTGGCAGTTGAGAGGAATAACCAACAGAAAAGCTCGACTTCAGAGTCCAGCAGGTTTAAAAAGCAAGAGATTCTGTTTGGGAAAACAGATCAGCGAGAGGCCCCAGGTGCTGTTGGAGCCTCAAACAGGGAATGATATTTGTAGAGTTAACCTATCAGAGTTAAACGACCCTGAAGATGTTAAATATTGTATTTTAAATATGATTTGCTGGAGCTAATCTTACTATTCAATGTAATATGTAACAAAAGCTATTTTTTTTTTACTGCAAGTTAGCCAAGACCCCTACGGCATCTTTTTAAAAATGAATGAAAAGAAAATGAAAAAATGGAGCCATTATCAAGCCTTGGAAAAAAAATTGCTTAAAAACTAAAAAACAAGGCATGAAACAAGAGAGGAAATCATCATTTTACTCATGTACAGAAACAGAAAAATACGGATAGAATATGAGCAGTCATAGTAATGGAAACTAGAGATCTACACTGCTCCAGAAGTTTGGTGTCCAATGATGAATAGGAGTAAGAAGGAAGTGTGTCCATTACACAAGTGCGCATGTATATGAACAGAAATGTGCGTATGTCTGTCTTTTTCCTTAGATGTATAATAAAAATTAACGTGGAGTGAATATGTGAGGTGGGAGATGCAAATCAAATTGAAATGGAATTATAGAAAAGGTATTTTATGGCATGAAGAATATTTGTCAAGAGTTGCACCTGTTAAAGGACACTAATGATTTGTTACAGGGTAAAAAAAAAAAAAAAAAAAAAACATACTAAAGTAGATGAAAGGGTACTAAATGGAGCTCATGGAGGAGAAAACCATGTGATATTGTCTGTGATATACAGTGGATATAAAAAGTCTACACACCCCTGTTAAAATGTCAGGTTTCTGTGCTGTAATTTTATTTTACAAACTGTACAACTCAATTGAAAAACAATCTGAAATATTTTAGGTGGAGGGAAGAAAAAGAAAAATAATGTGGTTGAACACCCTCTTATAACTGGGGATGTAGCTGTGTTCAGCAATCACATTCCAAATCGTGTTAAATAGGAGTCAGCATACACCTGCCATCATTTAAAGTGCCTCTGATTAACCCCAAATAAAGTTCAGCTGCTCTAGTTGGTCTTTCCTGAAATGTTCTTAGTCGCATCCCACAGCAAAAGCCATGGCTCACAAAGAACTTCCAAAGCATCAGAGGGATCTCATTGTTAAAAGGTATCAATCAGGAGAAGGGTACAAAAGAATTTCCAAGCCATTAGATATACCATGGAACACAGTGAAGACAGTCATCATCAAGTGGAGAGAATATGGCACAACAGTGACATTACCAAGAACTGGAGCTCCCTCCAAAATTGATGAAAAGACGAAAAGAAAACTGGTCTGGGAGGCTACCAAGAGGCCTACAGCAACATTAAAGGAGCTGCAGGAATATCTGGCGAGTACTGGCTGTGTGGTACATGTGACAACAATCTCCCGTATTTTTCATATGTCTGGGCTATGGGGTAGAGTGGCAAGACGAAAACCTTTTCTTATGAAGAAAAACATCCAAGCCAGTCTACATTTTGCAAAAACACATCTGAAGTCTCCCAAAAGCATGTAGGAAAAGGTGTTATGGTCTGATGAAACCAAGGTTGAACTTTTTGGACAAAACACGACGAGTTGAGTTGATGTCAAAGAGCTCAATTTCGGTCACATCTGACCACAATACTTTCACCCAGTTCTCCTCTGAATTCTCCTCATTCAGATGTGTATTGGCAAACTTCAGGCTTGTACATGTGCTTTCTTAAGCAGGCGGATCTTGTGAGCACGGTAGGATTTCAGTCCTTCACGACGTAGTGCGTTACCAATTGTTTTCTTGGTTACTATGGTCCCAGCTGCCTTGAAATCATTAACAAGATCCTCCTGTGTCATTCTGGGCTGATTCTGCACCTTTCTCATGATCAATGAAACTCCACAAGGTTAGATCTTGCATAGAGCAACAGACCGAGGGAGACTGACAGTTATTTTGTGTTTCTTCCATTTGCAAATAATCGCACCAACTGTTGTCGCCTTCTCACCAAGCTGCTTGGCGATGGTCTTGTAGCCCATTCCAGCCTTGTGTAGGTCTACAATCTGGTGCCTGACATCCTTGGACAGCTCTTTGGTCTTGGCCATGGTGGAGAGTTTGGAATCTGATTGATTGCTTCTGTGGACAAGTGTCTTTTATACAGGAGCATTCTGTGTCTCACTGTTAAAATACACCTACCATTAAAAATGATAGACTGAAAATTTATTTGTCAGTGGACAAGTATTCAAAATCAGCAGGTGATCAAATACTTTTTTCCCCTCAACGTAAGTGTATTGTACACCATGTCCATACGGTCACAAAGAATCGGACATGAATGAATGGTTGAACAGCAACAGAGTCTATTAGTAGGAAATAACGGAATTGATTTCATTTGCGAGGATCTAGGTTCTTCCTACCTGTAGTTTCTGAATAGCCTGAGATATAGAGATCAGAGATGGACATAATTTGTCCTCCCAGTTAAGTTATGTGCTGCAAGTGCCTCCTATATTATTTTTTTTAATTTGATATGGCCACTGGATGGCCCAGCTTATATTATAACCAGCACTTCTGTAAAGCAAGGCTAATGTAGAATAGTATGAAGAATTGTTTGCAATTTTATCATTCAGTAAGGCCATTTTCCTTGTGTGAAGACCTTCTAGAGCTGCTCCTCAACAATCACCACTTGCACCTGCCATGATTCCATTCCCGGCATTATTCCAAAAGGGAAACCAAATCTGAAGTGTGTTTTAGATTTCCACCAATTTAAAATTCTTTCTTTAAGATTCTTGTAATCAAGATCTTCTGGTTACTCTGCAAACTAGAGTGCTACAGTCTGAGATTTTGTTGTTTAGCCATTCAGTCATGTCCTACTCTCCTTGACCCCCCATGGACCACAGCATGGCAGGAACTGCTGTCAGTCACTGCGCTTCAAAACAATATCAAGCTCATGTTCACTGCTTCAATGACCCCATCTATCCTTCTCTCCTTCTGCCATTCCCTTCTTCATGTGTCTTTAATCATTTCCAGTATAAGAGTTTTCTCTACAAAATCCTGTCTTCTCGTTCTACGGCCACAATATTTGAGCTTTAGCTTCATGATCATACCTTCCAGTGTATAGTTAGGCTTGATTTCTTGTAGTATGGATTCATTGGAACCTTTTGCAGTCCAACACACTCTAAGCAGTTTTCTCCAACACCATAAGTCAAAGACGTCAATTCTAAGGCCGTTCAGCCTTTATGGTGCAGCTCTCCATATGTTTCAACTGGGAATACCATAGTTCTGACTGTGTGGATCTTTGTTGATTGTGTAATATCTTTGTGTTTTAATAGCTTGCCCAGACTTGCCATAACATTTCTTCCCAGAAGAAATCATCTTAATTCCATGGCTGCAAAAAAAAAAAATCTGTTGCTACCTCCACTTCTTCCCATTCTATTTGCCAGGAATTGAGATTGTGGTGGGTCATGATCTTCATCTTTTTAATGTTGAGCAGCAGGCCAACTTATGTCCTGGTCACTTCTTTCTATCCTCTGCATTTCAGCATTCATTTGGACAAATATTTTTCTATTGCCACAACCATTCTATTTCATTCTTTCTTAAGCTACTTTCAAAGCCTTATCATACAGACAGTTTTCCTTCTTAGTTTTCTTTTACTTGGGGATATTATTTGTTGCGGTTTTCTAGAAAGTGTCACAAATTTCTGACCAAAGTTCTTAAAACATGTTATTTACCATGTCTTGTCCTTTAAATGTATTTTTTACCTTTGGGATTTTATTTATTTTGTATCTGCTCAGTCTGATAATTTTACCTCTTTTCCTCAATTTAATTCTGTACTTTGCAATAAGAAGCTCCTGGTCTTGTTTTTGTTGACTGTACAGAGCTCCTCCATCTTTGACTTCAAATGATATAGTCTATCTGATTTCTATGTGGTCCATCTGGTAATGTCTGTGTGTTGAGTCGTCTCTGATGCAGTTAGAAGAGGGTGTTTACTATAAGCATAGAATTAGCTTGACAGCATTCTACTAATCCCTGACCCACTTAATCTTTATGTTTTGGTTTCTTACATACACACATATATATATTAAAGAAATAGTACATCTGTGTTCACATTTGAATGTCTAAAGCAAGTTAAAAAACCTGCTTCCAGCTCAGAGTTCCTGAGAAAAACAGTTATTACACTGCATTCTGGAAAGCCCAGCTAGGACATGCGAATGTTCCCACAAATGCCTCGCTCTTTCAATCCATAGCCATTTTCAAACATGGCTTCCTTTAAGCTCATGCCTGCTGTATTACACAACTTTAATGCAAAGCCAAGACTGGATTTTACACAAGCTGAGAATCCTATCCATGTTCAGCTGTTTCAAGCTTCCTGGCTATCATCAGCATGGAGCGGGATCTCAGCTTGTGTTGTTGACCTTATGAGTATATATACATGTATACACATTTCCAAAAAAACGCCATTCTTACATTTAAGCAGCCACAGAATTTAAGACAAAGATTGATAAACAGAAGATTCCCAAATGAACAGCATAACAGAGAAAATGGCACCAAACCCTGCAATAAAAGTCACTGCAAACTATGCCAACACATCTGCAAAGAGGACACAGCCACGCACAAGACCTACAACATCAGAGGCTAATATTTATGTACATCATCCAATGTAGTGTACATGATACAATGTACTGTATGTGTAGGGGGGTGCTACAATGGGGAAACCAGCCAGAAATGACACTTGCGAATGAACCTCCACTGAAGCTCCATCAAAAAGCACCATGAAGACAGTTACTGTGCTCCAGTTGGACACCATTTCACCCAGAAGAATCACTCCATCAAGAACCTCAAAATAAAAGTACTCAGAGGTAATTTTAGAACTATCCAACAGAGGAAAACATTTGAATTAAAAAGGATAAAAAAAATTAATACAAATGGTATGGGCAAGCAAAGGCAAGTAAAATATTAGCATGTATTAAGAAGGGTATAGAAGCCAGGGAAGCAAATATAATTCTGCCACTATACCAATCTCTAGTACGCCCTCATTTGGAATATGGAGTACAATTTTGGGCACCACTTCATAAAAAAGGACATTTTAGAGCTGGAAAAAGTACAGAGAAGGGCAACAAAACTAATAAGGGGATTGGAGGGGCTAAGTTATGAAGAAAGACTAACCAAATTAAGCTTATTTTCTCTAGAAAAAAGGCGTCTACGAGGGGATATGATTACCTTATATAAATACATCTAGGGTCAATATAAGGCTTTATCAAGTGAACTTTTTGTAGCAAGAGATTTTCAACTGACAAGAGGACATCCTTTGAGGAAAAAAGATTTCACCTTAAACAAAGAAAAGGGTTCTTCACAGTTAGGGTGGTTAAACTGTGGAATTCTCTACCAAAAGGAGGTGGTGACAGCGAATTTGATAGACAACTTCAAAAAGGGGTTAGATGGAATAAAGAGGGCATTCAAGGCTATCCTACATAACTAGCGAAGGAATATTGATCCAGGGAGAAATTCAATCACCAGTTTCTGGGGTCAGGAAGGAATTTTGCTTGTTTTCCCCTTATGAGACAATTGGCAAAGTTTCAATAGTTTTTTTTTTCTGTTTGCCTTCCTCTGGACCAATTAATTAATAATAAATAGTCCACATATTAAAAAGATCAGTAGAGATCTAAAAAGGTTGAACTTGATGGAATAACTCTTTATTCATCCTCAAATACTATACTATACTATTAATAATTATTTAACAACTAATTAATTAATAACAAATCCGCATATTGCAGGAGAGGAGATCTTAACAGGTTGAACTTGATGGACTGAAAGTCTTTTTTCAACCTTAATCACTATGTAATTAACATAGACTTAGGCTTTCTAGCCCATTATCTTATTGTCTTATAGCTCACACATTCCACATACCTTCCCCCTTCTATTACTGTTTTTGTAAGCTACATGCTATGCTGAAATGTATTGCTTTTTATTTTATTTATTTAGTTTAGACGTACCTACTGACCTATCAGGACATTATTCACAATGCTGGTCTATTTCTCCATTAACTCTGGCCAATGAATCTTGTTTTTAAAAAAATTATTCCCCAATCTCCTTATGTTTACTGTTTTTAGTTCTTATTTGTATTAGTATCGCTTTTTGACTTGATAAAGAGAGGCATTATCTCTAAAAAAAAATATGATATCAGTAACAAGCCATCACATGTACAATGTCAGTGTAAAAGTAACAATAAAAAATATAAACATGGCCTGAATATATATAATATTAATTTACAAGTGAGTATCACTATCAACCATTTTCCTTTTTCAACAATAAAAATATATAACAAAACAAGAATAATAAGAAGGGGAAAGGGAAGGAAAGGAAGTAAAGGTGGATTATTTTATTAAATATTTTAATCTTTTATGTTATTTTTTTCAAAGTTTTAATATTAGAACTATAATAATAAAGAACGTCAACTCACTGTTTATTCCAATCTCCATTAAGGATGCCAGGCCACACGTCCCTTGATCAGCCCGCCTTAGATCCACACACGACAATCCAACACAAATGTATTTATTTTTCCATTTTTTTTATCTTAAATCTATGATTGTGGGTCGAGGGAATCCATGTTTCCCAAATGGATACAAATGTAGAGTATGTGTCGGAAATTGTGTGTATGAGTTTTTCGTTAATCATTATGTAGTTTATCTTGTTAATTATTTCTTTTAAGCAAAGGTTGGTATTTTCCACCTCTTGGCAATATGATTTTTAACTGCTAATAGTATATGTTGGAGTCATTTATTCTGGCATTTAGTTTGGAGGGAAGATTGATGTCTTAATAAACAAGCCTCAATTGAGAGTGTTATCTGGGTAAATAAGAGTTTTGGGGCCAATTGAGTTATTTTATACCATAATGTTTGGGCTTTTGAGCAGGACCACCAAGTGTGGATAAAGGATCCTATTTCTGGGCATCCCCTAAAACAGGTACCGGATTCTTGAGGATTTATTCTATGGAGTCTCTCTGGGGTGATATAGGTTCTATGAAGAACCTTTAGTGAGGTTTCTTTATAAGCTGTAATTAAGAGAGCTTTTAGCTAATATCTGACTGGTTTGTTCCCATTTGTCCATATCCCAGGTTTGGCCTAGGTCTTCCTCCCATTTAATCATGTATTTAGGTTTATGATTTTCAGGGGGTTATTGAAGATTTCATATATTTGGCCTAGAATGCCTTTTGTTAATTTAGCATCTTTGCAGATGCGAGTCATCCAATTAGCCTTGGGAATGCCTAGTGACCTTTTCAGGGTCATTGTGAAATGTGTGAATTTACAGAAATGTAAATGTTCCTCCAGGGGGGAGATTAAAGTTGTCCCTTATGTGTTCAAAATTGATAATTTGATCTTCAATTACCCACTCACCAATTCTGTCTAGGCCTGGAGTGTTCCACCAAGCCTTTGAGTCAGTGGAAAAGTCGTTAGAGAAGGAAGGAGAAGTGGTTAGAGAGAGAAGGGGAGACATTAGGTCCTCTACTTTTTAACATATTTATTAATGACATAGAAGTATGACTCGAAAGTAGTGTCTCCATTTTTGCTGATGACACTAAGTTGTGCAAGGTAATCAGATAATGATGTACTTTCCCTATAAACGGATTTGCATAAATTAGAGAAATGGGCAGCTAAATGGCAGATGAGGTTCAAAATATATATATACATATATATATATATATATATATATATATATATATATATATATATGAAAATAAATGTGAGGTTATGCATCTGGGAAGGAAAAATAGCCATGCAATTTATAAACTTAATGAAGCAAATCTAGGGGTATCAGATATTGAAAGGGATTTGGGAGTGCTTGTGGACAACCACCTAGGTAAGAGTGCTCAATGCCAAGCAGCAACTACAAAGGCAAGTAAAATATTATCATGTATTAAGAAGGGTATAGAAGCCAGGGAAGCAGATATGATTCTGCCACTATACAAATCTCTAGTACGCGCTCATTTGGAATATGGAGGACAATTTTGGGCACCACTTCATAAAAAGGACATTTTAGAGATAGAAAAAGTACAGGGCAATAAAACTAATAAGGGGAATGGATACCCTAGAAAAAAGGCATCTATGAGGGGATATGATTATCTTATATAAATACATCCAGGGTCAATATAAGGCTTTGTCAAGTGAACTTTATGTAGCAAGAGATTTTCAACTGACAAGAGGACATCCTTTGAGGTTAGTGGAAAAAAGAATTACCCTTTAAGAAAGAAAATAGTTCTTCACAGTTAGGGTGGTTAAACTGTGGAATTCGACAGCGAATTTGATAGATAACTTCAAAAAGGGGTTAGCTATATTTTTTGAATAACGAGGGAATTCAAGGTTATCCTAGATAACTAGCAAAGGAATATTGATCCAGGGGGAAATTCAATCGCCAGTATCTGGGGTCAGGAAGGAATTTTGCTTTTTTCCCCCTTATGAGACAATTGGCAAAGTTTCAAGTTTTTTTTTTTTGTTTGCCTTCCTCTGGATCAATTAACAATTATTAACAAATAGTCCACATATTAAAAGATCAGAAAAGATCTAAAAAGGTTGACCTTGATGGACTAACAGTCTTTATTCAACCTCAAATACTATGTAACAATTCAGATGTTAATTGAATCTTGGAGTTGGCCCAGTACCAATACATTAGGGACAATCTGATCATGGGGTAAGAATTTTGAATTTGCGAATGCTGGTGGAAGCCATATAATCTTATCCCATCCTAGGGGTTGTAGTTTGTGATTTTCTATTTGTACCCAGAAAGGTTGATGTTCTAAGGAATGTGCTTGAGGTAGAAATAAGATTTGTGCCGCTCTATAATAGATCTTAAGGTGTGGACACGAAAGACCACCTTTTTCTGGGGGGCCTAAACATTTCAGATTTGTTAAATCTAGGAGGTTTATGGCACCAAAAAAATCTCATTATTATCTAGGTCTGTAATGGGAACCTTGATAGGTAAGGATCTAAAATAATAAATATTCTCTGGACAACATTCATTTTGATGGAGTTTATTCGGCCAGATCATGAAATTTGAAACTTGTTCCATTTCTCTAGGTCGACTGATAGTTCCTTAAAAAGAGCCATATAATTGTTTTTGTAAAGGTCTGAGATATTTGGGTTAATTTTAATTCCTAAATAATTTATGTGAGTCTTGGGCCAAGTAAAGTTAAATGACAGATTCCCGATCTGAGTTTGAAAGTTCGGATCCTAAAGCTTCGGTTTTATCTATATTGACTTGTAGGCCTGAAATTAATTTGAAATTGTTCAGAACTTCCATAAGGGTTGTGACAGAGGTGGTAGGGTTTGTTACCGTGCATAATAGATCTTCAGCATAGAGACAGCATTTGTAATTTTGGTTACCAAACGCCAAACCCTGGATTTTAGGGGAGATTCTAATAGTTTGTGCCAATGGCTCCATGGCCAGGGAGAAATGTAATGGAGAGAAGGGGCATCCCTGCCTTGTGCGCCGTTGGATGTTTAGGAGTGGATTCTTAGGGCCAGGTAATTTTAGATTTGCCTTAGGGAAATTTTAGTAGATTTTGAGGAGATTTATGAAGTTACCTCTGAAACCAAATTTTGCTAAAAACGCATAGAGATATGGCCATTCTAGGGAATCAAAGGCTTTTTCTATATATAATGCTAAGGTGCAAAGTGAGGTTTTTGAGTGATGGGCTAGGTGAAGTATGTTCATTACTCTCCTTATATTATCTCCAGTTTGTCTGTGTGGAATGAAGCCATCTTGATATTTGTGGACAAGTTTAGGTAGAAAGCTATTTTAGCTAGTATTTTGATGTCTCCATTTAGTAGGGAGATTGGGCGATAGTTTTTGACCTCTAACAGGTATCTCCCTGGATTGGATTGATATTGCAGATTTCTCAAGTTTAAGAAGTTCTGTTAAGAGGTTCTCACGTTTTTTTATTTTTTTCTTATAAGAGGAGGCCAGGTGTATGCACGTGCCCCCAATAAACGCCTTATGTGCTACCCCAAAGCCAGCCTATACTAGTGTGGGGGTTAGTGTTGAAAGTATTATTTTAATTATTTTTGTATAGCGGGGTTTGATAATAACATAAAATTTATCCGCCACCTATTTGGCATATCTGAGCTAGGGTTTAAATTTAAAACTAGAGATACTAACTAAGATGTGGTCCGACTAAGGGCAAGGGATTATATCTGAAGATTTTGTATTTTCTAATAATATAGCACCTATAAAGAGTGTCAATCCTGGAGTTGGATTTGTGAGTGGGCGAGTAAAACGTGTACTCCCTCTCCATTGAGCTCCATCCAGGCATCAAACAAGCTTAGTTTTAGCATGAGATTTTAAAATCTGTTTAATTTCCCCAGGAAATCGATTAACACTCGACGCTTTGGACCTGTCAAATTCTTGATTTAAAACCAGATTAAAATCTCCACCAATGATTATCTTCCCCATTTCTTGAGTGTCTAGTGTCTCTAGTAAATGTATGAGAGTTTTATGTGTAGTTGTGGTAGGGGTATACATGGAAACTTAGTGCCTAATATAGTTCCTGTAAGGATAACTAAGCTGCCTTCTTTGTCTATTTTTTTGTGAATTATATTAAATGGGAAATTTTTGTGAATCAGGATAGCTGTTCCTGCTTTTTTAGTTTTCTGGCTTGAGGCATAAAATGATTGATAATCTTTGTGCAAGAATGAGGGGATTTTATTTTGTGCAAGAGGCTCTCTTGGAGGAAAAGTACAGAGGGTTTGTTTTTCTTAGATGAGATAAAAGCCTTCCTCCTTGTGAGGAGAGTTGAAGCCTCTTACATAAGTAAATATGTAATTAAATGATAGTGTGAACTAGCCATTAGAGATTACCTGTTTTATTGCCATAGTATATTCAGAGACGGGCTGAGTGTCAAGTAATTGTAGAGGCTCTGGCACTGCTCCCTGGAGAGTCAGAAAATTTAGATTGGTGTGTTGAATAACGCCTTTAGGGAAGGGAAAGGTAAAAAAAGATATTTAGCATGTTGAAATTTTGACCATTAAACCAAACTATATGAAAACAGTTATAAGACAACAATTTAGTCTTATACATTCTTACCATTTAAAGAAATAAAAGGTAAAAACCTGCAAATGGCCCTGATGTGCACTAATTTAGCTACCCCATATAGCAATAATGTTATAAATTGAGAAAATAGAAGTTAAGCAAAGTAAAAGAGAGGAAGGCATCAACAAGCAAATCACTGATTGCAAAAGAAAGTTAAAATTCCTTAATATTATACAATACCACCCTGTCTAAATGCCCTTAATTTCTATTGTTCAACCTGCTGGCAGATGTTGTTGAAGAATCTATAGCAAGAGCTTGTGGAAGATCTCAAATTGAATGAGGCTCTTTGTTACTCTGTTACAAACTGAAATGATATAACACTTGAAACATAATTAGATGCAACTGTTTCCAGAGTGAAAATAATCACTACATAATTACAATCTCGACACGGTATAAATTACAATCCCACTAATTAATACATTTTAGTTATTGTGATTAATAGCATACATCACTCTCCTTTGTATGGACTCACAAAAACAACATGGATCTAGTTGTATCAAGCTAACTCCATCTTAATATGTTTGTATATATAACAAGTAGTTGGATTATTTCTTTACCTCTATCAAAGGCCATTTTAACATCTTCAATCAAGTCGGTAAAACCTGATAACCTGTACAACCCTTCTGACTGGAGGCCTGCAAAGGAATACAAAGCAAACATGTAAGTAACCCATGGAGACCAAGAAACAAAGACAAAGGAGAGAAACAAAATGATGGATGGAAATGGTCAGATAAAAAGGAGGCACTTACTGATGGTCACATTCATAAAGATCATCAGTCTTTGGCGTATGATGGCGCACACATAACATAAATATATAGTTACATAGTTACAGGCATGATCCAGAGAGGCAGGAGAGCACAAACCTGAACGTTCTACCTTAAGGAATAACCATAAAACCATAAATAAAGTCTGAACATTGACTTGAATGGGGAACACACCCCTGCAACCTGATTGCTGATGACATTAAGTTGTGAAAAACAATTAAATCAGATAATGATGTGCTTTCCCTACAAAATGATTTGCATAAATTAGAGAAATAGGCGACTAAATGGCAGATGAGATTTAATAAAAATAAATGTAAAGTTATGCATTTGGGAAGGAAAAATAGCCATGCAATTTATAATCTTAATGGAGCAAATCTAGGTGTATCAGATATTGAAAGGGATTTGGGAGTACTTGTGGACAACCACCTAGGTAACAGTGCTCAAAGCCAAGCAGCAGCTGCAAAGGCAAGTAAAATATTAGCATGTATTAGGAAGGGTATAGAAGCCAGGGAAGAAGATATAATTCTGCCACTATACAAATCCCTAGTACACCCTCATTTGGAATATGGAGTACAATTTTGGGCGCCACTACATAAAAAGGACATTTTAGAACTGGAAAAGGTACAGAGAAGGGCAACAAAACTAATAAGGGGAATGGAGGGGCTAAGTTATGAAGAAAGACTAACCAAATTAAACTTATTTTCTCTAGAAAAAAGGCGTCTGAGGAGATATGATTACCTTATATAAATACATCCAGGGTCAGTATAAGGATTTGTCACAGGAGCTTTTTGTGCCAAGAGGTTTTCAACTGACAAGAGGACATCCCTTGAGGTTAGAAGTAAAAAGATTTCACCTTAAAGAAAGAAAAGGGTTCTTCACAGTAAGGGTGGTTAATCTGTGGAATTCTCTACCAGAGGAGGTGGTGACAGCGAATTTGATAGATAACTTTAAAAAGGGATTGAATATGTATTTAAATAAAAAGGGCATACAAGGATATTCTAGATAATTAGAGAGACAGTATTGATACACAGAGGAATTTGATCGCCAGTAACTGGGGTTGGGAAGGAATTTTTTTTTTCTCCATTTGGCGAAAATTCACTGTTTTGTTTTTTTGCCTTCCTCTGGATTAATTAACAATTAATCTGCATTCTGCACATCAAAGAAGATCTTAAAAGGTTGAACTTGATGGACTAAAAGTCATTTTTCAAACTCAATTACTATGTAACTATGCTTTTAGGGAGATATTTGCTGTGAACATGTTGTGCTGAATTTAGTGGCACTTTACATTTTGGAGCTGGCAACGCAAGACAAAGTACTGGTAGAAATAAAATAGATCTTACCAAGTTAAATTGATCACTACTTATAATGAGGAGTCTTCTGTGGTCAATAAGATTCTCAAAAAAAGAAAACTTGGCATATCCTTCACAAAAGATGGATATCTGACTACCTGTGTGGATAAACATGCGAATGGAGCATATAGAGGGTAAAATAGATGTTTAGGTACTTATTTATAATTTAGTTTATTTCTTAAAAACTCAGTATCAGATATTTAATTTTAAAGGTATGCAAAAATATTAAATCTAGGCGCTGTAAATGTACATATATACAGTGACTTGCAAAAGTATTCACCCCCTTGACTTTTTAACTATTTGTTACATTGCAGCCTTAAGTTCAATGTTTAGTAATCTGAATTTTATGTAAAGGATCAGAATACAATAGTCTAAGTTGGTTAAGTGAAATGAGAAAAAAATATACATAACTATTTTTTAGAAATAGAAAACAGAAAATTGGCATGTGCTTATGTATTCACCCCCTTTGTTATAATGCCCATAAAAAGCTCTGGTGCAATCAATTACCTTCAGAAGTCACATAATTAGTGAAATGATGTCCACCTGTGTGCAATCCAAGTGTCACATGATTTGTCATTACATATACAGAGGCCCCAGAGGCTGCAACACCAAAGCAAGAGAAGAGGCACCACTAACCAAACACTGTCATGAAGACCAAGGAACTCTCCAAACAAATAAGGGACAATGTTGTTAAGAAGTAAAAGTCAGGGTTAGGTTATAAAAAAATATCCAATTATTTGATGATCCCCAGGAGCACCATCAAATCTATCATAACCAAATGGAAAGAACATGGCACAACAGCAAACCTGCCAAGAGACTGCAGCCCACCAAAACACACGGACCGGGCAAGGAGGGCATTAATCAGAGAGGCAGCACAGAGACCTAAGGTAACCCTGAAGGGGCTGCAGAGATCCACAGCAGAGACTGGAGTATCTGTACATAGGACGACAATAAGCCGTACGCTCCATAGAGTTGGGCTTTATGGCAAAGTGGCCAGAAGGAAGCCATTACTTTCAGCAAAAAACAAAATGGCAAGTTTTGAGTTTGCGAAAAAGGCACGTGGGAGACTCCCAAAATGTATGGAGGAAGGTGCTCTGGTCTGATGAGACTAAAATTTAACTTTTCGGCTTATCAAAGAAAATGGTATGTCTGGCACAAACCCAACACATCACATCACCCAAAGAACACCATCCTCACAGTGAAACATGGCGGTGGCAGCTGTGGGGATGTTTTTCAGCAGCCGGTACTGGGAAACTGGTCAGAGTTGAGGGAAAGATGGATGGTGCTAAATACAGGGATATTCTTGAGCAAAACCTGTACCACTCTGTGCGTGATTTGAGGCTAGGACGGAGGTTCACCTTCCAGCAGGACAATGACCCCAAACACACTGATAAAGCAACACTTGGGGGGTTTAAGGGGAAACATGTAAATGTGTTGGAATGGCCTAGTCAAAGCCCAGATCTCAATCCAATAAAAAATCTGTGGTCAGACTTAAAGATTGCTGTTCACAAGCGCAAACCATCCAACTTAATGGAGGTGGAGCAGTTTTGCAAGGAGGAATGGGCAAAAATCCCAGTGGTAAGATGTGGCAAGCTCATAGAGACTTATCCAAAGCGACGTGGAGCTGTGATTGCCGCAAAAGGTGGCTCTACACAGTATTGGCTTTAGGGGGGTGAATAGTTATGCACATTGACTTTTTCTGTTATTTTGTCCTATTTGTTGTTTGACAATGTTTTTTTTTTCTTTGTTTTTTTATTGTAAAGCAAAGTCGTGGCATGTTCTGTAAATTAAATGATGCAAATCCTCAAACAATCCATCTTAATTCCAGGTTGCGAGGCAACAAAACACAAAAAATGCCAAGGGGGGTGAATACTTTTGCAAGGCACTGTACATAATAATAAGGTTTTATCTAGAAATATTGGTTATGCCCGCCCGATTTGGGGACTACACTCACCCCGAATTCTCTCTCTCTATGGGTCGCAACTTTTTGTTCAGATCTCGACACCAGCAGACACTTCAGATGACAGCATCATTACTGCAGAGACAGGCACCATCAGACCCCTTATTATAGGATCTAAGAATCACACACCATGTACCCTTGATTAGTACAAGCAGACTCCGACACTACCTTTATTTCAGGTGTCCAAAATCAGACTGGCACTTCTTTATTTTTCAAGACACATATAAATAAAGACTGTTAACCCATCAAGTTCAACCTTTTTAGATCTCTTCTGAATCTTTAAATATGTGGACTATTTGTTATTAATTGTTAATTGATCCAGAGGAAGGCAAACAGAAAAAAAAAAACTTGAATCTTTGCCAATTGTCTCATAAGGGGGAAAAAAAGCAAAATTCCTTCCTGACCCCAGATACTGGCGATTGAATTTCTCCCTGGATCAATATTCCTTTGCTAGTTATCTAGGATAGCCTTGAATTCCCTCGTTATTCAAAAAATATAGCTAACCCCTTTTTGAAGTTATCTATCAAATTCGCTGTCGAATTCCACAGTTTAACCACCCTAACTGTGAAGAACTATTTTCTTTCTTAAAGGGTAATTCTTTTTTCCACTAACCTCAAGGGATGTCCTCTTGTCAGTTGAAAATCTCTTGCTACATAAAGTTTTTATATAAGATAATCATATCCCCTCATAGACGCCTTTTTTCTAGGGAAAATACGTTTAATTTGGCTAGTCTTTCTTCATAGCACAAACAAATAACTTGTATACAATTTTAAATACATACATTTGAAAAAATTACAACAAATATTTCAACTATGTTTTTGCCAATACCTTTAATAAAAAATGGAATTACAAAACAATATGAGTTACATCTAACTATACTATAATTATTGTTATTTTTGTATTCCATTTGCTTGCCATTTGAAGGATGTAAGTAGAAGAAAAGTCCTGAGTGTGTACCTGTGTGAAGTTAGAAGGCAGCAAGTTGTGATTCTATTGCATCCCCTAATTGAAACAATACAAAAATTTCCTATTGGTCCACTGGGTCACGTGGCACGCCCTCAACTGCAAAAGCAAGCACCACATGATCACATGGACCAATACGAAAAAGCTGGCTGTCCTGTGTTTGCATTACAAGATGCATGTTACATAGTGACTAGAGGGTGTTAGCATAGCATGCACCCAGCGATAAGCTGAACAACTCATTTAAGTTAAAGATAATTTTTGTATTTTATATACAGAAGAAAAATTCATTAAAGGTCTTACCTTAATACATGCAGTCTTACCTCTGGATTCAATTTCTCTTATGCACATGTCTACCACCATTGGCCTTTTCGTGTTGTGTGCTTTCACTAATGTTGTTAGATCACAACTGTATACTTTCTTGACATGCTTTAAGTCTGGCTTACAGTCATTAGGGACCATTTTGGAGCATTGCTTGTGAACATTCAAACCACAATCTGAAAAGCAAATTAAGAATTTTATTAAAGCTTCACATATAACAAAATAAAATAGTATCAGAACATTTTGTTACCATTCAGCTTTCAGAATTGTAGTATTAAGGGAAGTTGATGTGTCAAAAAGGTTTGGCTTCATTTTGAAGCTGTAATCAAGCATTATTTTGTAAAATTAACATTTTCCATTACCCTCTCAACAATTATTTTGAATATAGATACATAGTAATTAAGGTTGAAAAAAAGACTTTAGATCTCCTCTTATCTACAATATGGGGATTAGTTGTTAATTGAGCCAGAGGAGGGCAAAAAAAAAAAACTGTGAAACTTTGATAATTGTCTCGAAAATGAGAAAAAAATAAAATTCCTTCCTGACCCCAGATACTGGCGATCGGACTCCCCCCTGGATCAATACTCCCTCTCTAGTTATCCAGGATAACCCTGAATGCCCTTTTTATTAAAAAATGTCAATCTTTTTTTTAAAGTTATCTATCGAATCCGCTGTCACCACCTCCTTTGGAAGAGAATTCCCCAGATTAACCACCCTTACTGTGAAGAAACCTTTTCTTTCTTTAAGGTGGAATCTTTTTACGTCTAACCACAAGGGATGTCCTCTTGTCAGTTGAAAACCTCTTGGCACAAAAAGCTCCCCTGACAAATCTTTATACTGACCCTGGAGGTAATGATAGATACGACTTTTTTTCTAATTTGGTTAGTCTTTTTTCATAACTTAGCCCCTCCATTCCCCTTATTAGTTTTGTTGTCCTTCTCTGTACTTTTTCCAGCTCTAAAATGTCCTTTTTATGAAGTGGTGCCCAAAATTGTCCTCCATATTCCAAATGAGGGCGTACTAGAGATTTGTATAGTGGTAGAATTATAGTTTCTTCTTTCGCTGTTATAACCTTCTTAATATCGGAAAATATTTTGACTTGCCTTTGCAAATGTGAAATTAGTATTGAAATTGAAAATGCAATTAAAAAAGTGAGTATCCTGGGTAATTAGAGAGGGATTATTGATCCAGGGAGTAATCCGATCACCAGTATCCGGGTTCAGCAAGAAAGTATCCCCCCCCCTTTTGAGACAATTGGCAAAGTTTCACTTGGGTTTTATTTTCTAGATCAATAAGCAACTAATCCACTTATTGCTGATCAGAGGAGATCTAAAAAGTTTGAACTTGATGGACTAAAAGTATTTTTTCAACCTCAATTACTATGTAACGATGTAGTATATATAGTTGCAAGAAATGGTGCTATCCACACAAAGAGAATCATTTCCATAGATTACTGATAAGCCTCAGATAGAGAGAAACATCACATGATACCTGCACAATAAAAGGGAATATTGTGGATTCAAAATTTTAAGAAGCCCAGATGTCATTAGGGGAACTCGCTCTCCACTCTGATTGCCTTCATCTGTTCAATATCAAACCCGTCCCCCACCCCTTGCTAGGCTTTCCTGGTAGAGGAAAGCCAGATAGTGACACTAGCTGCTAATTCTCAGGCATGGGAATATTCAGCTGGTCAGAAGGGATCAAAGGGACCTGCAAATTAGAGGCGATCACAAGGGGGTGCTAAAGAGATCCGGGGAGAGGTGGTAGTTTAGTCTTATTAATTATATTTTGGGATTTATGGCATAATTTATACCCCACTGTAATGTTTATACACCATTATAAGTATGGATCACGAAAGACTATAAACTAGGATATTTTGCATGGAAATGGTAATCTGTAATGCTAGCCAGATGCTAAAAAACGTTTTAATGCATTATTATTATTATCTTTTTTTTATCGCGCCAACATATTCCGTAGCATTAGACATGTATCCGTTCTTATTCTGGATTGCTACTCTGTCGGGATGAAGGGGCTTGTGTACCTTGAGCTATACTATGTAGGATCAATCAAAATGGGCAGGTCATAATATAGAGGTCAGACAAATCATGGTCCACTGGAGAAGGAACTGCCAAGCCACTGCAGTATCTGTGTCATGAAAACCTTATGGATTAGCGCAAGCAGACTCAAGATGTGCCTGGTTTGCTGCGGTCCATGGGGTCATGGACTGTAAGACACAACTGAACGACTATCTGTTATTATGCCGTTTTTATTTTTATCTGCCCCCCCCCCCCCCCCAATACTACCCGGGAGTAAGGGAAGTTGGGGTTTGCTATTGATATGATATTCACCAATTGTGCGGAGGTATGGATTATACAATCTGGGTAATATAATGCATTGGGATCCAAGGACTACCCTATAGCTACAGGAAGGGAGTTACTTATTATTAATATCATTATTAACAACTGGTATTTGTGAACATTATTTGTAAAATAAATATTTCACCTGCTCTGTGAGGTGATATGAATGAGATGTCGATGTCTTAAAGGAACGAGTGGATTACCCAAGTACAACAAGCAGGAAGGAACTTCCTTATATGGCCATCTTCCTATGGTTTGAAGTGCCCCCCCACTCACCCTGTTGTGTTGATGCTTTGCGTGCCTGTAAATATATTGGGTTTTACCATTAAAGGATCACATATTATAGTTGTCGTACTAGCGAGTTGTCGCCACGCAATGTTAATAATTACACCTGCGCACATGCACACATGCACACCAAAGGCGCTCATTGCTTGCCTCACGATGAGAAGCCGTAGGTGCTCATTGAGAGGCTCACACGACTATATTAAGAAGCGGAGTGATCAGCAAATTTCCTCTGGACATTTAGGGGACATGGATTTTTTTTCTTGGCTCCACCGGAAAATGTGTTTATGTTAATGTGTCACCTCAAATAAAGGTCTCATGGCACAAAAAAACTGATTCCAATGTTTAACTACACTGGGGTACTTGCAATGGGGCGTTATGTTGCTGTAGGGGTCACACTTGTTTCCAATAAGACCAACGTACTAGAGCACTTCCTGGCTGTTACAAGGAAGTTTAAGCTCTCATATGTATCTCTATGATCGAACCTTTGCTTAATGAATGTGAGCAACACATTAACAACAAGAGATGGGAGAATTAATCCGCTACCTGCACATTTCACCCCCTGAGCGATAAGTCCCCACATGAAGTTGGCGCAGTACTCACACCAGTGAGGACCCCTAAATGTGTGTACCTGTAAAATGACAAAGATAAAACAATCACATACTACACGTTCAACGTTAAAACTACAGTTTAGCACGTCTTTATTGCAATTGTGATTCTTTCATTATTCAAAGAAAATATCAGCAAACTATTCAGCAAATGATAATCATTTAAATTATAAAAATGGAAACATAGCAAATCGTTCAATGAGCTTTAAGCGCTGCAGATGTATTGGTCACATTGTAAATACCACTTTTTGCCACATAAAAGTCATTACCTCGAGCTACTATGGTGGAATAAAATGTGGCGAATAAAATGTGGCTGTGCATATTACTTGCACACTACATACTAATGAAGTACGGCTTCAAATGTATATAAAATAATAATACTAAAACAAAGTCTGAATTGGAGGCCATATAAGCAGCCACACTGTGTCCAGGGGTTTGGGGGATACCTAGTAAAAATAACACCAACCTCCAGCAATGTCACCCTACATTGTGAGGCTACACAAAACTACACATCTGCCTCTCCTGGAAGATCATATTAACAAGCTATGAAATATTGAAGAAAATTATGACATTGTACAAATAGCCATATCTGTGAGGATTTCATTTTTCTCTGAGTAGTATCCGCCTCATGAAAGTTTCCCTTAGGTTAAAGGGTTCTTATAATGCTCCACCGCTCAGCAGGGATAATCAATATTTAAAAACTAGCGACTTGCCCGTCCAAAAATGGAGTAAAATGTGAAGCCCAACAATGCCGTTTGCCACACCCTCTCCCTGCCCTGCGTCTCTTTCCACCCCCTGCCTGCCCTGCGTCTCTTTCCACCCTCTGCCTGCCCTGCGTCTCTTTCCACCCCCTGCCTGCCCTGCGTCTCTTTCCACCCTCTGCCTGCCCTGCGTCTCTTTCCACCCTCTGCCTGCCCTGCGTCTCTTTCCACCCTCTCCCTGCCCTGCGTCTCTTTCCACCCCCTGCCTGCCCTGCGTCTCTTTCCACCCCCTGCCTGCCCTGCGTCTCTTTCCACCCCCTGCCTGCCCTGCGTCTCTTTCCACCCCCTGCCTGCCCTGCGTCTCTTTCCACCCCCTGCCTGCCCTGCGTCTCTTTCCACCCCCTGCCTGCCCTGCGTCTCTTTCCACCCCCTGCCTGCCCTGCGTCTCTTTCCACCCCCTGCCTGCCCTGCGTCTCTTTCCACCCCCTGCCTGCCCTGCGTCTCTTTCCACCCCCTGCCTGCCCTGCGTCTCTTTCCACCCTCTGCCTGCCCTGCGTCTCTTTCCACCCTCTGCCTGCCCTGCGTCTCTTTCCACCCTCTGCCTGCCCTGCGTCTCTTTCCACCCTCTGCCTGCCCTGCGTCTCTTTCCACCCTCTGCCTGCCCTGCGTCTCTTTCCACCCCCTGCCTGCCCTGCGTCTCTTTCCACCCTCTCCCCCCCCTCATCCTCAACCAACCCCCCCTCCTCATCCTCAACCAACCCCTCCTCATCCTCAACCCCCCCTCCTCATCCTCAACCCCCCCTCCTCATCCTCAACCCCCCCTCCTCATCCTCAACCCCCCTCCTCATCCTCAACCCCCCCTCCTCATCCTCAACCCCCCCCTCCTCATCCTCAACCCCCCCCTCCTCATCCTCAACCCCCCCCTCCTCATCCTCAACCCCCCCTCCCCCTCCTCAACCCCCCCTCCTCATCCTCAACCCCCCCCTCCTCATCCTCAACCCCCCCTCCTCATCCTCAACCCCCCCTCCTCATCCTCAACCCCCCCTCCTCATCCTCAACCCCCCCCTGCTCATCCTCAACCCCCCCCTGCTCATCCTCAACCCCCCCTCCTCATCCTCAACCCCCCCCTCCTCATCCTCAACCCCCCCCTCCTCATCCTCAACCCCCCCCTCCTCATCCTCAACCCCCCCTCCTCACTTTACCCCTCTAAATACCTCCCCCTCTCCTCTCCCTTTCCCCTCACTTACCTTCATCTGCAGCTTCTCCTCCGACCTCCGCTCCTTCCTGCGTTGGCACCCGGTATATGCTAATGACGTGGCACGCATGTGACGTCACGTCATTAGCATATACCGGGTGCCGGCGCAGGAAGGAGCGGAGGTCGGAGGAGAAGCTGCAGATGAAGGTAAGTGAGGGGAAAGGGGGAGGTATTTAGAGGGGCAAAGTGAGGAGGGGGGTTTAGAATGAGGAGGGGGGGTTGAGGATGAGGAGGGAGGAGGGAAAGAGACACGGGGTGGGTAGAGAGACACGGGGGGGGGGGCGGGGGTAGAGAGACACGGGGGGGGGGCGGGGGTAGAGAGACACCAGTATAAGTCGAGGGGGCCCTTGTTAGCCTTAAAAAAAGGGCTCAAAAACTCGGCTTATACTTGAGTATATACAGTAATTATTTCGTTTTTACAGTCAGACATGTGATACTGCCCCACCTCTAGTAGTTTTTAAATAGTACTGATTAAAATTAAATACTGAATTTTAAAATTGATTCAGCATATTACCCCTTCCACGGTTAATGATGAGTTAACTCATTAATAACCATTTCTTTTTTTATGAAGGGATAATGCAGAAAACATTTTTTATTGAAACTAAATGTAATCTGTGCTTTGCTCCTAATCCCTTTAAACTCCTAATCTCAGCTCGTTACCTGTATAAAAGATACCTGGTAGCCAGAAATCTTGCGGATTGATATAGTAATTATTAATCTATATATACATATATATATAGATTAATAATGTGTATTGCAGTATAATTTGATACCTTATGTATTGGACAAACATCTTATGTATAATGACAAGCTTTCGAGAGGCTTAACCTCTCTTTATCAAGTCTGAAGCAATACTAACATGAGATGGGACCCTCAGTTTGAATAATAACAGAAGATAGAGTCAGTCTCTCTCTCTCTCTCATTTGGAATATGGAGGACAGTTTTGGCCACCACTAAATAAAAATGACATTTTAGAGCTGGGAAAAGTACAGAGAAGGACAACAAAACTAATAAGGGGAATGGGGGGGCTAAGTTATGAAGAAAGACTAACCAAACTAAACTTATTTTCTCTAAAAAAAAAGGCATCTTAGAGGGGGAATGATTACATTATATAAATACATCCAGGTTCAGTATAAACATTTGTCAAGTGAACATTTTGTGCCAAGAGGTTTTCAACTGACAAGAGGACATCCCTTGAGATTAGAAGTAAAAAGATTCCACCTTAGAGAAAGAAAAGGGTTCTACACAGTAAGGGTGGTTAATCTGTGGAATTCTCTACCAAAGGAGGTGGTGACAGCGGATTCAATATATAACTTTAAAAAGGGATTGGATATATTTTTAAATAAAGAGGGCAATCAGGGTTGACCTGGATAATTAGAGAAGGAGTATTGCGCCAGGTAAGGAGTCCAATCGCCAGCAACTTGGGTCATGAAGGACTGTTATGTTTTCCCCTTTTGATACCATTGGCAGAGTTTTTTTTTCTGTTTACCTTTTTTTGGATCAATAAATGCACATATTGTAGATCAGAGGAGATCTAAAAAGGTTTAACTTCATGGAATAAAAGTATTTTTTCAACCTCGGTCACTATATAAGCCTAAGCTCAGAAAGCTACAAACCCTTGGAGCACACTTGCCTACGCCCTGTTGGTCCATGGGGTTTGTAAAACACTTTTGGTTTATTATAGGTTACTGTTATTTTTAAGAGCTAGATATTCCAGAGTAATCGCCACCGCAGTCAAACCAAAAGGAACAGTAGCCACAATGCTGAAAAAGTCTTAATTACATGTAATTGGCCTGGGAGTTGGACAAGTATGTGGCTAACTGTACTAAAGCCTCAAGAGGCCAATTCATCAGAACAGTGGAAGACACCGTCCCAATTTAACAACAATGCATCGAGGGTTGCTTGTTAATCCAGTTCCCACAGTCATCAAGACAGGGGGTTGCCCCACTAAACCAAGCACAATGTTGTGTTACTTTGGTTGCGCTATATCACACAATGTGGATAATGATGTATTTATGTTCTGGGTACGAGGTGTGCGGGAAAGACATTGGGGCACTATGATCTTTTAATAAAAGATGACACATGATCCTCGTGACCATGACCTCCTAAAGCAAATCCACTTCCCCTGATCTTTCATTTAAAAATCAAGATGTGCTGCCTACTTCCCCCCACTCTACTATTTAGTCCAATCTCCCAGAAGTCCTTTTGTTGCAGGTGATTAACCCTATATGTCCTAAAGCAAGTAGTCATGGCCCAGTCCCACAGAGACGCCAAAATAGATTAAGTATTAAAAAAACAAAAACCCTCCTGAGATATTCCTTTTGAAAGGGTATACCAGCGAGTCCTCATTGTCCCATCAGAGGAACTCATTGCACGATTCCGGAGATGTTTAAGTGCTGGATATCCTGGCAAATTCAGAGCCATGGCCTAAATCCGGAGCATTGCAAGTCCATTGGGCCGGATTCCATGACACTACTAAAAACAGCATATTGTTTAAAATAAAAAAAATGTTAATATCTTTCTTACGTTTGAACGTGTCAATTTCCCCTCAAGGACAGCTGTTTATCTCCAACTCCCTGTGTCTCTGCCTGGAAGCTGGACTTAAAAAAACAAACAAAAAAAAGTCAGATTCTGGTTCAGACTGAGCATGCGTCCTAAAAACGGAAGGGCGATGGTGGTTCATGTGCGGTCACTGGGTGGGGACTATGAGGCAAGCGGATAATAATACAGGTTAATGAGGTCACAAGCCAAAGCCAATGACATCATAGCCCAGCCTGCTTCCAAATTCCATGGCGGTCCAGCTCCCAGGCACAGCCACGAACCCCGATAAGGTACAGGGAGGCAGAAACAAGCAGCTGTTTGAGGAGAAAAACAACAATTTCAGAAGTCAGAGCAAAATATTAACTTATTTATCATAAACTGCATGCTATTTTTAATAGTCTACACTCAACAAACAGGTGAGCATTACAGTGGTCATTAAGGAAATCAAGGTACACAAGGTCTCTCTTTCATCTTTCAATCCCTCATACGCATCCTGAGCCTCACATGGTGCGCCGAAAAAAGTCATGCTTAGATTTTCCAAGCAGTTTAACAACAACAACAACGAATGTAGAGTATACATATTTAAAAAAAAATAAAAAAGACTTGATGGTGCCACAGACAAGAGAGGGAGTACATTGGAAGAAAAATGTAGAGGTAGATTTTTGTCTTCGACCGTCTACTGTGCAGAATTTATGATTTTTAACTGGTATTTGAGCAATAATAATCATAACTGATGTCCACAGACAACACAACGCTCAAAATCAGAATGGAGTGCATTATAAAGACGTTTACTACAGTCAAATAGTTTGACTTTGATGAAATTTGTCCTGCCATATTGTTGATGTCTCATGCAAATGAAACAAATAAAATATTATGTAACTGCTAATTAAACTAAATTACATATTTTCAGTCGTCTCCCTGTCATTTGATCATTTCAAGTGCCTATTTTTTCAAAGCAAATGTCCATCTGATATACCTTTGCATGAATATAATCTTAGAAATTCATCTTACTTGGGCCCCTATTTAATGGAGCAATTGTTCGTTACTGGAGCCCATAACGTAGCACGTAAACTAATTTGCTATTCAATTGGCGTCTTTTAGCTACCCACAATCGGTTTGCGGGTTAGAAGCTCAAAATCCCTGCGGTTGCCAAAATCGTAACTCCGACCCATGTAAGCCTTTGATCTTTCAAGCCTGTAAATGTAACCATCACAAATCGCTATTCAATCGCTACAATTCCTCAAGGCAGCAATGGTTTTTTACACCAGGAAATGGCAAATGTAGAAGAAAACCCTATGGGTACCAGATAGGACCCGCAAGGGGGTTAAACACCTGATCATAGCACTGTAAATGCAAATAAAAAAATCAATACTGCACTTTATAAGATGGGAAAAGCGATGAAAGACATTAGAATTAATTGCACAACAGTCTCAAGCCCCCAAATCTGCAATCAAAAAATATTTTTTTTACGTTTTATTTCCGTGTTATATCAATCTCGGTAATCAAGGAGTTAATACATATCAGGCCACCCACATAGACTATAACATTTCCTTCATTCTTTATTAGGTTGTACATTGCCGGATTGCAAGTGTGATAGGACTTCTAAATGCTAATTAATTGACATTTAACCTCCATGTTTTACTGACGTCAAAATTATGGTCTCATTTTGTTTCTAAATCAGTAGTTACGTTGCTTAATTGATCATGATCATGCTCTGAAATGCCACTTACGGGGGAATAGTTTACGGTTTAGGCTATCGGCCAGGTAGCTACGGGCTTGATCAATTGAATTGCTCTAACTGTTGCAAATTTCAATAGGTTAGGGTCCCAGGTATGGCAATTTCTTAGAGAGCTATGTTGGTTTTAATCAATTCTGATGGGTGAGAAGACCAAGCTGTCACTTTACGTACAGTAAAAACCTCTGTATATATAAAGCTTTAACATTTCAGTTGCAATTATTTTTCTTCTCCTTTCAGGCGTGCTAAAGCAAATGAGGATTTAGAAAATGACATTATAATCCAGGAAGTAAACAATGAAAGGACACAAGACCACGTGTTTTGTTTACATAGAAAACCAAGTAATTAATTTTAATGGACTATCTGTACAAGAGTGGCGTTTGTGTGTCAAAGGGCGCGTGGCGTTTGTGTGTCAAAGGGCGCGTGGCGTTTGTGTGTCAAAGGGCGCGTGGCGTTTGTGTGTCAAAGGGCGCGTGGCGTTTGTGTGTCAAAGGGCGCGTGGCGTTTGTGTGTCAAAGGGCGCGTGGCGTTTGTGTGTCAAAGGGCGCGTGGCGTTTGTGTGTCAAAGGGCGCGTGGCGTTTGTGTGTCAAAGGGCGCGTGGCGTTTGTGTGTCAAAGGGCGCGTGGCGTTTGTGTGTCAAAGGGCGCGTGGCGTTTGTGTGTCAAAGGGCGCGTGGCGTTTGTGTGTCAAAGGGCGCGTGGCGTTTGTGTGTCAAAGGGCGCGTGGCGTTTGTGTGTCAAAGGGCGCGTGGCGTTTGTGTGTCAAAGGGCGCGTGGCGTTTGTGTGTCAAAGGGCGCGTGGCGTTTGTGTGTCAAAGGGCGCGTGGCGTTTGTGTGTCAAAGGGCGCGTGGCGTTTGTGTGTCAAAGGGCGCGTGGCGTTTGTGTGTCAAAGGGCGCGTGGCGTTTGTGTGTCAAAGGGCGCGTGGCGTTTGTGTGTCAAAGGGCGCGTGGCGTTTGTGTGTCAAAGGGCGCGTGGCGTTTGTGTGTCAAAGGGCGCGTGGCGTTTGTGTGTCAAAGGGCGCGTGGCGTTTGTGTGTCAAAGGGCGCGTGGCGTTTGTGTGTCAAAGGGCGCGTGGCGTTTGTGTGTCAAAGGGCGCGTGGCGTTTGTGTGTCAAAGGGCGCGTGGCGTTTGTGTGTCAATGGGCGAGTGGCGTTTGTGTGTCAATGGGCGAGTGGCGTTTTTGTGTCAATGGGCGAGTGGCGTTTTTGTGTCAATGGGCGAGTGGCGTTCGTGTTCGCTGGTCCATTCATCATACTCTTAGAGATATAAAATATTTTTACATTTATATCTTTTAAGCATCTAAAATAGTACTATCAACCACAAAAATAAATTGATATTTTAAATATATATTTTTAATAAATATTGCCAAGATAAGTAATCAAATACTAGATTAAAAAAAAAAAATGTTCAAATACCAAACACAAACACTTTATATTACCAGCAATGATTATATCATCGTGCATGTGCAAAAACTGTGTCTTACCTTGAAACTGTGGACTTTCTCATACTTTGGAATCTGGTCATTTTCTTTTAATGTTGCTCTCCGTACAAGAGACGTTAACTGTAAATAAGCACATTTGCAGATATGACATAAGACATAAGATATGACATAAGACTTAACCCATACATTCTGCTGTTTTATGTTTTCTTGTGTGTACAGCAGGACTGAGATTCCTAAAACCACACTCCACTGATTGTACTTTAAATAAAGAAAACATGTAAACACAGGAACAAGTTAATAAACGGTTAGCGAGCTGCTTAGCAAGTCCAGCTAAGCCATGGGACACAGAAAAAGAACTTGCTAAAATTATTATGAGATAGGGTATACAGAATATAAAAGCTTTCATTCAATGAATGTACAAGTCATTTGTGATCTCTATTGGCACACACCAAGGTATTCACAGACTTCCCCAAGCCTCTATGAGAAATTTAAACCGACAAAATGAGCACAGACCGCTCCTGATTTAGCTGACGCTTGTCATGCTTACCAGGGCTGGAAAACATATCTTCTAAATATCCTGATAATTTAGACAACCTTCAATTGTGCCCTAAAACCTGGCTTCTACTACACACCATTCTATAGAGCGTATGACTGCAGTTGTAGTCTATGTGAGGGAGTTTAAACAAAAGAAGTGAGTGCAGTTGTAGTGTGGGAGTTCAAAAAAAATGGTTATGTTGTAAACTGAAAATAAGGATATATTTTTTTGCAGAAAAAAATACTTGAAAAATGCTTTTTATACAAATATAGTCCCCCCCCCCCCCCCCACCACCACCACCACTGTATTTTTTTAATTTATAATCATAAGTCAGTCAAGTGGCAACCATACCCGGTATAAAATAGCATGTATTAAGAAGGGTATAGAAGCAAATATAATTCTGCCACTATACAAATCTCTAGTACGCCCTCATTTGGAATATGGAGGACAATTTTGGGCACCACTACATAAAAAGGACATTTTAGAGCTTGAAAAATTACAGAGAAGGGCAACAAAACTAATAAGGGGAATGGAGGGGCTAAGTTATGAAGAAAGACTAACCAAATTAAACTTATTTTCTCTAGGAAAAAAAAGAGGGGATTTCATTATCTTACATAAATATTTCCAGGGTCAATATAAATCTGTGACAAGAGGTTTTCAACTGACAAGAGGACATCACTTGAGGTTAGAAGTAAAACAATTCCACCTTAAAGAAAGAAAAGGGTTCTTCACCGGAAGGGTGGCTAAACTATGGAATCCTTTACCAAAGAAGGTGGTGACACCGGATTCGATAGATAACTTTAAAAAGAGATTGGATATATTTTTGGAATGAAAAGGACATTCAGGGTTTTCCTGGATAATTAGAGAAGGCGTATTGATTCAGGGAGGAATTCAATTGCCAGTATCTGGGGATAGGAAGGAATGTTTCAATGCTTTTTTTTCAGTTTGCCTTCCTCTGGAGCAATTAATAACACAGGTCAACAAAGATTTTGTCTTAGAGCAAATAAGGGTTGTGCTACAGTCAGGTCCATAAATATTGGGACATCGACACAATTCTAATCTTTTTGGCTCTATACACCACCACAATGGATTTGAAATGAAACTAACAAGATGTGCTTTAACTGCAGACTTTCAGCTTTAATTTGAGGGTATTTACATCTAAATCAGGTGAACGGTGTAGGAATTACAACAGTTTGTATATGTGCCTCCCACTTTTTAAGGGACCAAAAGTAATGGGACAATTGGCTGCTCAGCTGTTCCATGTCCAGGTGTGTGTTATTCCCTCATTATCCCATTTACAAAGAGCAGATACAAGCTCCAGTGTTCATTTCAAGTGTGCTATTTGCATTTGTTGCTAACTCTCAATATGAGATCCAAAGAGCTGTCACTATCAGTGAAGCAAGCCATCATTAGGCTGAAAAAACAAAACAAACCCATCAGAGAGACAGCAAAAACATTAGGTGTGGCCAAATCAACTGTTTGGAACATCCTTAAAAAGAAAGAACGCACCGGTGAGCTCAGCAACAACAAAAGACCCGGAAGACCACGGAAAAAAACTGTGGTGGATGACCGAAGAATTATTTCCCTGGTGAAGAAAACACCCTTCACAACAGTTGGCCAGATCAAGAACACTCTCCGGGAGGTAGGTGTATGTGTGTCAAAGTCAACAATCAAGAGAAGACTTCACCAGAGTAAATACAGAGGGTTCACCAAAGATGTAAACCATTGGTGAGCCTCAAAAACAGGAAGGCCAGATTAGAGTTTTCCAAACACCTAAAAAAGCCTTCACAGTTCTGGAACAACATCCCATGGACAGATGAGACTAAGATCAACTTGTACCAGAGTGATGGGAAGAGAATAGTATGGAGACGGTAAGGAACTGCTCATGATCCAAAGCATACCACCTCATCAGTGAAGCATGGTGGTGGTAGTGTCATGGCGTGGGCATGTATGGCTGCCAATGGAACTGGTTCTCTTGTATTTATTGATGATGTGACTGCTGACAAAAGCAGCAGGATGAATTCTGAAGTGTTTCGGGCAATATTATCTGCTCATATTCAGCCAAATGCTTCAGAACTCATTGGACGGTGCTTCACAGTGCAAATGGACAATGACCCGAAGCATACTGCAAAAGCAACCAAAGAGTTTAAGGGAAAGAAGTGGAATGTTATGCAATGGCCAAGTCAATCACCTGATCTGAATCCGAATGAGCATGCATTTCACTTGCTGAAGATAAAACTGAAGGAAAAATGCCCCAAGAACAAGCAGGAACTGAAGACAGTTGCAATAGAGGTCTGGCAGAGCATCACCAGGGATGAAACCCAGCGTCTGGTGATGTCTATGCGTTCCAGACACCAGGCTGTAATTGACTGCAAAGGATTTGCAACCAAGTATTAAAAAGTGAAAGTTTGTTTTATGACTGTTAATCTGTCCCATTACTTTTGGTCCCTTAAAAAGTGAGAGGCACATATAGAAACTGTTGTAATTCCTACACCGTTCACCTGATTTGGATGTAAATACCCTCAAATTAAAGCTGAAAGTCTAAAGTTAAAGCACATCTTGTTCGTTTCATTTCAAATCCATTGTAGTGGTGTATAGAGCCAAAAAGATAGAGCCAAAATAGAATTATGTCGATGTCCCAATATTTATGGACCTGACTGCTATATGTACTTTATCCCACCGATTTGAAAATGGTCTCAGAATTGTTCTATCACCCATAGTATTAATGTTACGTCCTCTTTAATATAATACACTGGCTAATTGCCGTCCAAAATATGACGGCAATAATATTGTAAGCCAGGCAATGCTGTTTGCCACACAATGTTAGGCTTTTGCATCTCTGAGCACCTCCATTGTAAGACTATGACGCAGTAGGCCTGATCGCAATTAGTGTGATCACCTGGGCCTGTTGCCCTCGCCCCTGATTGGTCTCTCTGTAAGTACCAATACGAGAAGCAATGATGTTGTCCCTCTCACACTAGGTCAGTCTATTCACGATTAGGGAATTTAAATCACATTGGTGATATCTTGTTGATTGGTGCATACACAAATTAATGTAGTTGCCACAGTGCTTTGCACCTGCAGTAGCTCTGCCCTGTTCTTATTCGTTTCAGGTGCCTTGCCTGGTGAACCACTTATTAAGACCAATTATCTTGTACATCAACTCCGGTGACAGAGTGTCCCCCAGAGGCTGATAAAAGATACAGAAATGTGAAGATTTCTCACCAGGAGAAAGAGAGTTAACTCATGCTAATGGACTGATTAGCTGCAGGTGTGTTTAGCTCTTAAAACAGTCACAGCAAAAGATGGCTGTGCCCTCCAGTTAGACTCTGAGGCCTAGTAGAGTACACAGCGTGAGGAGCCTAGAAGTTACAGCTAACGGAGAAAGCGATTAGATTTTGGATTGAAGCCGTTTCTTGAACCTATAGAGCGAACTGTGTGGAAGATTGCTCACACAAATGCACAAGGTGTGTTGTTTTTGGAGAAGCGGTTTTATTGCATGATAAATTTCAATTTACTGGAGTGGCAAGTGTATGAACCTGCTGGCTTCACAAACCAGAGAGAGTGTCGTTTTGAGAGCGGAAATGTTGACAGGAAGTTTGGAGCCTGAGGACACCAGAAACCAGTGTGAGACAGAGAATTCACAACCAGAGTGCCTAAGAGGAGTTTCCTGAATTTATTACAGAGGGACAAAGTCTACTGCGACTTGGAGTGGCCAAGGCTGAAAGAGGAACTGATAATAAAGGTACTGTATGCATTATTTATATACCCAAGGGCAGAGACTGTGTGCTGAGCGAGATTTTGCTTCATAATAGGGGCCCTGGGGAGAGCACTTGGAGAGCAGGGTGGGACAGTGCTCTACCCATGATATTGTGTTGAAACAGTAAAAAGTGTCCTGCAGACACAGACTGGAATTGTGCATGCAGAGAAGACCCCCCCCCCCCCCCCCCCGAGAGGGCGAAAGGGGAGAGGGCGAAAGGGGAGAGGGCGAAAGGGGAGAGGGCGAAAGGGGAGAGGGCGAAAGGGGAGAGGGCGAAAGGGGAGAGGGGGAAAGGGGAGAGGGGGAAAGGGGGAAAGGGAAGAGGGAGGAACTGGAGTTTTCCTGTCAAAAAGGTACACAAGGGTTGGGTCCAGTGGGGAACATTCCTGGGGTTAGAGGGGGAGGTAAGGGTCACCCCAGGGAGGTTCTGATCACCAGGGAAAGTGAGGTAGTCAAGATGCTGAAAAAAAAAAAAAACAGGACCTCCAATACACCTAGGAGACATTATTGTCTTTCTAAACACCACCCACGACCGGTCACATATCCTTAAGAATATGAAGTACCACTATGACTGTCTGGCCATAGACAAGAGGTAAATGGCAGACAAAGGCACAGAGTATATAATTTGGGAGGCACTACTGGAGGGGCAGAATGTCCACAGCTAGAGTTGTTGGGATATCTGGCTTAATGCATAGGGACAAGCCCAAAACCATGCAAGTGGAGCACATCCCCCAGAAATGTAAAACACCACCATTAATCATGTTCACAAAACACACTCTAACTCATAAATATGATCTACATCACAGAGCAATGGCTCATTAACTTAGCTGCAAAAGTACCTGATGATCATCAATGATGAATCTGGTTGCCCTGAAATGCACACAAAAATATGTGATGTCATATTGATACTAATACACAAAAAAAACAGGCTAAATAATAAATAAAATCCATGCTTTCACTTACTACAAGGCCAAACAATGGACATGTCAGCAAGATGACCGTGTAGAACATGAACTGAAGCTATGCTTATAAGAGGTAAAAAATAAATACATCCCTGATCCAGCAGAGTCACCATAGCAGCCAACACTGGAGGACGACATTGTCCAGAAGGTAGTGGGATGAACTTATCTAGGCCAAGGAAGAGCTCATAAGCTCCTCCACCACTATGATAAGAGTTCTACTCTACACCCCCATAATCTTACAAATCAGCCCCCCACCCACCTGCTCATATTGGTGAAACCCTGGGTCTCTGGCTGCTGCTTCTCCCCGACACCTCAAACTCCTACAGAACCCCTACCCATGCCCCTCATCCACATTCACCATCTCCAACATTGGAGGAAGAGGATGAACGGGACAGTAAACTCTAGTAGCATCTCACAAAGTTCTAGATTTTATCAAAACACTTGATGACAATTAGAGTTTGCAAGAATAATCTTTCAAATAAAAATGGACTAAGTTTTGTCCCAGGCCCCTATTATTGTTACTGCAACATAGTCTTAATATTCTCTTAATTTCGTCAAGTAATTCTCAGCAATCATCAGGCAATTCCCTCCAAAAGACACATTGGGAAGTAATGATATAAACACACATGAATTGCGTTAAATGTTCATGTATCTATTTATAAGACATTCTATCTAATGCATAGGCAATATTTGTATGGGGCAAGTGCTCTTCTTTAGAGTGTCATCCCAAAACATCCCCTTATTGTGGTCCCATTGGATGGTCTTCATCCTTGCGATAAACAAGCTGGGTGCAGTAAAGGATACTTATTAGAGGACCAGCTAATGAACAAATTCCAAGGATGACGTATATGATTTTTAAAAAACCTTTAAAAGGTTCATGTTCACTCCCTTATAGCAACGTTGTCTTCTTAAAGGGATTACCTACAGCAAGTAATTATATAAAGGACATACTTTATCTTCTGTTTAAATCAACTAATATATCATAGAAATATATTTTACCATAACTAGAAACTGAATCTCAAATTCAATGTTCTTTACTTAAAGGGCCAGTATATGAACTTTTCATGTTAGACTTACGTTTAGTTCACCGTTATTACTAAAAATACGTAAACAGCAAAACAAATCTTTAGCCAGAAAATATAAAGTTTACCTCATGAATTGCCAATGCCATTCCCCTTCCAAGCTCACTCGTTGTCCTGAGCTCTGATGAAAGGAAGTGAAAGGTTTTAGCTGAGAACTCAGATTAGGCTGTTTGTAAGGATTGACAAATGTGCTCAGGTGAAATCGTTCACTTCCTTTCAGTTGTGTTCAGGACATTAAGAGAAGTGGGAAGGGGATACAGCAAAAGGCATTTATGGGATAAGCGGATTTAAAATGATATTTTCTGGCTAAAGCTTTGTTTTGCTGCTGTTCGCGATTAATTATCATAAAAGTAAATGTGCAAACTAAAAAAGATTTAACATGAAAAATGCTTACACTGGCCCTTTAATAGGGAAATTAATAATGCAACAGCATTTCTATGCAGAAAAAAAACTAAAATACATAACATTTTTATCTACAAGTTTCTCTAAAAATGTTTTAGTAGACATACCTTTTTCTCTGATATTCCATCCTCTACTGACGAGTCCCGCTCATCATGTGTCTCCTCCAGTTGGGGCATTTGTTTTTTGTGCACTGGTTCTCTATTTAAAGTTGTGTATCCTATATGTTCATAAATTGGATTGATGGTCATCTTGGCGATGTACTCCGCTGCCTTAGTCTCAATATAGAGCGTAATTAATCCATCAGTTACTAGGTCATGGATCGACTCAAATCTCTTCTCTCCAACAAAGTGTTTCCCATCGTAGTAGAGCCTGAAGTTTCGAGTCTGATTTCCAAATCTGCCTCAATAAAGGAAAAAAATTAAGTTTTTTTTATATATAAAATTAACTATTTTATTACACTTTGTCCTTATCTATGTAATAAACCACATCTTGTTCCATTTTTAGAAACTTTTGATAAGTTTCACACAATATACATGTCAAATAAAAAAAAAAAAGAAATGAAATACACCAACCCTCTCCATTTGCTGAGATATGAAGTTTCTACAGAATTATCTTTATTGTGTAAATAATGGTTTTATGGCTCTTAGAAATATATTGAAGCAGGTAAAATGAATAGGTTTCCTCAATGAAATAATTCATACCTATAATCTCTACCTGTAAAGGTTATGAAAATTTGACAGAGCTGAAAATATATATTTTTTTAAATTCACCACAACTGTAAATAAAACGTAAAAATAAAAAATAAAAGACACTAGAAGAATGTAACTAAAAAAGCAACTGGTTTGATGAAAAAGTGGAATGACAATATTTAAAGAAACGGGTGTGATACATAAATTCCTAATATCCAAAAGATTTCTTGACGTTTTCAAATATTTTTAGGTCTCAAAAATATACAATAAAATATATTTTATTTATAGGTTTTATCAAAAAGACGTGGGATAATAATATTTCACCATTTTCGTTATCACAAAACAACAACGCTTTTTAAAAATATAAGTATAACCAATTTAAAACATTAAAGAAAGATATTCTCATATAACTGATGCTTTAAATAATTTAGTATAATTGGGCTGACGTTAGGTATTGAACACCTAGGTTTAGTAAAATACATTTATGACCCCACAAAGGGGCTCCTCCTCGCTAGAAGGTTTTTAAGTACTTTTTACTTATAATTTTAAAATGTGCTGTTAACTTGTGATATATAAAATTGTACAGAGATCACGAGGGAAAAAAGGTCTAATATTTGTCCAAGTGCTTAACACTAAATTTTGTGTGTTAAAAGACAAAAAAAACGGAACCTTTATTATTCATCATATAATAAGAAATAATACAGTGCGTGAATGCAGTTCTAGGGTCAAAAAAGAATTGAGTCCTATATATTATAACCGCTACTTGCAGCAATAGATTTATTAATTGAATACATAAACCGTATCCAGACTAGAACAGACTTTAAATTATTTATTTTCTTATTTACATAGGCCCTCATTCAATTGCGATTTGGCCAATTGAATAGGGCTCTAAATAAGCACATAACATATATTTTTAAAGAAGTTTTTAGTTAGTAAACCTCTATCCAAAAGCAAGGCCTTCACTAACTGAAAACTTCTTTAAAAAATATATGCTATGTGCTTATTTAGAGCCCTATTCAATTGGCCAAATTGCAATTGAATGAGGGCCATAGTATTTGAGGTTGAATAAAGACTTTCAGTCCATCAAGTTCAACCTTTTAAAATCTCCATTTACAATGATACATTTTGCAGCTAGCGATACTTATAAAATCCAGGTTAACCAACAGCAAACCTAGAATAAATGTGGTAGGCGTTTTGCATTCTAAAATGCCTGAGGACCAATATCCAAATAGTTACATAGTAACAAAGGTTAAAAAAATACTTTTAGTCCATCAAATTCAACCTTTTTTTATCTCCTCTGATCTGCAATATGCAGATTAATTGTTAATTGAATATTGATCCAGAGAATTATCAGACGACCTGTGGCACATTGTAATGTTCCTATAGCTTCCTTCCTGGCCTTCTTCCCATTAATATATTTAAAAAATATTTTAGGGTTAGTCTTACTATCCTTTGCAACTAACTTTTCATTTTCTATTTTAGCCAGTCTAATAGCACTTTTGCTGCCTTGGTGATTTCCTTGTATTCCCGTAAAGCAGTCTCTGTCCCCTCTTGTTTGTATAATTTAAATGCATGTTTTTTACTCCGTATCTTGATATTTAAATCATTGTTAAGCCACATTGGTTGTGATTTACTCCTTTTACTTTTATTCCCACACGGTATATGCCGATGTGTATGTATATTTAGTAAGGATTTAAATGTTGTCCATTTATGTTCAGTGTTTTTACCTGTCAGTTCTCTGTCCCAGTCTATACTTTGTATTGCTGCCCTTTTAAAAATTGAGAGTTTGTTGGCTCCTTACAGTTTTGTTTTTAACATTTGATATTATATCAATATTAGATAATGATCCCTGAGTGTACTCAAGAACCTGCTCCCCTTAGCTGAACTGCTGGCCTCATTTATCCAGTTTATTTCAGGGTAATTAAAATCTCCCATTATTAGAACTTGCCCATGCTTAGCTGCATTTCCAATCTGTAACAATAATTGTATTTCCTCACTTTCAGCTATATTTGGGGGTTTATAGCATACTCCTACTAATATTCTTTCGGAATTTGCTGCTCCGCTATTTAACTCTACCCACAAACATTCAATATTACTGCTAGTTCCAGCATAAATATCTTCTCTGACTATAGGCTTAAATTCAGGCTTAACATACAGACAAATCCCTCCTCCTCTTTTACCATTGCCTCTATCTTTATAACCATCCAGATTAACAGTCCAGTCATGAGATTCATCCCACCATGTTTCAGTAATGCCTATTAAAACCCAATTCTCAATAACTGCTATAATTCTAACTCTCCCATTTTTCCCAGCAAGCTTCTGGCATTAGCAAGCATACACCTTATGTTATGAGCCTGTAGTTCTGAAGTGCCTGCCACTGTATTCGAGTTACTTAACAATATCTCCCTATTGCCTATACTAACCCTCCCCCATCTCCTCCTCCTTGACACTTTCAACCCCATTACTTCTATCTAGTCGCCCCCCCCCCCCACCTCCTAGTTTAAAAACTCCCCCAGACGTTCTACCATCCTTTCCCCTAGCACACCAGCTTCATTAAGGTGCAATCCATCCCTGCTATAGAGATTGCACCCAAGTGAGAAGTCAGCCCAGTGCTCTAATAACCCAAACCCCTCAATGCACCACATCTTTAGCCATGCATTAACCTCCCCAAGCTCCTAGCACGTGGCACTGGTAGTATCTCGGAAAATACTACCTTGGAGGTCCTTGCCTTTTTAATATCTTACAACAGACGTATTTCAAGTATTACATTAATGTTTCAAATATTAAACAAATTAACTTTTATTGTGAAACAAAAAAAAAATCATCTGATCATGGGTGCAGAAGCATTTTTTTCCACATAGATGAAGAGCACTAAACATTCTCCATACTGCTAAAACAAAACAAATCATCATGCAGTCATGCCATTACTATAGCTGACAAACTTCATAATGTTTTTTTTTTTTTAAATACATTTATATATTTGTTGGCGAAAAACTGCTAATCAATAAAGAGGGGAGAATGTAATTGAAATAACTTATTAAAATGAGTATACAGTATTTACATTCATCAATACATTTCCTTCCTGAGTGTGTTATGGTTTCCATATTAATACTGTAGTTATGATGAAATTGCTCTAAGGACACGGTTTAACTTTTAAACATTACAAACACAAACAGATACATTCAGGTACTAGTTTAGGGATAGGGCTATGTATCTGGTACACCAATGGTTTTCGACAGCCAACCCGCAGATAATTTCTGCCGGTCCGTGAAAAAGGTATTGCCACTTAAAACACAGTACTCCTGGCTCGTAGCGTAGTGGAGCCGGACAGCGCATGTAATCAGGGTTTCATACATCATTTTGCCAGTATTGCGTCGTAGTCACGTCCGTTGCACATGGCCTTCCGAGAACTTTCTCACATTCGCCCCTCCAGTGTGCATTGTTTGCTAATACTGTTTTGTGATATTTCGGAAAGCATTTTTAATATTGGATTTAAAAAAGAATACACAAAGTACTGTATAAATTATGTTTGTTTTATTTCTGCCTTAGGGGTCCGCAAACGATTTCTGCTATTTTCACTGATATGGAGGTAAAAAAAACGGTTGAAAACCATTGCGTTAAGACAGATCACTTTGCAGGGCTATGTTGCTTGGGATGAACCCACAGAAAACTCCCCAAAAATATACAGCCACATGCTCTAGGGCAGGGTTCACAGTAGCCGGTCCTAGGACTGATGCCACAAAGCGAGATGAGAAGAACACTTTCTAACTATGACCCAGAATAGTGATAAGTTTAGCATGTTATTTAGGAATATATGTGTTAAAATCACTACAAAAAGCAGTGTTCTATATGAAGAATCACCCTGCTTAAAAATAAAATAAAATTAATCTCCTAAGAAGCCCTCTTTGATAGAGTGCAAATAAACATAACCTCCGCTTGGACACAACTTATGAGGCTTCATTAAGTTCTTCATAGCAGCTATTAATGGAATTTGTGAAATTGGTGAAAAACAGGTTCAAGCAGGGGCAGTGTGAACACACTAAGAGAGCTTGATTGTGCCTGGGCAAAAAAAATCTTTGTAAATCAGTTTTTACTTAACTTGTTGATTCTGATCCAGTTGATCATCAGAACCACCAGTGTGCCTTGTGATCCTTCCACAACAACCCTATCTCCGGGGCGCTTTGAGAAACTGCCTGTGGCCTAAGGCCTTGGACTGTCAATCTGATCCGCAACCAAAAGAGAGACTTACCCACCCATGGACAGAGACCTGATCAGACGAGACTCATGTCTTTACGAAGCAGAGGTCTACCGCACAGAATTACAGCCGTGAGAGTGTGCACGGTTAACAAGACCGGAGCCGGATTTACTGAGCTTCACACTGGCTGGCTGCAGATACATTGCCAGTTTGGAGAACGGAAAGTAGTAGCTGAGAGGTGGATGGTATACGGCTCTGTGGCAGATCACTGTGGTGCTGAAGTATTGTCCTGGAAGGGAAGTTAACATGGTGGGCTCCCCCATATTTTAGCTATAGCTTACTAAGACAGTTCTAGCAATATTGTTGAACAGTCTCCCTGATCTCAGAAGAACCACAGTCCCCTAAACAGAGTGGTTAAGGCAAGTACCATCAGATATCTCAGAAGCGGGGCTGACCCCACAATGTTTGCTATGCCATTGAGGCCAACTACATTGCAGAATATAAATAAGCAAACAGAGAGGACTCAGCAGCTTTACCATTTTAAAATATAACCATCTACATTACCTTTCTGGGTAAAGTTTAACCATATAAACAGAATATAAAAAGGGGAGACCCTTTAAATAAAGAACTCATTTATATTACAACAGATAATAATTTAAAGATTAATGTATTAAAAAAGTGATTTCAAACTATAAGGGGGCACAGAAATAAATGCTGACTTTTCTTTGATACAGCTTGTTTCTCCTACCACAACAGAACAGAAATGTAAGACTATATCACCCTGAAACCGTACTTTTCCATTGCAGGCCATAAGGTATGAAACAGTTAATTTTGCTTTTGCAGGATTTTGCAGTTTTTCTAAGGAGATCGTCAACAATTATTTGGTCTAAACAAAATGTATTCCAGTAGTCCACAATGCCGAACAACTTGATCTATGTTCACAAGATTGCAATAATGGAATGAAGTACGCAGTTCATGCTTTTAGATTGTGATCTGTGCATGCCTCTTCTTTTATTGGGCTACTAATATAAATAATCATTTATTGACTTTGCAATGGGTGTTGGTGGAATGTATCATTGTTCTAGCGGGTAGTAATGGGATATACCATTTCCTATATAAGGGAAAATACAATAAAAAGATATGTATCACATATGAATAGTTGTCAAACTGCGAGTTGTCTGAACGGTTCGCTGGCTCGCAAACGGAGGCACAAGCTTGCAAAAAATACAACTAATGGCCTAACCACTGAACTGGAAAAGACGATTAACACAAACAAATATGGCTCAAATTCACTTTCTCCCTGTGCTATGTGCGAGTGTGTGAGCCAGAGACCCGGTGAGTGAGATTGCAAGTTAATTTGAGGCATATTTTGTCTTTTTTAACTATCGAAAAATCGCAGAAACGGGAAAAAAGAATGGCGGCCCGAAAAAACGCAAAACGTAGAAAACACACCACGCAAAAGACAGTTACACTTACACCAACAATGCAAGGCACGCGGGACTTTGAAAAAAACAAAACAGCAGTCAGCGTGTGACATGTAAATATTCAGCAGAGACACAGAGGAGAAAGACACAGGGAAGGGACAGGGGGGAGATGGTGGAAAGAGACACATGGCAAGTTGCCGAGGCCTGTAATGAGCGGTGAAGTAGATTGGAGGAGATGCTCGCAATGAGTATGTCATGTTAGTCACAATCTATTACATACATATACAACTGCAGTTAAAATACCTAATGCTTACATATATAATTGCAAACAAAAATACCTACATGATGCTGCAAATGGATTATTTTCCTAAATATACAGGTCTTCCCACAACAGGTCACTCGTAATCAGGGTATATTAGATGGCTAATTCATTTGTTTATAGGTCATATATCAATAGAGAAAAAAGGAATAAAGATTTCCTCGACTCGTTCTGGAAACGGAAAATAAAGACGATCCTAAAGTCAGATTAAACAAAATAGAAAGACTAAATAAGTCAGAAATAAAAAGCTGGTATGTAACCAGCCTTGAAAATTACATCAAACATAAAATTATTCAGAGAGGACTCAGAATCGATAAAAAAGTGTGCCTTTGATATCACTGACCCATACACGTTTAAGCAATGGAACAATTCCCTTGAAGAATTCTCCTTTAAACTGATTGATTCTTATTCAGTACAGAAAGAAAATTCTAGATGTTATTTCTGGGCAACTAAAAGAAATAACAACCAAACTGATACCGTTTGTTGTCAAAACATAGACGGGGATATTAAGACTCGGATAATGAGACTAGAATTAGAAATTAGCAAAACCAAGAAAGATAAGTTCAATACGGACAGATGGGACCATTCAAGAGGAAAGAGAAAACCCTTCAGTAATAAGAGAAGGCCAAGAAGTATCAATAGACCAAAGGGCGAACTGGGAGCCAGACCCAAAAGCTCCAATTATTTATTTAATAATGACAAACCTCGGAGTTATAGACCTACGAACAGGGGCATGCCTACTAATAAATATATAGAGGTGAAGAGGAATGGCACTTTAATACTGGTAATAGTAATCAGGCTCCTTTCGATTATAATTGCAAGTCCTCACATCTTCCTCACATAGCTAGCTTTAGAAGGGACAGCACAATCTCTTCCACTAGACCATTTACGGATTGGGAAAAAGAAGAAGACCCACTAGTAAAGTCTCCCACTATTATTCCTAGTACCTCAGGTACTCCAGCCCCACCCGAGTCGACTCGTACTTCTCCTTCCATGATTCCTTTTTTTAGTGCAGGAGAAGAAGCTACAGATCCCCCAGAAAAATCCCACCTTGAAACAACAACTCCTGAAACCAATGATAGAAAGAGAAGGGGAGGTAGAGGGGGAAAGGTGGTAAAACATAAAAAGAACAAAAGAGAATAAAATTAAACCCTAAAAATATTTAATCTAACAAAGTGCTAAGTATACATTAAATATGCTTACTAAAAAAGGGCCGATCTTTTGCACTGGATTCTGAACCAGATAAGTTTGAGTTGTTTACAGATCTAAACAAATTCATTAGAAACCTTACGTTAAAAAGAAATTTCGCTAAAATTAATAAAGACATAGATAAGTCACTCAGAGAAGAGGAGACACATAAAATGTTCCCAACGGAATTTGATGAGAGAGATTTAGCTCTAGTTATGAAGCTAAACGGATTGGCCATTGGTGGATCTGATCCGGATGAGGTAAATGAAAAAACCCTGGGGTCTCTAGACATTAGTCTTCTCGGAGACATGGAGAGTTCATGTAGGGAACGGATAATACTGACTACACAGACGAACTATAAACCCAAGTCCGTCTTTTTTCCCATCCAGGCCTAAGGGAATTATGTTCCGGCGTTCCAGCAGATGGTAATGAGTAAATTTAAGGAGATGGATGCAACAGATTTATACGCCTCCATTCCACAGGATCAAGGTATAGCCCCAATCCAATATTTTTGGGATACGTACAATAATATTGAACCATCCCAGGCCAGGTTTTATAATGGACTCAATCCTTTATATCCTGCAACTTAATTACTTCATGTTTGAAGGTGGTTTTGACTTACAAAAAACAGGGACTGCTATGGGTACCAAATTCTCACCCAGTTTTGTGAATTTATTTATGGGCCAGTGGGAAGACTATGGTGGATATGTGGCCCATTTAGAAACAAGATGCACTATTAACTGAGATCTTGCCAGATAAACCGATTATCTTTAAAAGAGTAACAACCTCAAACAACAGTTAGCACCCAGTGAACTGAGGAGACCCAAGGTACATAAAGGTGGCTGCAATTTGGTTCCATAGATGCGGAACGAACAAATGCAATACTTGCTCACATCTCAAAACGAATACCAGACATTTAGTCCATTCTTCATATAAGAAGAAACACTTTTAAGATAAAACACAGCATGTACTGCAGAAGTAATTATGTGGTATATTTGATTACCTGCAAATGCCTTAAGCAGTATGTAGGACGAAAAGAACTTTAAAAACTCGGTTTAGGGAACACTTTATAATGTGTCCATGGGAGTACTAACTAATGTTTCTCAGCCCACATGATACAAAAACATGAAGGGAGTTACAGTTCAAGCTATTGAGCAGAATAACATGAGTCCCAGGGGTGGAAAGAGACTCCAAACATGGAAACGAAATGGATCCACACCCTGGGTTACCCATGGGCTAAATAGGGACATAGATTTGGAGGCCTTTATTGAGGGATAACATCCGTACCCTAGCATAATATGCCGATACATATGGTTGCCATATAATCTTAGGCCTATAATACGTCCGCTGTCTACACCCACTCCTAAATGCTTTTTCATGTACTCCCCTCATGCTCATATATCTATGAGTTACTTTGTTCTTGTATCTCTATGACGGAGCTTATCCTTCATTCATTTATCCTTCCAATATTTTTAGCTTCTTTCCCATTTTGATGTACATATGTATATTTGGATGTCTTGTGCAATCACATATATAGTTGTGAGCATGCAAGTTGTCGCTAACGGTTGCGGGGTTGCATAGCGAGCCCGTGGCCCTCGCGAAGCGAGGGTCACAGTTGCTGGCAAGGAGCGCCAAAGGCACTACTTGCCAGCAACTGCAGACCTCGCAAAATTTACGTCAGTACGAAAAGAAAATACGAGACACGTTACGACCCATTACGACCTCGCAAAAATCGGCCGCAACCCGCGCACATCAAAACATGAAAAATACAACAAATACACAAAACAAATACATAAAAAGCTTACTTACAGGAAGAGGGAGCATCCAGGACTTTGAAAACTAAAGTTACACCTCAATTTAACTCAAAATAAAAGAGTTTAGACACTGAAAAATTCTCTAAGCGAGAGAAAAAATGGCCGCCGAAAAAAACGAAAATGAGGCTACAGCAGTCCAAAGACGCAAAACACCACCAAACACCTACGTATTTGCCAAAAAACACCTACGAGATTAAAAAACAAGGACGCAACCGGCGCGACCCCAAAAACATTACAAACACAACAAATACAAACAACAAACACATAAAAAGCTTACCCACAGCAAGGGGGGGCACCGAGGACCTCTGCAAGTCAAGTTACACCTCCATTTAAGTACAAATTTTGGAGTTTAAACACCCGAAAATCACCTAAGCAAGAGAAAAAATGACCGCCGAACAAAACAAAAACGAGGCTACAGCAGTCTAAACACGCAAAACACCACCAAACAGCTACGTCATTTTTTGATGGGCAATTCGCTAGTTACTGTATAACTACCATCATAGTGAGGTTTCGTTATTACATTGGTCCTTATTAATATTCCCCTCTCCCTCCTCGCTTTCTCTGGCACCTTATGCATTATAAATAGTCTTTATCTTTTATGTAGCACTAATTTGAGCCTCATGCATATATGTACACACATAGATAGCCACATTTGTGGGTATGACATTGATACAACTTGGTACTGAACCACACTACTCACTCCGTAGTCCATCTTGCATCTATCCTCATCATGTAGGTATTTTTTTATTGCAGTTGTATATGTAAGCATTAGTTTTTTATTCTCAAACAAAGCCAGTGTTACAAAACATTTTGCTTGATAAAGTTTTACAATGTTTAAGAAGGAATTTGTTTGTTATGCACGGTATATTTTTTGTTTAACACTGATAGAACACATTTCAACATTTTCTATTCTCCAAATAACATATTATAAAAATGGAAAGAAAGAAAAAAAATAGAATAAAAAAAAATTCAATAATTTGAACTTAAATTGAGGGGTTTCCTATGAGCAAATCGGAATCTTCATATATAATCCAAATATTGTACCTGGTTCGAAATGACCGGCAACCAGTCACTCACCCAGCCCGTACTACAGGTTCATCCAGCTCCTGCGGTCGACGAAGACGGATCCGGGTTTATATTTGAGGGAGTATAGACAGGCTTATATAGGTAAGGTTTAAGTAATGTCTATAGCTTGCGTTGAGGAGAGCCATGCGTTCCATATTTTAGAAATTGAGAGTATGTGTTTGCTAAAGAATGTGACAGTCTGTCATGAATCACTATGGTATTTAACTTGTCGATTACTTCTTGAATGTTTAAAAGTAGAAGACTTCCATGTTTGGGCTATGTGGGTTTTCATTGATATCATTAGGTTTTTTGAGCCATTTGTTTTGTTTTATAGATATCAAGGGATTGGTTTTGCCTAGAAGGCATGTTTCGATTGGGGGGGGGGGGGGGGGGGCTATAGTGATTTGTAGGACTCCACAGGCTAGCTCTTGGACTTCAGTCCATAACGACTGGAAAAATGTGCCTGGGTTTAAGCAATGTCTATAACAAAGAGGTGATTTGGGGGTTAATTTTGTTCAGTTTAACAGGGGTATAGTGGGCTCTATGAAGGTTTTAAAGAGATTTTTCCTGTAGACTATAAATCCAAGGACCTTTAATTAGGTTTAAACATGTTTTGTTCCCCAATCTTGGGTGTCCCACTGGGTACCTATGTCTTTTTTCCAATTGTTCAGAAAAGTTGGCCTAATGTTGACAGGAGGGGAACTTAGAATTATATACAAGAAACTTAAAACTTGTTTAGTTAGAGGAGCCTTATTGCATATGAGGGTACCACCTGGATTGTGGAGTACCCCATCTCTTGATCCTTGTGGAAATTAAGTGTTTGATCCTGCAGTAATTGTAATGTTCCTGTAAGTCGATCAAAAGAGATAATTTTGTCATTGTTTATCCAGGAACCTAGTTTATCGAATTCATGCCTTGACCACCAATTTTTTGAATCCTCGCTTAAGTAATTTCAGATGGAAGGAGTAGTAAGAGTGGGGGTTAAAGTTAGTTGCTAAGTGATGTTTTGTGTTAATCCAATTCCAACTGGAGAGTGAAAGTCTAATGATACGATTTCTAGGTCTATTTATGTGGGGGGCATTTGGGGACCAAATAATAGAATCCCATTTAAAGGGTTTCATTTGTTGATTTTCAATAAATACCATAGGGGTTGGTGTGTTAAAGAATGAGCATGGGGTATGAAAGCCAATTGAGCTGCTCTGAAGTACAATCTCAGATTGGGGCATGCAAGTCCTCCGATTTTCTTACTACTAAAAAAAAAATTTGGTATTTTAACTGCAATTGTATATGTATCTATTAGATTGTGACCTACATGGCATACTCCCATATTATGCTGCACTTATTGAATGGGGGGTGTGTGTGCCCTATAGTTCTCACCATGAGTTTTGGCTGGTTGGGACAGTTCAAGCCTCGTTAGTTTTGGGGTTCCGTTCTAGTTCCGTTTTCTGGGCTACGCAAAAAAATGGCGCCATTGACAGTTTGATGCGACTTTAGTTGGGAAATATCTGGCAAACAAACTGAAGAAAGGCAATTCTCAGATTAAGATAAGATAACTATTAGATAATAATGGGATAATTAAGAAGAAACCTATAGAAATTGGAGCTATCAACCGCAGTTCAGGGGGAGGAGCTGAAATTCCAAGGCGAGAAGATGTGTTTCCATGAGCTCTGCTGAAAAATCAGATAATATCATATATAATGTGACTTATACATCACCAAATTGATATATATGATCAGGATTGTGCACAGGAGGTCCCAGCTGGTATAAAAATCAAGTTTGGCAACTTTTTTCAGTGAGATTTGCTGCTGAAACAGAACAAAGGACTTTGTAACACTGATCAACATCTTACTTAAGTTTGGTGAAAACAGATCTTGACTGGATCAAACCTATACAGTTCAAATCTATAGGTCTTAATCTACGGGAGATCGTTTCTATGTAACACATTGAAGAATATCTGGATTGTATACATAATAAACTGTATTATTGCTGATTTTGTAAAAAATACATCAGCTCATCTCTCAAATAATAAGGATATAACATGTATTTTATGTGGGAGACTGTGAAAAATGTATACAGTCTACTTCTGCATTGTGAGAATTGCTTTATAATTTATAAATACACAATTATATACAACTTTGCAACCAAAACGGTTTTCATCACACTGCCATCAAGCTGCCAACTGCAGGTATAACATTTTCAGAATTTTTAAATGTAAGACTTCTTAAAGAAAATGAAAAAAAACATGGCGGGTGCTTTTAAGAGACGTTCTTCCCAACTCCTCGCTACTCAAGATAAACTGTTACCAAAAAGTACAGAGATTTCCACGCCCTGTACTAAAGCAGATATTCAAGATTTAAAATAATCTCCTCTTCCAGATTAGAAATTACAGCTGAAATACAAAGAATCCCCGTGGAACTAAAAGCAGAAATAAGAGCATTAAACTCTAAAGTTTCCGAATTAGAGGTCAAATATGACAGCCTTCTTAAATCAAACATAGAAATGGAAAATGATCTGCTTACACTTAAAGATGAACAAAAACAGTCAGTACAAGACCTTATCAGATCTACGTAAAGAAGAACTTAGAATGGACATGATTCATAGAGTCACAATCCTCCAATGAGAAACCAAGAGATGTGATCGTCAGATTCCATTATATTTGCACAAATGTCTTGTTCATGAAAGCAATGAGATATGGTGTTCCTGCAATTGAAGGAGGTCAACCAGCTGTCTTCTTGTCACCCACCGCCTTATACAAAAGGAAACTCCTGAAACCCTTTTTAGGGGCGATTACGTAGCATGGATACAAGTATAATTGGGATTTCCTTTTAAACTGAACATATCAAAAGAAGGGAGACATCACACAATCCATCCTCCCGAGGAAGGTGAAGCCATGCTCCATTTGTGGAACTTACCAAGTCCAAACACCCTGGGACAAAATCTAAATTCCCTAATACAAAGCGTTTCAATAGACTAGCCCTACTCAAAAAAACGCCACATCAGAAGTAAATGAAGAAGAAAATCCCACACAATCACTGAAATACCCTCATGGACTCTTATATGCGATAAACGGAGTTAACCATGTAGATCCTTTGTAAAAGTGTTGAAAATATTCTCATACCATTTCTCTTAAAAACGTTGTTTAATTTTTAGCCCCTCTCTTTTTTCACAATAAAAACTATATAAAAAAAAGAAAATCAACCACAGTTCAGTAAAGCATCTAAAGAAGAAATTGAGCTATTATTTCGCTGAATTGATAGTTTAAAATTGGGCAAAGTCCCAGGGCCTGATGGCTTTCCTAATTTATATTGTAAATTATTCTCTAAATCTTTGATACACCATCTTTACAATGCCTTTAATGTAATAAAAGAGATAGGGGAGGCCCCATCAGAAATGCCGGAGGCCACAATAATGATACCCAAGGAAGACCTGAAAATTTGTATTAACTATAGACCCATCTCTTTAATAAATACATCTATAAAAGTTTTACGACCAAAATTCTCGCTACAAGAATAATTACATTATTGAATAAACTTGTTGCAACTGATCAATCTAGCTTTATAAAAAAATTGACAAGTGGCATATAACACGCGTACACTGATTAATCTGCTCCCATTTGTCAAACAAAAGAGGATACAATCTCTTGCCTTATCATTGGACGCAGAGAAAGCTTTCGATTGGGTGAATTGGTAGTTTTACAGAGATATGGTTTAGGAAGATTTGGCTCACGCCATTAAGGCTTTGTACCCCAACGTCTCAGCTTACCTTATTGGCTCAGATATATTTTCAATTTATAATGGCACCCTCCAGAGATGAGGAAGGAAGGAAGAAAAGAAAAGGAAGGAAAGAAAGAAAGAGACCCAGGGGATGGGAGAGGCTTGCAATGGCTTGCCAATTAGAGGGGGCAGAGCCTTCCATTGTGTGGCAAACACATTTGATTACTATATATATTATGTTGTTATTCCAGAAAGTGTCATTTATATACTGACTGTGTGATTGTACCACACTTCCCATCATTTCTCTTCCATACTTAAATACTCTTGTGCAAATATAAAATGTATTTTAAAAAAATGGCGGCAAGTAACTTGGAGCATAAGAATATTAGAAGGAAGTTACATCTTCTTAGGTTCTGAAAATGAATGCAGTTTTTTTCTCACCTTAAAGCCAAAGTATATGTTCCTGGCTGTCTTTGACTTTCACGAATGAGGTAACTTCCTTCAGCAACACTTAATAAGTGGTCTGTTTCTTCTCTGGATATCATTCCAAAAAACCTATAGAAAGAAAATAAATAAATAAATTGCAAAAATGTAAGACATGTTCTTTTTTACCCATTAATAGATCAAAATAAACTTTTTATGTGGCATTCTTGTGTACAAAAACAGAGATTGTAGAGAAATCCTTATCTATTCAGGTGACTACGGGAAAGAATTATCATCAGAGACAGGACCATGGCAGCCTCCAGAGCGTATATACCAAAATACTATGCCGACCATTGATCCAGGATGACACACGGTGAAATACCTCGCAGTCTCAGAGAAACAAATAAAGATGGTAGTTATTTTCTATTGTATCATTTCTAATTATTTTCTGCTTATGGCAAGCAAGTTGAAAAGCCCGTTTGCTTTTGGAAACGTAATCTTAGCATATTTCAGACCTAGATATCTGTATTTGCGTGGTGCAGAATAACTGAACACATCACAAAATAAATTAGACAGCCGTCCACAGGAGGATTGCGTAAGGCAAATAATTATAAAATATAGAAAAAGAATCAGTAGGAAAATGTTACAGTTTATCTGCTTGAATCTGACTGCTCTGGAGAGTTAGTCTTAAAAAAATAACGATGTTTGTTTACTCACTCTCTCCCATAATACTTTGGTCTGTTTTCCACCTGAAAAAAAGATCAGTGGGAAATGTAAACAATGTCTATAACATAACATTTATTACGAATTCTAGTGACACGAGTATAAGCCGAGGGGGCCCTTTTTAGCCTTAAAAAAGAGGCTGAAAAACTCGGCTTATACTCGTGTATATACGGTATAAGGTAATGGTACGGTACTTAAAATCTACAAGGGTGACTTGTATCATATAGACTGCACATCACTACTACTATATGCTGTTTAAGCCAAGATCATGCTAGAGTGCATGGGTGCTCTAAACAATACATCATACAGTTTCAATTGTATATACCATACACTATTAAAAAAACAAAAAAAATAATGGTCATCTTTAAGAGTTCCTGAAGTCACAAATTTGAAATAATTTAAAAGCAGTATTTTTTAACCAAAACATGTAAAAATGAGTGCTACAAGGGTAACACATTGTGATTCACACCAAGTAATAAAAGAACAAGCAATGCATCTACCTCACGTATACAGGTGATTCTTCTGGGGTGAGGAGCTTCCTGCTGCAACTGATACACTGAGAAGAAAATACATTATTATATTATAGCATAGTTACATACATAGGGCCTCATTCAATTGTGATTTGGCCAATTGAATAGGGCTTTTTATAAGCACAGAGTATATATTTTTTAGAGAAGTTTTTAGTTAGTGAAGATCGTGCTTTTGGATAGAAGTTCACTAACTAAAAACTTCTGTAAAAGAATATGCTGTGTGCTTATAAAAAGCCCTATTCAATTGGTCAAATGCCAATTGAATGAGGCCCATAGTTAGCTACAGTCTTAGACCTACAGATTGCCAAGAGACAAGTAATAAAGGCCTTTGTTAGAGTGCCGCTCATAAGACATAACAACATTTGAATAATAAGAGATGAGGAATATTATTTTTTAAGAACACAACCTGTATTAGCTATTTTGCTTAAAGTAAATCATTCCTGATATATTCCCAATTGTTTGTGCTGCATAATTACATGTAGCAAATAAACAATACTTGTGATTCAGTGCCCTCTTTCCAGGTTTCCTTTATCCCTTTGTAGAAAGTTGAAAAAAAAGTTGAAGAAAGTTGACAAAAGACCCTTAAAGCCTGATTAGGGAGATAGGAGCCTGTTCCACATAAAAAACTAGGTGCCAACGGTCCGTTTCGTCCTTTTACAGGACTTTCTCTGAGAGGGAACTGAATCGCAAGTATTGTTTATTTGCTACATGTTATTATCCTCTCATTTAGGTGGTTTATTCTATTATATCCCTATTATTATCATGCAAAGATTTTTTCTTGCATTAATATATAGTTGCTTTATTGATTGACAAGATCCCATATTTTTGGGAGATATAGAATGCCTGGGTTTCCACGCTACAATTTGTTTTTAATACATTTATTGCAAGCTGTTTTATCTCAAAATCTTTTTTCAACTCTATGATCATCAGTGTATCCTGTGTTTACAGGATCATCAGTATAGGCTGATATATGAGAGTTGATTTGTTTATTATCATTATTACAGTACTGTGTAAGTCCAGGAATTATTTGAGCTGGACCACAGTATAATATTTGAAGTACTGTAAACCTTGGAATTGAGTTTAAAAGTCAGCATACCAATTTTTAATAGTTTTTCTGCATTTTTCCAGGATAAAGAGTATCCCAATAAAATATACATTCTAGAAGATTAAACCAACTCGCTTTTACTGCTTTCATAGATTTCTTCTTAAGTAATTGTTTAAAAAAAAAAAAAGTGATACAGAAAAGTCCCTCAATGTTGCAATACTGTAAACTACATGTCTTAAAAAGACCATCTGTATGGTAAAAAAAAAAAAAAAAGCAATGGATGCTGAATGACTGATTAGAATAGTATGTTATAGTAAGATCTTCAAGAAAATCCGGTCTCTAAATCCTCTAAAAACTTAACTCTTTGAGAGTTGACTGTAGACAAACAATTCCAAGCAATTATCTCTGCAAACAATGTTAAAATGTCATTCTGAGACATGAACGCTATTTAAGTGGTACTTGTAATGACGGCTGTTAATTGGAAATAATAGTTACTTACAATACGATTTCCACACAGGAGGCCGGTATTCATCTTGATCTATAGGAAACACGTAAAGAAAGAATAGAAAGTTACTGGCTGCTATTGTAGAGAATACATTGAAAAACAGTAGTAAGTGTCAAGTGGAACTGAAATGTATCCGGTCACTCTTCAAAGGACATTAATACACAGTCCAGTTATCACATCACATATTATATTACATTGTATTTAAGGTTGAAAAAAAAAATTCAGTGCATCAAGTTCAACCTTTTAAGATCTCCTCCTATCTGCAATATGCAGATTAACTATTAATTAATTAGTTGTTAATTATTAATCATTTAATTTTTATATTTTTTTTATTATTAATTAATACTGAGGAAGGCAAACAGAAAAAAAAAAAAAAAACAAGCGAGACTTAGCCAATCGTCTGAAAAGGGAAATTAAAAAAATTAATAAATTCCTTCCTGATCCCAGACTGGCGACCGGATTTCTCCCTGGATTAATACGGTCTCTCTAATTATCCAGGACAACCCTCAATTCCCTTTTTAATTAGAAAAAAATCCTGTCCCCTTTTAAAGTTATTTATCAAATCCAATGTCACCACCTCCTTTGGTAGAGAATTCCACAGATTAACCACCCTTACTGTGAAGAACCCTTTTCTTTCTTTAAGGTGGAATCTTTTTACTTCTAACCTCAAGGGATGTCCTCTTGTCAGCTTGAAAACGTCTTGGCACAAAAAGCTCCCTTGACAAATCTTTATACTGACCCTGGATGTATTTATATAAGGTATTATACCAAAAGAAATGATAAAAGTAGCACTCATAATGATCCCAAAGCCCAACTTGGATCCACAATATTGCGCCAATTATAGACCTATTTCCCTATTAAACGCAGACATTAAATTGTATGCGAAAATTTGGGCCCTTAGAATTCAGGAATTTATAGGTAAATTAGTAACAACAGATCAAATGGGATTTGTATCAGGCAGACAAGGTACAGAGAACATTAGGAAAATTATGAATTTAAGTGAAATTACGAGAAACAAAAGTACTCCCACCCTATTCTTGTCATTAGACGCAGAAAAAGCGTTTGACAGAGTAGGATGGGAGTACATGCGTTTAACATTATCTAAATTTGGGTTTGGGGAATTTGGTGCCAAAGCGATTGGGGCTTTATACAGTTCTCCGTCGGCACAAATAACAGGTTTGGGGGGAGGGGCAAATTCATTCAGAATATCAAATGGTACCAGACAGGGCTGTCCCCTCTCTCCCACTTTGTTTGCGCTGATGATAGAACCATTAGTGGAAGCTATTAGATCCTGCTCACAGGTTCGCGGAATTAGGGTGGGAGAGAGGGAGTACAAAACTAGTCTTTACGCAGATGATGTTATTTTGTCACTTACTCATCCAGAAGAATCACTTTATCATTTATCAAAAATAATACAAAGGTATAGTAAAGTATCCCATTATAAACTGAATTATAAAAAATCAGAAACACTTTACTTTAATTTTTCAGAAAATCTGTTGTCCCAACTAAAGATTATATATCCATATGACTGGAACTCGGAATCATTTAAACATCTTGGAATCATAATTCTGAATAAATCACAGGAAACAGTAGAAAGGAATTATAAAGATTTATATGCAAAATGTCAAAAAATTATAGAAAACTGGAGAAAAGACAGATTTTCCTTTTCAGGTAGAATTGCAGTTGTAAAAATGTTGATCCTCCCAAGAGTTAATTATCTTTTGAGATGTATCCCATTTAAGATTCCTAAAAGCTGGTTAAAGAAACTTCAAGGAATTATCGATTTTTATATACATCAATCTAAATTCATAAGGATGAAAAAGACAACCATGGGTAGAACTTTTTTAAAGGGAGGTATATCCTACCCCTTACTCCAAACTTATCAAGAAGCCAATAGCGTAGTACAGGCGTTAAAGTGGCTAGAAACAGCAGATAATCTCCCATGGATGTACATAGAACAAACATTAATTCCAGAATGGCATTTATCAGCTTTAGTTTTTAGAGAAAAATGCTCTTATAAGGAGATGGTGATAGGATCAACGGTGGTAAAAGAAATCTCAAAAAATTGGAAACAAATTAATAAGAAAAAGAAATTAATTCCAGAAGGTAGTTTAATAACCCCACTTAAAGCTCTGGTACAGATAAACATGAAAGGAGTTTTAAACGATTGGAATAAAAAGGGGATGGTACGAATTAGTGACACCCTAATTGAAGGAGCAGTTGGGTCTTTTGATCAGATAAAAAATAAATTCAATATTGCAAAAGAAGGATGGCTAACATATGAAGCATATAGAAACAGTTGCCACCATTCTAAAGTAATGTCACAAATTGGTAAAGTGTTAAATTCTATGGAAAAAATTCTTCTTAGATCGGAAAAAAAACACTTAATATCCAACTGCTTTAACATTATCAGATCCTGTGAAGAGCAACCTAAAACTAAGGGAATGTGTCAATGGGAGTCGAATTTAAACTTAACTCTGGAGGTTAAAGATTGGGAAACATCCCTAAAATTAACAAACAGATTCATTAAGCAAATAACTTATAGAGAAACTTTTTTTAAAATAATTAATAACTGGTATTTTACACCGGTTAAAATTGCACAAATTTCTCATATTCCGATAGAAAAAATGTGTTGGAGAAATTGTGGTAAAGTTGCTCATTTACTGCACATTTTATGGGAATGTCCCAAAATAAGGCTATTTTGGAAAAAGTGTTTTATTTTCTTGTCCGAAATTGTGGGAGACCAATTCCCCTTTAAGGGAGAATGTAGCCTGCTACACATTTTTTCTAATGACATCGATATAGAGAAAAAGTCTTTCGCGATTCTGACTTTCTCAGTGTCCAAAAATATTATAATCACAAACTGGAAGGCAGATAACGCGCCAGACTTTTCAGATGTCGTTCGGAAAATTAAATACATCCGAGAACTGGAGAAAAATTATGAACAAAAAGGTTGTATTAAAGCTGATCCATTAAAATGGAAAGTATGGGACCAAAAACAAGGTATAAAGTAAATACTAACTTTTTTTTAGAAAGGGTGAAAGTGGAATGAAAGGGCGAGAATGACGATGTAAATGTATTTTTTATGTTGTAAAAAATTGCTGTAAATTTTCTACTTTATGCAACTTCAGTAAAAATTAAAAAAAAAAAAAAAAAAAAAGTATTTATATAAGGTAATCATATCCCCTCGTAGACACCTTTTTTCTAAAGAAATTACATTTAATTTGGTTAGTCTTTCTTCATAACTTAGCTCTCCATTCCCCTTATTAGTTTTGTTGCCCTTCTCTGTACTTTTTCCAGCTCTAAAATGTCCTTTTTATGAAGTGGTGCCCAAAATTGTACTCCATATTCCAAATGAGGGCGTACTAGAGATTTGTATAGTGGCAGAATTATATTTGCTTCCCTGGCTTCTATACCCTTCTTAATACATGCTAATATTGTATTTGCCTTTGCAGCTGCTGCTTGGCTTTGAGCACTGTTACCTAGGTGGTTGTCCACAAGCACTCCCAAATCCCTTTCAATATCTGATACACCTAGATTTGCTCCATTAAGATTATAAATTGCATGGCTATTATTCCTTCCCAGATGCATAACTTTACATTTATTCATATTAAATCTCATCTGCCATTTAGATGCCCATTCCTCGAATTTATGTAAATCCCTTTGGAGGGAAAGCACATCACTATCTGATTGAATTACCTTGCACAACTTCGTGTCATCAGAGAAAATGGAGACACCACACTCCAATCCTACCTCTAAGTCATTAATAAATATGTTTATATTACAGGGAGAGGACCTAATACTGAACCCTGAGGAACCCCACTTACCACATTAGTCCAATCGGAGTATGTTCCATTTACAACAACCCTTTGCTTCCTGTCTTTTAGCCAGCTCTCAATCCATGAGCAGATATTTACTGCAACTCCTGTATCTCTTAGTTTGCTCAATAGTCTCCCATGTGGCACTGTATCAAAAGCATTTGCAAAATCCAATTATAATTATCGTACTACGAGACATCGTCACACTTTGCACGGCGCTCATTACCTGCGAGGCGAGCCGTTAAGGCACTACAACTCACAGCACTTGGGCGATAAGCTCCGAAGGCACTCATTGCCTGACTTATTAAATTGCCATTCGACCCAAATGAATAGGGCAATATATAAGCACATAGCATCACTTACTGAAGACCTTGCTTTTGCATAGACGATCCCTAACTAAATACTTCTGTAAAAAAAAATATATCTTATGTGCTTATATAGAGCCCTAATCAATTGCCCGATTCGCAATATAATAAGGCTGTTAGGCTGCAAGCAGTTGACGAACGTGTGACTTATAAAAAAAATATTACAAAACGTTGTACTTAGAAGAAAAAAAATATACGAGGTAGGAAAAATACAAAGTTAACGGACGAACCGCAAAAATCAAAATACCCGAAAAACACACACACAAAAAAAAACAACAACAAAAACATCACACACAGCACGACAGAACAGCCAGGACTTCTGGGAGTGAGGTGGAACGCAAATTTAAGAGGATTTTAAAGAGTTTCGGCACTCGAAAATCGGCTAAGCAAGAAAAAAAATGGCGGTCAAATTTTTTTAAATGAGGCTACATGACCCTGGACTGCGCAACACACAGCTAACCGCGTACTACTTTCACACAGGAACATATGAGGTACAAAATACACTCCTACATGCCAAATACTTGCGAACCGCATAGCACACACACAAACGACGCTATTTTACACTCCGAACTTGCAAATCACAACATTACGCATCTACAGTAGCGCTTTACACAAATACACCAACGGTTTGCCCTCGCGCACGCAGCCTAGTTCTAATGCACATTATATGCTGCGGGAAAATAAAAAAAAAAAAGATGGTTAGCTCTTCAGCCTATTGATTGATGGATATATTAATTATAATTAGGTGAAGTATATTAATTCATTAAGTAACTAATTAATTGATTATTATTTACAAAAATATAGACATACGTATCTGTCTTGTTGATGACCGCAGAGACTGCTCAGAGGAGCAAAAGTACACCAGAGGAGAAACTAGAAATTTGCGCCAGAGGAGCTAATTGCGAGCCATGCGATGAGCACCTTGCTCAGCGTGAGGCTCGCAATGAGCGCCAAAGGTCCTCACAGTACAAAAACCTTCACATTGTGTGGCAAACAGGATTGCCATGGCTTCAAATGTTATTGTCCGTCATTTGTTGACGGGCAAGTCGCTAGTTTTATATAATGAAACAAGTTTTGAGATATACTTTCTATTTTCAGAATAGCAAGATTTGGGAATTTATGGTAGATTATTCTAATTAGCAGTACAATTAACTTAATTAGGGTGTAGGAACTACATCAAATTTGTGCTGGTGAATTAGTAACCAATGCCACAAATTAAAGGTATAGGAAAGTGAGGTGGGTTATGAATGCATCATAACCCACCTAGCAAAAAAAATTTGCATTAAAAAAATGCAAACATTTTTTTTTGCAGAAAAAAAAAAAAGAAATGTGCTGGGGGTGATGTAGACACCCCCAACAACTGAGATTTGCATATTGGATATCTCATTTTTAATGAGATATCCAATATGCAGCACATGCTGATTGGCTAAAGGAAAGGAAAGTGTCTGGCATCATGTGACTTCCCACAGTAGGGCAGACTTCAGGTGCTAACTGAGCATGTGTGCACAATCCCCAGGCAAAAAAGAAACATTGTATAAGTTATGCTAATTATCCATGGGGATTTCTGGGGGTGTGAACATTGAGAGAAAACTCTTTGCAAAAGCAAGAAATTCATCAAACTTCAGGGTAACGGTGTACCTGTTTACTTTGGATTTTTTTCATGCAAACAATTATTTCAGACACTATAAATTCTCCTCTATCAGATGCATTAATAACCCAGCTCACTTGCATGTACCTTTAACAAACTGTGCCCCCCAGGTGCAAGGCTATAAATGTAAAATCATATTTAGCTTAGCTTCTAAGAGGCATCGGTAAGAGCTGAAATCAAGAAATGACCACTATAATTTATTTCATGTTACAGCGGAGTTTGAAAGGGAAAAGAAGAATAGTTGGGATTTAGTCCATTCTGTTGCAATCTGATGTGCTGGTCATCTGGAGCCCCATATTCAGACCTGGCACAGAAGAGAAGCAGGGACAAAAAAATGATTCCCCTCTTTGCTCCTTCCATTCTAGTTCTGCACATCCTGTATTTGAAGAGAACATTAATCTAAGAAAGCGGACACTAAACCATTGCAAATGTAAAATTATGTGGTTTATATTTTAGCATTAATAAAAATGTGACTCCATTATAGCACTGTATATTTACACACATACAGAACAAAGGAGGATAAAGCCTACACATTCCAAAGCACAAAGGAATTATTTATAACTAGTAAATTGCAAAAATGACAGTATGATTTTTAAATTTTTCTCCCCCCCCCCTTCCTTCCCCTCCGTCTCCCCCCCCTCCCTCCCCTGCTCCCCCTCTCCCCTGCCTCTCTTCCCCCTTCCCTCCGTCTCCCCCCCTTCCCTCCCCCGCGTCTTACCCCCCTGCCCCCCCGCGTCTCCTATACACCTGCCCCCCCCCGCGTCTCTTACCCCCCCTGCCCCCCCCCCCGCGTCTCTTACCCCCCCTGCCCCCCTGCTTCTCTTACCCCCCATGCCCACTCCCGCGTCTCTTACCCCCCATGCCCTCTCCCGCGTCTCTTACCCCCCATGCCCTCCCCCGCGTCTCTTACCTCTCTTACCGTTTAGAGCTGGAAAAAGTACAGAGAAGGGAAAAAACTAATAAGTGGAATGGAGGGACTAAGTTATGAAGAAAGACTAACCAAATTAAACTCATTTTCCCTAGAAAAAAGGCGTCTAAGAGGGGATATGATTACCTTATATAAATACATCCAGGGTCAGTATAAAGATTTGTCGGGGGAGCTTTTTGTGCCAAGAGGTTTTCAACTGACAAGAGGACATCCCTTGAGATTAGAAGTAAAAAGATTCCACCTCAAAGAAAGAAAAGGGTTCTTCACAGTAACGGTGGTTAATCTGTGGAATTCTCTACCAAAGGAGGTGGTGACGGCGGATTCAATAGATAACTTCAAAAAGGGGTTAGGATTTATTTCTAATTAAAAAGGGAATTCAGGGTTATCCTGGATAATTAGAGAGAGAGTATTGATCCATGGAGAAATCCAATCGCCAGTATCTAGGGTCAGGAAGGAATTATTTTTTTTGTCGATAAATAACTTTAAAAATGGATTGTATATATATATTTTTTTTAAAAGGGGCATTCAGGGTGATCCTGGATAATTAGAGAGAGTATTGATCCATGGAGGAATCTGATCACCTGTAACTGGGGTCAGGAAGGAATTTTATATTTTTGTCCCCTTTTGAGACATGTTTGCCTTCCTCTGGATCAATTAACAATCAATCTGCACATTGCAGATCAGTGGAGATCTAAAAAGGTTGAACTTGATGTATTAAAAGTATTTTTTCAACCCCAATTACTATGTAACTTGGATCAGGGACACTCAGGGGATGTAGTCTTTTTAGATTTTGCAAAGGCTTTTGATACAGTGCCACATGGGAGACTATTGTGCAAACTAAGGGACACAGGCATTGCTCATGAATTGAGAGCTGGCTAAAAGACAGGAAGCAAAGGGTTGTTGTAAATGGAACAGACTAATGTGATAAGTGGGGTTCCTCAGGGTTCAGTATTAGGTCCTCTCCTTTTTAACATATTTATTAACGACTTAGAGGTAGGATTTGAGTGTGGTGTCTCCATTTTCGCTGATGACACAAAGTTCTGCAAGGTAATTAAATCAGATAATGATGTACTTTAATTGATGCAAATCCCTTTGGAATAAGAGAAATGGGCATCCAAGTGGCAGATGAGATTTAATACGAATAAATGTAAAGTTATGCATCTGGGAAGGTAAAATAACCATGTAATCTATAAACTTAATAAAGCAAATCTAGGGGTATCAGATATTGAAAGGGATTTGGGAGTTCTAGTGGACAACCACCTAGGTAACAGCGCTCAAAGCCAAGCAGCAAAGGCAAACAAAATATTAGCATGTATTAAGAAGAGTATAGGAGCCAGGGAAGCAAATATAATTCTGTCACTATACAAATCTCTAGTACGCCCTCATTTGGAATATGGAGTACAATTTTGGGCACCAGTTGACAAAAAGGACATTTTAGAGCTGGAAAAAGGTACAGAGAAGGGCAACAAAACTAATAAGGGGAATGGAGGGGCTAAGTTATGAAGAAAGACTAGCAAAATTAAACTTATTTTCTCTAGAAAAAAGGCGTCTACGAGGGGATTCGATTACCTTATATAAATACATCCAGGGTCAGTATAAAGATTTGTCAAGAGAGTTTTTTGTGCCAAGAGGACATCCCTTTGAGGTTAGAAGTAAAAAGATTCCACATTAAAGAAAGAAAAGGGTTCTTCACAGTAAGGGTGGTTAATCTGTGGAATTCTCTACCAGAGGAGGCGGTGACAGCGGATTCGATAGATAACTTTAAAAGGGGACTGGATATATTTTGTTTATTTTAAAAGGGTATTCAGGGTTAACTTGGTTAATTAGAGTATTGAAACAATTGGCTAAGTTTCACTGTTTGCCTTCCTCTGGATCAAATAACAACTAATCTGCATATTGCAGATCAGAGGAGATCTTAAAAAGTTGAACTTGAAGGACTGAAAGTCTTTTTTTAACCTCAATTACTATGTAAACCTCTTGGCGAAAAAGGTTCACTTGACAAAGCCTTATACTGACCCTGATCCAAAACTGTACTCCATATTCCAATGAGGGCGTACTCAGGATTTGTGTAGTGGCAGAATTAGATTTGCTTCCCTTGCTTCTATACCCTTTTTAATACATTGCTTTGTAAACTATTCACCCCTCCCCCCCCCCCCCTTTGCATTTTTCGTGTTTTGTTGCCTCACAACCTGGAATTAACATGGATTGTTTGAGGATTTGCATCATTTAATTTACAGAACATGCCACAACTTTGAAGATTTTTTTTTTTTTTATTGTGAAGCAAACAACAAATAGGACAAAATAACAGAAAAAGTCAATGTGCATAACTATTCACCCCCCTAAAGTCAATACTTTGTAGAGCCACCTTTTGTGGCAATCACAGCTCCAAGTTGCTTTGGATAAGTCTCTATGAGCTTGCCATATCTTACCACTGGGATTTTTGCCCATTCCTCCTTGCAAAACTGCTCCAGCTCCTTCTAGTTGGATGGTTTGCGCTTGTGACCAGCAATCTTTAAGTCTCACATATTTTCTATTGGATTGAGGTCTGGGCTGTGACTCGGCCATTCCAACATATTTACATGTTTCCTCTTAAACCCCCCAAGCGTTGCTTTAGCAGTGTGTTTGGGGTCATTGTCCTGCTGGAAGGTGACCCTCCGTCCTAGCCTCAAATCACGCACAAAGTGGTGCAGGTTTTGCTCAAGAATATCCCTGTATTTAGCACCATCCATCTTTCCCTCAACTCTGACCAGTTTCCCATTCCCGGCTGCTGAAAAACATGGATGGTGCCCTTTGGGTGATGTGATGTGTTGGGTTTGCACCAGACAGAGTTTTCTTTGATGGCCGAAAAGTTACATTTTAGTCTCATCAGACCAGAGAACCTTCCTTTATACATTTTGGGAGTCTCCCACATGCCTTTTTGCAAACTCAAAGTGTGCCATTTTGTTTTTTGCTGAAAGTAATGGCTTTCTTCTGGCCACTCGACAAAGGGGGTGAATACATACGCACATGCCAATTTTCTGTTTTCTATTTCTAAAAAATAGTTATGTATATATTCTTCTCATTTCACTTCACCAACTTTGAATTTTATGTGATGGATCAAAACACAATAGTCTGATTAACAAAACATTGAAATTAAGGCTGTAATGTAAGAAAATAGGTAAAAAGTCAAGGGGGTGAATAGCTTTGCAAGGCACTGTCCATGCTGATATTTATTTGCCTTTGCAGCTGCTGCTTGGCATTGAGCACTGTTACATAGGTGATTATCCACAAGTACTCCCAAATCCCTTTCAATACCTGATACCCCTAGATTTGTTCCATTTAGATTATTCATAAAGTGGAATGCAGTCAAATAACAAAAAAAGGACTAGACTGGCTGAATTCTAAATATAAGTTAATTTGAAAATTGTTTTGAATAAATTACACTAGAAGTGCTGTTTCTTTCAGAGTATGAATATGGCAGCACGGGCGGCAGCAGTGGTGGTGGTGAGCATCCGCTAGATGGTGCCCTGATGATGTCATAGGGTTAGGGTAATGGGTTAAACTTGGAATTTGTGTACAATCTCAGCAGTGCTTACAAACTGTACAATGTTGGCATATATATATATATACACACACACACTTGGAGCTCCTGTCTCCCCCCCCCCCCTCCTCTGCCCCCTTGATCCCTCTTCTGATCCTCCCCTCTTGGTCCCATGCCCATCCAAGATCATCCCTTGGCCCATCTTGATCCCTATCAGCGCTGCCTTCCCTTTTGACGTGTGTGTGATGTCACTTGGATGCGCTTGCAGGATGATACAGTTTGGGGGTGTGCTGCTGGTGCGGTAGGAAGCGACAAGGGGGGGGGGGATCAGGAGTGGAGGTTTATCAGGAGGAGGAGAAGATCAAGAGGGGCAGAGAGAGGATTAGGAGGGGGCTCTGGGGCCCCTTCCAGGGGCAAGCCCTCGGGACGTGCAGTTGTGGAGGAGGGTGTCCACACGGCCCGGCTGATCAGAGACTGCGGACTGGTGCTGGTGCGCGGCCCCCTGATCTGATCTACCGAAAAAGCTTGTTATCCTTATGTACATCCTTAAATAAAGCCATACTTAAGTTTCCTGGACTATTAATGCATCTGATAGAAGAGAATCAGCAGTTTATGAAAATATTTACCAAAATAAACATTAACAAACTCACCCTGATGTTTGCTAAATCTCTTGAGTTTGCAAGCTGTTGCTTTTGTTAGTTAACACTCCTGAATAGCTCAGCATAAGATGCATCCTTCATTTTGGCCAAACACAGGCAGCTAATAAATTTTAATACAATTTAACAGCTATGGCAGTTTGTGCAGGAGGGAATGATGGGATGTGTAGTTCCTCATGTAGAAGGAAGCAGGGTGAGCCAGACACTGATCTGTAGATCTCTGCATTGAGTGGCTGTTGGCTTGAAGGTTAGTAAAGGGTTAAATATGTATCCAGTGGCAGTGTTTCTATTGGTAGGTACACTGTGCCTATGTCGGCAGCTCTTTGGGTGTGGGGAGCTTTCCTGTTTTTTGCTACCACACATGCATCTGTTATGTGCACGCACAGACGCACGCTACACTGCGCCGATGAAGCGGTCTCCTTGTGGCCGGTAAGTGGTTAGGTGTTTTCAGTTTAGGTTTACAGGGTTAGGGTCGGTAAGGGGTGTAGGGGCTTTGGCACTTAGTTTTAGGCTTAGAGGGTTAGGAGGTTAGGGTTAGGTTTAGGATTAGGACCGGGAAGTGGTGTAGGGGCTTAGAGTTAGGTTTAGGATTAGGGCCGGGAAGTGGTGTAGGGGCTTAGAGTTAGGTTTAGGATTAGGACCGGGAAGTGGTGTAGGGGCTTAGAGTTAGGTTTAGGATTAGGACCGGGAAGTGGTGTAGGGGCTTAGAGTTAGGTTTAGGATTAGGACCGGGAAGTGGTGTAGGGGCTTAGAGTTAGGTTTAGGATTAGGACCGGGAAGTGGTGTAGGGGCTTAGAGTTAGGTTTAGGATTAGGCCCGGGAAGTGGTGTAGGGGCTTAGAGTTAGGTTTAGGATTAGGACCGGGAAGTGGTGTAGGGGCTTAAAGATTGGTTTAGGATTAGGACCGGGAAGTGGTGTAGGGGCTTAGAGTTAGGTTTAGGATTAGGACCGGGAAGTGGTGTAGAGGCTTAGAGTTAGGTTTAGGATTAGGACCGGGAAGTGGTGTAGGGGCTTAGAGTTAGGTTTAGGATTAGGACCGGGAAGTGGTGTAGGGGCATAGAGTTAGGTTTAGGATTAGGACCGGGAAGTGGTGTAGGGGCTTAGAGTTAGGTTTAGGATTAGGACTGGCAAGGGGTGTGGGAGGTTAGGATTAGGGTTAAGACCGGCAAGGGGTGTGGGAGGTTAGGACTAGGGTTAGGACCGGCAAGGGGTGTGGGAGGTTAGGACTAGGGTTAGGGCCGGCAAGGGGTGTGGGAGGTTAGGGCTAGGGCCGGCAAGGGGTTTAAGGGGTTAGGGCTAGGGCCGGCAAGGGGTGTAAGGGGTTAGGGCTGGCAAGGGGTGTAGGGGCTTAGGGTTAGGGCGGGCAAGGGGTGTAGGGGGTTAGGGCGGGCAAGGGGTGTAGGGGGTTAGGGTGGGCAGGGGGTTAGAGCGGGCAGGGGGTGTAGGGGGTTATGGCGGGCAAGGGTGTAGGGGGTTAGGGCGGACGGGGGGTTATGGTGGGCAAGGGGGGTTAGGGCGGGCAAGGGGGGTTGGGGTTAGGGTGGGCAAGGGGGGTTGGGGTTAGGGCGAGCAAGGGGTCTAGGGGGTTAGGGTGGGCAAGGGGTCTAGGGGGTTAGGGCCTTAGAGTACATTGGGATGCGAGCGCACCCGGCAATAAGAGGCTTCCAGTGCGGGAAAACAAGTTTTTATTTTTAAACAGAATAAATCTATGTATATAGAATGACCCCATGTAATGTGTGTCTGATACAAGCAGCAGGTGATATATATTAGAGAGAGGGAACAACAGGGACACTTAGATCTACCTATAACACATACATGGTCTGTGATGCGGCTCATCAGCTGGATACAGTTACATAGCAGTGAGATGGAGCTGCAGGGCATAATGTATTATATGTGACTATATGACAGCACGACATATGATGCTTACATGCAGCTCACAATAAAGTAATACAAATATAACCATTAATAATACAGATGCTAATGAAAGGTATAGAAACAGAACATAATTATAGGATACAAGTAGGAGACCCAGCAGCAGACGCCCATAGGGCTGCACAAACAATAGGAGATGGGACATGTTTATATGGTGAGGATAAAGCGATGCAAATGAAGGATTCACTCACCAAATAAAGGAGCAGCCATTGTGTTTCGGCAATCCTTGGGTAACACCTCCTTGTTTGGACGCCCCTAAACCGGGGTGAAAAGCACTGCGAATACACAAGATATACATGAAGATCAGCAACAAATAAACCACCACAGGGGACAGATCTGTAAACAATGGACAGGAGTGTGGGTGTAAATAAACGACATATATCATGCGTGACAAGTAGGGTATGATGGAGGACTCACTCAGTGAGTGACCGGGCTGTGGTCACACGCACGCTGCACACATTCAATGCGCCATCTTGTTTCTCCCATATGACCAGCTTCACCTCCTCAGACAGAGGCGGCGGTCAGGCTGCTGCATGCGTTGTCCTAGCAACAGGAAATCCTCTGTCATGTACCCTGAGCGAGTCTTTCAGTGCAGACGGCCTCGCGACACAGCCGAACCTCAGCCAGGTCCATGAAGGACCATAAACCACCATCCTGTCACAGCGCCCATACAAGTAATACGAATGTCATGCCGCACAAACACACCCTTCTGTGATCTCCTTAATCAGTTATAAAGGTCTTTATGTGGCATTCATATTAAACAATCAATAAATAAACCATAATTATATATGTTAAAGGTCTTTATATACACTTTCCTTATATAAATAATAGGACATATACTGTATTTAGGCATGTTTTAGAGAGGTGTTGCATTGAGTGAAGCACAGAAGGCCCCGGGGCATTTATGGCCTCCTTCCACTCAAATAAAGCCTATATTGTATATCCATTATTACGGCGGAGGCTTCTATTGCTCTTTCGCCAGGTTCCAGGGAAGGCAAAGAACTATTCTCCCCTCCGACGTGGCGCTTAATTGACAGCGAGGCCATCGCTATGTTCGCTGGCGGGCACATGGCCCCCCAGGGCCTCGGGCGCACCTCCCATAGCTCAAGGCCTCTTCTGTCGGTGCGCCTTCTGTGCTAAAATCGGCAGCGCCATCTGTCGGCCGACGGCGGAACTTCAGATGTCGGATTTTGGGATGGTGAAGAGGAAAAGGACCCCCATGCTAATGAAAGGCAGTAAACTTGAAAGAGCTGTCCAGCGGAAGGTTTCCTGGCTTGTGTGTAATCCATCCTGAGCTTTGCTTAAAGCTGTTTAATATATAGAGTCTCCCTAAGGGTAATAGGGGACTCCAGACGTGAACCCCTTGCTCACTGTGCCTTAGGGAGTTCAGCTGCACCTCACTGACAAGGCCCATAAAGGTTGAAACGCGTCTGGGGTTTGCTGTTTCTCCTGTTCAGGGTAGAATTGCCTGGTATTTCGGGGCTGGGTCACTCCTTTGAGTGGGACCAGACTGATATACTACAGGAAATTTCTCCCTGTGAAGGGCACAAGTGACCTAAAAGAGGCTGCTCTCAGAGTGGCTTATCATGTCCATAGAACTAACCTATTAAGGTTGGTTCGTTCTCTGATGAGCGCCTCTGACTTATCTTTTATTTATATATATATATATATATATATATATATATATATATATATATATATATATATATAATCTTTCTGTTTTGGTCCCCATCCACGGTGACATGTAGAGGCCAGGAGGTGGCGCAACATTAAGGGTTAGGGGTTAGTATTAGGGTTGTGGCAGATGATGAGCTTTACATATGTTAATGTTTCACTGGGCCTATTGTTTTCCACCTTATGTTGTGATTAAAGGATGCTCTGTTTGAATACACATAACCAAGGTGTGTCTTTCATTCTAGAGGGAAGGCTTCTTATTATTTTACTGGGCCATTTATCACTTGTATCTTGAATCTCTCCTGGGTCATAAGAGGAAAGGGCCTGGGGCCAGATGGGTCTATGGATTGTAAAGGTCTCATTGGCCTTTTCAAGCCCACTGAAGAATAGATGGCACTGACTGGGCTGATCCTGGGTTCCTGAATTCCTGAGTGGTGGTCTTGATGTGCATGCTGGGTGACGAGAAACATAAACCTTCACAATCTTGGTTTTAGTGCGCATGCGCGAGATTCGAATAGCGCCTGCGCGATTTTTCCAGTGCTTTGAGCAGTGTTAGAACGTCTGTGATGTCAGACGCTGAGTGAGTGATTCCATGTGAGCATCGGGTCTATGAGAGGGAGGCTGACAAGCAGGTAAGTCCTGAGCTTATTGTTATAGCATAGTAGCAGCCTCTTGTGTTACTATTTATCTGCCAGAGGAGCTACCATAAGGCTTTTTTCTTTATCATTAAGGCATCATTTAGAGTCATGTGTACACTTATGCCATTATAGTGGCTAGACAGCATTATACTCCTCTGCATCAGTATATGTGTGCATACTGTCAGGTTTGTGTTACATTCTAGCACCTGTCAATTAGGGGAACATATCATAGGATGTCACCTAGTAAGCATTTACAATATATATGACTATAACACATTGCCGTTTGAGCAACCATAGTCCTTTATTTGGCTAGGACTAATCACATCAATTATTTGTATATCACCATTTTACACAGACAGGATCTCTTTCGTGTGGACCTTAGTGTATGTGTATATATTTTTGCTTCCATTGAGTGCCCCTCCTTCTCAGGATACCCACAGCACATCTTTGACAGAACTCCATTTATGGGGACTACTATATTCAATTATTTGAGCCAATTATAAATTGGTGGGGAATATTTGGGAAATTTGTTCCCTACATCAGCCTGATACTCACATGAGCAATCATCTAACGTCTCTAGCACATTATATCTTTTTACTACTTCTTTAGTATTTTTGTTTTTCTTTCTCTTCCTTTCCCTTTTTTTCGGGTTACCGATATATTATTTTAGAATAAAGCACTATTGTTTTTATTTTATCTGGTCTAAATTGCCACTTTTTGGAAGCCTGCCATGATTTGAATGGTTTGGCCATTTGGTTTTGCATATTGGCCATTTGGTTTTGCATATTCCATAGGCCATTCTATGAGTGGACTCCAAAACCTATTGGACTATGTCCTTTAATGTAACCAAGTAAGGTCCTTTGTGTCCTATTCATCTTCTCCACCACCATATGTTAATTACATTGATACATTTGTATTTGATCCGTGTTATAGTTGCCCTTTTTTCTTTCTCTCTTTTTATCATATATATATATATATATATATATAGTAAATAAAAAGTACATCTGTGTTCACATCTGAATGTCTAAAGCAAGTTAAAAAACCTGCTTCCAGCTCAGAGTTCCAAGAAAAACAGTTATTACACTGCATTCTGGGAAGTTGAGCTGGGACACACAAATATGCCCACAAGTGCCTCGCTCTTCATTCCGTAGCCATCAACAAACATGGCTTCCTTTAAGCTTATGCATGCTGTATTACACAGCTTTAATGCAAAGCCAAGGTTGGAATAAACACAGGCTGAGTATCCAATCCATGTACAGCTGTTTCAAGCTTACTGGCTATCATCAGCATGGAGCGGGATCTCAGCCTGTGTTGTGGAAATTATGAGTAGGTAGTTCACCACAACAATCATTTATAATATGGTGGGCAAAAGAGCGATAGAAGCCCTCCACCGTACAGTAGTACAGTAAATAAAAAGTACATCTGTGTTCACATCTGAATGTCTAAAGCAAGTTAAAAAACCTGCTTCCAGCTCAGAGTTCCAAGAAAAACAGTTATTACACTGCATTCTGGGAAGTTGAGCTGGGACACACAAATATGCCCACAAGTGCCTCGCTCTTCATTCCGTAGCCATCAACAAACATGGCTTCCTTTAAGCTTATGCATGCTGTATTACACAGCTTTAATGCAAAGCCAAGGTTGGAATAAACACAGGCTGAGTATCCAATCCATGTACAGCTGTTTCAAGCTTACTGGCTATCATCAGCATATATATAATCTTTCCGTTTTGGTCCCCATCCACGATGACATGTAGAGGCCAGGAGGTGGCGCAACATTAAGGGTTAGGGGTTGGTATTAGGGTTGTGGCAGATGATGAGCTTTACATATGTTAATGTTTCACTGGGCCTATTGTTTTCCACCTTATATTGTGATTTTCCAATAAAGGATGCTCTGTTTGAATACACATAACCAAGGTGTGTCTTTCATTCTAGAGGGAAGGCTTCTTATTATTTTACTGGGCCATTTATCACTTGTATCTTGAATCTCTCCTGGGTCATAAGAGGAAAGCGACTGGGGCCAGATGGGTATATGGATTGGATTGGTCTCATTGGCATTTTCAAGCCCACTGAAGAATAGATGGCACTAACTGGGCTGATCCTGGGTTCCTGAATTCCTGAGTGGTGGTCTTCATGTGCATGCTGGGTGACGAGAAACATAAACCCTCACAATCCTGGGGTGGATTCATGTAATAGAAAAGCAGGAGGATTTGGGGTGAATGTGAATGAATGACAAGGGGTCTACAGCCCCAGGCTATTTGCTAGCTCGGGCAGGATCTGTGCACAGCAGAGGTTGATTAGGTAGCGTGACTGTTAGAGACAGAAAGTGTGGGTTGGGGTCCGTCCTGATTAGGGGAATATTTTTATTATGTAATAGTGCACCCTACAACACACTTTACACACAAAATAAAGGCCCTAAAAATGCAAAATGGACCAAGAGCCTTTTAGGCTCAAACGAGCAGGTGCAAAGGTACCTTAGGGGTCCAAGAAATACAAACATCACACAACATAACAAACCAACAAATGGTAAAGTCTTTCATAAAGTCCTTTTGACCATTACAATACCCATTTGATTCACCTGGCTTTGTGGCAAATGTCTATCAGGGTCCAGTGGCCAGATCCACAAGTGTCCTGGGGTTCGTGACAAGGATAGTTTATGTGATGGTTAGAACAACCGGGGGAAAACAATTAGTCTGTGGCTGAAGAAAAGTCATCTGATCTTTGCATACACTTTTGGCCCTGAAGGGCCTTTAGTTGTAGGGGTCAGGTGCATGGACGTAGGAGCCCCCCAAAATCTGAGGGGGGATAAAGTTTAAATTCTCAATGTTCCTGTGCCCCAATTCGCTCGCCCGACCCCCGATATAATTAAACATAAAAAAACGAGGTGTTTGAGGGCACATTTGCACGTCCCAGCTCAGCTTCCCAGAATGCAGTGTAATAACTGTTTTTCTCGGAATTCTGAGCTGGAAGCAGGTTTTTTTACTTGCTTTAGACATTCAATTTTGAACACAGATGTACTTTTTATTTACTGTACGGTGGAGGCTTCTATCGCTCTTTTGCCCACCATATTCTAAATGATTGTTGTGGTGAACTACCTACTCATAATTTCCACAACACAAGCAAGGATCCCGCTCCATGCTGATGATCGCCAGTAAGCTTGAAACAGCTGTACATGGATTGGACACTCAGCTTGTGTTTAATCCAACCTTGTCTTTGCATTAAAGCTGTGTAATACAGCATGCATAAGCCTAAAGGAAGCCATGTTTGATAATGGCTACGGATTGAAGAGCGAGGCATTTGCATGTCCCAACTGAGCTTCCCAGAATGCAGTGTAATAACTGTCTTTCTCGAAACTCTGAGCTGGAAGCAGGTTTTTTAACTTGTTTTAGACATTCAAATGTGAACACAGATGTACTATTTATTTAATATATATATACATATATATATATATATATATATATATATATATATATATATATATATATATACTGTATATTGCTCCATAGTGCTGGCCAGATCCAAATCTGGTAATGCACAATTATGTTTAATTTAGCATTTTTTGTGTTCCCTGTTCATATAATCTGGGCGGGAATTGTTCCGACATCCCCCCCCAGTTGCTACACCCCTGGTCAGGTGATAAAATAAATGTATTCTATAGTAGTGATACATAGTTGAAAGTGCAAGTATTGACAGCCTGTTAAGTATATGTTGTTAATCATTGACATTAAGGATATAATGTGAGTGTATCCTCACACTAAGTTTTAGAAGTATTTTGTGACAATGTGGCTTCTATTTGGACTCATTCCTTGGATCTGGTCTTCAGAAGGTGAGCTACAATGGCCACTGTCCCATGAGCCCTTACTTCACCAGATTTAATCTCCTAAAAATATAAGATAATTTTGTTGTGAACAGCGTAAATGTTCATGCTTGTCCGATTTCATCACTTGGTCTCTTGATGTGGTAAAATACATAAAAACTCTTCAGTAAACATACTTTATTCATAATCGCATAGTTACATAGTATTTGAGGTTGAATAAAGACCTTTAGCCAATCAAGTTCAACCGTTTTATATCTCTTCTGATCCTTTTAATACATGGATTATTTGTTAATAATTGTTAATTGATCCAGAGGAAGAAAAAAACATTGATACTTTGCCAATTGTCTCATAAGGGCAAAAAAAGCAAAATTCCTTCCTGACCCCAGAAACTGGCGATCAAATTTCTCCCTGGATCAATATTCCTTCACTAATTATCTAGGATAACCTTGAATGCCCTCTTTATTCAAAATTCGAAACCCTTTTTAAAGTTATCTATCAAATCCGCTGTCACCACCTCCTTTGATAGAGAATTCCACAGTTTAACCACCCTGTGAAGAACCCTTTTCTTTTTTTAAAGTGAAATCTTTTTTTTCTCTAACCTCAAGGGATGTCCTCTTGTCAGTTGAAAACCTCTTGGCACAAAAAGTTCACTTGACAAAGCCTTATATTGACCCTGGATGTATTTAAATAAGGTAATTATATCCCCTCGTAGACGTCTTTTTTCTATGGAAAATATGTTTAATTTGGTTAGTCTTTCTTCAAAACTTAGCCCCTCCATTTCCCTTATTAGTTTTGTTGCCCTTCTCTGTACCTTTTCCAGCTCTAAAATGTCCTTTTTATGAAGTGGTGCCCAAAATTGTACTCCATATTCCAAATGAGGTCGTACTAGAGATTTGTATAGTGGCAGAATTATATTTGCTTCCCTGGCTTCTATACCCTTCTTAATACATGCTAATACATGCTGTTTACAAGTGGATTTTCCTTTACAGGTAAAGACTGATAAATTGCAGAGTGCACTAATTGTGCCCAGGTGAGAAGGCAGAAGTTAGTATAAGCGGGAGAAGGGGCGAACTTGTGAGCTTGCGAACATTTTCAGTATGAGGTGCAGTTCTAGTGAAAGTGTAGGAGTTTAAATAGGGGTAGGGACTTCAAAGAAAAGGGAGAGCAGATTTATAGTGCAAAGGAGGAAAACTTTATACAAATCTATTTTTTTATATTCTTTATATTTCCCACTGAAATTTTGTAGACAATAATAATAATTATGAGTCAGTCCAGTGGCAACCTCACTCAGTGTACATCTTGTCATATGTATGCAATACTGGAACAGATGATCCAGGGTCCATACCTCTGTGACAGGTGTGAGCATGTTGCCTCACTGGAAGCTCAAATTGGAGATCTGGAGCTGAGAATTGCAGCACTTGGAGATATTGTTCCACTGGAACGGCGGTTGGTGCTTACTGAGCACAGTTTAGCTGGGCCTAGCATGGAGGGTGGAGCTGGGGCTAGTGAGGATCGTGTAGACAAATTATTGGGAGGGGCTGGAAATGAACCGGCGGTCTTGGTACATATTGGTACCAATGACAAAGTTAGTGGAAGATGGAGTGTACTAAAGAATGATTTTAGAGAACTAGGTAATAAGCTGAAGGCAAGGACCTCCAAGGTAGTATTTTCTGAGATACTACCAGTGCCACGTGCTAGCCCAGGGAGGAAGAAGGAGCTTAGGGAGGTTAATGCGTGGCTAAAGATGTGGTGCACTAAGGAGGGGTTTGGGTTTTTAGAGCACTGGGCTGACTTCTCACTTCCGTGCAATCTCTACAGTAGGGATGGATTGCACCATAATCATGAGAGAGCTTTTGTACTAGGGGATAGGATGGTAGAAAGGCTGGAGGAGTTTTTAAACTACAAGGTGGGGGAGGGACTAGATATAAGTAATGGGGTAGAAAGTGTAGAGGGTATAAGGGATGAATTAACAACTCATAGGGGAGGAGATGGGGGAGGGGATGTATAGTCAATAGGGAGGTAGTACTAAGTAACTCGAGTACAGTGGCAGGCACTTCAGAACTACAGACTCATAACATAAGGTGCATGCTTCCTAATGCCAGAAGCTTGCCAGGAAAAATGAGAGAGTTAGAATTATTAGCAATTAATTAAAAATGGGATTTAATAGGCATTACCGAAACGTGGTGGGATGAATCTCATGACTGGACTGTTAATCTGGATGGTTATAACCTATTTAGGAAAGATAGAGGCAATGGTAAATGAGGAGGAGGGATTTGTCTGTATGTTAAGCCTGAATGTAAGCCTATAGTCAGAGAAGATATTTATGGTGGACCTAGTGATAAAGCTGAATGTTTGTGGGTAGAGTTAAATAGCGGAGCAGCAAATTCCAAAAGAATATTAGTAGGAGTATGCTATAAACCCCCAAATATATCTGAAATTGAGGAAATACAATTATTGTTACAGATTGGAAATGCAGCTAAGCACGGGCAAGTTCTAATAATGGGAGATTTTAATTACCCTGAAATAAACTGGATAAATGAGACCAGCAGTTCGTCTAAGGGGAGTAGGTTCGTGAGTACACTCAGGGATCATTATCTGGACCGGGTTGTACAAGAGCCTACTAGAAATGAAGCAATCTTAGATTTACTCATCACAAATAATATTGATATAGTATCTAATGTTGGAATAGGGCAACCTTTGGGAAACAGTGATCACAACACAGTCTCGTTTGAGATTGAATTAAAAAAACAAAATTTTAAGGGGCCAACAAAAACTCTTAATTTTTAAAGGGCAGATTTTAACGATCTAAAGGCAGCAATACAAAGTATAGACTGGGACAGAGAACTGGCAGGTAAAAATACTGACCACAAGTGAACAACATTTAAATCCTTACTAAATATACATACACATCGGCATATACCGTGTGGGAATAAAAGTAAAAGGAGTAAATCCCATCCAATGTGGCTTAACAATGATTTAAAGATCAACATACGGAGTAAAAAACAGGCATTTAAATTATACAAACAAGAGGGGGCAGAGACTGCTTTACGGGAATACAAGGAAATCAACAAGGCTTGCAAAAGCGAGATTAGACTGGCTAAAATAGAAAATGAAAAATTAATTGCAAAAGAGAGTAAGACTAACCCTAAAATATGTTTTAAGTATATTAATGGGAAGAAGGCGAGGAAGGAAGCTATAGGAACATTACAATGTGACACAGGCCGTCTGATAATTAGTGACCAGGAAAAGGCAGATTAGCTAAATAGTTTCTTTTCTCGCTATACACAAGGGAGGTACCAGTGGTTGGGACACGGCAATATAATGGGGCTACACTACCTTTGCCAAATAATTGGTTAACACAGAAAGTAATCAAAAAGAGGTTGGAAAAAATAAATGTTAATAAAGCCCCGGGTCCTGATGGAATACATCCAAGGGTACTAAGGGAACTTGGTTCTGTAATAGCCAAACCATTATATTTAATTTTTCAAGATTCACTCAACACAGGGTCTCTACCAGATGACTGGAGAAAAGCTGATGTGATACCTATATTTAAAAAGGGAGCAAGAGCAAATCCGGGGAATTATAGACCAGTGAGCCTCACGTCTGTAGTGGGGATGCTTTTAGAAGGGTTAAAAAGGGATAATATACAAGAATATATCTATTTGAACAGGATTATATGTAGGAGTCAACATGGATTTATGAGGGATAGGTCATGTCAAACAAATCTAATTAGTTTCTATGAGGAGGTTAGTAGGAACCTGGATCAAGGCAACTCTGTGGATGTTGTCTTTTTGGATTTTGCAAAGGCTTTTGATACAGTGCCACATGGGAGACTATTGTGCAAACTAAGAGATACAGGAGTTGCAGTAAATATCTGCTCATGGATTGAGAGCTGACTAAAAGACAGGAAGCAAAGGGTTGCTGTAAATGGAACATACTCCGATTGTACTAATGTGGTAAGTGGGGTTCCTCAGGGTTCAGTATTAGGTAACATATTTATTAATGACTTAGAGGTAGTATTGGAGTGCGGTGTCTCCATTTTCACTGATGACACGAAGTTGTGCAAGGTAAATGTAAAGTTATGCATCTGGGAAGGAAAAATAGCCATGCAATTTATAATCTTAATGGAGCAAATCTAGGTGTATCGGATATTGAAAGGGATTTGGGAGTGCTTGTGGACAACCACCTAGGTAACAGTGCTCAAAGCCAAGCAGCAGCTGCGAAGGCAAATAAAATATTAGCATGTATTAAGAAGGGTATGGAAGCCAGGGAAGCAAATATAATTCTGCCACTATCAGTGGCGGCTGGTGACTTTTCAAGTTGGAGGGGCGACAGGGCGAAACATAGCCACTCCCCCTTTTTCAAACCACACCCATTTTTATAACTCCTCCCCCTGACGTCATAATGACCTTTATAAGCCCCGCCCAATGACCTTATGCTTGTGAAGCCCATTGAAATACATGATCTGCAATGCAGAAATGTCAAGAAGTAAAGTAACAATGTGTTAAATTCATTGGTATACAATATAGATTGAAAAAACTCATGTGACAAGACTACAGCAATATCATAATTGCACCTATACGTATTAACAGAAAAATTAAAGGAGTGACACCTACCATTAGTCGGCTCTTCTTCTCAGGGTATTCATGTTCATTAAGTTGACCAATGAGTAGAAACAAATCTGCAGCCACATAGGGTTTGCACCTGGGGTTGAAAGAAAACAAGCAAATCAATCAGACCATTCAAGAACAAAACCATACTTTCAAAACCACTTGATGCTTCTTGTCAATGTAGCGATAGACTACAACGCACTGTGTCCTAGCGGAAATATCGGTTGTTTCATCCGCTTGGATTGCCACAAACTGGGCTTCCTTAAGCTCTTGGTGAATCACTTCCTTTATAACTTCATGCATGCAGTCCAGTAGCTCATTCTGCACGGTTTTGGAAGTGCCCTTAAACACAGTTGCAGTCTTCAAATGCTGTTCCATTGCACTATCGATACTGCCAACCAAATCCACCAGGCCTCTAAACACTCCTGGATTTAGCGATGTTTCACTCTCGTCGTGTCCTCTTAATGCCAGTTCAAAGGCGCCACAAAAGCGAACACAATCAATTATCTTCGAAAGGATGTACCGGTTCTTAGCCACTTCTTCGTTGTGTTTTTGAATGCTGACTTGGTATCCTTGGTCAAGTTGAACAGCAATGTTCGCCTGTCCAAGCATCTCAAACTTGATCCTGTTATCCAAGTGAGCTTTAGAACTTTTGTGTTTTGCCAATTTGTCAGCTAGATGTTTGACGTCAGTCACTCCAGTTTTGGTCCAAGCAGCGTCACCACCAAATAGGATGCATGGGAAACAATATAAGGACTTCCTAGAAACGCTTCCAGAAAGCCAGTCGTTCTTCTTGTACCATTCAGTATTGAAATTACGGACATATTGCTTCCCTCTATCTCTTGCGATTTGCTGCAGATTTATCTCTGGTTGGTCAGCTCCTAACCGTTTTACTTCCACCTTCTCCTCATAGGTTAGGGTGGCGAAAGGCTTCACAAGGAGAGAGTCAATAGTATTCATTTCTGATATTGATACCAATAAAAGAAAGAGATCACGGTATATTAATTTATATTATGTCACAAAATTACTTAAAAATAACAGTGTGTTGATTTCATTGGTATACATTACAGATTGCAAACCCTCATGTGACAAGACTACATCACCATCAAATTTGCACCTATACACATGGACAGAAAATTAAAGGCAATGATACTCACCAACAGTTGACTCTCCTTCTCGGGGTATTCACGTCCAGTAAGTCAACCAACGAGTCCAAAGAAATCTGATTCCACAGATAGTTTGCACCTGGGAAGTTATAGAAAACAAAAAAAAAAACATTAGAACGTTTAAGACCCAAACCGTAACGTTTAAAACCTTAAAAGAGCAAGTGTGACCATATAGGCCCCAACCGCCGCTTAAAAACCTTAAATAACCAATTTTGACCATATAGGCCCCAACCGCACCTTAAAAACCTTAAATAACAAATTGTGACCATATAGGCCCCAACCGCACCTTAAAAACCTTAAATAACAAATTGTGACCATATAGGCCCCAACCGCACCTTAAAAACCTTAAATAACAAATTGGGACCATATAGGCCCCAACCGCACCTTAAAAACCTTAAATAACAAATTGGGACCATATAGGCCCCAACCGCACCTTAAAAACCTTAAATAACAAATTGGGACCATATAGGCCCCAACCGCACCTTAAAAACCTTAAATAACAAATTGTGACCATATAGGCCCCAACCGCACCTTAAAAACCTTAAATAACAAATTGGGACCATATAGGCCCCAACCGCCGCTTAAAAACCTTAAATAACAAATTGGGACCATATAGGCCCCAACCGCCGCTTAAAAACCTTAAATAACCAATTTTGACCATATAGGCCCCAACCGCACCTTAAAAACCTTAAATAACAAATTGTGACCATATAGGCCCCAACCGCACCTTAAAAACCTTAAATAACAAATTGTGACCATATAGGCCCCAACCGCACCTTAAAAACCTTAAATAACAAATTAGGACCATATAGGCCCCAACCGCACCTTAAAAACCTTAAATAACAAATTGGGACCATATAGGCCCCAACCGCACCTTAAAAACCTTAAATAACAAATTGGGACCATATAGGCCCCAACCGCACCTTAAAAACCTTAAATAACAAATTGTGACCATATAGGCCCCAACCGTACCTTAAAAACCTTAAATAACATATAGGCCCAAAAAAAAATAAATAATAATATATAAATAAATATATATATATATATATATATATATATAAATATATATATATATATATATATATATATATAAAAATTGATATCAATATATCACAATAAATAAATATATATATATATATATATATATCAAATTGATATATATATATATATATATATATATATATTTATTTATTGTGATATATTGATATTAATTTTTATATATATATATATATATATATATATATATATATATATAAAAAATTACACATAAATATACATAAACATATACATACAACAATATATATTAATTGATATTTATTATTTGATTAATTGATGTTCTTTATTACATGGTATATTATATTGTTCATGCATTTCTATTACACTTTATTTGTTATACATATTACAGTGCTATTTTTTGGCTATACATGTTACAGGATATTATCCTGTAACATGTATATCACATAAAATAGCCCTGTAATATGTATAATACATACAGGGTCAAACAAGTTCACACTAACCTTTTTTACCCTTACAGGCTTCCATACCTGCTTGCTGATTTGCTAATTTTTTAAAGACTCTCATTGGTTGAAATCGATGTCAATCAAAAATTTCAGCCAATCAGAGTCCTTCAAAAATTAGTATATATAGCAGACCGTGGGAAAAAAACAATTAATCGCGGGAGGGGCTCCTTGTAGGAGGAGCTCTTTTAGTGTGTTGTTTTTTTTTTTTTAGAGCGTCGGTTTTTTTTGTGGAGGCCTCTTTCAATGGGCCAGAATGGATGGATGGACAATGGCTTCAATCAAGATTGGATTATTTTTGATCATTGGCTTCAATCAACATGGATTATTTTATTTTTGATCATTGGCTTCAATCAACATGGATTATTTAATTTTTGATCATTGGCTTCAATCAACATGGATTATTTTATTTTTGATCATTGGCTTCAATCAACATGGATTATTTTATTTTTGATCATTGGCTTCAATCAACATGGATTATTTTATTTTTGATCATTGGCTTCAATCAACATGGATTATTTTATTTTTGATCATTGGCTTCAATCAACATGGATTATTTTATTTTTGATCATTGGCTTCAATCAACATGGATTATTTTATTTTTGATCATTGGCTTCAATCAACATGGATTATTTTATTTTTGATCATTGGCTTCAATCAACATTGGATTATTTATTTTTCATGACTATATCCAGAGAGGACAGAAGGCCAACGCTGGAGGGGTCAATTTTACAGGTAAGTATGTGCTGTTGTTTATTTTATTTTATTTTTAATGTTTGTTTAAAGCTGTTTATTTTTGTATAAAAATGTGTTACTAACTGTACTAACAATGTGTTAGCTTACTGTTTAATTGTAATAATGTTATTGTTTTTACTTTTTACTGTATTTTTTTTTCCCTTCCCTTATTTTTATTTTATCTTTAGAAGTGACAGGCACATATACATGCCTGTTACTTCTAAAAATGGAATAAAAATAGGGGGGGGGGGGGGGCTAGGTAGTTAGTTTGTTTGTTCATCCAGGGTGGGGTCGGTCACGGTCAGGCGCCCATCGGTCGCCCATAGGCCACGACCAGGGGTGGCACAGGCCTCATGGGGGTGAACATCCACCCCCATGTGGCCTGGTCAACCCCGCTCACTGCCCGAATACCCGGGGTAGCATAGGCCGCATCGGGGTGGTGCCGGGGGCCCGGTGGTGATCGGGCCTCGGGGGTGGCATAGGGCGGCAACATGGAGGTCATCAGGGGTGGCACAGGCCTCATCAAGGGGGTGATCCGATCACCCCCATGTGGGCCTGTGCCACCCCACTCACCACCCGACTACCCCGATCCCGTGATCGGTGTAATCCGGTGGTGGCATGATGGCATAGCTAGGCTAGCATAGGGCAGGCCTGATCGGGGGTGGCACAGGCCACATGGGGGTGAAGGCTGGGGTCGTCGGTGGTAGTTGGTGGGTGGCTGGGTAGGTGGCAGGCCAGGCAGGCATAGTGGGGGTAACTGGTCACCCCTAACTTTTATTAGGGGCTACTAGGGGTTTTGGTTTGGCCAGGGGCAGGGGCAGGGCAGGTGCCAGGCAGGTAGACTTACTGTGTTAGGCAGGCAGAGCAGATGAGTAGATTCAGCCAGGGAGGTCTCTCAGTCTCAGCGTGACCAGGGTCAGGAAACAGAAAGGGGGAAGGGACAGGGAACTGGTGGTTTTATTGACTGTATCAGTCAATCAAAATTTAAACTCGAGGCCCTATTTGCTGGCGGGCGCTCAGGGCTAACGGTCTGGGTGGGTTTAGATTGATCACTTAGTAACTGGACAGCCTTCCATCATTGATTGGTCAATGATGGAAGACTGTCATTTATTAATTGATACATTTATGACCGCCCATGCATATCGTCACTGTGATGGTGGGCGGCATGCATTAACGGTCAGGGACAGGGGGCCAGGCCAGGACTCATTAAAGAGAGAGAAGAGTCTAAAGGTTAGTGTACACAGTGTAACAGTAACTATTGTAATTTGATCACACAGGGTGCAGGCAGGGGGCTATATAGATACACAGCATTAGTTAATGTAGCGCAAGGGTTATTTTAAAGTGACAGTGTCCCTTTACTAACTTTACTTCATTTTTAATACTATTTAGACTTGAAATGATGATGTACACCTTATATTTATTTGTTTTTGGGTTATACTAATACATTGTTGTGTTTTTTTTATTGCAGGGTGAAGAAAATATTTGGGGGGGCGTTTGCCCTGACGCCCCAATGGACGGGCCGCCCCTGGGCATTTAATACATTCAGACAAGATGCCTTTTAGCTTGGTACTACAATTTCAGAAAAGGGTTGTTCAGAGTATATATCTAAAACGGGAATTATCCTTAGTCAAATTACCCCCATACTCGCTTCCATGTTAATGTCCTGCTTATGGTGTTCCTTCTATTCCCATCCGAGGTTATCACAGTCATAAAACCTCCTAATTTTTAATCTAGAGATTATGGAATCAGTCAATATTCCAAATGAGGGCGTACTAGAGATTTGTATAGTGGCAGAATTATATTTGCTTCCCTTGCTTCTATACCCTTCTTAATATATGCTAATATTTTATTTGCCTTTGTAGCTGCTGCTTGGCTTTGGGCGCTGTTACTTAGGTAGTTGTCCACAAGCACTCCCAAATCCCTTTCAATATCTGATAATCCTAGATTTGCTCCATTAAAAATTATAAATTGCATGTTTTTTTTCCTTCCCAGATGCATAACTTTACATTTATTTATATTATATCTCATCTGCCATTTAGTCGCCCATTTTTCTAATTTATGCAAATCCCTTTGGAGGGAAAGTACATCATTATCTGATTTAATTACCTTGCACAACTTAGTGTCATCAGCAAAAATTGAGAAAATGGAGTCCTACTTCTATGTCATTAATAAATATGTTAAAAAGAAGAGAACCTAATACTGAACCTTGAGAAACCCCACTTACCACATTAGTCCAATTAGAGTATATCCCATTTACAACAATCATTTGCTTCCTGTCTTTTAGCCAGTTCAATCCATGAGCAGATATTTACTGCAATTCCTGTATCTCTTACTTTGCACAATAGTCTCCCATGTGGCACTGTATGAAAAGCCTTTGCAAAATCCAAAAAGACTACATGCACTCAATTGCCCTGATCCAAGTTCCTACTAACCTCCTCAAAGAAACGAATTAGATTGATCTGACATGACCTATCTTTCATAAATCCATGTTGGCTCCTACTTATGATCTTGTTCATATAGACATATTCTTGTATACTGTCCCTTATGAATCCTTCTCAAAAGCTTCCCAACTACAGATGTGAGGCTCACTGGTCTATAATTCCCCGTATTTGCTCTTGCTCCCTTCTTAAATATAGGCATCCCCTACGCTTTTCTCCAGTCATCTGGTAGCGACCCTGTGGTGATTTAGTCTTGAAAAATTAAATATAATGGTTTGGTTATTACAGAACCCAGTTCCCTCAGTACCCGTGGATGTATTCCATCAGGACCTGGGGCTTTATTAACATTTATTTTCTCCAATCTCTTTTGGATTTCTTCCTGAGTTAACCAATTATTTGGCAAAGGTAGTGTAGCCCCATTATGTTGCAGTGTCCCAACCACTGGTACCTCCCTTGTGTATACCAAAGAAAAGAACCTATTTAGCTCATCTGCCTTTTCCTGGTCACTAATTATTAGACGGCCTGTGTCCCATTGTAATGTTCCTATAGCTTCCTTCCTCACATTCTTCCTATTTATATATTTAAAAAACATTTTAAGGTTAGTCTTACTTTCCTTTGCAACTAACTTTCCATTTTCTTTTTTAGCCAGTCTAACATCCCTTTTGCTGCCTTGTTGACTTCCTTGTAATCCCGTAAAGCAGTCCCTTTTTTTTTCTTCTTGTTTTTCAAGTACAAAGTAACACGGAAAAAATGTAGAACATATGAATACAAACCAATGCAAACATAAATACATTCCTTCAATTCAGACATTAGAAGATTCTAAAGAATTTTTTTTTTTAAAAGGCAGAGATTAATTACCTACACCTTTGATAAATGGAATGTTATCAGAGATTATTTTATTACATTTAGATATAATATGTTCATCCGCTCCTTATAAAAAAAAAATCCTCCATTTTCAGAGGTTTATTCATATTGGAATTTTTATATCACCACAGAGACAATATTTTATTTAAACCTTCATAGCTTAACCACGTCAGATGTCTGTTCGATCTAAAAGGTTGGCCTTACATATAAATCAGAGATGGATCCTAGCCCTTTGTTTCTTCAACTTTTTATAGCAAGACATTATCATTTAGCACAAAGAATATCTTTGGGTGCCACTAGGGATGGAAACTAACAAATGTATTTTAACCCTATTGTTATACCAACATTCTTATGTTACTTCAGAGATTTTTAAATAATGATGGATTGTAATTGGTAACCCATAAAATGGTTTGGTTAGGAGTGTCGCCCAATGAAGAATCTTCCAACTGCATCCATCTGGATTTATAATGTTTTGGAAAAAATAAATGTTAATAAAGCCCCGGGTCCTGATGGAATACATCCAAGGGTACTGAGGGAGCTGGGCTCTGTGATTGCAAAACCATTATATATAATTTTTCAAGATTCACTCAACACAGGGTCTCTACCAGATGACTGGAGAAAAGCTGATGTGATACCTATATTTAAGAAGGGAACAAGGACAAATCCAGGAAATTATAGAACTGTAAGTCTCACTTCTGTAGTGGGAGAGCTTTTAGAAGGGTTAATAAGGGATAATATACAAGAACAAGACTATTTAAACAAGATTATAAGTAGGAGGCAACATGGATTTATGAAGGATAGGTCATGTCAGACCAACCTAATTAGTTTCTATGAGGAGGTTAGTAGGAACATGGATCAGGGCAACTCAGTGGATGTAGTATTTTTGGATTTTTCAAAGGCTTTTGATACAGTGCCACATGGGAGACTATTGTGCAAACTAAGGGATACAGGAATTGCAGTAAATATCTGCTCATGGGTCGAGAGCTGGCTAAAAGACAGGAAGCAAAGGGTTGTTGTAAATGGAACATACTCGGATTGGATTAATGTGGTAAGTCGGGCTCCTCAGGGTTCAGTATTAGGTCCTCTCCTTTTTAACATATTTATTATTGACATAGAGGTAGGATTGGAAAGTATTGGCTCCATTTTCGCTGATGACACAAAGTTGTGCAAGGTATTTAAGACAGATAATGATGTACTTTCCCTCCAAAGGGATTTGCATCAATTAGAAAAATGGGCGACTAAATGGCAGATGAGATATAATATAAATAAATGTAAAGTTATGCATCTGGGAAGGAAAAAAAACATGCAATTTATAATTTTTAATGGAGCAAATCTAGGGTTATCAGATATTGAAAGGGATTTGGGAGTGCTTGTGGACAACTACCTAAGTAACAGCGCCCAAAGCCAAGCAGCAGCTACAAAGGCAAATAAAATATTAGCATATATTAAGAAGGGTATAGAAGCAAGGGAAGCAAATATAATTCTGCCACTATACAAATCTCTAGTACGCCCTCATTTGGAATATTGACTGATTCCATAATCTCTAGATTAAAAATTAGGAGGTTTTATGACTGTGATAACCTCGGATGGGAATAGAAGGAACACCATAAGCAGGACATTAACATGGAAGCGAGTATGGGGGTAATTTGACTAAGGATAATTCCCCTTTTAGATATATACTCTGAACAACCCTTTTCTGAAATTGTAGTACCAAGCTAAAAGGCATCTTGTCTGAATGTATTAAATGCCCAGGGGCGGCCCGTCCATTGGGGCGTCAGGGCAAACGCCCCCCCAAATATTTTCTTCACCCTGCAATAAAAAAAACACAACAATGTATTAGTATAACCCAAAAACAAATAAATATAAGGTGTACATCATCATTTCAAGTCTAAATAGTATTAAAAATGAAGTAAAGTTAGTAAAGGGACACTGTCACTTTAAAATAACCCTTGCGCTACATTAACTAATGCTGTGTATCTATATAGCCCCCTGCCTGCACCCTGTGTGATCAAATTACAATAGTTACTGTTACACTGTGTACACTAACCTTTAGACTCTTCTCTCTCTTTAATGAGTCCTGGCCTGGCCCCCTGTCCCTGACCGTTAATGCATGCCGCCCACCATCACAGTGACGATATGCATGGGCGGTCATAAATGTATCAATTAATAAATGACAGTCTTCCATCATTGACCAATCAATGATGGAAGGCTGTCCAGTTACTAAGTGATCAATCTAAACCCACCCAGACCGTTAGCCCTGAGCGCCCGCCAGCAAATAGGGCCTCGAGTTTAAATTTTGATTGACTGATACAGTCAATAAAACCACCAGTTCCCTGTCCCTTCCCCCTTTCTGTTTCCTGACCCTGGTCACGCTGAGACTGAGAGACCTCCCTGGCTGAATCTACTCATCTGCTCTGCCTGCCTAACACAGTAAGTCTACCTGCCTGGCACCTGCCCTGCCCCTGCCCCTGGCCAAACCAAAACCCCTAGTAGCCCCTAATAAAAGTTAGGGGTGACCAGTTACCCCCACTATGCCTGCCTGGCCTGCCACCTACCCAGCCACCCACCAACTACCACCGACGACCCCAGCCTTCACCCCCATGTGGCCTGTGCCACCCCCGATCAGGCCTGCCCTATGCTAGCCTAGCTATGCCATCATGCCACCACCGGATTACACCGATCACGGGATCGGGGTAGTCGGGTGGTGAGCGGGGTGGCACAGGCCCACATGGGGGTGATCGGATCACCCCCTTGATGAGGCCTGTGCCACCCCTGATGACCTCCATGTTGCCGCCCTATGCCACCCCCGAGGCCCGATCACCACCGGGCCCCCGGCACCACCCCGATGCGGCCTATGCTACCCCGGGTATTCGGGCAGTGAGCGGGGTTGACCAGGCCACATGGGGGTGGATGTTCACCCCCATGAGGCCTGTGCCACCCCTGGTCGTGGCCTATGGGCGACCGATGGGCGCCTGACCGTGACCGACCCCACCCTGGATGAACCAACTACCTACCCCCCCCCCCCCCCTATTTTTATTCCATTTTTAGAAGTAACAGGCATGTATATGTGCCTGTCACTTCTAAAGATAAAATAAAAATAAGAGAAGGGAAAAAAAAATACAGTAAAAAGTAAAAACAATAACATTATTACAATTAAACAGTAAGCTAACACATTGTTAGTACAGTTAGTAACACATTTTTATACAAAAATAAACAGCTTTAAACAAACATTAAAAATAAAATAAAATAAACAACAGCACATACTTACCTGTAAAATTGACCCCTCCAGCGTTGGCCTTCTGTCCTCTCTGGATATAGTCATGAAAAATAAATAATCCAATGTTGATTGAAGCCAATGATCAAAAATAAAATAATCCATGTTGATTGAAGCCAATGATCAAAAATAAAATAATCCATGTTGATTGAAGCCAATGATCAAAAATAAAATAATCCATGTTGATTGAAGCCAATGATCAAAAATAAAATAATCCATGTTGATTGAAGCCAATGATCAAAAATAAAATAATCCATGTTGATTGAAGCCAATGATCAAAAATAAAATAATCCATGTTGATTGAAGCCAATGATCAAAAATAAAATAATCCATGTTGATTGAAGCCAATGATCAAAAATAAAATAATCCATGTTGATTGAAGCCAATGATCAAAAATAAAATAATCCATGTTGATTGAAGCCAATGATCAAAAATAATCCAATCTTGATTGAAGCCATTGTCCATCCATCCATTCTGGCCCATTGAAAGAGGCCTCCACAAAAAAAACCGACGCTCTAAAAAAAAAAAAAACAACACACTAAAAGAGCTCCTCCTACAAGGAGCCCCTCCCGCGATTAATTGTTTTTTTCCCACGGTCTGCTATATATACTAATTTTTGAAGGACTCTGATTGGCTGAAATTTTTGATTGACATCGATTTCAACCAATGAGAGTCTTTAAAAAATTAGCAAATCAGCAAGCAGGTATGGAAGCCTGTAAGGGTAAAAAAGGTTAGTGTGAACTTGTTTGACCCTGTATGTATTATACATATTACAGGGCTATTTTATGTGATATACATGTTACAGGATAATATCCTGTAACATGTATAGCCCAAAAATAGCACTGTAATATGTATAACAAATAAAGTGTAATAGAAATGCATGAACAATATAATATACCATGTAATAAAGAACATCAATTAATCAAATAATAAATATCAATTAATATATATTGTTGTATGTATATGTTTATGTATATTTATGTGTAATTTTTTATATATATATATATATATATATATATATAAAAATTAATATCAATATATCACAATAAATAAATATATATATATATATATATATATATATCAATTTGATATATATATATATATATATATTTATTTATTGTGATATATTGATATCAATTTTTATATATATATATATATATATTTATATATATATATATATATATATATATTTATTTATATATTATTATTTTTTTTTTTTTGGGCCTATATGTTATTTAAGGTTTTTAAGGTACGGTTGGGGCCTATATGGTCACAATTTGTTATTTAAGGTTTTTAAGGTGCGGTTGGGGCCTATATGGTCCCAATTTGTTATTTAAGGTTTTTAAGGTGCGGTTGGGGCCTATATGGTCCCAATTTGTTATTTAAGGTTTTTAAGGTGCGGTTGGGGCCTATATGGTCCCAATTTGTTATTTAAGGTTTTTAAGGTGCGGTTGGGGCCTATATGGTCACAATTTGTTATTTAAGGTTTTTAAGGTGCGGTTGGGGCCTATATGGTCACAATTTGTTATTTAAGGTTTTTAAGGTGCGGTTGGGGCCTATATGGTCAAAATTGGTTATTTAAGGTTTTTAAGCGGCGGTTGGGGCCTATATGGTCCCAATTTGTTATTTAAGGTTTTTAAGCGGCGGTTGGGGCCTATATGGTCCCAATTTGTTATTTAAGGTTTTTAAGGTGCGGTTGGGGCCTATATGGTCACAATTTGTTATTTAAGGTTTTTAAGGTGCGGTTGGGGCCTATATGGTCCCAATTTGTTATTTAAGGTTTTTAAGGTGCGGTTGGGGCCTATATGGTCCCAATTTGTTATTTAAGGTTTTTAAGGTGCGGTTGGGGCCTATATGGTCCCAATTTGTTATTTAAGGTTTTTAAGGTGCGGTTGGGGCCTATATGGTCACAATTTGTTATTTAAGGTTTTTAAGGTGCGGTTGGGGCCTATATGGTCACAATTTGTTATTTAAGGTTTTTAAGGTGCGGTTGGGGCCTATATGGTCAAAATTGGTTATTTAAGGTTTTTAAGCGGCTTTTGGGGCCTATATGGTCACACTTGCTCTTTTAAGGTTTTAAACTTTACGGTTTGGGTCTTAAACGTTCTAATGTTTTTTTTTTTTGTTTTCTATAACTTCCCAGGTGCAAACTATCTGTGGAATCAGATTTCTTTGGACTCGTTGGTTGACTTACTGGACGTGAATACCCCGAGAAGGAGAGTCAACTGTTGGTGAGTATCATTGCCTTTAATTTTCTGTCCATGTGTATAGGTGCAAATTTGATGGTGATGTAGTCTTGTCACATGAGGGTTTGCAATCTGTAATGTATACCAATGAAATCAACACACTGTTATTTTTAAGTAATTTTGTGACATAATATAAATTAATATACCGTGATCTCTTTCTTTTATTGGTATCAATATCAGAAATGAATACTATTGACTCTCTCCTTGTGAAGCCTTTCGCCACCCTAACCTATGAGGAGAAGGTGGAAGTAAAACGGTTAGGAGCTGACCAACCAGAGATAAATCTGCAGCAAATCGCAAGAGATAGAGGGAAGCAATATGTCCGTAATTTCAATACTGAATGGTACAAGAAGAACGACTGGCTTTCTGGAAGCGTTTCTAGGAAGTCCTTATATTGTTTCCCATGCATCCTATTTGGTGGTGACGCTGCTTGGACCAAAACTGGAGTGACTGACGTCAAACATCTAGCTGACAAATTGGCAAAACACAAAAGTTCTAAAGCTCACTTGGATAACAGGATCAAGTTTGAGATGCTTGGACAGGCGAACATTGCTGTTCAACTTGACCAAGGATACCAAGTCAGCATTCAAAAACACAACGAAGAAGTGGCTAAGAACCGGTACATCCTTTCGAAGATAATTGATTGTGTTCGCTTTTGTGGCGCCTTTGAACTGGCATTAAGAGGACACGACGAGAGTGAAACATCGCTAAATCCAGGAGTGTTTAGAGGCCTGGTGGATTTGGTTGGCAGTATCGATAGTGCAATGGAACAGCATTTGAAGACTGCAACTGTGTTTAAGGGCACTTCCAAAACCGTACAGAATGAGCTACTGGACTGCATGCATGAAGTTATAAAGGAAGTGATTCACCAAGAGCTTAAGGAAGCCCAGTTTGTGGCAATCCAAGCGGATGAAACAACCGATATTTCCGCTAGGACACAGTGCGTTGTAGTCTATCGCTACATTGACAAGAAGCATCAAGTGGTTTTGAAAGTATGGTTTTGTTCTTGAATGGTCTGATTGATTTGCTTGTTTTCTTTCAACCCCAGGTGCAAACCCTATGTGGCTGCAGATTTGTTTCTACTCATTGGTCAACTTAATGAACATGAATACCCTGAGAAGAAGAGCCGACTAATGGTAGGTGTCACTCCTTTAATTTTTCTGTTAATACGTATAGGTGCAATTATGATATTGCTGTAGTCTTGTCACATGAGTTTTTTCAATCTATATTGTATACCAATGAATTTAACACATTGTTACTTTACTTCTTGACATTTCTGCATTGCAGATCATGTATTTCAATGGGCTTCACAAGCATAAGGTCATTGGGCGGGGCTTATAAAGGTCATTATGACGTCAGGGGGAGGAGTTATAAAAATGGGTGTGGTTTGAAAAAGGGGGAGTGGCTATGTTTCGCCCTGTCGCCCCTCCAACTTGAAAAGTCACCAGCCGCCACTGTAAATGCCCAATATATGTACTTTAAGAAAACTATAGATCATAAGAGGACATTGTAACATACAAAGTGAAAGAATCAATAGTGTGATTTATATACAAATAATTGAATTGTAACTTTCGGTGTGATTTTGTAACAAAATTAAAGGATTCAGAATTCACGTATATAAAATAAAATATCTTTTAAAACTGACAGAGATATATATACATGAAAGCCTGGAAATCAAGCCAAGAAATGATAAAATATAGTTTAAGCACTGATGAAGACAAGATAAGAGAAAATAAGGTCATTGAGATTAATAATGTACTTGCCTTAGGTGCAAAAAATAAGGGAGTCAATATTAAATGTGTTTAAGGCATTATTTCCAATCCCCTTGGTTTTAAAAGTTTTAAATCAACATTGTCTCCAATAATGTCAATACAACTTTATTATTTTTGTTTTTCTCTAGTTCTTTATTGTATCTTTATATACTCATTTGAAATATGGAGTACAATTTTGGGAACCACTACATAAAAAAGACATTTTAGAGCTAAAAAAAGTACAGAGAAGGACAACAAAACTAATAAGGGGAATGGAGGGGATAAGTTATGAAGAAAGGCTAACCAAATTAAACTTATTTTCTCTAGAAAAAAAGGCATCTAAGAGGAGATATGATTACCTTATATAAATACATCCAGGGTCATATAAAGATTTGTCAAGGGAGTTTTTTGTAGCAAGAGATTTTCAACTGACAAGAGGACATCCCTTGAGATTAGAAGTAAAAAGATTCCACCTCAAAGAAAGAAAAGGGTTCTTCACAGAAAGAGTGGTTAATCTGGGGAATTCTCTACCAAGGGCGGAGTTGACAGCACCTTCAATAGATAACTTTAAAAAGGGGTTTGGATAGATTTATAAATAAAAAGGGCATTCAGGGCTATCCTGGATAATTAGAGAGGGAGTATTGATGCAGGGAGGAATCAAATTGCTAGTATCTGGGGTCAAGAAGGAATTTCATATTTTTGTTTCCCCTTTAACCACAATTGGCTAAGTTTATATTGTTTTTTTCTTCTGTTTGCCTTCCTCTGGATCAATTAACAATCAATCTGCATATTGCAGTTTAGAGGAGATCTAAAAAGGTTGAACTTGATGGACTCAAAGGGCCTCATTCTATTATCGGCCGCAGCCGTTGCGGGGCCGCAAGGACCTGCCGCAAGCTATTCTGCTATTCTATTCCCTTACGGCCGGGGATTCCGGCAGGCTTGCGGCCGGTGCCTTGCTATCTCTTGCGGCCGCTCGCGCCGGAGGAAAGCCTTTGATCTAAAACGGCCGCAAGAGATTTGCAATTCAATTGCTCCGGGAAACCTCTCTGCAAGGCTAAAAACGAGCCGCAGCTTACTTGCAGGAAAGAGGTCTCGCTAGCACCAATTAAGCACATAAAATAGCTTAAATAAAGCCATCCTGCACTTTGAGAAGACTATAAAGGGATTTTAGGTATTAGAAAAAATAGCACATAATTATCCTGTACTTAAATCCGTAAAATATTTTATTTTTAATATCCGTAAAATATCCATGTAAAAAGTCCAGAGTGCTTGGAGCACCTCAGACACACCCACGCCGCAGCCGGAAAATAAACAGTTAATTTGAACTCGGGTTTGGGCAGATGTGCAATCTTGAGAGTGGGTTCCTTTTAATCCTCATGTCCCCCAATATGATCCCTAGCATTTACAGAGCTGTACAGTGCAGGCTTGAATTTATTTTTGAGTTTTTATATTTCTGAGATTACGGCCGGTTCCAAGATATGCGGCCGGCCGTAAAAGGAGATCCTTGCGGGGCCGTATAATAGAATCGCGAGTTAACTGAACCCCCGCAAGGAATCGCAGCCTTACGGCCGATTTACGGCCGATAATAGAATGAGGCCCAAAGTATTTTTTCAGCCTTAATTGCTATGTAACTATGTAACTGGCTACGTGAACTATAACAATTTTTTCATATATGCCTCTTATTGAAGGAGAGCCCAGACCTGCTTTTTCAAATTTCCTGCATGATATACTTTTCTTTATTCTAACTATTTCCCCAAATACATACATTTATCAAAAAAATCCTGCACAATTTTAAGAGATAATTTGGAATTTTTCCAAGGATGCATCTCATAAGGCAAGTTTTTTTTTGTAGAATAATCATGTTAACTGCAGCAATCCTTGTCAGCCATGATAAATTTAGGGGTCTCCATTCATATAATATGAATCTGATGTGTTTCAACAGATCATTTAAGTTGTCTTTAATTAAATGTTTTAATCGAAAGAAACATGTTATTCCTAAATTAACTATATCATGTGATTTCCAATTGTAAGGGTATTGCTTTTCCAATACCTCTTTTAGATCTTTAGTTATAACTCTGGTCAGAATATCTTTTTTAGGGAAATTAATCATAAAGTAGGAAATTCTGACAAATTCTGCTAAATTTTGTTTAGACAGGAAATGTCAGGGTTTGTCAGAGTCAAAAAAATATCATCAGCAAACAACATAATCTTATATTCCTTATATTCTTATATATCACCACACCTCTGATTTCCTGTGAGTCTCTTATGGTCATAGCTAAAGGTTCCATAAATAAAATAAATAGTAGGGGAGATAGAGGGCATCCTTGACGAGTAACATTACTGATTGTGAATTTTTTAGATTCACATTTAGGACCTACTATAAAAGCTCTTGATTTACAATATAGAGCCTGAACTGACTTGAGAGTGAACTCTCCAAGGCCATATTTCTGGAGAAATGCCTCCATAAAATCCCAACTGACCCTATCAAAGGCGTTTTCAGCATCTAAAGAGAGGATCAGAGTGGGAAGGTCTTTTTTCTGTGTATATCAGTGTGTCTCTATGTGTGTGTGTCAGTATGTGCCTCTATGTGTATATCAGTGTGTCTCTATGTGTGTGTGTCAGTGTGTGCCTCTATGTGTATATCAGTGTGTCTCTATGTGTGTGTGTCAGTGTGTGCCTCTGTGTATATCAGTGTGTCTCTATGTGTGTTTGTCATTGTGTGCCTCTATGTGTGTGTCAGTGTTTGCCTCTGTGTCAGTATGTGCCTCTGTGTGTGCGTCTCTATGTGTATGTCAGTGTGTGCCTCTGGGTCAGCGTGTGCCTCTATGTGTATATCAGTGTGTCTCTATGTGTCTGTGTCAGTGTGTGCCTCTATGTGTATATCAGTGTGTCTCTATGTGTGTGTGTCAGTGTGTGCCTCTATGTGTATATCAGGGTGTCTCTATGTGTGTGTGTCAGTGTGTGCCTCTGTTTATATCAGTGTGTCTCTATGTGTGTTTGTCATTGTGTGCCTCTATGTGTGTGTCAGTGTTTGCCTCTGTGTCAGTATGTGCCTCTGTGTGTGCGTCTCTATGTGTATGTCAGTGTGTGCCTCTGGGTCAGTGTGTGTCTCTATGTGTGAGTCAGTGTGTGCCTCTGTGTCAGTGTATGTCTGTGTGTGTGTCAGTGTGTGCCTCTGTGTCAGTGTGTCATCGTGTGCCTATGTGTGTGTGTGTCAGTGTGTGCCTCTGTGTGTGTCAGTGTGTGCCTTTGTATATGTGTCTCTATGTGTATGTCAGTGTGTGCCTCTATGTTTGTGTCTATATGTGTGTGTCAGTGTGTGCCTGAGTGTGTGTGAGGTGATGGGGCAGTTCACTGGGGCTGGGGTGCAATTCATGTGGTTGGGGGGCAATTCACTGGGGTTGGGGAGGTCAAAGGGCTATTCTCTGGGTTGGGGGCAATTCCCTGGGGTTGGGGGGCAGTTCACTGCAGTTTGGGGAGGTCACAGGGCAAACCTCTGTGCTGGGGGGGCAATTCTACGTGGTTGAGGGGCAATTCACTGGGGTTGTGGGAGGTTATGGGGCATTTTCCTGGGGTTGGGGGAGGTGATGTGGCAATTATCTGGGGCTGGGGTAGGTGATGGGGCAATTCTCTGTGCTGTGGTGCAAATCTCTGGGGCTGGGGGCAATTTACTGGGGCTGGGGGAGGTCACAGGGCAATTCTCTGGGGTTGGGGGGGGCAATTCTCTAGGGCTTGGGGCCAATTCACTGGGTTTGGGGGCAATTCTCTGCAGTCGTGGAGGTCATGGGGCAATTCTCTGGGACTGGGGCAATTCTTTGGGCTTTAGGGGCAATTCACTGCAGTTGGGGGAGGTCATGGGGCAAATCTCTGGGGCTGGGGGGCAATTCTCTGGGACTGGGGGGCAATACACTGGGGCTGTTGGGGTTGGGGGCAGTTCACTGCAGTTTGGGGAGGTCACAGGGCAAACCTCTGTGCTGGGGGCGATTCTATGTGGTTGAGGGGCAAGTCACTGGGGTTGGGGGAGGTTATGGGGCATTTTCCTGGGGTTGGGGGAGGTGATGTGGCAATTATCTGGGGCTGGGGTAGGTGATGGGGCAATTCTCTGTGCTGTGGTGCAAATCTCTGGGGTTGGGGGCAATTTACTGGGGCTGGGGGAGGTCACAGGGCAATTCTCTGGGGCTGGGGTAATTCTCTGGGGTTGGGGGGGGCAATTCTCTAGGGCTTGGGGCCAATTCACTGGGGTTGGGGGCAATTCTCTGCAGTCGTGGAGGTCATGGGGCAATTCTCTGGGACTGGGGCAATTCTTTGGGCTTTAGGGGCAATTCACTGCAGTTGGGGGAGGTCATGGGGCAAATCTCTGGGGCTGGGGGGCAATTCTCTGGGACTGGGGGGCAATACACTGGGGCTGTTGGAGGTGATGGGGTAATTCTCTGGGCTGTGGGGCAATTATCTGGGTTGGGGGGCATACAACTGGGGTTGGGGAGGTCACAGGGTAATTCTCTGGGTCTGGGGAGCAATTCTCTTGGATCAGTGGTGGTTATGGGCCAATTCTCTTGGGTTGGGGGGCAATTAACTGAGGTTGGAGGAGGTCACAGGGCAAGTCTCTGGGGCTGGGGGTCAAATTTCTGAGGCTGGGGGCAATTTTCTGGGGTTGGTGGAAGTCACAGGGCAATTCTCTGGGGCTTGGGGGCAAATCTAGGGTTGGTGGAGGTCACGGGGGGATTTTCTAGGGCTGTGGAGCAATTCTCTGGGGTTGTGGAGGTCACTGGGCAATTCTCTGGGGCTGTGTGGCAATTCTCTGGGGCTGGGGGGAGTATCACCTGGGATTTAGATAAAACAATTAGTAAATGAAGGGACAGAAATCTAAAAGAAAGGTGTCTGAGATCATGTGACTTCCCACAGTAGGACAGACTCCAGGTGCTAACTGAGCATGTCTGCCCAATCACCAGGCAAAAAAGAGTTATGCTAATTTCCCCGGGGAATTTCAGGAGTGTCATCATTTAGAGAAAACTCTTTGCAAAAGCAAGAAATTCAGCAAACTTCAGGCTGTTTACTTTGGAATTTTTTCATGCAAAAAATGTTTTTTCAGACGCTATACATTCTCCTCTATCAGATGCATTAATAACCCAGCTCACTTTAATATACCTTTAATTCTAAAAAAAATCTTGTATTTCTTTTACAAAAAGTTGACGTAATCTTGATTTTTAAATATATAATCAATTCTCCACCCCTTTTTCTTGTGTACTTTATTTAGATCATCAAATATAAAACTATTCATCAAGTGATCTGACCATGAGGTTGGAAGAATATTTCAAGGTATGTATAACCAACAAAACATAATCTTTTCTTGAGAACATTCAAACCAATTGAAAAAAAGTTCATTATTTTTCAGTTGGGGTGTAGGACTCTACATGAGTCCAGTAGATTTAAGCTATATAATTGTTTTGAAAATTCATTAGATATTTTAATACTTTGGGTTTCTGAATATTCTTATAATAAATTCTAAGTAAAGTAATATAGTGATTTTTAAATCCCACTTTTGGGTGTTTAATTTTTTTTTTTTTTATAAAGATTTTTCTTAATCATATTCTTATAATGAGTTCTAAGTAAACTAATATAGTGATTTATTAATTCCCACTTTTGGCTATGTAAATTATTCTTTATAAAGAAAAGAAAGGAAATAGCAAGGGAATCATTTCCTTAGGTGCTCAAATTTGAATACTTCTAGTCCTTTTTCTGCCTGTGTTTGGTGATATATTTATACAATCTCATCTACTCTTAATTATACTTTCTTTGGTGAATTATGACTATAGTGAGTGAATATACAATGTCTTACTCATGCTCTGACTCATTGCCTGTCATATAATCCAACATCGAATCTTCCCACTGGTGATTCATTTAACTATTTGCCATTCCAAATTTTTAGAAATCAACTCAGGTTTTTAACTTCTTTGTTATAGCTTTCAATATCTATCTTCCAATTCTGCTGCAAAGATATTTCCTCCTGAACTGTATTAACTTTAAACCAGGTAAAATCTTTATAAATTGAAATACCATCAGGATAGGCCCATTTATACTTAATTTATTTCTGTCTCAACACTTGAGTTATTACAAAATATTATTTTCTTCTAGCTAATGTATATGCTGATATGATAATAGTCCAATTTTTTCTTAATATAACTGATCTTAACCAAAGCTTCTTGAATGGAGGAAAGTGCAGTCTCAGGATAACATCTCTGGGAACTGATTTATCCATATTTGTAGCCAATGGAATCCTATGTATAGCGTCCATTTTAAAGTCTTCTTTCAAAAAATTTGGAACCAATTTTTGGAACATATCCTCCACATAAACCCTTTGGTCACTGCCTTGAATTATGTCTGGAATTACTCTTACACTGAGGTTATTCCTTCTTGAACGGTCTTCTAAACTGATTTGTTTTGGTAAGTTCCTCAATTTTATTTTCTAGGGATGAAGTGTATTTTAATAATGAATTGTCTGTAATTAACTTGTCGCAAATACTTTCAACAGATTACATTTTTTGGTTAACTTCTTTGATAGATTGTGCATTATCCAATATCTGTTTTGTCAATTCAGATGTAAGATTTATTTGAAAGTCATGCAAAAGCTCTTTCATTTTTGTAGAAGTAATATTATCATCCTCTTGGGCAAACGTTCTTCTTAAAGTTTGAGAAGTCTTTTCAGGAGAGTGATTTACTGTTTGGTTTGGGCTAATTTCCCCTTGAGATATGTCTGAAGTTACTGCTTTATTTTTTGGCGAAAAGAAGTTTGATATTTTAGGAGCTTAATTTTTTTGACCCTCGGCTTTGATTAAGTTAGCATATTTGTTTTTTTATTGGACCTCTAGCAAATTATGTGTATTATAGAAGTATTTTCAAACTGTTGGCTTATATTTAGTATACTCAATGATCTTGTATGTTAGTAAATTCTCTATCTCTGACACACTGAAGGTTTTTTGTCCATGTGTTTACTTCTAGAGATCTCTGAACTGTGTTTCGTACAGGAGCCAATGGGAACAAACTTTAATATGTCATTCATTTTAATCTTGTTCGCGGTATTTGTTGATCTTAGTTACAATGTCTCTTTTTACTACTTATCAAATATTTTACCATTCTGGGTTATGGACTTAATCCTTTATCAACCTCTCTCCTACATACCCCCTGTCAATATGTTACTTATCTTGTGCATCAGTCGTTTGCTTCCCTTTGCTATGGCTCTCAAGGACCTTGGTGGAAACATGGACACTTTTTGTAGATATACTGTATGTACCTTGCTGGTCGCTTCCCCTTCTGTATCCAGCCTCAGCTTTTCACTGATCCACGTCAGACAGCTTTTGTCAGCTTTATCTACTCAGTGATATTCAGCTCACTTATTCCATGTGACCCGCTCGAGCTTTATTTCAGGCCAGCATCGACTTGTTCTTGTCTTAATCACAGTTTCTCCACCTCTCTTCACTATGGAGCCTCTGCTTATCCTGGTGTCTTGTCAGAATAGGTGGTGCTGACCTGAACCGAGTTGCAGCTTGGATTCCCGCACTTCTTGTTCCTGGGTAAATTAACCCAGCGATGCAACGCTGTAACAACATGCTTGCTAGCACCCGAGAGCTACTGGGGATTTAAATTCTCCAAACTGTTGGGAAAGGATTACATCATGGGCTCAAGTAAATTTAGGGGTTGTAAGAGAGGTTAGCATGCAAACGCCAGTGTTCATTGCCTCTCGACCATCCTAGCGTCAGCCTCACGCTGGCGAATGATTATTTTGCGGTTCCACCCCCACCCCCCCACGTAAAGCAGTCTGTACTCTCTTTTTTGTATAATTTAAATGCCTGTTCTGTTTTTTACTCCTCATCTCTTACTCCTGATTTTTAAATCCATTGTTAAGCCAAATGGGGTGTGATTTACTTCTTCTACCTTTATTTCCACATGGTATATAGTGATAATATGTATACTTAGTAAGGATTTTAACTTTGTCCATTTATGTTTTGCAAGGGGATTTTCCTTTACAGGTAAAGGCTGATAAATTGCAGAGTGCACTAATTGTGTCCAAGTGAGAAGGCAAAAGTTAATATAAACAGGAGAAGGGGTGAACTTGTGAGCTTGCAAACATTTTTAGTATCAAGTGCAATTCTAGTAAAAGCATAGGAGTTTAAATAAAAGGAGGGACTTCAAAGAAAAGAGAGGGCAGTATTACAGTGCAAAGGAGGAAAACTTATACAAATATATTATTTTATATTCTTTATTTTTCCCACGGAAATTTTGTAGACAATAATAATAATTATGAGTCAGTCCAGTGGCAACCTCATTCAGTGTACATCCTGTCATATGTATGCAATACTGGAACAGATGATCCAGGGTCCATACCTCTGTGAGAGGTGTGAGCATGTTGCCTCTTTGTAAGCTCAAATTGGAGATCTGGAGAGGAGAATTGCAGCTCTTAGTGATATTGCTCCACTGGAAAGTGGGTTGGTGCTCTCGGAGCACAGTTTAGCTGGGCCTAGCATAAAGTGTAAAGTCGGGGCTAGTGAGGATGTCCAGGGAGGTAGCTGGGTTACAGCTAGAAGGGGAATCAGGGGGAACAGGAGGAGGCAGGCCAGTTCTGAGTTGGCTAACACCAACAGATTTGCCAGATTGAGTGAAACTGTTGGGGATGTCCATTCAGGAATGGCAATGCCAGATAGAGCTGTTCCCTCTAACAGCCGGGAGAACAGTTTTACTGGAGGAGTGGGAGGGCAGAATAGGCAGAGCTACAGACAGGTTTTGGTGGTAGGGGACTCTATTATTAGGAAGGTAGACAGGGTGATTTGTCACCCAGATCCCAACAATTGAACCGTTTGCTGTCTCCCGGTGGCTCGGGTTTGGCATGTTGTGGATCGGGTAGACAAATTATTGGGAGGGGCTGGAAATGAACCGGCAGTCTTGGTACCAATGACAAAGTTAGTGGAAGATGGAGTGTCCTAAAGAATGATTTTAAAGAACTAGGTAATAAGCTGAAGGCAAGGACCTCCAAGGTAGTATTTTCTGAGATACTACCAGTGCCACGTGCTAGCCGAGGGAGGCAGAAGGAACATAGGGAGGTTAATGTGTGGCTAAAGATGTGGTGCACTAAAGAGGGTTTGGGTTTTTAGAGCACTGGGCTGACTTCTCACTTTGGTACAATCTCTATAGCAGGGATGGATTGCATCTTAATGATGAGGGAGCTTTGTGCTATGGGATAGGAGGTTAGAAAGGCTGGAGGAGTTTTTAAACTAGTAGGTGGTGGGGAGGGACTAGATATAAGTAATGGGGTAGAAAGTGTAGAGGGTATAAGGGATGAATTAACAGCTCAGAGGGGAGGAGATGGGAGGAGGGGTAGTATAGTCAATAGTGAGGTAGTACTAAGTAACTCAAGTACAATGGCAGGCACTTCAGAACTACAGACTCATAACATAAGGTGTATGCTCGCTAATGCCAGAAGCTTGCCAGGAAAAATGGTAGAGTTAGAATTATTAGTGGTTATTGAGAATTGGGTTTTAATAGGCATTACCGAAACGTGGTGGGATGAATCTCATGACTGGACTTTTAATCTGGATGGTTATAACCTATTTATGAAAGATGGGGCTATCATAAAAGAGGAGGAGGGATTTGTCTGTATGTTAAGCCTGAATTTAAGCCTATAGTCAGAGAAGATATTTATGGTGGACCTAGTGATAAAGTTGAATGTTTGTGGGTAGAGTAAAATAGCGGAGCAGCAAATAACAAAAGAATATTAGTAGGCGTATGCTGTAAACCCCCAAATATAGCTGAATGTGAGGAAATACAATTATTGTTACAGATTGGAAATGCAGCTAAGCATGGGCAAGTTCTAATAATGGGACATTTTAATTACCCTGAAATAAACTGGATAAATGAGACCAGCAGTTCAGCTAAGGGGAGTAGGTTCTTGAGTACACTCAGGGATCATTATCTGGCCCAGGTTGTACAAGAGCCTACTAGAAATGAGGCTATCTTAGATTTACTCATCACAAATAATATTGATATAGTATCAAATGTTGGAATAGAGAAACATTTGGGAAACAGTGATCACAACACAGTCTCATTTGAAATTGAATTAAAAACCAAAATTTTAAGGGGCCAACAAAAAATCCAAATTTTAAAAGGGCAGATTTTACCGGTCTAAGGGCACCAATATAAAGTATAGACTGGGACAGAGAACTGATAGGTAAAAACACTGAACATAAATGGACAACATTTAAATCCTTACTAAATATACATACACATCGGCATATACCATGTGGTAATAAAAGTAAAAGGAGTAAATTGCATCCAATGTGGCTTAACAATGATTTAAATATCAAGATACGGAGTAAAAAAACAGACATTTAAATTATACAAACAAGAGGGGACAGAGACTGCTTAACAGGAGTAAAAGGAAATCAACAAGGCTTGCAAAAGTGCTATTAGACAGGCTAAAATAGAAAATGAAAAATGTATTGCAAAAGAGAGTAAGACTAACCCTAAAATATTTGTTAAGTATATTAATGGGAAGAAGGCGAGGAAGGAAGCTATAGGAACATTACAAGGTGAAACAGGCCATCTGAAAATTAGTGACCAGAAAAAAGGCAGATGAGCAAAATAGGTTCTTTTCTTCGGTATACTCAAGGAAGGTACCAGTGGTTGGGACACAGCAACATAATGAGGCTACACTACCTTTGCCAAATAATTGGTTAACACAAGAAGTAATCCAAAAGAGGTTGGAAAAAATAAATGTTAATAGTGCCCCGGGTCCTGATGGAATACATCCAAGGGTACTAAGGGAACTGGGTTCTGTAATAGCCAAACCATTATATTTAATTTTTTCAAGATTCACTCAACACAGGGTGATGACTAAAGAAAAGCAGATGTGATACCTATATTAATGGATAAAGAGCAAATCTAGGGAATTATAGACCAGTGAGCTTTTAGAAGGGTTAATAAGGGATAATATACAAGAATATATCTATTTGAACAGGATTATCAGTTCTAGTCAACATGGATTTATGAGGGATAGGTCATGTCAAACAAATCTCATTAGTTTCTATGAGGAGGTTAGTAGGAACCTGGATTTAGGCAACTCAGTCGATCTAGTCTTTTTGGATTTTGCAAAGGCTTTTGATACAATGCCAAATGGAAGACTATTGTGCAAACTAAGGGATACAGGAATTGCAGTAAATATCTGCTCATGGATTGAGAACTGGCTAAAAGACAGGAAGCAAAGGGTTGTTGTAAATGGAACATACTCCGATTGGACTAATGTGGTAAGTGGGGTTCCTCAGGGTTCAGTATTAGGTCCTCCCCATTTTAACATATTTATTAATGACTTAGAGGTGGACTGGAAAGTAGTGTCTCCATTTTCGCTGATGACATGAAGTTGTGCAAGGTATTTAAATCAGATAATGATAGTTACATAGTTACATTGAAAAAAGACTTTCAGTCCATCAAGTTCAACCTGTTAAGATCTCCTCTGATCTGCAATATGCGGATTAGTTATTAATTAATTAGTTGTTAAATAATTATTAATAGTATAGTATTTGAGGATGAATAAAGAGTTAGTCTATAAAGTTCAACCTTTTTAGATCTCTATTGATCTTTTTAATATGTGGACTATTTATTATTAATTGTTAATTGATCCAGAGGAAGGCAAACAGAAAAAAAAAAACATTGAAACTTTGCCAATTGTCTCATAAGGCGGAAAAAGCAAAATTCCTTCCTGACCCCAGAAACTGGCGACCAAATTTCTCCCTGGATCAATATTCCTTTGCTAGTTATCTAGGATAAACTTGAATGCCCTCTTTATTCAAAAATATATATAACCCCTTTTTGAAGTTATCTATCGAATTTGCTGTCACCACCTCCTTTGGTAGAGAATTCCAAAGATTAACCACCCTAACTGTGAAGAACCCTTTTCTTTGTTAAAGGTGAAATCTTTTTTCCTCTAACCTCAAAGGATTTCCTCTTGTCAGTTGAAAATCTCTTGCTACAAAAAGTTCACTTGACAAAGCCTTATATTGACCCTGGATGTATTTAAATAAGGTAATCATATCCCCTTGTAGGTGCCTTTTTTTCTAGCGAAAATACGTTTAATTTGGTTAGTCTTTCTTCATAACTTAGCCCCTCCATTCTCCTTATTAGTTTTGTAGCCCTTCTCTGTACTTTTTCCAGCTCTAAAATGTCCTTTTTATGAAGTGGTGCCCAAAATTGTACTCCATATTCCAAATGAGGGCGTACTAGAGATTTGTATAGTGGCAGACTTATATTTGCTTCCCTGGCTTTCAGCACTGTCACCTCGGTGGTTGTCCACTAGTACTCCCAAATCCCTTTCAATATCTGATACCCCTAGATTTGCTCAGTTAAGATTATAAATTGCATGGCTATTTTTTATTCCCAAAAGCATAAACTTACATTTATTTGTATTAAATCTCATCTGCCATTTAGCTGCCTATTTCTCTAATTTATGCAAATCCCTTTGTAGGGAAAGTACATCATTATCTGATTTTATTACCTTGCACAACTTAGTTTCACATCATCAGCAAAAATGGAGACACTACTTTTGAGTCCTACTTCTATGTCATTAATAAATATGTTAAAAAGGAGAGCCTTGAGGAACCCCACTTACCACATTAGTCCAATCGGAGTATGTTCCATTTACAACAACCCTTTGCTTCCTTTCATTTAGCCAGCTCTCGATCCATGAGCAAATATTTACTGCAATTCCTGTATCCCTTAGTTTGCTCACTAGTCTTCCATGTGGCACTGTATCAAATGCCTTTGAAAAATCCAAAAAGACTACATCCACTGAGTTGCCCTGATCCACGTTCCTACTAACCTCCTCATAGAAACTAATTAGATTGGTCTGACACGACCTATCCTTCATAAATCCATGTTGACTGCTACCTATGATCTTGTTCAAATAAACATATTCTTGTATTCTGTCCCTTATTAACCCTTCTAAATGCTTCCCAACTACAGATGTGAGGCTCACTGGTCTATAATTCCCCAGATTTGCTCTTGCTCCCTTCTCAAATATAGGTATCACCTCTGATTTTCTCCCGTCATCCGGTAGAGACCCTGTAGTGAGTGAGTCTTGAAAGATTAGATATAATGGTTTGGCTATTACAGAACCCAGCTCCCTCAGTACCCTTGGATGTATTCCATCAGGACCTGGGGCTTTATTAACAGTTATTTTCTCCAATCTCTTTTGGATTTCTTCCTGCGTTAACCAATTATTTAGTGATGGTAGTGTAGCCCCATTATGTTGCAGTGTCCCAACCACTGGTACCTCCCTTGTGTATACCGATGAAAAGAACCTATTTAGCTCATCTGCATTTTCCTGGTCACTAATTATCAGATGGCCTGTGTCACATTGTAGTGCTCTTATAGCTTCCTTCCTCGCCTTCTTCGCAATAATATTTTTACAAAATATTTTAGGGTTAGTCTTACTTTACTTTGCAACTCACTTCTCATTTTCTATTTTAGCCAGTCTAATAGCCCTTTTGCAAGCCTTGTTGATTTCCTTATAGTCACATAAAGCTGCCTCTGTTCCCTCCTTCTTCTATAATTTAAATGCATGTTTCTTTTTCCTCATCATGATCTTTAAGTAATTGTTAAGCCACATGGGATGTGATTTACTCCTATTCATTTTATTTCCACATAATACATGCTGATGAGTGTGTTTATTTAGTAAGGATTTGAATGTTGTCCATTTATTCTCAGTATTTTTCCCTGTAAGTTCTTTGTCCCAGTCTATATGTAGTATTGCTGCCCGTAGCCCAATAAAGTTAGCCCTTTTAAAATTTAGAGTTTTTGTTGACCCCTTACAACTCTGTTTTTTGTATTCAATCTCAAATGAGACTGTGTTGTGATCACTGTTCCCCAAGGGTTCCCCTATTTTTACATTTGATATTATATCAATATTACTTGTGATGACTAAATCCAAGATTGCCCCATTTTTAGTAGGTTCTTGTATTACCTGGGCCAGATAATGATCCCTGAGTGTACTCAAGAACCTGCTCCCCTTAGCTGAGCTGCTGGTCTCATTTATCCAGTTTATTTCAGGGTAATTAAAGTCTCCTATTATTAGAACTTGCCCATGCTTAGCTGCATTTCCAATCTGTAACAATAATTGTATTTCCTCACTTTCAGCTATATTTGGGGGTTTATAGCATACTCCCACCAATATGCGTTTAGAATTAGCTCCTCTACTATTTAGCTCAACCCACAAAGATTCAATGATGCCGTTAGTTCCAGCATAAATATCTTATCTGACTATAGGCTTAAATTCAGGCTTAACATATAGACAGATGCCTTCTCCTCTTTTACCATTTCCCCTATCTTTCCTAAATAGGTTATAACCATCCAGATTAACAGTCCAGTCATGAGATTCATCCCACCATGTTTCAGTAATGCCTATTAAGCCCCATTTTTCTTGTACTGCTAATAATTCTAGCTCGTCCATGTTCCCAGGCAAACTTCTTGCATTAGCAAGCATACACTTTATGTTGCTATGGCTCTGCCATTGTGAAGTGCTTGCCACTGTATTTGAGGTCCCTATTAATAACTCCCTACTGTCTATTGTAACCCTCCCCCTTCTCCTCCCCCATGGGTAACTAATTCATCCCTTTCCCTCTCTACCCTATTTACCCCAACACTTCTATATAGTCCCCCACCCCCACCTACAAGTTTAAAAACTCCCCCAGCCGTTCTACCATCCTATCCCCTAGCACAAAAGCTCCCTCATCATTAAGGTGCAATCCATCCCTGCTAGAGAGATTGTAACCAAGTGAGAAGTCAGCCCAGCGCTCTAAAAAAAACAAACCCTCTGCACTGCATTACTTTTTTAGCCACGCATTAACCTCCCCAAGTTCCTTATGCCTCTCTGGGCTAGCACGTGGCACTGGTAGTATCTCAGAAAATACTACCTTGGAGGTCCTTGCTTTAAACTTATTCCCTTGTTCTCTAAAATCATTCTTTAGGACGCTCCATCTTCCACTAACTTTGTCATTGGTACCAATGTGTACCAAGACCGCCGGTTCATTACCAGCCCCTCCCAATAATTTATCCACCCGATCCACAACATGCTGAACCCGAGCACCCAGGAGTCAGCAAACTGTTCGATTGCTGGGATCTGGGTGACAAATTACCCTGTCTACCTTCCTAATAATAGAGTCCCCTACCACCAAAACCTGTCTGTTGCTCTGCCTATTCTGCCCTCCCACTCCTCCAGTAGAGCTGTTCTCCTGGCTGTTAGAGGGAACAGCTCTATCTGGCATTGCCATTACTGAATGGACATCCCCAACAGTTTCACTCAATCTGGCAAATCTGTTGGTGTTAGCCAACTCAGAACTGGCCTGCCTCCTCCTGTTCCCCCTGATTCCCCTTCTAGCTGTAACCCAGCTACCTCCCTGGACATCCTCACTAGCCCTAGCTCCACCCTCCATGCAAGGCCCAGCTAAACTGTGCTCAGTGAGCACCAACCCCCATTCCAGTTGAGAAATATCACTAAGTGCTGCAATTCTCCTCTCCAGATCTCCAATTTGAGCTTCCAGAGATGCAACATGCTCACATTTGTCACAGAGGTATGGACCCTGGATCATCTGTTCCAGTAGTGCATACATGTGACAGGATGTACACTGAGTGAGGTTGCTACTGGACTGACTCATGATTATCAGTTACAAAAATACAGTGAGAAAACAAAGCAATGTATTTGTATAACGATTGCTTTCCTACACCTTAACCCAAACAAAACAGAAATAAAACAAATACGTTTGTTTTCTGTTTTCTTCTTATAATACCCCTTTCCTTTGGATTTCCTCCTTTTATTCAATCTCCTACACACTAACTACACTTACACTAGAAATGATTGCAAGCTCCCAAGTTCACTCTTCCCTTGTTAAAATAGACCCCGCCTACTCACCTGTACAATGATAAATGAGCACAGGACAGAAAACACTGCCCTGCCCCACAGAGCTGAATCCCTTTAAAGGGATTTACATAAAATTGAGAAATGAGCATCTAAATGGGCCCCAGCTAATTGATTGGCCCTGTAGGATTGTAAAAAAGTTTGACTGGCTTGACCATGCTGATAACCTCTTAGGCATCTGGAAACAGGTAGAATCAGATGGGGTAGATGAAACAAGCTGTTAGGATCTGGCCACAGTTTGCTTGACAAAGAAGGAATCCTAAGGACCCCAGTTGGCACTAACCCCAGTTGGTGGGGCCATATGGATTCCATAGGCACTAAATTATAATATGGACCCCAGAGGCATACATTAAAATTACATAAACAAGCCCTACAATAAAATAAAAAGTAAGTTGCGCAAAAATAGAAATGCAACCTGTAAAAAGAAAATACATTATTTATCGATACTTTACCCTCCACGATCCATTATAATCTTCAGCTTTAGCTTCCGATCTTCTCTTCAGTCCTGGTAAGAGGGCACATCCATGTTGCCTGAAGACTGGCATGTCCTCTCTTCCTGGCAATTGAAAGTGACTAAACTAAAGGGATCTCTAATTGATCTTTCAGGGTATAGTGGGAATGGGAGCCTTTAGATGTGATCCCAGGGAAAGCCTTTCATATTTAATAATAATCTGTGACATGTGACTTTTGTGGAATACAGAAAATCACTAACATTTAAATCTAATTTTATTCAGCATGGAAGATACGTTTACATTCTGTTTTCTGAAAGTCTGAAAATATATATGTTTAACGTTAAATGTTGGAATTTTGAATTGGCGAACCATTATGCATTTAATGATGAGTATAATAAACTAGGAAATTGACAGGTCAAAAATGACGGGAGTAAAATGGTAAGGCTGGTAATGCTGTTTGCTACACAATGTAAGGCTTTTGGTCCTCTGAGCACCGTTGGCACTCATCGCGAGCCCCGCGTTGGGCGCCTTCAGTGCTCATCGTGAGGCTCACAATGAGCTCCTTTGGCATTCATTGCGAACCTCTCCCCCCCCTGTGTACTTCAACTTTTCTGATTTGAACTGATCACCTTCAGCGCTCATTGCATGCCTCTCCAGCTTGCGGTGCTCATCGTTTGCCCTGAGATGAACGCCTTTGGAGCGCATTGTGAGCCCCGGGATGAGCGTCTTCTACCCTTTCCTCCCACCTACTGTACTGGCCACTCATTGCAGATTTTGTTAACCTGCAAGCTTCTTGCTTGGGAATGGCATGTTTCTCTCTGCACCATCTCCCTCTGTGTCTTTCTCCTCTGTGTGTCTGCTGAATCTTTGCGTTGCGCTATGACTGCCGTTGGTTTTATTTTCAAAGTCTTGCGTGCCTGGCGTTGTTGGTGTAAGTATTTTTGTCATGTGCCTGGCTTTGTTTAGCCTCGTTTTCACCCAGTTTCAAAAAATTTTTGTTTTTCGTATGCCATTTTTTCCCTTGCTTAGCCGATTTCGGATTGACGAAAAACCCCAAATAAGGCTCAAATTAGCTTGCAACCTCACTCCAAGGCTTCCTGTTTCTCCCCCTGAGCTGTGTGTGTGAGTGTGTTATTATTATTGTTACATTATTTTGTTTGTTTTTCAGGTTTTTAGAGTTACGTGCTTGGCTCGCAGTTGCGACCGTTCGCAAGGCTCGCAGTCTAGTGAAACTGCTCTCCGCCTAAGTCCCGCGTGCCTCAACTGCTCGCTTCGCTTCTTGAAGCTCGCAGTGCAATGACCACCTTTGGCGCTCATTGAAGCCTAAGTCCCGCGTGCCTCAACTGCTCGCTTTACGAGGCTCGCAGTGCAATGAGCGCCTTCGGTGCTCATTGAAGCCTAACTCCCGCGTGGTCAACAGCTGGCCTGGCTTTTCAAGGCTCGCAGTGCAGTCGTATGGGTCGCAAATGGTTTGGCTCAATTAACGAGACTCGCAAAGTGTGACCAACATTGAAAGCGTTCCGAAAACTGACAACTACAGTATATATTTGAAAAGCACTCACACTCAGCGTTTGGAGGAAGACATTATAGATATTTTAAAAGAACAAAACACTTTCTTTCCATTTCTTCCCACTCCCCCCGTGCAGCCAAGCTATGATCGCCACCTGAATCAAGGAAAAGCTTATTGAGAACAAAGTCCCATTCTTTTTGAGAAGATTGATGTTGCTACCTTGCTCTATCTCCTGCAGAATCTCTCTTGTTCCAATGTTGCTGTGATACTGGACGCTAGCAGGAACTAGCATGATCTTGCATGAGATGAGACTTTGCAGAGAGATGTGGAAAAGACATGGCGGAGGTCTGTCAAGGGGTGACTCTCAGTAGGCAGCCGCTGTGCAGTAATAGATGTAAAGGAAGAGATTACCAGCTCCCAAGGTGTAAAGAGACAGGAGAGACCCAAGGAAAGCCTGGAAAAGGGGAGAGGCTCGAAGAATAGATATTCTTATAGGAATTTGTCTGGACTGGCTAGAACAGAGTTGAGAGAGAGAGAAGACATGTTTAATCTGACTTTGGGAAACCTTGATATATACAGTTTGTACTTTGAACTATGTGAACAGAAAAACTCAGTTTTAGATTGAAAACTGAAACATGCTGAGAAAAAGACTGAAAAGAACGTGCACCTGATTTGCCTTTAAAATAATATAAGATGCTTTAACTTTAATTTGGGCATTTATTAAACCCTCATATAACCCACTTATAACAGAGAGACGTAATTGGAAGCTAAAATATAAGAACATAGAGCCATGATATGTGAGAAAATAGATCAAACACTAAGGCCCTCATTACATTTGCCCTCTTAGTTCCCTTGGTCCTCGCAAAAGGCATTTTTTTGCTGTTTGCGAGGACCGATTCCCCAATACGTCCCTCGCAACCTGCTTTGTGAGATGACTCAGAGAGAGCTACGTAGTAACACAGTCACACGCAGCCTTAAATCTATGAGGTGAAACTCGCACCTCGGAAGAATCCCCTACTGGCACACAAAAGTGGCAGCAAGGGCTCCTAAAGCCTCTACGTGCTGCCTCGGAGCAGCCCAAGACCGTCGTGTGTTGCTCCCCCCTGCTCCCGAAACACATCACCATGCTGCAGGGGTCGCTATTGGGACCCCTGCAGCCCCCCCACATTAACCCCTTGAAGCGGGGGTCCTGGATTGGCACCGATCAGGCTCCCGCTGCATTTAAAACATTTAAATTCCCCGCCGCGGCCCCTTAAAGGGCCCCCTGCACACTATTATCCAATCCCGGCCCCGGCACCTAAAATTAACCCCCCTCTATGCTGGGGGTCCCCCCACATTAACCCCTTGCAGTGGGGGTCCACAATCGGCACCGGTCGTGACCCCGATGCATTTAAAATTTTACATTTCCCGCCTCGCGGGTGCTTAAAGGACCGTAAAGGTCCTAAAAGGACCCACGCTAAAAAATATTAACCCCTGGGCAACTAAAATAAACCCCATAACTCATGGGGCTATAAACAGACCCCCATGAGCACTTTATTAACCCTGTCACTCATGGGGGTCAATACAGACCCCTATAAGCCATTAATTAACCCTATAACTCATGGGGCTCAATACAGACCCCCATGAGCACTTAATTAACCCTGTCACTCATGGGGTCAATACAGACCCCCATAACCTCTAGTTAACCCAATCAGTCCCATAAGTGTCTATGAAGACCCTCATAGGACAATTAGAAGCCTATTATTAACCCCATAAGCGACATGAGGGTCCCCCAGGACCCTCATGACACTAAGTACAAACACTACACTACACTTTCCCACCCAATAAACCACTTAATCTAAACTAACCCCCTCTACGCTAACCTATTAACCCCTACCTACCTAACACTACCCATCTAACGGCCTATTAAACCCTCCACCCTACTAATTACATAAAATAAAAAAAGCATCACAAACCCCCCCTCGCCACTACATAAAATAAAAAAAACTAAGGTACATAAAATGAAAAAGAAAATCACAACCTCCCCCCCCAACTACATAAAATAAAAAAAACTGTTGTCAGTAGCCAATCAGATGATGCAGATGCCTTCAGCCAATCACCCCATGGGGGTGTATCCCATTGTGATTGTCTGAAAGCAATAGTGCCTTCTGATTGGTTTAAAAAAAGATTGATAGTTCCTTCAGGCAATCATAATGGGATATAGGGGTTTATCCAATCCTGATTGGCTCACACATTGGCGCCTTCTGATTGGCTGAAATTTGACAGACAGCGTGTTCAGCCAATCAGAAGACGCCATTACCTATTACCTTCTGGAAAAGGCTCTAGGGGGCTCATTAACGCCTAGGATGTCTGCGAGTGTGGACCTCAGTTAGTTTTATTATTATTATTATTTTTTTATAGAACGCTGATTCAGCAAGGGCCCAGCCGGGGCAGAAGAGAAAAAGAAGGAGAAGAGGTAAGTTTTCAATGTGTAATGTTAATATTTATTTTCTTTTGTGTTTGATGTTTGTGATGTTGTGTATGTTTTATACTCATGTTATGTATCCTTTTTTCAGAGGCCGAGCCGAAGAACAGATGAAGATAGACGGGGACATGCTGGAAAGGTAAGTTTAATACTGTATTTGTAATATCTATTTATTATATGTAATGTTTATTGTTTGAATAATCTGATGTTTCTTTTTTTCCTAGGGTGCAATCAGAAGGGACATCTACAAAGGTAAGTGGTTTTATTTATTCTATTTTAGCTTAGATTTAGGGGGTTAGGTATAGATATGGGGACATTTATTGTAGTTATGTGTATATTTATAATGTGACTGTTATGTTATGTGTATTTGTGTATGCCTTTTCCCTTGCAGGTGTGTAATTCTTTTTTTTTATGTTATGTAGTTGGGGGGGGGTAGTGATTTTTTATTTTTATTTTATGTACCTTAGGTTTTTTATTTTATGTAGTGGGGGGGTTTAATAGGGGGTTAGGTAGGTAGTGTTAGGTAGGTAGGGATTAATAGGTTAGGGTAGAGGGGGTTAGTTTAGATTTAGTGGTTTATTGGGGGGGAAGTGTAGTGTAGTGTTTGTACTTAGTGTCATGAGGGTCCTGGAGGACCCTCATGTCAATTATGGTGTTAATAATAGGCTTCTAATTGTCCTATGAGGGTCTTCCTAGACCCTTATGGGACTGATTGGGTTAACTAGAGGCTTATGGGGTTCTGTATTGGCCCCCATGAGTGACAGGGTTAATTAAGGGCTTATGGGGGTCTGTATTGACCCCCATGAGTTATATGGTTAATTAAGGCTTAAAGGGGTCAGTTTTGCCCCCCATGAGTGACACGGTTAATTAAGTGCTCATAGGGGTCTGTTTAGAGCCCCATGAGTTATGGGGTTAATTTTAGTTGCCTGGGGTTAATATTTTAACGCCAGGCAACCAATCTTGGACCCCCGCTGCAAGGGGTTAATGTGGGGAGGGCTGCGGGGGTCCCTATGGACCCCTGCAGCAAAGTTTTAATGTGGGGACACAACCGGGTTCCCGATGGGGACCCCCAGTATAGAGGGGGGTTAATTTTAGGTGCCGCGGCTGGGATTGGCTAATAGTGTGCCGCAGGCCCTTTAAGGAGCCGCGATGGGGAATTTAAAAGTTGTAAATGCAGCAGGGTCATGATCATTGCTGATCGGGGACCCCCGCTGCAAGGGGTTAATGTGGGGGCTGTGGGAGTCCCTATGGACCACTGCAGCAAGGGGTTTATGACGAGGCACTTCGGGGGTCCTGATGGGGACCCCCAGCATAAAGGGTGGTTCATTTTAGGTGCCGGGGGGGGTAGTTGGAGTACCCACCACGGCAGGGCTAGTGTCTGACTGCCGTGGAGGTCCCGTTCAGGACAGGCGCAGCAATCTATGAGGTGTGGGAGCCTGCAAGATCATCTCGCAGGCTGTCACTCCTCATGTAAATTTTCTCCATGTTGATAGGGACAGCCCAGCTGCGTAGCTCACACGTTGCTCGCAGCACGGCTAATTTAACAGCGTCGTAACTTATAGAAATTTGCAGCACGTAGGATTTAAATAGAAGCCTCTTATCTACGAGGCTGGAATTTAAAAAAGGCTCTATGTGGATCTAATCAGAGCAAAATAAATCCCAAAGACTATAACTACAACTGATTAACATAAAGAGTTATTTTAATGCATCAGTAAGAAGTATTATTGGAGTGTGAAATAGTAACTCCATGAAAATGAAAAATAAAGAACAGAATCCTAAGGGGAAATTTAAAGATTGAAAATCCAGTGTTAAATCCAAAGCCTAAACAGAGAGAAAAAACATCTCACTGGTCACAGCTAGATCTCTCCTTACATCCCCCAACACCAGAAGAAGAAAATACAGAACCAGCTATAATGGAAACATCTAAAAATACTGAATTGCTGGAAGATAATAATCTTGGATTTACTCAAGAACTGAGATATGGGTACCATGTTGTTCTTAAGGCCCTGGTTATGTACACTTTCAAAGCCATTTTTCTGTGAGTATTTGGCTCAGCATTGTTTTTGTATTGTTTAAACCATTTACATTTTGTTCAGAATATGCTCTGGGATATGACTATTATACCAAGCCTCTTCAGGCATTACAATCCTATCTAGTGCTGGGACATAACACTGCTGCATGTCATTGCTATTACATATACAACGCAATTATTTTTGATGACTGGACATAATAGTAACTTCTTAAGTAGTAATGGCTGTAGGGCTTTATTTCACAAAATAGTTTGTAGCCATAGTAATTACTATACTCCTCACAATCCACTGTGTAGCAACAATGCTATCATAATGTTACTTTTTTTTAGATATTTTAATATGTAATTATATATTAGCGACTTGCCCGTCAAAAATGATGGTGATAAAATGTAAAGGCTGGCAATGCTGTTTGCCACACAATGCAAGGCTCTCCCCCTCTAACTTGTGGGCCTTGCGATGAGCGCCTTTGGCGCTTGTTGCAAGCCTCTCCTACCATCTACTTTACGGGCCTCACGATGAGCGCCTATGGCGCTGATTGAAGGCCTCGTACAACCCTCCACTTTCATGCCTTGCAATGAGCACCTTCTGCGCTCGTTGGAAACCTCTCCCCTGCTTCGCCGCTCATTTCATGAGACGTCCAACTCGCAACTTTCGGGCCTCTGCCCACTCTTTGACCTGTGTGTCTGTTTCTCCCTTTCCCTCCCATGTGTCTGTTTACCCCTCTCCCTGCCCTGTTTTTTCCCCCTTATTTCCCTCTCCTGTGTCTCTTTTACCCCCTCTCTCACTGCTGTATCTCTTTCAACCCACTCCCCCTCTCTCCACCCTTTGTCATTCTCCTCCCTCTCCCTGCTCAAGTCTTGCGTGCCTTGAGATGAGCGCCTATCAATCCTTTTTCAAAGTCTGAACTTGATGGACTAAATTAGGTTTTCAACCTCAATTACTATGTACATATGTAACCCCTAATTTTTTTTAGATATTTTAATATGTAATATATATATACTATTGACTTGCCCATCAAAAATGACGGCAATAAAATGTGAAGGTTGGCAACGCTGTTTGCCACACAATGCGAGGCTCTCCCTCATCTAACTTGCAATCCGCTCCCACTGTCTACTTTATGGGCCTCAGGATGCGTGCCTTTGACGCTTATTGCTAGCCTCTCCCACCGTCTACTTTGGCGCTCATCGTGATCCCTCACTTTGCTGCTCATTTCATGCGACGTCCAACCCGCCACTTTCAGGCCTCTCCCCACTCTCTGAACCGTGTGTCTGTTTCCCCATCTCTCACTCCAGCTGTATCTTTGCCCCCTCTCCCTGCCCTCTGTTTTTCCCTCGTTATCCTCCTGCGTCCCTTTTCCCCCCTCTCTCACCCATGTGTCTCTTTCCACCCTCCCCCTGTGTCTTTCTCCTCCCTCTCCCTGCTCAAGTCTTGTGTGCCTTGCGATGAGCGCCTATCGTTCTTTTTTCAAAGTCTTGCAGGCCTTGCAATGAGCGACTAAGTCTTACACTGCCTTCGGCCTTGTTTTAAGCTTTTTTCAAAACAATTACGGGTTTACGGCCATAATTTTTTTCCTCCCTTAGCCTTTTTCCGATCACCTAAAAAAGCCAATTAAACCTCAAATTAACTTGCAAACTCACTCACAGGCTCCCTGCCTCTCCCCCTGTGCTGTGTGGGAGGTTGTAAGTTATTTTTTTAAATTACATTTTAGTTAAATCGTTTGGGCCTAGCGATGAGCACCAAAGGCCTACAGGCCTCGCCATGGGTGCCCTTGTTCCTCTCCTGTTTGTTTCCCCCTGCCTGCACCCCCTGTCTCTTCCTCTCATTGTCTCTGCTCCTTCTGGCTCCCCTTTCTGCCTCCTTTACCCTTCCCTTCTGCCCCACTTCACCTTTCCCTCCCAGTGTCTTCTGCTCTTCTTGCTGTTTTTTTCCCTTCTCTAACAGACTCATAACTGCAGAGGCTCAAGCCTCACTCTGGAGCATCCCGTTGCCTAGCAACACCTAAATCTCACCTCTCAAGTGATTTCCAAGGCTTCACCACCAAATTCAAAATTAAATACCCACTTCTGCAGTTTTCTAATCCTCTTTCTTAATACTATCACCACTTTCACTTTTCATAAATTACATCACCTTCCCTTATTACTTTCTTTTCTTCTACATCAGTGATGTGTATTTTCTAATCTAGAGCTCACTCTCACTGCTCTATCCCAGCAGCCCTGCATATTTTCTACTTAAGAGCTCACTCAATTTGCTGTAACCCAGTAGTGCTGTGCATTTTCTACTGCAGAGCTCACTCTCACTGCTCTATCCCAGCAGTGCTGTGTATTTTGAACTTCAGAGCTCACGCTCACTGCTCTATCCCAGCAGTGCTGTGCATTTTAAACTTCAGAGCTCACTCTCACTGCTCTATCCCAGCAGTGCTGTGTATTTTGAACTTCAGAGCTCACGCTCACTGCTCTATCCCAGCAGTGCTATACATTTTCTAATCCAGAGCTCTCTCACTGCTCTATCCCAACAGTGCTGTGCATTTTAAACTTCAGAGCTCACGCTCACTGCTCTATCGCAGCAGTGCTGTGCATTTTCTACTCTAGAGCTCACTCTCACTGCTGTACCCAGCAGCGCTATGTATTTTGTACTCACATCTCACCTTCATTGCTGTATCCCAGCAGTCCTGAGTGTATTTTACTTCAGAACTCACACAATTTGCTGTATCCTAGCAGTGCTATGCATTTTCTGCTCCAGAGCTTACTCTCACTGCTCTATCCCAGCAGTGCTATGCATTTTCTAATCCAGTGTTCACTCTCGTTGCTCTACCCCTCTGTGGAGATCTGCTTCTTCTTCAGGCTTGGTAAGGCTATTGGGGCCAAACCTACCCAGCAGAGCTCCCAGATTCTTTTTATCCCTTCACCATGACAACTGATGTCTCTTAAATTAGATGTAGTATTTAAGAATATGAACGCAGGCTCAGCATTATAAAAAACAGGAACTGCTTTTATTGTTGTAGCAACTTCATCAATAGATGTACATTCAAACATGAGCTGACAACACTCTGCAAGTCTGTGTATCCTCTGGACTTTGTATAAATTACCACCGACAAGGCCTCGTCTTTAAGGCATCACAACATCCACTTCAGTCACACAGCCATATTAACTCCCTTTTCTTTAGGAGTATATGTCCTCAATATGTCACCTTCTCTTTCTTTTACTGTTGATGTCTTCCAGATATGTCACCTTCCCTTTCTTTTAAAAACATATATCTTATCTAAGACATCCACCACAGCAGTAACACCATTACGTCTCTTTCCATGTAACTGAAACTCTCCAACTGCCTCTCTCTCTGACAGTTACAGCCGACAACACAACAGTCTAAATTATTTAACACTTAATGAACCAAACATGCAGCATACAGAATCACACATCACAAGTCAATCATAAATAAAGAAGCAACATAACAGAACATACAGTATCTAACATAACATACAGTAATCAACCTAATATAACATAAAATAACTATAAAATGACTTAGCTCAGTCCCACACCACCGGATTACAGGAGTCCCAAAAAACTGGAGGGTCATGACAACTGCTCCCCCCTTTTAGATGCAGCAGCCGGATGGTCATCTCTATCAGATGAACACCGGCATGCTGCAGAAACAAGGTCCATGTGTAAGCCCATGTGTGGGTTGCTGGGCTACTCAACACCACTGGGGCAAATGTGGAAAACAATTCCCCTAGACCTCCCCCCCTGCCGGAGGCCATATTTTGAGTGTGCATGGCAGATTTTTGTTCTTTTTCTTATGTACAATGTCTAAGGGCAAAAACAATTCTGGAAGTAACTCCAGTGGACCACATGCCATAACAACCCTCCACAACCATGCCAGTACCAACAGCCATCCTGTTATGACTAAAACAGTCCATGGGTCTATGTGACCAAAATTGGGCAATACATCCCTTGTGTCACAAAATGTTGAGAATGGGGGATAGTTTGGGTATAACTTTTTAAGCAATCCATCATATTCATATACCCAGAATATCTTTTAGTTTGGAGCTATCAGCATGAAAGTCAAATTCCAATGCAACTTTTCTTTTCTTTGCAGATTTTTGTTGAGCTGGATTTATTTTTTCATATTGCAGCTTTCCATACTTAGATGGAGTCTTTACTGAATAACAATTTTGTGGTGTATATTTTGGGGTTCTTAATTTATCTCTCTTATTTGACATTTGTTTTTGTTTCCACGTGAGCAGGTAAATGTGACAGCTGGGACCTCTTTGAAAGTGATGTTGGATTCTTGTAATCTCTTTTTTCAGTATTCTCCTTGGGAGTCTCCATGAAATATGTCTGTATATTTTTGTGTTTCATTTCTTTTTGTAAGGAAATCTTGGTTTCTCCTGCCTCTTTTGCAATATTTTCCTTCTCTTCTATTTGCTGCTTTAGTTGCTCCTTAAGAAAGTTTACTTCATCAGTTTTGCAAGACAGATCCATTTCCAGGCAAGCTATAATGGATGTTAATTCTTGTTCTCTTGATCTGTAGTGTCCTAATACTGTGTCATTTTCTTCAACCGTTTTATTGCAACCATTTCAGCAATCTTATGCTGGCAATGAGTATCTGTTTCTTTCTGTATTAATCCATCAACATCTTTGTTAAGATATTCTTCTCTTATCTTTGCATCATTTATCTTCTTTTGCTTATTGTTGAGTGTTCTTTCATGGTTGAACTTAGTATCTTCAAGTTGTATGTGTAATTCCTTCATCTCAGATTCAAAAACACTACACTGCTTACTTTCTCTTGTAATTTTTATTTTTCAAAGACTTGTTTTCTTGTTGTAACTCTTCAATTGTCTTGTTTTTACTTTCCATTTGTTTCTTCAAAGACTCAGATTCCTTCCGTAACTGATCAGTTTTTCCTTCATACTTCTGCTATAATTGCTGGATTTGTGTATCTTTGTCTACAATCTCGTTCTCACGCTCATTCAATCTGGTCTCCAGCATTCTTAATGTTTCTTCCTTGTCCTTCAGTAGCTCCTGTACCAGTGCTATAATAGGCACCTGTTCTGCCTTTTCGAGTTGGCCATTTGCTAACTCTTCCTCCAGAGCCTCGATTTTTTTATTCAATGTCTGGACCATTTTCTCCTTGATGTCCGCTCTGAGGATTTCAGCCTGTAGACAATCTTCTACAGACTTTATCTTCCTCTCTTTCTCATGAATCACATTCTTCAGATCTTCAACAGCTGAGATGAGTGACATCTGTTCTGTCTTTTGAGCCTTCAAACTTTGAATATCCATTCTTATTGAGGAATTTTATTTTTTCAGTATTTTTAACTCTCCTTGCTCGTTTGCCTCCTCTGAGTCTGGCCACTAAAAGTTCATTCACGGTTTAGATTTTTTCATATTTTTCTTTATTAGCCTGTAATTCCTTGATCTGTAATTGCAACTCCTTGTTTTGATTATGTAAAGCTTTGTTTTCCTCAACTGTGTGAGACACTTTCATATGCTTATTCTGAAGTTGCTCATCAAGATATCTTATTTTCTCATCCCCTTCAATGATATTTCATATTGATTTCTGCTTTTAGGGACATATTTTCTCTTTGTAGAGCCTTGTGCTCCTTTCCACTATTTACAAAAATAGAATGTGCCAGAACCGAAAAAGCTTCCTTCTGTTTTATCTGCTTGTCTTTTTCTGCAATAGTTTTCTGCAGTTCTTTAACAGGGACAGGTGCTCGTATGACCTCCTGATGACAAGATGCATCTTATTCATTCTTCCCTGATTGGCATGGCTCCTTCCACCCCTTGTCTTCTTCTGAAATAGTTTTCTGCAGTTCTTCAACAAGGACAGATGCTTTTAGGATCCCCTGATGACAGGATGCATCTTCTTCATCCTTCCCTGATTGGCAGGGCTCCTTTCACCACTTGAGCCCGATCCTACCCATGGTTGCCTCTACCAGGAGTTTCATATAACTGGCTTGCAGCTCCAACTCTTCCTGGATTAAGGATTCAATAAACGTAGCCTCCTTGGACCCTGGGTTTAGTCCCAATTCTTGGCAGTGCTTATTATACAGGATCACCCCCTGTTCTATATGCCCAATGCCACATGCAGGATTGCCCTGCAGTACACCCTGGATTATTTTAATTAACTGCAGCCTTTAATAGAAGGGTTGTTGCAATGAGGTAGCCGGCTCCATCAGATAATCATACTCCTGCTCAAAAGCGATCTCCTCCCACACCAGTCCCTCCAGCTGTTTTGATAGCTCACCTCCCTGCTGGAGCTCCAGGAATGCAATCCACTGATACCTAAGAGCTGCTGCCAGGTCCTTTAGCATGGCAACCTGACCTGCTCTCCACTCCTTCATCAATGTGATCTAGCTCCTTTTCTCCTGGATCACCTCTGCTCTGCAGGAAATCAGGGACTTGGTCAGATAGTACTGGGCAAATCGTCTGTTTGTCTCTGCATCTCCTCCAAGCTGCCGAAAGTACTCGACATCTGCCTTAGATAAGTTTCCATATGCCATCCTGGCTGCTGGTTTTATGATGAATGGATCCCACTTCTAACACAAGTTGTGGAGATCTGCTTCTTCTTCGGGCTTGATAAGACTATTGTGGCCAAACCTACCCAGCAGAGCTCTGAGATTCTTTTTATCCCTTCGCCAAGACAGCTGATGTCTCTTAAATTAGATGTAGTATTTAAGAATATGAACGTAGGCTCAGCATTATAAAAAAACAGGAACTGCTTTTATTGTTGTAGAAACTTCATCACATGTTCAATAGATGTACATTCAAACATGAGCTGACAACACTCTGCAACAGTCTGTGTATCCTCTGGACTTTGTTTAAATTACCACCGACAAGGCCTCGTCTTTAAGGCATCACAACATCCACTTCAGTCACACAGCCATATTACATCTTTTCTTTAGGAGTATATGTCCTCAAGATGTCATGTTCTCTTTCTTTTACTCTTGATGTCTTCCAGATATGTCACCTTCCCTTTCTTTTAGAAACATATATCTTATCTAAGACATCCACCACAGCAGTAACACCATTACATATCTTTCTGTGTAACTGAACTCTCCAACTGCCTCTCTCTGACAGTTACAGCCTGACAACACAACAGTCTAAATTATTTAACACAATGAACCAAACATGCAGCATACAGAATCACACATCACAAGTCAATCATACATAGGGAAGCAACATAACATAACATACAGTAATTAACATAACATACAGTAATCAACTTAATATAACATTAAATAACTATACAATGAGTTAGCCCAGTCCCACACCACTGGATTACGTGATTCCCAAAAAACTGGTTGTCAGGAGGATCATGACAACTACTCCCTGTCATGAATCAGCCAGTGGCCATATTGGATTTGGCCTGAATAGCCGGTGGCCATGTTGTGACTGGCACAGCCAGGTTGTGACTAGCAGCAATGGTCACATTTAAGAGCCAAATGTTATAATGTTATATTGTTATGATTGTTGTCTAGGGAAAGGAGCAGGGTTCCCATCACCATCAATAAAAGTTATTAATGCATGAGATGGATTGATGTGGAAACACTACCCCACTCCTATATACTATGAGGGCAGTAGGCGGTTTTATGTTGGGGGCGCTTTTGCATGACCAGACTGACAGTGTGTGGAATACTATATGTGACGATGTCTTGCAGTGGGGAGTAATTCTAATGCACACATTGCCACATACATCTTGTCAGGGAGATCTGGCCCCAAAGGCTAATCCCTTGTGTACACACACTTAAGGGATAATGAACAATGGGATCCCCACAGCCACAGAGGCACCATCTCCCCAGGGGGCTTCTTAGTTCCTAGCAGAAGACCCAGGAGAGAAGTCCAGACATGCTTCCCCACTGGTGGTTAGTAGCCAAATGACTCTGTTAGCCACACCTAGTGGGCAGACCTGGGAGGGGACTCATGATTCCCATGACATGACCCTATGTGATTGGCCAGAGACCATTAGGGGCTGACCTCAGGTAGCCCCTCCCTCTACTATGTGGAACAGCTCTTAAATACAGTGTGTTTCCAAAATAAAGTTGTTCTTAATTTTTATACTTTAACTAAGCATGTATTATTGACCCAGAGGCATATGCTTGTAGAGGAGCTCGTTCTGACTCCCTACTAAGGTGCTCCCAGGTACACTACCAAAGCAGCTGGGACTTATGCCTTTGTACAGACAAAGACTGTCCATAGGTCTAGAGTCACCCAAACTTAGGTCTAAACCTACTGGGAATAAGAGTACTAGGATACTCTAGATCCCATCATCATAGTAGGTTGTGACACTCCCCCCTTTTAGATGCAACAGCCGGATGGTCATTTCTATCAGATGAACACCGGCATGCTGCAGAAACAAGGCCATGACACTCTCTAAACCCTTACTATACAGATTTAAAGATACAGTACCAGAAATACTAATTTCCCAGTATCTCTCATTTCCAAGGTTCTACAGTTTGTTCTGTCTCTGACCTCAAGCCAGATCATCATTACACTTGTTTACCTTCAGCCAAATTCACTATCATTACTTAATTCACTGTTAAAGTGTCGCTAATCACAGAGCATGGTAGTTGTGCATGAGTTTACAATATTTGTTGTGTGTCTTATGGTTATAGCATTGGCCACTAATTTGTGCAAAATAATACCCCCAGAAAAGAAGAAAAAAAACAAGATGCATATTACTCCCAAGAATTTTACCAAAGGGTTATTTATCTTGCACAGTGCTGCTCACAGAAAGGCAACTGACCAGGAAAATTATAACATAAACACAACTTAGGGATTTTTTTCCCATATAAGTTACAAATGTTCACAGATTTTAACTGTAATATCCCAATGTCACACAATCAATTAAACAATTGTTAATAAAAAGTCCATATAACTCCAGTCTTTAGAGGTGATCCACAAACTCTACTGTTGGTCCCAGCCTCCTTGGTCTTTTTTACAGTCTCATACTCGAATCCTTTCACCCTCGGAAGGTATAATCTTGCAGCTGTAAAGGTGAAAGTCATCCACAATTAATAAAAAAAAACTCTCGACTCAGCAAGGCTATGGCAAAGCAACTTGTGATTGATTGCTATGCCACATTTCTTCTAAGTCTAACAGAAGCATACAACTAGTCTCTAAAGAAGCCCCTCTTAAATGTACAGTGCGTCCACCCCTTTACAAAATATAGGAAATAGTCCAGCCATACTTATATATACTTTATAACACATACAATAAAATCTATTTTCATGTTGCAACATACATTTTTGCCTTTTATTGCTGTGGAATATACTACCAAGCTCAAAACCTAATAATCCTAGTTATCTATTTTACTGAATTCTAGTTTCCTATTAGGCTAGGAGAGATCCGCAAATATCTATTGTTCTCCTAAAACAGAGTTGAAAAGCAATTCCACATTTAGCTCACTAGAGGTCATAGAACCCAATGTATAGATCTAGCTAGTCTATCTCTTAAATATTTATTGGTCAAGATGAGAATTACAGCATTATTAAATTGCGATTTGGCCATTTGAATAGGGCTCTATATAAGCACACAGCTTTTTTTTATTACAATAGTTTTTAGTTCGTGAAGACCTTGCTTTTGGATAGAAGTTCACAAATTAAAAACTTCTTTAAAACAAAATATGCTATGTGCTTATATAGGGCCTTTATCAATTGGCTGAATCGCAATTTATTAAGGCTGATAATCCTTATCTCCAATTTTTCCCTTTCAACATGTCCACATGATCCTATTCCTTCACAGCTAATGCCTCCCCTATCCACTGCACTTATCCCAGCTCTCGCACATCTATTCACCTCTCCCTAAACACTGGCAAGTTTCCATCCTCTTTAAAACACGCCATAATTACACCCATTCTTAAGAAGCCCTCATCTGACCCAGCTTCTGCCTCCAACTACCGCCCTATCTCACTACTTCCCCAGGCTTCTAAACTGCTTGAGCGGCTTGTTTACAAATCGCCTCACTCAATTTATTTCCTCCAATTCCCTTCTTGATCCCTTCCAATCTGGCTTCCGGGCCCAACACTCTACAGAAACAGTCCTCACAAAAGTCACCAATAACTTGCTAACCGACAAATCAAAGGGTAACTTCTCTATTCAAATTATCCTGGATCTTTCTGCTGCCTTCAATACAGTTGACCTCTTCTAATCCAACCTCTCCACTCTTTTGGCATCCAGGACACAGCTCTTTCATGGTTCACATCCTATCTATAAGATTGTATATTTAGTGTATCCTTCTCCGGCACTACTTCTTCCTCTCACCCTGTCTGTTGGTGTAGCCCAAGGTTCTGTCCTAGGCCCCCCTCCTCTTCTCCATCTACACATCCTCCCTTGGTACCCTCATAAAATCCTTTGGATTTCAGTATTATCTCTATGCAGATGATACTCAAATCTACCTCTCTGCACCCGATCTATCCCCCTCTCTTTTAGCTCGTTTCCAACTGCCTCTCTAGTATATCCTCCTGGATGTCTGCCCGTCAACTCAAACTCAACATGTCTAAGACCGAACTCCTTATCTTTCCAACCTCTACTACTGCTTCCACTCCTCAAATATCTCTCAGTGTTGACATCATCACCCCCACCTCCCAGGCCATTGTCTTGGGGTTCTACCGGATTCCTCATATTCAATCAATAACAAAATCTTGTCAGTTTCACCTAAAAAACATCTCCAAAATTTGTCACTATCTTACAGAAGACACAGCTAAAATTCTAATACACTCTCTCCTCATATCTCGATTTGACTACTGCAATTCCCTCCTTGCTGGCCTCCCCATCTCTCGTCTGTCTCCCCTCCAATCCATAATAATCGCCTCTGCTAGACTCATCTTCAATACCAAACGATCAGTGTCTGCAGCTCCTCTCTGTCAATCACTCCACTGGCTTCCCATAGCTTCTAGAATCAAACTTAAAATCATGACCGTAACACATAAAGCCCTCAACAACAGTGCACCCCCTTATATCTCTGCTCTTGTATCAAAATACTCTCCCAACCGCCCCCTTCATCTGCCAACGACCTTCTTCTTTCCTCCTCTCTTATCACCTCCTCTCACTCCTGTCTTCAAGACTTTTCCTGTCCTGCCCCTACTATCTGGAACTTCTTTCCCCACTCCATTATATTATCTTCCTGCCTCAAAACCTTTAAAAAAAAACAAAAAAACACCTGTTTAAAAAATCTTATTACCTTCAGCCTTAACATGCACAACTGCACACTCCACAGCTTACACCTACACCCACAATCTACAGTATAACACACAGACCCCTCCAATTGACTAAACAAATTGCTTTCATGCCGCCATCTTGCATTTGTCACCCTCTTGTATCACACCTAAACCATAAAGATTGTAAGTTTGCAAGTTTTCAATCTTGTGTCAGTGCCTTGGAAACGAGCACTATGTACATTTGATTTAAAGCTCAAAAACAGGGCCCTCCATGATTTATAAAGTGTACATTTTGTTTTTGCCATGTACTCAACCTTTGTACAGCGCTACGGAATATGTTAGCGCGTTGTAAATAAAAATAATAATAATAAGCAAATTTGAGATTATATTCATTGGTGTTTAACTGATCATCAATATAATGTAGCCATACCACTATTCATTCTGCCATAATCCTAAAAATGGCAAGGATTACCCAATAAGCCATTTGGCATATGTGGCGGCACAGGAAGCACACATGGACGCACCACTTCTTGGTCTATAAAAGACGATGCCGAAACTGAACAAATTATTACTTAGTATCAAGTCTAACAGCATCAGCACAAATTCAGCAGTCCTTAGTATACATGCATAGCTGCAAACCTTTATCATGTGAAATGGTAAACTCTGCTCATCAGCTTTAACTACAAAAGCCTTCTTCTTGATATCCACTTCATCTAGATGTCCAAGCACATCTGCTGTGTCTTTCAACTATAAAAAGTAGTGTTACTATGGTCTTAATACATATACAAAATATTTACTAACTCTCTCTATAAGTCATCTTATCCCTGATACCCTGATGATTGGGGTGGGGATGTGGGGTGGCGTCAGTGTTTCCTTAAGCTCTCATACAGCTTAGGTATGATGTGAAAGCATGGTTATCCTCAGTGTGAGTTGAAGATAAACTTTATTTTTATTATTATTTTGTCCAAAGCTTTTTTTATATGAAAACAGTTGTTTCTGAAATTCTTTAAGGGAATTGTTATTTTTAAATGTCAAATTGTTTATAATCTTTTAGCAACTTACAAACATTTTCTTGAGTCAAAAAATAACCATATTACCCCTTTACTTGTCCGATCCACTTTGGAATCATCATTTTTCATGGCTCACTCTTCAATAGTGTCGGAAATATCAAATTCTTCATCATCAGGATAAGTGTTCAAAAATATCAAGATATCTGTTGTATAAAAAATACCTTTATATATCTAAAACTACAAATCTTACCAGCCACACCTCCTATCTAACCATAAATGCTCCCTCTCCAATAAATGGAGGTCCCTATGGAACGTCCTTATCACTATATCCCATATGGTGCCATATAGGACTCCCATGGCAGCTTATGGTAGAGGCTAGGATATAATACGGAATAGTCTTTTTGGGACAGAGGGTTCAATAGAGCATTTGGTTATTGATAGAGTGATTGGGGTGGGAAGGAGTTATGGCTTGTGTTCACTTTGTTCATGTTAGTCAGTGGGAAGTGTTATGGAAATTGCTCTTACATGTATCCATTAGGCAGGTGAACATACGATAGAGCAAAATATTTACGATCAACACTCCTGTCTTCATGCTCTAAAAAGTTACATACATTTTTCTTTTTTGAGGACAATGGTATTACAAACATGCCCGTAAAAAGACCCATGTGGCAAAAGCCGCCTATAGAGTGTTTTATGTGAGGCCACGGTATGCTTATAAGGATAACCCTGTTACAAAATGATATAAACTGAGCCATATTCAAAATAGAAAGAAGGCCTTAATAGCATCCAAGACGTTAGCATCCAAGAATATAATCTCCAAGTCATACAAATGGGTAATATTAAAATTATCTAAATGTGCCTATATTCTTACAGAATAATATACTCACAGAAAAAAGAAGAACTGGAGGCCTCCAGACATGTATCACTCCAAAGCAATTGTTACAAAAAAATATTTATTTACAACACTCCACCTCATAGGAGAAATGGAAGGCCATAATTTACACACAGCTTAGGCGATACTTTCCCACTGGACGGTTGGTGATCCTCTATGTTCTACAAAGGCTCACAAACATTAATTTAAAAAAAAAATGCAATACTGTAATATTTAATAATAATATACCCAATAAATCAATGGGTAATGTCCTCAGGGAAAGTCCATATGATGGAAAATAATCATAAGAGGTGATCATATTCCCATAAACATTTACATTTTTTTTTTCCAGAATGGCAAATACAGTCAAAGTGTTCACATTGTCCCAAAATTAGTTAGCAAGTGGAAAAAATACATTATGTTAAAATCCACAGTTGGTGCTCTCCAAAATACAATGCAAAACATCAAACAGCTTTAATGATAGATTTTATTTCTTTTTACAGGATTTGCTAATGCAAACCATACTCGTAAGTACAGTTTGCGATTTTTCAAATTCAAAACTTTAAAACTTTAGTGACAGATTATGAAATGGAATTAATGTATTTAAAGTATTCATTTTTTTTTCTACTGACGAACATAGATTTTTGTATTATCAAAACAAACACTGTTCGATGAGAAAATTTTCCCTTCAAACTTGCAAGATGAAAAATATTAGTTTTACGGATGCAACAATTTTTTAATATGAAAACAACTTGTAATGTATAAATTAAGTTTAATGAAAAACAATGTGTATTTTACTAATTGCAAAAACAAAATTACAATGAAATATAAAAGCTCTTTGCAGAATTCACATTTTGTATTACTGAAGTTATCAGCATTAAACGTAGGAAAAGACAAGGAATGGCCACTGAGAGCATTGGTAGGTACATTGTGCCCCGCTTGATATACTACAATTGCCTAAAGGTACTCTTTAGACATTAAAATGTTTTAAATACCGTATATACTCGACTATAAGCCGAGTTTTTCAGCCCTTTTTTTAAGGCTAAAAAGGCCCCCCTCGGCTTATACTCGAGTCACTCCCCCTAGTGCCTCTCTAACCCCCCCCCCGTGTCTCTCTAACCCGCCCCCGTGTCTCTCTACCCCCCTGTGTCTCTTTCCCTCCCCCCTCCTCATCCTCAACCCCCCTCCTCCTCATCAACCCCCTCCTCACTTTCTCCCCTCTAAATACCTCCCCCTCACTTACCTACTTCTTCTCCGGCCTTTGCTCCGTCTTGAACCCAACGCGCATGTGACGTCACATGCGCGCCGCGTCATTAGCATATACCGGGTGCCGGCACTTGGTATATGCTAATGACGCGGCGGGCATGTGACGTCACATGCGCGTCGGGGTTAAGACGGAGCAGAGGCCGGAGAAGAAGCAGGTAAGTGAGGGGGAGGTATTTAGAGGGGAGAAAGTGAGGAGGGGGTTGATGAGGAGGAGGGGGGTTGAGGATGAGGAGGGGGGTTGAGGATGAGGAGGGAGGTTGAGGATGAGGAGTGGGGTTGAGGATGAGGAGTGGGGTTGAGGAGGGAGGTTGAGAATGAGGAGGGGGGTTGAGGAGGGTGATAAGGGAGGGGGGAAGAGACACAGGGAAGAGAGAGGGGAGAAGAGACACGGGAGAGAGAGGGGGGGCACAGGGGGCAGCACATTTCCCACCCTCGGCTTATACTTGAGTCACTCATTTTACCCAGTATTTTGGGGTAAAATAGGTGCCTCTGCTTATACTCGGTCGGCTTATACTCGAGTATATACAGTAGATGTTTTTTCCAAGTTAGTTAACTCATTGTATCCTCGTTATTGCAGCTGGCATATAGTATTACACTTTTACTTAATTCTAAGACGTACCAAAATATTGTCCTGTGGATTCTATTTAGGAATCCTTGAACAACCAACCAAGGTTGTACAGAAACACCTTTTATGCAGCCTTTATTTTAATTATTATTGCCACATACTAATTTTAAAAAATTCAATCTTTATTTGTACATTTAAAATGTTGTTAAAAATGCAACGATTAAAAATTATTATTATTATTATTAATAATAACAAAAATAAAACTTTAATAAACCTCTAATAATTTGCTGGACGTCAAAAAACCCAAAGGATTAAACACCTTGGGTTTAACATGATTTTTTTAATCGTTGCATTTTTAACAACATTTTAAATGTACAAATAAAGATTGAATTTTTTAAAATTAGTATGTGGCAATAATAATTAAAATAAAGGCTGCATAAAAGGTGTTTCTGTACAACCTTGGTTGGTTGTTCAAGGATTCCTAAATAGAATCCACAGGACAATATTTTGTTACGCACTTAAGTAATAACACCTAGGCCTAAAAAATAAACAAAGATCATTTTTTTGAGTATTAATTCTAAGACGCCCTCAAGGTAACTGTTTTTACATTTCTTGGATTTCCCCCTCTCTTTCATGTAAATAGCAAATTACATCACTGTGACCACCAAGACATGTCCACCAAGGGCAATGCTGCCGGTGAGAAGTTGTTACTCTAAGTGCTTCTTAGAGTAAAGTGTAAATGTTATATATGACAATTACAAGGATATAATTAATTAATAAACTCAGCTATCATTTATGTAAAACAAAAACTGTCTAAAGAGCACTTTTAATTTGATTTATTTCTATATTGAAACAAAACGTAGAAATGTTCCTAAAATATCATTTCATTTATTTACGAATATACTGTATATACATATTTTGGACTGATGAAGACTGGATGCAGGACAATTATTGTTTAGAAAAGGGAAATCATAATGTTTATCTTGTCATGGATAACCCCCTAATGTTTCCATTTTGTACACACTACTGAATTCTGCAAACAGAAACCATTTAGGGTGTAAAAACATTTTGCATTATTACCAAGTTCATTTAAAATATTAAAATATTGCATTTTGAACATGAGTGCATAATCAGAATTGTTATTGGCACATTGAGAGGCCTACAGACAACCAATTAGTGTGTATATATATATATATATATATATATATATATATATATACAAACAATATATATATATATATATATATATATATATATATATATATATATATATATATATATAAATATACACACATACACAGTGGGGGGGGGGAAAGTATTTGATCCCCTGCTGCTTTTAAATGTTTGTCCACTGACAAAGAAACGATCAGTCTATAATTTTAATGGTCGTTGTATTTTAACAGTGAGAGACAGAATAACAACAACAACAAAAAAACATGAAAAACGCATGTAAAAAAAGTTATAAATTGATTTCAGGTCAGTGAGGGAAATAAGTATTTGATCCCCTACCAATCAGAAAGATTTCTGAATCCCAGGTGTCTTTTATACAGGTAACGAGCTGAGATTAGGAGCACTCTCTTAAAGCAATTAATCAGATTCCAAACTCTCCACCATGGCCAAGACCAAAGAGCTGTCCAAGGATGTCACGGACAAGATTGTAGACCTACACAAGGCTGGAATGGGCTACAAGCCCATCGCCAAGCCGCTTGGTGAGAAGGTGACAACAGGTGCCATTATTCGCAAATGGAAGAAACACAAAATAACTGCCCGTCTCCCTCGTTCTGATGCTCCATGCAAGATCTCACCTCGTGGAGTTTCAATGATCATGAGAACGGTGAGGAATCAGTCCAGAACTACACGGGAGGATCTTGTTAATGATCGTGAGGCAGCTGGGACCATAGTCACCAAGAAAACAATTTGTAACACACTAAGCCATGAAGGACTGAAATCCTGCAGCGCCCGCGAGGTCCCCCTGCTCAAGAAAGCACATGTACAGGCCTGTCTGAAGCTTGCCAATGAACAGCTGAATAATTCAGAGGAAAACTGGGTGAAAGTGTTGTGGTCAAATGAGACCAAAATCAAGCTCTTTGGCATCAATTCAACTCGCTGTGTTTGGAGGAGGAGGAATGCTGCCTAAGACCCCAAGAACACCATCCCCACCGTCAAACATGGAGGTGGAAACATTATGCTTTGGGGGTGTTTTTCTGCTAAGGGCACAGGACAACTGCAGCGCATCAAAGGGACGATGGACCGGGCCATGTACCGGTAAATCCTGGGTGATAACCTCCTTCCCTCAGCAAGGGCATTGAAAATGGGTCGTGGATTGGTATCCCACCATGACAATGACCCAAAACACACAGCCAAGGCAACAAAGGAGTGGCTCAAGAAGAAGCACAGTAAGGTCCTGGAGTGGCCTAGCCAGTCTCCAGACTTTAATCCCATAGAAAATCTGTGCAGGGAGCTGAAGGTTCGAGTGGCCAAACATCAGCCACAAAACCTTAATGACTTGGAGAGGATCTACAGAGGAGTGGGACAAAATCCCTCCTGAGATATGTGCAAACCTGGTGGCCAACTACAATAAACGACTGACCTCTGTGATTGCCAACAATGGTTTTGCCACCAAGTACTAAGTTGAAAGGGTCAAATACTTATTTCCCTCACTGACCTGCAAATCAATTTATAACTTTTTTGAAATGCGTTTTTCTTGTTTATTTTTGTTATTCTGTCTCTCACTGTTAAAATACACCAACAATTAAAATTATAGACTGATAATTTCTTTGTCAGTGAGCAAACGTTCAAAATCAGCAGGGGATCAAATACTCCCCCCCCCCCCACTTTATAAATATATATACACACACAATAAATATATATATATATATATATATATATATATATATATATATATATATATATATATATATATATGCTACAATCTTCTCCTCGGTAAAAGCAAAATCATGGAATGTGATCAATCAGTGTACAGAATTACTATGTTTCATGGGCCACGTCACATTAAAGGTATCTTAAAACATTCACACATAGTTTGCTGGTAAAAACTAAGGATTCATTCTCAGCCCGGATAATTCCCCCCCACTTCCCTTTATCTGTGTCTTCACAAGAAAAGTATCAAAACTTTGAAAGAGGACAGTGCTTACACATGTTCTTAATACAAGTCAGATTTAAAATACAACAAAAATGTTTCAAGTTGTCTAATGTGTCCTAGTCGTGGTAAACATTAGGTTTACTCATATAAAGACGCAGAATTCTATAAGCTATTCTAATTACATTTACAAAACTAACACTGCACAATGTGTTTTTTTTTTACTATTTTCAGAAGGATTTGGCAAAAAAAAAGTCAAAAACAAGGAAACTGTACTTTGCATATAACTTCTGTGAAAAAAAAGAGAAACTATTCTTCTTTTTACGTAAATTAGTTCAATTACTGTTTTCATTGTTAATAAGTTCTTGTGTTAATCAGAAAGTCAAATCACATATGCAAATTAAAAAGTGACACTGTGAGAGAACAAAAACGAGAACAATTTCTCTGCAGATTCTCGATTTCTGCAGGATGCAAAATGAAAGGCAAAAAATCCATGTCATTCTTCCTTGTGTCTACTACATTATAACCTTGCTAATATCAAGGTCACAATGGACTATGTAGAACTTTGGTATAAATATAACAGAGCAGCTATAACTAATATATCTTCATGATTAAGAATGAAATAGTCACATCTCAGAACATAAATATCTAGTTACCTATGCCAAAATGCCATTTTCATCACAACACTTAAATAAAAAGAACATAAATTGAAACAATAAAAAACAAACACAAAAGAAAAAATGTCCTGAACAAGAGCAGAACCTGCTCCCTAGCGGCTTTAGTTCAAAAAATAAATATAGGATTTTAGGGTATTTTCTCTTCTCAAAAAACTGGCCTTTCCATGATTTTCTCTCTAATGTCACTAGTCGTTTTTTAAGACCTGGCTCAGTGCAGATGATTTTAATCAACTCCCTGAGGACTGTGCAGGAGGTGGAGACATTACAACTTGTGAGGCTGCTGGTTCTGAACTCTGGTCTGCCATATGGGTTAGAACCGATGTTGCTATTGCTTCTGCCACGGAGGTGGAGCTGACGCCATTGGAAGTGCTGACAGAACTGTGTTGAATAGCTTCGGTTTGCGGGCTACTAGGCATGGAAATGTCTTCAGAGCTTTCATCCTTTTCAACATCTGATATATAAAAAAGACAAGTTTAATGTAATTTATGTTAATGACCATGTAGTATACATTATAAATACACAAGCAATATGTGTAAATAGCATATTATCCTATATTTATGCTCCAATATATTCTACCATGTTATATATTTATAAAGCTTCAGCATATTATGCAGCTCCAAATACAACGGTTACAGTGAAAACCAAAAATAATACATATTTGAACAAGCAGTTGAGGCCACAGATCTAACGAGAGTTTAAAAACGAAGGGCTCAATTACATGGCTTCAAGATGTAATTTTGTTAGTCAAAAGTTCAAGTAAGCCTTGACGTAGATATTACATGCTGCCCACAAGTAGCCCTTATGTGTAAATCATAACAAATGATTGCTACATCTGATATGTTCCCAGCTCAATGTGCTTTACTACCTGGCGTGTGATTACACGGCTCTCGTAAGAAAAAACCCAAATCTTAAGTATTCAATCTCCCACAGAAGCAGCTAAACCCCTACCAAGATATGTTACTTAACAAGTAACAGCTCTCACTACATTTTAAGGGTTACTTTCCTTACAATGAGCAAGGCAATAATCATTGCCAGGGGTTAATAACCCCCCACCTATACCTCGCTATCCCCTAATGAGGCTAGGTATCCTCCAAAACCTCCCTCAAAAACTATGGAAAGCATAAGGCCACCAAATTCTCCACCCCCCTTGTTTTTTGGGATAGTGAATCTACGAATCCCTCATTAACCCCCATAAATAATATACCCCACAGAGATCCCTATGGACTCCCACAGTGCCTAACATTAACCTCCTACCTATGGACCCCCATGGTATACTAACCAACCATTACAGGGGTCCTTATTGATTCCCCATGTACCAACTCCTCTCATGGGGGTCCACAAAGACCCCCATAGTCCCTAACACTAACCTCCTAAAACTATATATCCTAAACTAACAATATCAAATAAAATAAAAAAATTACAGAAAAAAAATTAAGGTATAAAATTATTATTATAATAAAATAAATAACAAATGGAAAAATACATAAAATAAGAAACAATTACAGAACCTGTGGTGAAAAAGGGGTTAAATTATACATTACCCTCCTTGGATGAACTTCCAGTGATGATCATTAAGTTCCTTGTCCTCAATCTGCAGCCCTGGATAAAAGGGCACAAATTGGTCCTCTTCGATCCTGGATTAAATTCTCAAATTTTCTCTTCAGCTTGTAGAAATGTTCTCTTCGGTCTCACAAAAAAATTGCAACACTCAAAAAAACAAAAATAAAACAAACAAAAAAAACCTATTGAGATCCTCCAAAGAATAATGACTTTTGGTTGCACCCTCACTTTATTTAGGGTTTCTGTAGGCTTCTGTTTGTCTGAAATATGTGTTAATGGTATTGTTAATCAGATTTCAGCCAATCAGAATTGGCTATTTGTAATTGCTTAGCGCTGACTGTTTAGTCAGTAACCAATAAAAGAAGGCTACCCCTCATTTCTGAATGGTTAAGATTTTAACCAAATAGAATGCAGAAATTGCAATATTTGCATTCTGATTGGTTAGTATTTTAAACAATCAGAATAGGCTGACAGAGTTAATCAGAAAATAGAATGTGAGCGCTCTCATTAGTTAAAAGACTAACCAGTCGGAAAGGCACAGATTTCATACCGGCATTCTGAATAGCTACAAGCTTAACTAATCATTAAAGAGGCACTATCCTTTTCTGATTAGTTACTGAGTAACCATAGTTATGCAATAGATGACAAGTTAAAATATAATTTGCTGAAATATGCATAAATAAGAAGCCCACAAAAGAACAAAAAAAAATACAAAGCAGGGTGCAATAGTTGTAGTGGGAACACCACCTGAGGAGCTCCTTTAGGTTTAGTTATTATTTTATTTTTGTTAAGAGCAACGGCCTTTCTTTTGTGGGATGGCCATTTTCTCAGACAGAAGAGACAATTATGAATTAGGTTTTTTTAATGAAACAAGAAGAGGACTTTCTTTCAAAATGGATATGCAGAATATAGTTATCTAGGGCTGAAGATTGAGGATAAGGGTGTCACAAATGCGAGGGGATCCTCCAAAGAGGCTAATGTATAATTTATTCTCCTTTTACTAAAATTTTCTATAAACATAATTTTCATCTGTAATTCTTGGGTCGTGGTGAAGGGGCTAAATCATGTACCATATACCAAGATAGGCAGGTAATATCAGAAAGGTCAGACAAATTGAGGTCAACAGGAGAAGGAACTGGAAACCAACTCCAGGGTTATAGTTAATATGAATGTATTGCTAAGTAACTCAAGTATAGTATCATGCACTTCAAAACTACAAACTCATAACGACATAAGGTGAATGCCTGCTAATGTCAAAAGTCTGCCAGGAAAAATGGGCCAGTTAGAATTATTAGCATTTAATAAGAAATAAGATTTAATAGGTATTACTGAAACATGGTGGGATGAATCTCATGACTAGACTGTTAATCTGGATGGTTATAACCTATTTAGGAAAATATGGGTAGTGGTAAAAGAGGAGGAGGGATTTGTCTGTATGTTAAGCCTGAATTTAAGCCTATAGTCAGAGAAGATATTTATGCTGGAACTAGCGGTAGTGTTGAACGCTTGTGGATAGCAAATTCCAAAAGAATATGTACATAGTTACATCGTAATTGAAGTTGAAAAAAGACTTTCCGTCCATCAAGTTCAACCTTTTAAGAGCTCCTCTGATCTGCAATTTGTGGATTAGTTGTTAATTGATCAAGAGGAAGGCAAACATTAAAAAATAAAAAAAGTGAAACAGCCAATAGTCTCAAAAGGAAAACAAAAATAATTCCTTCCTGTCCCCAGATACTGGCGATTGTATTACTCCCTGGAACAATACTCTCTCTAATTAACCAGGATATCCCTGAATACCCTTTTAAATTAAAAATATATCTAGTCCACTTTTAAAGTTATCTATCAAATCCACTGTCACCATCTCTTTTGGTAGAGAATTCCACAGATTAACCACCCTTACTGTGAAGAACCCTTTTCTTTCTTTAAGGTGTATCTTTTAACTTTTAACCGCAAAGAATGTCCTCTTGTCAGTTGAAACCTCTTGGCACAAAAAGCTCCCTTGACAAAGCTTTATAATGACCCTGGATGTATTTATATAAGGTAATCATATCTCCTCTTAGATGCCTTTTTCAAGAGAAAATGAGTACTTTGCTTAGTCTTCCTTCATAACTTAGCCCCTCCATTCCCATTATTAGTTTTGTAGCCCATCTCTGTACCGTTTCCAGTTCAAAAATGTCATTTTTAATGAAATGGTGGCCAAAATTGTACTCCATATTCCAAATGAGGGTGTACTAGGGATTTGTCTAGTGGCAGAATTATATTTGCTTCCCTGGCTTCTATACCTTTCTTAATACACGCTAAAAAAAAAAAAAGAGGCGGGCACGGTTTGGTCTAAGGAAATCTGGTTTCAGGCATTCCATTATACAGAAAATGTATCAAAAGTGCTTTATATAGGGATATTTTCTTTAAAATTATACAGAGCTGGCGCCTAACGCAAGCAAGATTGTCAGAGATAAATCATAACAGGGATTTGAATTATTGTTGGAGAGAGTAAGGTCAGAATGGTAGCTATAAGCACATTTGGTAGGAAAGCCCAAACTACAAATATTCTGGAAGGAATGCTATAATCAGTTCTCCAATATTTTAAATAAAGATAATAATCCCTCTATATTGATGTCTCTTTTTCATATCTGTCTGAATTCTATAAACTTAACAGAAAAAGCTTTTCTGGTCCAAATAGTCATGACTGCCAAGAGACAGATCTCAATTAGATGGAAAAAAGCCTCTATCGCTACATCGAATCAAGTTAGGAAAGAGGTAAATAGAATTAGGATGTTAGAAAGAGACTATGGAGAAATCAATTTGGTACAGACAGATGAAAAACAAAGGAAAATTTGGGATACAATCTTCTAGTAATGAAAGTGGTGCACCTGAGAAGCTTTTCTCCTTCCCCTTCAATTCTTTTTTTTTATGTCTCCTTTCTTTTCCTGATTGATTTTTCCTTTACATCTTTTTTTCCTTTCTTTTTTCTTCTTATCTTTTTTTGTCTCATGTGTTTTGACCACTTATAAGTGTATTAGTATGTATCCATAAGATGTGATTAATACATTGAACTTTGTAACCTGATGGATTTCAATGTTTATGCCTGAGTGTTATATATACCTATGTATGTGAAATATTTCTTTTTGATAAAAATAATAAAATAATAATTAAAAAAACAAAAATAATAATAATATATATATATATATTATTTTATATTATTTGCTTTTGCAGCTGCTGCTTGGCATTGAGCACTGTTACCTAGGTGGTTGTCCACAAGCACTCCCAAATCCCTTTCAATATCTGATACCCCTATATTTGCTTCATTAAGATTATAAATCGCACAGCTATTTTTCCTTCCCAGATGCATAACTTTACATTTATTTGTATTAAATCTCATCTGCCATTTAGATGCCCATTCCTCTAATTTATGTAAATCCATTTGGAGGGAAAGTACATAATTATCTGATTTACTTGCCTTGCACAACTTAGTGTCATCAGTAAAAATGGAGACACTAATTTCCAGTCCCACATGTAAGTCATTAAATAAAAAGTGAAGAAAAAGGAGAGGACCGAATACTGAAACCTGAGGAAACCCACTTACCACATTAGTCCAATCGTAGTATGTTACATTTACCACAACCCTTTGCTTCCTGTCTTTTAGCCAGCTCTCGATCCATCAGCAGATATTTACTGCAATTCCTATATCCCTTAGTTTGCACAATAGTCTTCCATGTGGCACTGTATCAAAAGCCTTTTCCAAATCCAAAAATACTACATCAACTGAGTTGCCTTGATCCAGGTTCCTATTAACCTTCTCATAGAAACTAATTAGATTTGTTTAACATGACCTATCCCTCGTCCATGTTGGCTCCTACTTATAATTCTGTTCAAATTCTGTATATTATCTCTTATTAACCCTTCTAAAAGCATTCCCACTACAGAAGTGAGGCTCACTGGTCTATAATTCCCCGGATTTCCTCTTGCTCCCTTTTTAAATATAGTTATCACATCAACTTTTCTCCAGTCATTTGGTAGCGACCCTGTGTTGAGTGAATCTTTAAAAATTAGATATAATGGTTTGGTTATTACAGAGCCCAGTTCCCTCAGTACCCTTGGATTTATTCCATCAGGACCCGGGGCTTTATTAACATTTATTTTTTCCAACCTCTTTTGGATTTATTCCTGCGTTAACCAATTATTTGGGAAGATAGTGTAGCCCCATTATGTTGCGGTGTCCCAACCACTGGTACCTCCCTTGTGTATACCAAAGAAACGAACCTAATTAGCTCATCTGCCTTTTCCTGGTCACTAATGATCAGACGGCCTGTGTCACAATGTAATGTTCCTATAGCTTCCTTCCTCGCCTTCTTCCCATTAATATATTTAAAACATATTTTAGGGTTAGTCTTACTCTTCTTTGCAACTAATTTTTCATTTTCTATTTTATCCAGTCTAATAGCCCTTTTGCAAGCCTTGTTGATTTCCTTGTATTCCTGTAAAGCAGTCTCTGTCCCATCTTGTTTGTAGAATTTAAATGCCTGTTTCTTACTCCGTATTTTGATCTTTAAATCATTATTAAGCCACATGGAATGTTATTTATTCCTTTTACTTTTATTCCCACACGGTATATGCCGATGTGCATGTATATTTAGTAAGGATTTAAATGTTGTCCATTTATGTTCAGTATTTTTACCTATCAGTTCTCTGTCACAGTCTATACGTTGTATTGCTGCCCTTAAACCGTTAAAATCTGCCCTATTAAAGTTTAAATGAGATTTTATTGGCCCCTTACAGTTTTTTTATTTATTTCAATCTTAAATGAGCCTGTGTTGGGTTTACTGTTTCCCAAAGGTTGACCTATTTCAACATTTAAAACCATATCAATATTTGTAATAACTAAATCCAACATAGCCTAATTTCTAGTAGGCTCTTGTATAACATGGGCCAGCTAATGATCCCTGAGTGTACTCAAGAACCTCCTCCCCTTAGCTGAACTGCTGGTCTCATTTATCCAGTTTATGTCAGGGTAATTTAAATATCCCATTATTAGGACTTGCCTGTGCTTGGGACATTCAAAAGATCTCTTAATGAAAATTGGGGATCTCATAAGAACCATTCATGCCAAAGTGTAATTGATAAAAGACAAAAAAAAGTAGAGACTTAACAGAAGCAGATCAGATAAAGAAGAGGTGGCAGGAATACACCAAAAAGATCCACTGATGAGGCCCAATCAAGTCTGAAACATATGTCTGGAGTTTGCAGTTTCTCCTGTTCAGGGTGGAATTGCCTAGACCAGACTGTGTGCTAAAAGGGTGCTGCTCTCAGAGTGGGCTATTATGCCCAAAAGTTCTCAGATCCAGAGCTTCTAACTTTTTGTTTTGTGTGATGTTGGGCCCTAAGGCACTGGTTGTGTATCCTGACCCTCCAAAAGCCCATTCCACCAAGTAATTTGAGGCTTAAGGTATTTTTTTGGTAATTTGTGAGTGTTTATTTTGTGTGTGGAATATGTTTATGGGTGTAATTGTTACATAGGACCAATACAAATATTTTGGGGTTAGTACCACTTTAAGGGTTTACCAGTAGGCGATACTCTGATCACTCCCAGTCCCAGTGCTGGGCTATGGTCTTGACTGGGTTTAAACTTGCGTCAAATGGTAGATTAGGCTCCATAGACTTCTATGGGAGATTTAAGAGCATGATTAAGACCACAAGTGTAATTAACAAGGCTGTCAAACAGCAATTGTCACTTGCATCAATAGACAAAGGTTAACCGGTGTCAAGTGCTCTGCAACTGACACACCTTTGATTCTATGTCTTGTAATTAACTACAAATTAAGAAGTAATTGACCTCAGCCATTCTTCGTGACTCCCCATTCATTCTATTACGAACTTGACTGTCTAGAATTCTTATGGAAGTCCTGATTGGCACCAAACAAGTGACTACAACCCTTTCCCATACTGAACCTCTTAGCTGACTCTTATTTAGTGTAGGTGGGGAGTGGTAACAAAGGGCTAATGAGGGATTAATAGATCCCTCCATGTTGTTGAAGTGCTGCGGAGAGACAATATGTGATAGCTATGACTATGAGCAGGAAGCAGGCCTTTTAAGGTACTATTTGGAAGATTAGATTGAGTAAAAACAGAGCTTTTAATAAAATATATGCAAATACATACATAGTTGATTATTTGAATATTAAAAACAGGGAACCTTCCATCACATATTATAATTGTCTAACTGCGATTCATCGTCACGCTTCAGACGAATCGCAGTTAGACAATTCTAAACTGCTGCGCATTGCGCAGAGCGCAGCGCGAGCCGCGCATGCGCGCAGCGCGGCGCGAGCCGCGCTTGCGCGGCCCGAGAGCAGATAAAAGAGTGGGGAAGAGTGGGGAAGAGGGGGGGTAGAGGCACAGAGGGAGAGTGGGGAAGAGGGGAGGGAGAGTGGGGAAGAGAGGCACAGAGGGAGAGTGGGGAAGAGGGAGAGTGGGGAAGAGGGAGAGTGGGGAAGAGGGGGGGGAGAGGCACGGCACAGAGGGAGAGTGGGGAAGAGGCACAGAGGGAGAGTGGGGAAGAGACACAGAGGGAGGGGGGAGAGACACAGAGGGATATGTGGGAAAGAGACACAGGGGAGGTAGAGGAGGGGGAAAAGACACACGGGAGGGAGAACAGGGGGAAGATACACATGGGAGGGAAATGGGGGGGGGGGAAGAGGGGAACAGACACAGGGGGAAGGGGGAAAGAGACACAGGCCAGGGGGGAACAGGCACAGAGGGAGAGGGGGAAGAGGCACAGAGGGAGAGGGGGGAAGAGGCACAGGGGGGAGAGATACAGAGGGTGAGGGAGGAAGAGACACAGAGGGAAAGGGGGGAAGAGGTACAGAGAGAGGGGGAAAGAGGCACAGAGGGGGGGGGACAGAGGAAGGGGTGAAGAGACACAGTGGCGAGACACACAGAGAGAGGCGGGGGAAGAGGCACAGAGGGAGAGGGTGGAAGACACAGAGTGGGGAGAGACACAGAGGGTGAGGGGGAAGAGACGGAGGAAGAGGCACAGAAAGAGGAGGGGGAAGAGACACAGGGGAGTGAGAGGAGGGGGAAGAGACACAGGGGAGAGAGTGCAGGGGGGAAGATACACAAGGGAGGGAAATGGAGACACGAGGAAGGCCGTAACAGACACAGGGGGAGGGGGAAAGAGACACAGGCCAGGGGGGAACAGACACAGGGGAGGGTTGGGGGAGACACAGGGGGGGGAAGAGATGCATGGGAGGGAGAAGGGGGAAAGAGACACAGGGGAGGGGTTTAGAGACACGGGAGTGAGAGGGAGGTAAAAACACAGGGGGGCAGGAGATACAAAGGAGGTAGACGAGGTGGAAGGAGACACAAGGGAGGGAGAGGAGGGGGGAAATAAGACACGAGGGAGGAAGTAGACAGAGGGAGAGACTCGCAATGAGCTCCAAAGGGGCTCATCACAAGGCCAGTAAAGTAGAGGGGGAGAGGCTTACATTGTGTGGCAAACAGCATTGCCAGGCTTCAGTTTTTATTGCCGTCATTTTTGATGGGCAAGTCGCTAGTGTAAATATAACTGATGATGTATAATTTTAAATGTGATGTAAAATGATGTGTTGACCTTTTTTTAATTTACTGCAACAGGTGGCAATGTGAACACCAAGCTCTAATGATGTTCACTCATGAGAATAAGCAAATAAGCAATATTTAACGTTTAAATACCCACGGCTGTTCCAGAGAAACATTCATTAATTAGGCTTCTGAGAAAGAAAAAAAATCTACTTACGTACTGGACTAATAAATCAGTAATAAATTAGTAATTCTTCACACATCCTGTATACAAGTGCAGATTATATAGAGAAAATTTGTAATTTCCCCATTACCCAGCAAAGATATTTAATCATATAAATAGATTATAAGTAGGAATCAACAAAGTTTATGAGGGATTGGTCATGTCAAACAAACCTTGAGAGCTGGCTGAAAGACAGGAAACAAAGGGTTGCTGTAGATGGAACATACTCCGATTAGACTAATGTGGTAAGTGGGGTTCCTCAGGGTTCAGTATTAGGTCCTCTCCTTTTTAACATATTTATTAATAACTTAGAAGTAGGATTGGAAAGTATTGTCTCCATTTTTGCTGATGACACAAAGTTGTGCAAGGTAATTAAATCAGATAATGATGTATTTTCCCTCCCTTGCATAAATCAGAGAAATGAGTGACTAAATGGCAGATGAGATTTAATACGGATATATGTAAAGTTATACATCTGGAAAAGAAAAATAGCCATACAATTTATATTCTTAATGGAGCAAATCTAGGGGTATCAGATATTGAAAGGAATTTGGGAGCTTGTGGACAACCACCTAGGTAACAGTGCTCAAAGCCAAGCAGCAGCTGCAATGGCAAATAAAATATTAGCATGTATTAGGAAGGGTATAGAAGCCAGGGAAGCAAATATAATTCTGCCACTATACAAATCTCTAGTACGCCCTCATTTGGAATATGGAGTACAATTTTGGGCACCACATCATAAAAAGGACATTTTAGAGCTGGAAAAGGTACAGAGAAGGGAACAAAACTCATAAGGGGAATGGAGGGGCTAAGTTATGAAGAAAGACTAACCAAATTAAACGTATTTTCTCTAGAAAAAAGGCGTCTAAGAGGAGATATGATTACCTTTTATAAATACATCCAGGGTCAGTATAAAGATTTGTCGGGGGAGCTTTTTGTGCCAAGAGGTTTTCAACTGGCAAGAGGACATCCCTTGAGGTTAGAAGTAAAAAGATTCCACCTCAAAGAAAGAAAAGGGTTCTTCACAGTAAGGGTGGTTAATCTGTGAAATTATCTACCAGAGGAGGTGGTGACAGCCATTAGATAGATAACTTTAAAAGGGGACTAGATTTATTTCTAATTAAAAAGGGAATTCAGGGTTATCATGGATAATTAGAGAGGCAGTATTGATCCAATTTTTTTACATTTCCCTTTGAGACAATTGGCTAAGTCTCGCTTGTGTTTTTTTTTTTCTATTTGCCTTCCTCTGGACTAATTAATAAAAATAAAAAAAACATTAAATAATTGATTAATAATTAATTAACAACTAATGAATTAATAGTTAATCCGCATATTGCAGATCAGAGGAGATCTTAAAAGGTTGAACTTGATGGACTGAAAGTCTTTTTTCAACCTTAAATACTATGTAACTATGTAACTATGAATGATGACAAATGTGAACTCCTTAAGAAAACCATAACAGAAAATCAGAATCCCTCCTGGAATCACAGGTACATACAGAGGGTATGGATAAATGGAGGTGCTTAAGACAGAAAGAAAGGATAAAGAGCTGGAAAAAGTACAGGGAAGGGCAACACAATAGTATAGACCCCCATATGTGATGGGGTTACATAGAGGCTAATTATTATTAATCAAAACATCTAGCAACAAAAAATATATATATCACATATATAGTTGTGGACCAAGGCCGCAGGTCACGTTTGTGGCATTGATCACGCAATGTTAAATATTGGGCCCCACGAAACGAGGCGCTCATCGCAAGGCCCGTGGGACTCGCATCATCCCAGACTGCAATGAGCGCCGTAGGCCGAAGGTGCTCAGCACAGGGCTCACGATGAGCGCCGAATGTGCTCACATTATTTGGTAAAAAACATTGCCAGGCTTAACATTTTATTCCCGTCATTTTTGAAGGGCGATTTCCTAATATATATATATATATATATATATATATATATATATATATATATATACATATATATATATATATATATATATATATATATATATACACACACACTGCTGATACTATTGGTATCCTTCCAGTTAATCACTTAGCAAACCTTCTTGCTAGAAAATCTGTAATCAAATATAATAAATATTATGTGGGGAAGAAAACAATTCATAAACTTCTTCATTTAAAAAGAAAAAAAAAAGTCCGGAGACGCTAAACCGCAACCCAGTCTGTCGCTTGTTGGAAGCCTGCGACGACTGAACAAAGACCGGGGCATTGCTGGAGGGGCATTTTGGACAGTTAAGTGGACTTTTCAGTCATTATTTTATTACATGTTGTATGTATATGTGTATTAACTCTAATGTTTTTTTTTTATTTTTTAGGGGTGACTGGACCTGTGGACAGTTTTGGAGGGCCCTGTCTGGGATGAAGAACTGAAGACCAGGGCATGGCTGGAGGGGCATTTTGGCCAAGTAAGTGCTCTTATTTACCCTTTCCAATTCTTAGTGAGGCTGTTTTTATTTTATGTACTGTAGGGTTTTTCTATTTTATGTACTGTTTTTTTTTTATGTACTGTGGAGTGTTTTATTTTCAGTAATGTAGCTTTTTATTTTCAGTACTGTAATTTTTTATTTTCAGTAATGTAGTTTTTATTATTTTGTGTAATTAGGTGCTAATTTTATGTAATGCTTTTTTATGTTGTGTAATTTGGTGTTTTTTTATTTTTTGTAATTAGTGGGGTGTTAGGGATTTTATTAGGGGGTTAGGTAGGTAGTGTAGGGGTTAATAGGGGAGGGTAGGAGTTGGGTAGGTAGTGTAGGGGTTAACAGGGTAGGGGGGTTTATAGGATAGGGTTTATTGGGTACAGTTAGGGTTAAATAGGACTAGATAGGGATAACTGGTCTAGATAGGGTTAAGTGGTTAGTGATAGGGTTAATTATGTATGGTGAGGGTTAATTAGTTAGGGGGGTTAATTGGTTAGAGAGGGGTTAATTAGTTAAAATGGGGTTAATTGGTTAGAGGGGGGTTACTTAGTTAAAGTAGGGGTTAATAGAATGGTATAGGGTAGGAGAGGGGTTAATAATGTAAGGTAGGGGTTAATAGAGTTGGGGTTAATTGGGTATAGTTAGGGGTGTACAGGTATAGCTAGGGTTAATGGGGTATAGTTATGGTTAATTAGGTATAGTTACGGTTAAGGGGTATAGTTAGGGTTAATAGAGTATAGTTAGGGTTAAAAGTGTAGTGCTTAGACCTGGAGGACCCTCATAGCACTTATAGTGTTAATAAAGGGGTTAATAGTGTCCTATAGGGGTCTATATACACCCCTATTGGACTGAGGGGGTTAATTTAAGGCTCATGGGGGTCTATAAAGACCCCCATGAGTGATGGGGTTAATTTTAGGTGCCAGGGTGGGGGGTACTTATAGTACCCGCGCGGCAGGGGGTTAATTTTTTTAAGGACCCCCGCAGCAAGGGTTATTATGGGGACACAGCAGGGGTCCCGATGTGTACTTCCAACATAAAGGGGTTAATTTTAGGTGTCGGGGGGGGGGGGGGGGTACCTGAAGTAGCTCCGCAGCAGGGTTAATATTGGGAAAATGTAGGGGGTCCCGATCATGACCTCTGCAGTATGGGGAACTGTTTGGGGAGTAGGTGGGAGGTTTGGGGGCCAAGGCGGGGGTCACTTTTGCCAACATAAGGGCTTTTAGAGCATTTGCGAGTCCTCCCCAATACTTGTTAGGCTTTGGCCTCTATTTGCGTGTTACGGGCTAGCGTGTGGGGGATTTTGTTGCAATTTAATAGCATGATTGGAGCGTATTTAGTACGGGCTTAACAGATCAATGGGTTTTCGGGCTGCGATGTTCCATGTTCCACAAACCATAGGCATTTTCCTGCCGTCTTGCCTTTTAATACGCAAGTCGGCAATGTCTTGCTTAACAAGGTTATTTTAATAGCCTTAAGTCCTACTTTCTACAATACGAGCTATGTTTTAAAACGTAGCCCCAATTTAATGTGGCTGTTAGTCAGTCATGTCCAACCATTTAAGATCTCTTCTGATCTGCAATATGCAGATTAATTGTTAATTGATCCAGAGAAAAGCAAACGAAAAAAAAAAAAAGTTTCAAAAGGTAAAAAAAAAAAAAGAATTCTGGGACTCTTCCCTGGATCAATACTCCCTCTTAATTATCCAGGATAACCCTGAATGCCCTTTTAATTTAAAATATAAATCCAATCTCTTTTTAAAGTTATCTGCAGTGAGGGGAAAAAGTATTTGATCCCCTGCTGATTTTGAACGTTTGCTCAATGACATAGAAATGATCAGTCTATAATTGTAATGGTCGGTGTATTGACCGTGTGTTTTTCTGGATTTTTTGTTTGTTATTCTGTCTCTCACTGTTAAAATACACGGACCATTAAAATTATAGACTGATCACTTCCTTGTCAGTGGACAAACATTAAAAATGAGCAGCAATCCATCGTACCTCCTCTTTTTGGTAGAGAATTCCACAGATTAACCACCCTTACTGTGAGGTACCATTTTCTTTCTTTAAGGTGAAATCTTTTTACTTCTAATCTCAAAGGATGTCCTCTTGTTAGTTGAAAACCTCTTGGCAGAAAATGTTCACTTGACAAAGCCTGGTATTGGCCCTGGATATAATTATATATGATAATCATATCTCCTCTTAGACGTCTTTTTTCTGCTGCTTGGCTTTGAGCACTGTTACCTAGGTGGTTGTCCACAAGCACTCACAAATTCCTTTTATTATCTGATACCCCTAGATTTGTTCCATTAAGATTATAAATTGCATGGCTATTTTTCCTCCCCAGGTGCATCAAATTACATTGATTTGTATTAAATCTCATTTGCCATTTAGATGCCCATTCCTCTAATCTATGTAAATCCCTTTGGAGGAAAAGTACATAATTTTCTGATTTAATTACCTTGCCCAACTTCGTGTCATCAGCAAAAATGGAGACAATACTTTCCAGTCCTGCTTCGAAGTCGTTAATAAATATGTTAAAAAGGAGAGGACCTAATACTGAACCCTGAGGAACCCCACTTACCACATTAGTCCAATATGAGTATGTTCCATTTACAACAACCCTTTGCTTCCTGTCTTTTAGCCAGCTCTCAACCCATGTGCATATATTTACTGCAATTCCTGCATCCGTTAGTTTGCACAATTCTCTCCCATGTGGTGCGATTATAGAGATGCTACTGGCCCTTAGTGCTCATTACTTCAGCCTCATAGCAGGTACAATGCTACTGATACTACTTGTCTTTACTGGGGTTGTTATGGAGATGCTACAGGCCTTTAGTGGTAATAAATAGAATAGATGGAGCTTATCCCCTGAACTGTTGGAGGGGCTGTAAAAAACCAGATACCTACATTCCCACCAAATGTGGACATGGGTATGTACAGCTATTTTGGGAACAATGTATATTACAGTTGACAACATTTTTAGATGTGATTTTGACTTTGGACCCGAAGTTGGTATTATTCCATATGTTTGATTTAACATCTCTATGTCGCAAAGATTGATAATTACTCATTTGTCAGCTTGTGGCAAAGTGGTTACGGATTAAAAACTGGAAGCAGAAAAGGACACCTACCTGGAATGAGGTCAAATTTATTATGAATAGAAATAGAGTGTTAGAATTACCAAATACTTAAACATATAATATATCAAAAAGCCTTACATTAAAATGGCAAATTTAAGATCGGTATATGAAGCTTAATTGAAAGTGAAAAATAAATTCCATTTGATGATAAGGTCTTGAATAGATTATTATCCTGGTGACTGGATGAGTGTTGTATGAGGAACGTATGTAATTATTTGTTGTTTTGTATGTATACTTGTTAAATCTTTGTTTTTTTTAAATATAATAAAAATAATAAAAAGAAAACAAAGATATTTTCGAGGGGTCTACTCCAGAAGGCAACTCCACATAAACCAAAAAAATTAATAATAGACAGTGAGATCTTCATTCAGGTTAACACATCATTAGCTATTTAGGCCAGTGTGAAAATGGCATTTTATGGAGTTCTTTGACCAAGTCTCATACTCGCTACCTCACTAGAAATGACCTCATATTTAAACAGGATCGTTGTACGATTGTTTTTTTTTTTCTGTTTGCCTTCCTCTGGATTAATTAATAATAATAAAAAAAAAAATAAATAATTAATAATTAATTAACAATTCATTAATTAATAACTAATCCGCATATTGAAGATCAGAGGAGATCTTAAAAGGTTGAACTTGATGGACTGAAAGTCTTTTTTCAACCTTAATTACTATGTAACTATGTAATTTATATTGCAATCTACTACAACCTGCTGCTATCCAGTTCAAATTATGTATTTTCCAACGCATTACCAATGGTGTCCAGTCACTATACTCCAAATTCACTATACTTCTATCCAGCTATGTCCCAGTTTCCAATCCAGTTCCACTCAGGTAACTCTCTGTTTCTCTCTCCAGCTCGAGACACCAATGTGGAAACTTCCCTTCTGTTGTCCCTTGCTGCTCTAATAAACAGTGCACTTTTTTTCTCTGGGCATACACTTTGTGAGTCTGCATTTCTGCTCTGAACAAACTCTCCCCAGTTTGCTTTTTGCAGTCTCTAATAGTACTTGCATGCCTCTTTTTTAGTGCTATCAGCAGTCCAACAAGCAGCTGTCACTCTCAGGCTGCTATCCTTCAATCAAATTAAGTCTCCTTTGCAAGTGGAAGGCTGCAAATCCTGCAGTTCAGTAATTGGCTCCATCTCTCTAATCCTGTCTTTTACCAGCTGTTTCTGATTACAGCTCCAGGAGTTAACCCTTCTATATCTACTGGATTAAAACTGGGTACAAATCTTCCAAGCTCTGCATTATATACCGATCTCTGGGGGGCACTATGTCACAATATATATATATATATATATATATATATATATATATATATATATATATATATATATATATATATATATATATATATATATATATATCTTATATTAGCTTATAGTGAGCAAAGGAGTGATATAAGCTCTCCACCATACAGAAAATAAATACAGTAAAATCATGGTTATCCGGCACCTAACTAACCGGGACTCTCAAGCAACCGGCACCGGCATCAATTCCCCATTTTAAAAAAAACTCCCGCTAAACTGGCATAACTGGCACTATTCGCAGTTCGAGAGAGCAAAAAAAAAAAATGGCCCAGTTTAGATGCTAATGCCCTTTCAAAGGCATTTTGAGGGGTTTGGGGGGATTTAAGGGTTGTTTATACCCTTTTTTCCGGGGACTCACAATTAACCCAGCAACTACACTTATCCGGCAATAGCGAGTCCCTGTGGGTGCCGGATAACGGGGTTTTTACTGTAGTACATTTGTAACTCTGTTTTGAAAGTTTATTTTAAACTTATTTTTAGACTTTAAAATGGGGGTACAAATATACTATTATGGTCTTTACTCTGTATGTTGAAGAGCTTCTGTCACACTTTTGCTCACCATAAGCTAAATTATTATTGTGGTAAACTACATCCCCACAAAAGCTACTGCACATACCAGGTACCAGCCCCATACTGACGAGATGTATAAATATCAAAACAGTTGTCATCACTTCTCTGCCTTTTGGCTAAGATCACGTGTAGTACATTGGTAGTACCTGCCTGGTGGGGTTAAGAAGGAGGGCCCCATCATAATGAGTGCCAAATATGACGAGTACCAAGTTCCCATAAGGAGTAATGTAAATTGACTCATACAGGCTACATCAAGGATGACGAGTACCAAAAATGTGTATAGTGTCGAAGCAATTTCCTCTCTTCAAAACACGTTGAATATCCAATTTGACGAGTTAAGAGGAAGAGGAGTACCAAAGTACCACTCTCTCTCTCTCTCTACATTACACACAGTATCTCACAAAAGTGAGTACACCCCTCACATTTTTGTAATTTTTTTATTATATCTAAATAAATGACCCTCTGCTACAATGTAAAGTAGTAAGTGTACAGCCTGTATAATAGTGTAAATTTGCTGACCCCTCAAAATAACTCAACACAAAGAAGTTAATGTCTAAATCGTTGGCAACAAAAATGAGTACACCCCTAAATGGAAATGCCCAAATTGGGCCCAAAGTGTCAATATTTTATGTGGCCACCATTATTTAAAAGCACTGCCTTAACCCCTTATGGGCATGGAGTTAACCAGAGCTTCACAGGTTGCCACTGGAGTCTTCTTCCACTCCTCCATGATGACATCACAGAGCTGGTGGATGTTAGAGACCTTGCACTCTCCCACCTTCCGTTTGAGGATGCCCCACAGATGCCCAATAGGGTTTAGGTCTGGAGACATGCTTGGTCAGCCCATCACCTTTACCTTCAGTGGTCGTTTTGGAGGTGTATTGGAGGTCGTTATCATGTTGGAATACTGCCCTGCGGCCCAGTCTCTGAAGGGAGGGGATCATGCTTTGTTTCAGTATGTCACAGTACAGGATGGCATTCATTGTTCCCTCAATGAAATGTAGCTCCCCAGTGCTGGCAGTACTCATGCAGGCCTAGACCATTACACTCCCACCTCCATGCTTGACTGTAGGCAAGACATACTTGTCTTTGTAGTCTTCACCTGGTTGCCGCCACACGCTTGACACCATCTGAACCAAATACGTTTTTCTTGGTCTCATCTGGCCATATGACATGGTTCCAGTAATCCATGTCTTTAGTTTGCTTGTCTTCAGCAAACTGTTTGCAGGCTTTCTTTAGAAGAGGCTTCCTTCTGGGATTGCAGCCATGCAGACCAATCTGATGCAGTCTGTGGCGTATGGTCTGAGCACTGACAGGCTGACTCCCCATCCTTTCAACCTCTGCAGCAATGCTGGCAGCACTCATAGAGTACATCTATTTCCCAAAGACAACCTCTGTATATGACTCTGAGCACGTGCACTCAACTTCTTTGATCGACCATGGTTAGGACTGTTCGGAGAGGAACTTGTCCTGTGAAACCACTGTATGGTCTTGCCCACCGTGCTGCAGCTCTGTTTCAGGGTCTTGGCAATCCAAGATAAAGATACCTAGGCCATCTTTATGTAGAGCAACAATTATTTTTTTCAGATCCTCAGAGAGCTCTTTGCCATGAGGTGCCATGTTGAACTTCCAATGACCAGTATGAGTGAGTGTGAGAGTGATAACACCAAATTTAAAACACCTGCTCCCCATTCACACCTGAGATCTTGTAACACTAACAAGTCACATATCACAGGGGAGGGAAAATGGCTAATTTGGTCCAATTTGGACATTTCCACCTAGGGGTGTATTCACTTTTTTTGCCAATGGTTTAGACATGAATGGATGTGTGTTGAGTTATTTTGAGGGGACAGCAAATTTACACTGTTATGCAGGCCGTACACTTACTACTTTACACTATAGCAGAGTGTCATTTCTTCAGTGTTGTCACATTAAAAGATATAATAAAATATGTACAAAAATGAAAATGTGAGGGGTGTACTGTATTATTATTATACCTAACCATACTATTGTTGTAAACCTATTATTTTATACTATCGACTTGCCCGTCAAAAAATGGCGGTCAATAAAATTTGAAGCCATGGGAATGCTGTTTGAGACATTCGGCGCTCATTGCGAGGCTTACGCTGAGCGCCTTTGGCGCTCATCCCATGCCTCGCAATGAACGACTTCGGCGCTCATTGAGAGCCGCAAATAAAAAAAGTGTTGAAATGCTGTTTGCCACACAATGTGAGTGTACTGTGTGCCTCAACTATATAGACCCCTATAACACACTAATGAACGCATGTAATAACACTATAAGTGCCATGAGAGTCATCCAGGACCGTCATGACCCAAAGTGTAAGCACAACACCATTTTAACTTAGTCTCTTATGGGGGTCTATACAGACCCTCATAAGCCTCTATTTAACCCCATTAGTCCCATAAGGGTATTTAAAAAACCTCATGGGACAGTTAGAACCCTAACATTAGCTTGTAAGAGCTATGAGGGTCCTACAGTACCCTCATGACATGAAGTATAAGCACTACACAGGCACTATAGCCCCCCAATAAACCATTAAATCTAAACTAACCGCCCTCTACACTAACCTATTAACACCTACACTACCTACCCCCTAATAACCCCCCCACCACTCTAATTACAGAAAGAAAAAAAACAAAAACTAAAGTCACCAAAAATAAAAAATCTACATTACATAAAATAACAAACCTAAATCACAAAAAATAAGAAATCTACATTACAGAAAAAAAAAACCTAAGTCACAAAAAATAAAAAAATACATTACAACCCCCCCCCCCCCCCCCAGTACAGAAAAAAAAATTACACACCTGAAAAGGAGATAGATATAGAATACATACAATACAAATAAAATCAAATACAATACAATACCCCTCTATCTATGTAACACTCAATCAACCCTATCTATCTAAAATACATCACCCAATCTATGGAATATACACTACATCCTATCTATGTAATACACATCCCCTATCTATCTAATTTACAATACATCCTATCTATGTAATATACATCCCCCATCTATCTAATATACAATACATCCTATCTATGTAACATACATCCCACAATCTATCTACTATACAATACATCCTATCTATGTAATATACATCCCACAATCTAATATACAATACATCCTATCTATGTCATATACATCCCCATAACATACAATAAATGCTATCTCTATATAAAAAACCCTAATTCTAAGCAAAAATAAAATAATTAAAGACCACTTACCTTTGCAGATGTCCCTTCAGATCAGCCACCTCGGTAAAAAAATAATAATTAGTACAACATTTACAGTAAATAAATAAACATTCTAAATATTCTACTCACCTTTTCAGCATGTCCCGTCCTTCTTCTTTTCTTTTCCGGCGCAGCCCCTGTTGAAAAAAAACATTACATTAATACAACATACATAAACATAAAAACAAAAAAAAATAAACATAATCTACATTGTACTTACCTCCCCGCGATGTCTCTGGCCTCCTCCTCTTCTGCCCCTGATGGGCCCTGGAACAATACATGCTCAAAAAAAATGGTTAAAAAAACTAACGGAGGTCCGCACTTGCGAACCTCCCCGACGGTAATGAGCCTCCTACGGAGTGTTCCAGAATAAAATTGGCAATGGCGGCTTCTGATTGGCTGAAAACACTGTCTATCAAATTCAGCCAATCAGAAGACGCCAATGTGTGAGCCAATGAGAAAGGGATACACCCCAAAATCCCACTCTGATTGGATAATGCACCCATCAATCTTTATTTAAACCAATCAGAAGGCTTTAATGTCATCAGCCAATCATAATGGGATACACCCCCACAGGGTGATTGTCTGAAGACATCTACTCCTTGACATTGACAACAGCCAATGAGAAGGCGCAAATGCCTTCGGCCAATCAGTATGTGGGGGTGTATCCCATTAGGATTGGCTATTGTCAGTGCAACCAATCAGAATGCACAGATGCCTCCAGCCAATCACCCTGTGGGGGTGAATTCCATTGTGATTGGCTGAAGGCATCTGCGCCTTGTGATTGGTTGAAATAAAGATTGACAGGTGCATTATCCAATCAGAGTGGGATTTTGGGGTGTATCCCTTTCTGATTGGCTGAATTTGATAGACAGTGTTTTCAACCAATCAGAAGGCGCCATTGCCTATTTTCTTCCGGAAAAGGCTCCGGGAGGCTCATTAGCATCGGGAAGGGCCGAGAGTGCGGATCTCTGTAATTTTTTTTCTTTTGTTAGAGAGCGGTTCCAGGGCAGGGCAGAAGAGGAGGAGGCCGGAGACATCGCGGAGAGGTAAGTACAATATAGATTCTGTTTATTTTCTTTTGTTTTATGTTTATGTATGTGTCCTAATATTATGTTTTGTTTTTTTTAACAGGGGCCGCACCGGAGAAGAAGAAAAGAAGAATGACGGGGACATGCTGGAAAGGTGAGTAGAATATTTATAATGTTTATAATGTTTATTTATTTTCTGTAAATGTGTTGCACTAATTTATTTATATTTTCTTCCTAGGTTGCTGATCTGAGTGGTCTTAATTATTTCATTTTAGCTTAGAATTAGAGTATTTTATAAAGAGATAGCATTTATTGTATGTTAGATAGGGGGATGTATTGTATATAGATAGCATGTATTGTATATTATATAGATTGGGGGATGTATATTAGATAGATATGATATATTGTATATTAGATAGATTGGGGGATGTATAGTAGATAGATAGGATGTATTGTATATTAGATAGATTGGGGGGTATTGTATTTTATTTAATTTGTATTGTATGTATTATATGTATTTCCTTTCCAGTTGTGTAATGTTTTTTTTTCTGTAATGTTCCTTTTTTTATTTTTTGTGAGTTAGTTTTTTTTTTATCTTCTGTAATGTAGATTTTTTTCTTTTTTTTCTTTTCTATAATAAGAGCGGTGGGGTTGTTATTAGGGGGTAGGTAGTGTAGGTGGTAATAGGTTAGTGTAGAGGGTGGTTAGTTTAGATGTAATGTTTTATTGGGGGGCTATAGTGCAGTGTAGTGTTTATACTTAGTGGCCTGATGGTCCTTGAGAACCGTCATGGCACTTATGCGGTTAATGTTGGGTTGTAACAGCCCCATGAGGGTAATAGTATACCCTTATGGGACTGATGGGGTTAAAAAGAGGCTTATGAGGGTCTCTATTGATCCTCATGATTGACAGGTTTATTTATTGGCTTATGGGGGTCTGTATTGACCCCCATGAGTGACAGGGTTAATTAAGGGTTTTATGGGTGTCTGTATTAAGCCCCATGAGTGGCAGGGTTATTTCTTGGCTTATGGGGGTCTGTATCGACCCCCATGAGTGACAGGGTTAATGAAGGGCTTATGAGGGTCTGTATTGACCCCCATGAGTGACAGGGTTAATTAAGTGCTTATGAGGGTATTTATTGTCCCCCATGAGTGACAGGGTTAATTAAGGGTTTATGGGGGTCTGTATTGACCCCCATGAGTGACAGGGTTAATTATGGGTTTATGAGGGTCTGTTTTGACCTCCATGAGTGACGGTGTTAATTAAGTGCTTATGGGGTCTGTATTGACCCCCATGAGTGCCAGGGTTAATTATATGTATTATGGGGGTCTGTATTGACCCTCATGAGTGACAGGGTCAATTAGGGGTTTATTGGTGTCTGTATTGACCCCCATGAGTTAGGGGGTTAATTAAGTGTTTATAGGGGGCTGTATTGACCCCCATGAGTGACAGGGTTAATTATGGGCTTATGGGGGTCTGTATTGACCCCTATGAGTGACAGGGTTTTTTAGGGGTTGATGGGGCTCTGTATAGAGCCCCATGCGCGATTAAGGAAACCCCACTGCAAGGGTTAATGTGGGGTTAATGCGGGTTTCCGAGCTTATCTCAGATCCCTTCTTGGTTAAATTGTAGGTGTCTGGGCGGTCCGGGGTCGTGGAGCCTCGTTTTCGTTTTTTTGGTGGCCATTTTTTCTCTCGCTTAGGGGATTTTCTGATGACTAAACTCTTGAATTTCTACTTAATTTGAGGTGTAACTTCACTTTTAGAGGTGCTGGGTGCCCCCCCTTGCTGTGGGTAAGCTTTTTATGTGTTTGTTGTGTGTATTTTTGGTGATTTTAATGTGTTCATGTGCGCGGGTTTCGGACGGTAGTCCTGCGGCTCATTTTTGCGGATGCTAAGTTCGTAAATGTTGCGGTGGCGGTGGGAGCCTCCACCTCCTCAAATGCGGCCCCTCGCTTTGCGAGGGTCCGCATTTGCGGGCCTTAAGTCCGCAGTTGCTGGCAAGTAGCGCCTTTGGCAACAACTTTTGCAAACCCGAACTGCTGACAACTATATATGTGATATTATAACTTTGTTTTTATTCTTTTATTTACCTATCATATTTTGTTTCCTTTTCATTGTATCTTCACGTTTATTCAGATTCTGATTCATTCATATTTATTTGTTACGTATGTTGTGTGAACTATATATTTTCTTTTCTTCATCTAAAACAAAAACAAAACTTAATGAGAAAGGAACAACTAAACATCATAATGTTTAAATACCACAACAAAAAAACAACTACTTCTACTCAAATGTCTTGCACACTTACCCATAAATAACACTGAGGCGCAATTGATAGTTAATGTTAAACATTGGAAGTTAGTGTGTTTCCTATATAATGGAGATAGCACACTTCTTTTTGACATTTATCAGTGATGTAGCACAAGGCCATGGACAATGGAAAATAACTCACTGTTATAGCCGGATTTCTTCTGCATGGCGGTTACAGGACAATCTTTATGAGCCAGAAGAAGCTGTTTCAGCTGTGCCACTTCATTTCTCAGTAGGGTGACTTCATTCTACAGAAAAATGTTTTATATCAATCAAGGAATAAGTCCTAAAAAAATATATACATTACTTTGCTCGAGCAAACACAGATTACTAGATTAGGGTTTGATGTAACTAACCATTTTCTTTTTTTTTTCAATTCAATTTTTCAATTTTCTAAAGTACTTTTTAAATTGCAGTATAAAAAAATTAAATTAAAAACAATATGAAACTAAATAAGGTATAATTAGATGCTAATAGAGAATTAAAATTGTTTTTTCATGGAACTAAGTTAATTTCTTTTGAAAATGAATTCAAAATAATCGGGAATTGGACATCAAATTTTGTATATTATTTAATTCTTACAACGATAATACTACAAAGTAAAATTTGGTAAAGTGTTTGTGAATGCTTTGGTTTAGAGAAAAAAAAAAAAAAGAAGATTTTAGGATAGATCTAGTCTACCCAAAAAGCTTGTTATCCTTATGTACGTCCTTGATTACATTATTATAAGCATATGTTAATTTCCTGGATTATGAAGCATCTGATAGAGGAGAATCAGCAGTGAACATTTCTTACATGAAAAAAAATCCTCCAAATAAACATTAACAAACTCATCCTGATGTTTGCTAAATCTCTTGAGTTTGTAAGCAGCTGTTTGTGTTACACCCCTGAATATCTCTGCTAAATCTCTACATAATTTGTTTTGGCCAATCACAGGCAGCCAATGCATTTTAATTCATTGTAACAATCAGTGATGGCAGTATTTGCTGCAAGGAATCATGGGATGTGTAGCCCCTCCTTTAGAAGGAAGCAGGAGGAACCAGATACTGATCTGTAGATCTCTGCATTGTACTGCTGCTGGCTTGTAGGCTAGTAAAGGGTTAAAAGCTTTACCCAAATTCAGTGTTTCTATTGGTAGGTCCACTGTGTCTATGTAAACAGCTCTGGGGGTGTGGAAAAAAAGTTTTATTTTTAAATAAAATAAATCAGTGTGTGTATAATGACTCCATGTAATGTGCGTCTGATATATATCTTATACCTTTAACTTTCCACAACATTCTTTTTCACTTAAGTTGCAATAGGAAATAATCAATAATATGTGTAGGCGTGCTTTATATAGTTCATATTGTACATTTTACAGCAAATACATTAAAATATAATGGTATTTTTAATAAATTATGACATTTTATTGAACCACCAATATAACATAAATTAACATTTATGAACCTGCAAAACTATGCAATTACCATATTGGTCCGAATATAAGCCGCACCTGTAAAATTCAAGGGGAAAAATAGAAAAAAGATAGTACCGAAATATAAGCCACACCCTTAAAATTGGAGAGAAAAAGACACTCCAAGTGATCAGCCATTGCAAGAAACAGCCTTTCTAATTAGCACTGTAGCTTTAATTGCAGGTTACAGGCCTTAAAGGATGTTAGAATCACTAAAACCGGAAATCGCCATTGAATACCGCAGTCTCAAGCACGCAAATCGGCACCCTTAACTCGCAATTGCGCAAGTCGGCAGTAATTTTACGTTCGCAAACCGCTATTCAATTGCTAGAAAGCAGTCTCAAGCACGCAAATCGGCAGTAATTTTACGTTCGCGAATATAAGCCGCACACGTAACTCGCAAGCTCGCAAATTGGCAGTCATTTTTTTTACAGTCGCGAATATAAGCTGCACCCATAACTCTAAAAAAAAAAAATGGATAAAAGGTGCGGCTTATATTCGGACCATTACGGTAATATGGGGGTGAGGGGTTCAAAGAAAAAGGGCAAAGACAAATATGGGTTGGTTCATTACACCCCAAGAGTACCTTGTAGTTTTTTGTTTGCAGTGCTGGATAAGGCTGCAACTGACATGGAACTGTCCTTATATGTGGTAAATTCTCTATTTTCACTTCCGATATTTTCATATAGGGAGGTTTACTTGATTTATTTTGGTTACATAGTATTTGAGGTTGAACAACAACTTTTAGTCCATCAGGATCAAACTTTTTATATATCTTCTGACCATTATAATATCTGGATTATTTGTTAATAATTGTTGATTAATCCAGAAGAAGGCAAAAAAACAAACAAAAAAACAAACAGTGAAAATTGTCCAATTGTCTCAAAAGGGAAAAAAAAGCAAAATTCCTTCCTGACCCCAGATACTGGCGATCGGATTTCTGGATCAAAATTCCTAGTTATCTAGGATAACCCTGAATGCCCTCTTTATTCAAAAATATACCTAACCCCTTTTTAAAGATATCTATTGAATCCGCTCTCACCACCTCCTTTGGTAGAGAATTCCACAGTTTAACCACCCTAACCGTGAAGAACCCTTTTCTTTGTTTAAGGAGAAATCTTTTTTCTTCTAACCTCAAGGGATGTCCTCTTGTCAGTTGAAAACCTCTTGGCACAAAAAGTTCACTGGACAAAACTGTATTTTAACCATGTATATATTTATATAAGATTATTATATCCATTCTTGTCATATACCCAAACCCTTTTTGTAGAGAAAATAAGTTTAATTTGGTTAATCTTTCTTCATAACTTAGCCCCTCCATTCCCCTTTTTAGTTTTGTTGCCCTTGTCTGTACTTTTTCCAGCTCTAAAATGTCCTTTTTTTTAAAGTGGTACCAAAATTGTCCTCCATATTCCAAATGAGGGCGTACTAGGGATTTGTATAGTGGCAGAATTATATTTGCTTCCCTGGCTTTTTAATGCATGGTCATATTTTACTTGCAAATGCTGCCTGGCATTGAGCACTCTTACATAGATAATACCCCTAGATTTGCTCTATTAAGTTTATAAATGGCAGGGCTATTTTTCCTTCCCAAATGCACAACTTAATTTCCCATTTCTACAATTTATGGAAATCCCTTTGAAGGAAAAGTACATTATTTTCTGATTTAATTACCTTCCACAACATGTGTCATCAGAAAACATGGAGACAATACTTTCCAGTCCAACTTCATTAATAAATATGTAATCAAACAGAGGACCTAATACTGAACCCTGAGGAACCCCACTTACCACATAAGTCCAATCGGAGTATGTTCCCTTTACCACCACCCTTTGCTTCCTGTCTTTTAGCCAGCTCTCGATCCATGAGCAGATATTGACTGCAATTCCTGTATCTCTTAGTTTGCACAATAGACTCCCATGTGGCACTGTTTCAAAAGCCTTTGCAAAATCTAAAAATACTACATCCACTGAGTTGCCTTGACCCAAATTCCTACTAACCTTCTTACAGACACAAATTAGATTTGTTTGACATGATCTATCCCTCATAAATCCATAAGGGGAATGGAGGGGCTAAGTTATGAAGAAAGACTAACCAAATTATACTTATTTTCTCTAGAAAAAAAGTTGTTTAAGAGGGGATATGATTACCTTATATAAATACAACCAGGGTCAGTATAAAGATTTGTCAAGGGAGCTTTTTGTGCCAAGAGGTTTTCAACTGACAAGAGGACATCCCTTGAGGTTAGAAGTAAAAAGATTCCACCTTAAAGAAAGAAAAGGGTTCTGCACAGTAAGGGTTGTTAAACTGTGAGTTTTTCCACTGAAGATTTATCAAAGGTCCAGAAACGTTGGTAACAATTCTTATACTATTAAACGCTGTACAAGTCACTATTCTTCTACATTATTTATTTAAGGCAGATACTGAAAATGTGCACAGGCCTGGATTTTAACTGCAATTCCTGCTTCTTTAGAAGATTATTTTACCATATTTATCTTTCAAATAATTTTGGAATATGTACTAAGACTTTCTACAGGTTTAAATCTTGGCTTGAGACTGCTGTGGCTGCTTCTTTGCAGGTATGGCCTAGTCCTTGGCAGAATGATTTGGTAACATTTTCTATAATATTGTTAGATGCCATCACTCTATATGAGAGTTAGGGATACTTTTCACAAGGATTTTAATGTGATCTGTGCCAAAGTGTGTAGGAAGCCAGGTTTTTATTTTCTCAATAAAGCAGTTATCTCAATTTGTGTGTGGTTTTTAATCCCTGAATGTTGATTTGATCACATTTCTCATGTTATTACAGCATGAGAAGTTAATTGCATATAAGGATCCAATTCTTATCTTATTGGATATATAGCTGTCTCTCTAGAGTGATGAAATATAAAAAAAAGCAAAGAGAAAAGAGCCACTATATATAAATAACCATATACTAAAAACTGGGTTCTGGGCTGTATAGTCTTAGAAGAATCGGGTGCACAGAATCACCCCAAACAGGGATATAGTGGAGATTCCATATTGTACATAATTAATATAAAATAAAACATAACCTTTATTAGATAATGCTTATAAAATATAACTTCTTAATAAAAAAAAACGCAATAAAATCATTGATAGCAAAATAAAGCTGCCGATATACAGCCCTAACTTAGTGTATGCAGTACGTATGTTTTAAGTATTAAGCACCACCAAGAGTTATTTTATTATCAGTGGTCTGGGAAATATATTATCCACCTATAGAAAAAGGTCCCCACACCAGTACATAAGGACTATTGTCCTCGTTATATGCACTTTTTTTATAACACAGAAAGTCTCCCACCTGGACTTCAGATCATAACATTTTTAATGAAAAGTCAGTTTGCCCTAAGTAGGAAATCTACTATATTAATGATCAATGTCATGATGATACTATCAGGCGTATCATGCATCAATAGTTTAGGGCTTCAAACTTTTCTATTCATGATCAATATTATCAGAGCATTATTCGGTTTATCAGATCTCAATATTCAATTTAGTTTTTTTTAATTTTTTATCCAGACTCATGGTGCCTATTCTATATTCCACATTGCATTGATTTTGCTTCTACAGACTCTCCGTAGAAGCAAAATCAATGCGAAACATGCGTTAGAGACCCTTTTTGTCCACTATAGCTTGCCGTAGCCGCTTAAGCGAGTCCTAATGACATCATAGGTGAGCACGGCTGTGTACAGGGATGCCTGAGATTTTTTGAGGTGCTGGATGGTTCCTCTTGCTGTAGGTAAGCTTTTTATGTGTGTGTTGTGTGTATTTATTGTGTTTTAAATGTTAGTATGTCGGTGTGTTGCGTCTGATTTTTGCGAGGTCGTAATGTGTGCTAACGTGTCTCGTATGGTGTTTGCAGTGTAGCCTCGTTTTCGTGTTGCTCGGCGGCCATTTTTTCTGTCGCTTCTGAAATTTTTTAGTGTGTAAACTCTTTTTTTGGGAGTGAAATCAAGGTGTAAGTTGGTTTTTTGAGGTCCTGGATGCTCCCTGTTGCTGTAGGTAAGTTTTTTATGTATGTGTTGTGTTTTGAATTTTGTAATGTTCGCGAGTTGTGTCCGAGTGTTGCGAGGTCATAATGTGTGTTAACGTGTGTCGTATGTTGTTTGCGTTGCTAGTAAAAGTTTGGGAGGGTCGTAATTGGTGTGTCGTGTTGTTTGCGTTGCGACGTTAAGTTTGCAAGGGTCGAAGTTGCTGGCATGGAGTGCCTTTGGCGCTCCATGCCAGCAACTGAGGCCTTTGCCCACTGCCCTAGCTTAGCGAAGCCCACAGCTCGCTATGCGAGCCCGCAAGCGTTAGCAACAACTCGCATGCTCACAACTATATATGTGATTCAGTCAGTTTAGATGTTAGAGTCCTGACAACTTGTTGTATGGTAGAATCAGATTTGTGCACACAAATAAATACCACAGAAGCTAACAGACATTGGTTAGTCCAACACTGCACATCACTGTAGAACTCTTTGATACTTCCAAACCGCGAGTAAACTGCTAAAGGAAACATTAAGATTAAACCTGGGAATAAGCCACAACAGGCAAATGAAAACCTCTTGTCTAAAGATGTTAGGAGGAAAATGGCTAATTTGCTGAAACAGCAGGGTATGGACAAAGTCAGGGAACTGGTGATTAATAAATCCTTGGCTATGAAGTTGTGCGAGTTTGTGGCATCCAAGTTGTACGTTGTTCCCTTTGTGTATTTAATTAATCAGTGGACAGAAGGGAAATACAATTTGGGTGGTAGTATGCATGATGACAAATGTGAACTCCTTAAGAAAACTATAACAGAAAATCTGGATCCCTCCTGGAATCACAGGTACATACAGAGGGTATAGATAAATGGAGGTGCTTAATACAGAAAGAAAGGATAAAGAAAATGAAAGAACAACTGTTAGAGTTGGAGGACGGATTGATGATAGCTTTAACAAGGACTGTAAAGAGAACCCAGAGTGTCCCACTAGGTCCAAACAATGTATTCATGACGTGAGCAAGAATATACATAGAATAAAGTGGCTGTTTAAGCTGTGCGATGAGTGCTTTGATTAACAACGAACGTCAGCAAATATGTGAAAAGTGGGGATCCATTGGGTCAGAGAGTCCGGTGTGTGTTGTCTATATAGATCCACCACCAACTTGATAAAGACATTAATCAGCTATGCCCAACACAAGTCCAATAACCTGTTTAACACTCCTGGTACAACACTGCAATTATTTCACAATTCAAACCTAACCGCCTATATACACCTTCCCCTTTTCAGCACACCAGTACAGACATTCAAGAATGCATTATTACCTCATATCTCTCTAGATTACAAATTCACGAACAACAAATGACAGTACCAAACATTTAAGCATGCCCACCTAGCCTCCGATATATATCTCCCAGCACACCAGTAAAGGTTGAGCAGGGCATTAACTAACTTGCAAAAGTGTTAAAACAGAGAAATCGAGTTCAAAATATAATGCACCTGAGGCTTCCTCCTATAGACAACACACAGATATTGCTCCACACTAGCACACAACTACATGTAACACAAAGTGATACTGACCACACCTATTGCGATGAAAAGTTTGAGGAGTTGGAGAAATTGTTCGACAAGAGTGGGAAAGTGATTACATAAATCCGTAGGTAGCATGGTGATTCCATGTAAATGTCATGTATAATGATATGTGACATGCCTGTAATTGAACCACGGACCATATGAAAGCACAACACGCTATGACCTATTCCCTGGACCCGCTCAAATGCTCTGATACATTTTACAAGTAGCTGTATCAGATTTTCTATTTACTTCCCGCTGATATGAATGCCCTTCTCAAAAGTAAATGCTGGCAATAATACATTGGCCAGTATTGTGGGTTATTTCTACTTCCTGGGACACAAATGAGCCAGCTGTTGATATCTAGAGCCATAAACAATTTGAGTATATATCTTAAATTATTGAATGATATATTGTATCTTTTTTGATTAATATGTTTTAAGGCTGTTTTCTTCTTCAATTATTCTTTCATAATAGCTACATTATCCAAATAATTAGATCTTTTCTTCTGGATTGGGATTTTATTTTTATTTCCTGTCTGCTAATGTTCTTAAAAGTAGTTTCCAGATATACCGTATTTATCGGCGTATAACACGCACTTTTGCTCCCTGAAAATAGGGAGGAAATTATAGGTGCGTGTTATACGCCGATATTCATTCTAACCCCCCCTCCTCAACCTAAACCCCCCACTCCTCAACCTAAACCCCCCACTCCTCAACCTAAACCCCCCTCCTCAACCTAAACCCCCCTCCTCAACCTAAACCCCCCTAAATAACTCCCCCTCACTTACCTGCTTCTGTTCCGGCCTCCGCTCCGCTCCTTGACCCGCCGCGCTGTGACGTCACATGTGCGCCACGTCATTAGCATATACCGGCAGGTAAGTGAGGGGGAGTTATTTAGGGGGGTTTAGGTTAAGGGGGGGGGAGGGGTTTAGAATGAGAAGGTGTGTTGAGGAGGGGGTTGAGGAAGGAGGATGAGGATGGGGGGGTGAGGAGGGGGTTTGAGGATGGGGGGTTGAGGAGGGGGTTTGAGGAGGGAGGTTGAGGAGGGGGTTGAGGATAGGGGGATTAGGGGGTTTGCGGATGGGGGGTTGAGGATGGGGAGGTTGAGGAGGGGGTTGAGGAGGGAGGATGAGGAGGGAGGTTGAGGAGGGGGTTGAGGATGAGGAGGGGGGTTGAGGATGAGGAGGGGGGTTGAGGAGGGGGGTTGAGGTTGAGAAGGGGGGTTGAGAAAGGAGGATGAGGATGGGGGGGTGGAGGAGGGGGTTGTAGATGGGGGGTTTGAGGAGGGGGTTGAGGAGGGAGGATGAGGTGGGAGGTTGAGGATTTTGCTTCAAGTTCTTTTTTTTTTTTTTTTAATTTTTCCCCTGAAATTTCCTTCATAAAATGAGGTGCGTGTTATACGCCGGTGTGTGTTATATGCTGATAAATACGGTATCTATTTATACTGTTCTTTTTTTACATTAGGCATAATTCTGCATTGGTTTAGTGTAGTGTATTAAGGTAGCATAATGTATGGAGACACTTAAAGAGACTTTTTTACTTTGTTGAATTAAAAAGAGGGTAATTTGGCAAGTTTTTTTTTCTGCATTACTGCTCTTGGGGGCTTGACCTCTGCCAACCAATGAGTTCTACAGAATAAAGTATTCTCTCCGCATTTTTAATGAAGTTTAAATTAAGTTGGTTTTAATGACGTTTAAGCAGATTTTACTTATTTTTTCATGCATAAAACCACTTTAGTAATGTATAAAAAGTTTTCTTTCAAATGCATAAAAAAAGTTGTATCCATGTCCCTTTCACAATTTATATGGGCACTTAGGGCTGCAAGGAGCTGCATAATTTAAATATAAAGGCAATGCATTACACACATTTTTAAATAAAAACAAGACTCTCTAATTCCAAATTATAACCATTTTTTTCGACTTTTTAGAGACAAAGGAAACATACCTGTAATTGGACATTAAAAGAACTAAGATCCTCTGCTTTCTTTTCTAATGACTGCACCCACACTTTCCTCTTTTGTCGACATCTGGAAGCAGCTGCACGATTCCGTTCTAAAAATTTTCTCCTCTTTTCATCTGGGTCATCACTCGCTGCTTTCCTCCTGCGCCCCGCTGTGCTTTGAACTTGTGGGGCAGGGTGAGCTGGAGAAGCCTGCAACAATCAAGGAACAGATCCGAGACTACTTAAGATCTACAGAACTCCATAAATAACCCATCCAGGTATGGTCATGAATTCATACATGAAGAGCTCATTTATATTATACCATACAAAGTAATATATTCAGCTTTGCATTGCACTGTTCTGCAGTGTGGTTAATTTTTCAATGCTATTAAAAAATATATATTACATTCTACATAACAGGAGTCTAGAACTGGAACTTATTTATGTGTTCCAGATCAGGTCCAAGTGTTACATTTCAAAAATTAAGGAGTAGCTGTTCTTAAAAGAACAAACTTAACAGTGTATACAGTGGATATAAAAAGTCTACACACCCCTGTTAAAATGTCAGGTTTCTGTGCTGTAAAAAAAATTAGACAAAGATAAATAATTTCAGAACTTTTTCCACCTTTAATGTGACCTATAAACTGTACAACTCAATTGAAAAACAAACTGAAATCTTTTAGGTGGAGGGAAGAAAAAGAAAAATAATGTGGTTGCATAAGTCTGCACACCCTCTTATAACTGGGGATGTAGCTGTGTTCAGAATTAAGCAATCACATTCCAAATCGTGTTAAATAGGAGTCGGCATACACCTGCCATCATTTAAAGTGCATCTGAGTAACCCCAAATAAAGTTCAGCTGCTCTAGTTGGTCTTTCTTGTTAGCCATTTTAACAGGGGTGTGTAGACTTTTTATATCCACTGTACATTCTTACTTTGGCTAAAACGTATTGAGGGAGGAAAATTGTGGGATCATGACTCATGGAAAGAAAGGTGCTGGGATATTTTTCTGTTACAATTTTTAGGACTTAATTTTAAGAAAATTATACCAAGGGAAAATACAGAAGCTTAAAGGGTCTATGTCACCATAAAATCAAGTTGTTATTTTAGTTTATTCTTATAAAGCATGGCTTATGTTGTTATTTTCTAAAGTGAATCAAATCCTGGTAAATTCCATGTTGTAGTTGCTCAATTTATATGCAAATGTGTGTCTCACGCAGTGAGGTTGCTAAAGCTTTTGCCTCGCAGGGCTGTCCTCGAATTTGCCCCCATCCAGTGGTGAACATTATACAGTACATTCTCTCTCTCTCTCTCCCTCCCACTCACTGACTCCCCCTTCTATATCTCTCCCTCTCTCATTCCCTTCTCTCACTCCCTCCCACCATTCTCTCTCTCCGGGCCTTCTGTCCCTCCGCCCTTCTCTCTCTCCCTCCCTTCTCCCTCTCATTTTCTTCACTCACTCCCTCCCTTCTCTCTCTCCCTCCCTTCTGTCCCTCCGCCCTTCTCTCTTTCGCACTCCGACACTTCTCTCACCTGTGTGTTCCCGATTCCAGCAGCTCCTCCTCTCCCCCACGGGTCAGAGGATGGAAGAGGAGCAAGCAAAGACCGGGGAGGAGGAGAGAGCATTTTTGCCGCCCCCAAATGAACTGCCACCTGGGGTGGAACACCCTCCCCCCAGCAGCTTTGATGTACTAATTAGGATTAGAGTCTGCTTGTCTCTTTCTTTAGTGGTCAAAATAAAGGCTCCAATGATATCTGACAAATAGACCTATCAAGTACTCTAGTCTTCATATGAGCATACTGGAGCCGCAAAATCAATTCCAAATATGATTTACTGTAAAGAAAAACTAGTTCAATATAAACCCAGTTTTAATGCTCTTTAAAATTAAATTGATTCCATTTAAAGAATATCAATACAGCGTCTAAGTGCAATGTAACGAAAAATAGAAAACACCATCCTTAATGTTAAGGGATTATAATATATTTATAGATAAGATATTCTTTTTATCTCTGTATGGGAATGATTATTTCTTTGTAGCAGTACAAGGATTCTCAGCCATGCATACCGGTGTTTCGGTTGTGGAAGTCGCTGGCTGCTGTAATGATTGAGGGTTCGATTCTTCTGATTGTGTAGTTACATTCACATTTGCCGGTCCCTTGACATTATCACCATTTGTTACCGGAGGAGCATGCTGTTGAGTCAAAGCAGCTTTCAATCTCTAAAAAAAAACAAAAAAACAGTAAAATTGAGAATTAGAATACCAAGGAGAAACTATTTTCATTACAGGATCACTACAGTCCTACAAATTTAAATATTTTTAAATACCTAAACGTGGTAAAAAAAAAACAATTAATGAATCATTTCAATAAGGTTAAGTGCCAGAAGTTCTTTTATGGAATAATCAACATTACAAATACTTACTTACTTATCTAGGGTCCTATTCAAATATTTTCCATATTTGCTCAAAAACAGCCCAGACACTATATGGAAGATCTGGAGATAAGCCAACAGCTGGCTGGGTCACGCTCTGGATTGTCAGGGGGTTCTGGAGACAAGGAGGACCACCATAGGTCGGTTTTATGACCAGTACAATTTTTAAATACTTCATCCATAGGAGTCAGAACCATTTTAGGACAGCCTCGATGATTGTTATAGAAACTGGGAAAACAGAAAGTCTGTGGCTGAAGAAGTCCTCTAATCTTCACATATATTTGTGGGCCATTGGGTTTAAAACTCCACTGCTGATAACCCAACAACCACCGAAAACCACAGGGATTCTTTCCTCCCACGTGGCGTAACCATTGGGACCTATTGAGATCCCTATTACATAGTAATTGAGGTTGAAAACAAAACTTTTAGTCCATGAAGTTCAACCTTTTAAAATCTCCTCTGATCTGCAGTATTCAGACATTCCTGACCCCAGATACTGGCGATCGGACTCCTCCCTGGATCAATACTCCCTTTCTAATTTTGCAGGATAACCCTGAATGCCCTTTTTATTTAGAAATATATCCAATCCTTTTTAAAGTTACCTATTAAATCTACTGTCAACACCCCCTTTGGTAGAGAATTCCCTTACTGTAAAGACATTTTTTCTTTCTTTGAAGGTGATTTTTTTTTACTTCTAACCTTAAAGGATGTCCTCTTGTCAGTTCAAAATCTCTTGGCACAAAAAGTTCACTTGACAAAGCCTTATATTGACCCTGGATGTATTTATATATATATATATATATGTTAATTTATTTATTTATATAAGGTAATCATATCCCCTTTTAGACACCCTTTTTCTAGAGAAAATAAGTTTATTTATAATAATTTGGTTAGTCTTTCTTTATAGTTAACATTTATTTCCCTATATTTTATTTTTTTATTCCCCATATTCGATATTAACAATAATTTTTTCTTTTAAATTTCTTCCTGCGTTAATCAATTAATTGGTGAAGGTGGTGCATCCCTATCTTTTCTTTTTAATGATCTTAACTATTTGTACCTCCCATGCATAAGAAAATAATTAATTAATTAATTATTAATCAACTGGCCTGTTTTGCATTTTAAGATTCCAATATTTTCTTTCTTATCCTGCTTACCATTAATATGGTAAAAAAAAAAAAACTGTTAGGGTCTTATTCTCCTTTGTGATTAACCTTTCATTTTCTTTTTTAGCCAATTGATTTGTTATATTCCTTATAACAAGAAAAACAGCATCTGTGCGGATATGTATGTTTTTTAAAGCTCTACATTTCTCTTCAGTATTTTTTCCGGTCAAATTACATGTTAGATTGTCAGGGACTGACACAGGTCTAAGGAGAGACTTTTGAGAACCAATTCTTTAGTATATATCCACTAGTGTTATTATTATCCTTAAATTTGGAATGCGCCAACATATTCTGCGGCGCTATACAGGGGTTAAGTACAATATTAACACACCGCAAGAGAATGGATGGCCTGCCTTTGAGTTTATAAACAAACGTACATCGTTCATGTTTCCAAAGTACCTCGACAAGATTGAAACATGCAATTTTACAGTCTTAAGACGTGAACACACATACATTCCTACTAGTACAAATATTGGCATGTCATTACTTTGTTCATTAACTCTGTAAAGTCCTGTAGACTTAACCTAAAAAAAGATCTCCAGAATATGTCACTATTACACAAGACACAAACTTAATTTGAATCCATTTTCTGATCATATCTCTCCTCTACTACTGTAACTTGCTCCTTGCTGGCCTCTCCATAACCTGTCTGTCTCTAATCAAATTCATAATGAACACCTCTGCTTGACGCTCAATGCTCACAGTCACAGAGCTTTTTCTACTCTGTGGAATTTCTTGCCTCGATAACTTCAAAAACTCACTAAAAATGTATCCGTATAAAGAAGCTTAACACCTTCAGCTTTAATATGCAAAAAAAAAAAAAAAACACACCTCCACTTACATCAGCCTACTTTCAGCCTACCTTCTAGATCGTAAGCTTTTCAGAGTAGGGCCTTCACTTCTATTGCACCAGGCTTTTTTTGGATGAAGTGACTGCATATTTTAAATATGGCCCTCATTCCCATTTTAAAGCAGTGAGTAAATTTAGAGGGGTTTGTTGCACTTCTCATAATAACACTCTTCATTAGAGTGCCACTAAGGCTCCTTTCCGATAGGTTATTAGAGTGAAGAAGACTCTGGGTCTTTTTTTTAATTTTTAGGGCCATTTTTGTGTGTGTAGAGTGTGTTTTATGGAGGTCGAAGACCATTCTGCACTTAGGTGGGGAAGGAGGCAGACTGGCATCGGGTCCTTGTAGACAGATGTGGCCACCGTTGGTTAGTTCAAATGGGATGAAATTTGTTACATTTGTGTTTCTGTAAGGAAGTGATCCACTGTTCATTGGTGCAGAGTTGGTCTATGAAAATGCACCATTGCTTTACTGCAAGGGGGAATGTATAAAAAGGAGACCCAAGGAATGAAGATTATGCTCTGTTTGGGACACATATTCATGGTGTGTTTCATTCAGAGGAAAGGCTTTTATTATTTATATTGGGCTATAATCACTTTGCATCCTGAGCTGATGCTGCTATCCTAGAAGAAAGGGATAGTTGAACCTGATTAGATATGCGGGTAGGATTGGTCTTCCTGGTCTCTTCAAGACGACATAAGAGCAGATTGTACTGGTTATGCTAAGCCAGTGATCCTGTTCCTGATGATTCTGCTGCTGATCCTAATATGACCACTAGCATCAAGAAGCCCTCTCCCTCACGTTCCAGAGGGAGAATACCTGTAGCTTAAGGTGGGATTTTTTGGGGGTAAAGCAGACCTCCCTACCCTGGGTTGTGACAATAGCTACAAAAAAATATATAAACTAAAAAATTATATAACAAAGAATACAATTTTGTGACAGACAGCCTGCAATAAAAATAGTTAAATCTCTTGTTTTTAAACACATTTAAAGAATCAATGCACACGGAGAAAAAAATACAATGAAGCAGAAAAAAGTCATAAATCAAGTTCTTAATTAGAAAATAAATATACGTTGATGCCTCTGTAGGACACTGGTAAGATCCATGATACATGTTTGAACCTTCGATGTGAGAGGGTCTTTACATTTCTAGCGAGTCACTGATGCAATGAATAATGCAAAGGGTCTGTGAAAGGGACTTGGCGTTGTGTCTATTTCAGTATTATCCAATTGCCTCTACAATGGCTCTATGTTACCTCCTTCCACACCCTCTCTACACTGATAGCTAAAACACGAGCCCTCATGTCGAAGCTTTGAGGAAGTAATAGACCAAACACAAGATGAATTCCTGTACTTTTCCCCCAAAAGTGTTTTATACCCAAAGCTTACACAGCTGCTAATATTGTTAATTTAGTACTTGACAAACAATTGTATTTTATCTTGAAATGTAGTGGTCCTTTAACTAGACATTTTAATTAAATATGTTTACACCAAACTAACAATGCTACAAATATTTCAAGCATGGGAAAGAAAGTGGCAGGCATGATTTAAAGATATTCAAAAATCTCTGAACTTCTTAAAGGAGTGAAAGCTCCTGCTTAAAGCAGCATCATTATCAGCTTTACAACAAACACATCTTTTCATACTCCATAGAACCTTCTCTAATTTCATAACAAAAACAGGTGACTTTTTTCCCAAATGCCAAAGGCATTTTGCAGACTTCTTTCATTGCATATGGCAATGTCCCAAGAATCTATAAAACGGGTCAGTTAATAGTGTGTTTAGACTTCTTTTGCCACAACTCGGAGATGCTAGTTATTTTTATTTTTTTTAAATCAATTTTATGTAATCATTTCAATGAGTTAATGTTCTTAAAGTTCATGTTTAGACTTCTTATCATCCCTTGAAAATTTGATATCTGATAGTAACAGTAATTATTATTACATTATTGTTGACCATTGGCTATCTAACCTCAGATATAAATCAAACATACTAATAATAGAAGAAAAATATAGTGGAGCATAAGAAACCAAGATCTAACAAAGACTCACTCTCCAAATGCTCGGTACCAGATGACTGGATAAAAACAGATGTGAAGTATTTTTATAACAAGGGACCTGTAAACCTTGTGTTGAAGCTTTAGAAGGGTTGCAAAGGGATAGTATATACCGTATATACTCGAGTATAAGCCGACCCGAGTATAAGCCGAGGCACCCATTTTACCACAAAATACTGGGTAAAATGAGTGACTCGAGTATAAGCAGAGGGTAGGAAATGTGCTGCCCCCTGTGTGCCTCTTGTGCCCTATGTGTCCCCCTCTCCCTTCCCTGTGTCTCTTCTAACCTCTCCCTTCCCAGTGTCTCTTCCAACCTCCCTTATCACCCTCCTCAACCCCACTCCTCAACCTCCCTCCTCATCCTCAACCTCCCTCCTCAACCCCCCCATCCTCATCCTCTCTCCTCAACCCCCCATCCTCAACCCCCCTCCTCAACCTCAACCCCCCTCCTCATCCTCAACCTCCCTCCTCATCCTCAACCTCCCTCCTCATCCTCAACCTCCCTCCTCATCCTCAACCTCCCTCCTCATCCTCAACCTCCCTCCTCATCCTCAACCTCCCTCCTCATCCTCAACCTTCCTCCTCATCCTTAACCTTCCTCCTCATCCTCAACCCCCCCATCCTCAACCTCCCTCCTCAACCCCCTCCTCAAGCCCCCCATCCTCATCCTCCCTCCTCAACCCCCCATCCTCATCCTCAACCCCCTCCTCAACCTCAACCCTCCTCAACCTCATACTCGAGTATATACGGTAGGTATATACCCATGTGAATAACATTAAAAGTACGAGTTCAACACAGATTTATGAGGGATAAGTAATGTCAATAAAATGTAATTCGTTTCTATGAGAAGGTGAGGAGAACTTGGACCAAACCAACTTAGTAGATGTAGTATTTTTTGGATTTTGCAAAAGTATTCAATACAGTGCCATATGGAAATTGTTGTAGATGGGACAGGGGTACCTGCGGAAAGGGGTTATGTAGATGTGGTAATCAAGGTAATCCATTTTTGCTGATGACACTAAGTTGTGCAAGGTAATAAAATCAGATAATGATGTACTTTCCCTACAAAAGGATTTGCATAAATTAGAGAAATGGGCGGCTAAATGGCAGATGAGATTTAATACAAATAAATGTAAGGTTATGCATTTGGGAAGGAACAATAGCCAAGCAATCTATAATCTTAATGGAGCAAATCTAGGGGTATCAGATATTGAAAGGGATTTGGGAGTACTAGTGGACAACCACCTAGGTAACAGCGCTCAAAGCCAAGCAGCGGCTGCAAAGGCAAATAAAATATTAGCATGTATTAGGAAGGGTATAGAAGCCAGGGAAGCAAATATAATTCTGCCACTATACAAATCTCTAGTACGCCCTCATTTGGAATATGGAGGACAATTTTGGGCACCACCTCACAAAAAAGACATTTTAGAGCTGGAAAAAGTACAGAGAAGGGCTACAAAACTAATAAGGGGAATGGAGGGGCTAAGTTATGAAGAAAGACTAGCAAAATTAAACTTATTTTCGCTAGAAAAAAGGCGTCTAAGAGGAGATATGATTACGTTATTTAAATACATCCAGGGTCAATATAAGGCTTTGTCAAGTGAACTTTTTGTAGCAAGAGATTTTCAACTGACAAGAGGACATCCGTTGAGGTTAGAGGAAAAAAGATTTCACCTTAAACAAAGAAAAGGGTTCTTCACAGTTAGGGTGGTTAAACTGTGGAATTCTCTACCAAAGGAGGTGGTGACAGCGAATTCGATAGACAACTTCAAAAAGGGGTTAGATATATTTCTGAATAAAGAGGGCATTCAAGGCTATCCTAGATAACTAGCAAGGAATATTGATCCAGGGAGAAATTTGATCGCCAGTTTCTGGGGTCAGGAAGGAATTTTGCTTTTTTTTCCCCTTATGAGACAATTGGCAAAGTTTTAATGGTTTTTTTTTTATGTTTGCCTTCCTCTGGATCAATTAACAATAATTAACAATTAACAATAATAATAAATAGTCCAAATTAAAAAGATCAATAGAGATCTAAAAAGGTTGAACTTGATGGACTAACTCTTTATTCATTCTCCAATACTATACTATTAATAATTATTTAATCAATAATTTAATTAATAACTAATCCGCATATTGCAGATCAGAGGAGATCTTAACAGGTTGAACTTGATGGACTGAAAGTCTTTTTTCAACCTTAATTACTATGTAACTATGTAACTATGTAAGGAAGTGGGGCAATTGGGTGTGAGCTGGAAGGGGATTCCCGGTAATTCCATTCACCGTGTGCATGGATGTAGGGAATCCCCAGGGATTCTCATTAGTGTCAGTGGGTTTGTGCTCAGTAATATTACTGAGCACAGCCTTACTCGTAATCCTGAGCCTTGTAACTTTACTTCCAAGGATGTGCTCAGTAATATTACTTGTGTGCAGCAATGAATTTTAGTTATCACAAATAATATTGATATTGTATCAAATGTTGGAATAGGGCAACCTTTGGGAAACCGTGATCACAACACAGTCTCATTTGAGATTTAATTAAAAAAACAAAATTTTAAGGGGCCAACAAAAACTCTTAATTTTAAAAGGGCAGATTTTAACGGTCTAAGGGCAGCAATACAAAGTATAGACTGGGACAGAGAACTGGCAGGTAAAAACACTGAACATAAATGGACAACATTTAAATCCTTACTAAATATACATACACATCAACATATACCGTGTGGGAATAAAAGTAAAAGGAGTAAATCCCATCCAATGTGGCTTAACAATGATTTAAAGATCAAGAGACGGAATAAAAACAGGAATTTAAATTATACAAACAAGAGGGGACAGAGACTGCTTTACAGGAATACAAGGAAATCAACAAGGCAGCAAAAGGGCTATTAGACTGGCTAAAATAGAAAATGACAGGTTAGTTGCAAAGGAAAGGAAGACTAACCGTAAAATATTTTTTAAGTATATTAATGGGAAGAATGCCAGGAAGGAAGCTATAGGAACATTACAATGTGACACAGGCCATCTGAAAATGAGTGACCAGGAAAAGGCAGATGAGCTAAATAGGTTCTTTTCTTCGGTATACACAAGGGAGGTACCAGTGGTTGGGACACGGCAACATAATGGAGCTACACTACCTTTGCCAAATAATTGGTTAATACAGGAAGTAATCCGAAAGAGGTTTGAAAAAATGAATGTTAATAAAGCCCCGGGTCCTGATGGAATACATCCAAGGGTACTAAGGGAACTGGGTTCTGTAATAGCCAAATCATTATATTTAATTTTTCAAGATTCACTCAACACAGGGTCTCTACCAGATGACTGGAGAAAAGCTGATGTGATACCTATATTTGAAAAAGGAGCAAGAGAAAATCCGGAGAATTATAGACCAGTGAGCCTCACTTCTGTAGTGGGGAAGCTTTTAGAAGGGTTAGTAAGGGATAATATACAACAATATGTCTATTTAAACAGGATTATAAGTAGGAGTCAACATGGATTTATGAGGGATAAGTCATGCCAAACAAATCTAATTAGTTTCTATGAGGAGGTTAGTAGGAACCTGGATCAAGGCAGCTCAATGGATGTAGTCTTTTTGGATTTTGCAAAGGCTTTTGATACAGTGCCACATGGGAGACTATTGTGCAAACTAAGAGATACAGGAATTGCAGTAAATATCTGCTTGTGGATTGAGAGCTGGCTAAAAGACAGGAAGCAAAGGGTTGTTGTAAATGGAACATACTCCGATTGGACTAATGTGATAAGTGGGGTTCCTCAGGGTTCAGTATTAGGTCCTCTCCTTTTTAACATATTTATTAATGACTTAGAGGTAGGATTGGATAATGAATAATGATGTACTTTCCCTCTAAAGGGATTTACATACAATTGAGGAATAGGCATCTAAATGGCAGATGCGATTTTATACAAATAAATGTAAAGTTATGCATCTGGGAAGGAAAAATAGCCATACAAATTATAATCTTAATGGAGCAAATCTAGGTGTGTCAGTTATTGAAAGGGATTTGGGAGTGCTTGTGGACAACCACCTAGGTAACAGTGCTCAAAGCCAAGCAGCAGCTGCAAAGGCAAATACAATATTTTCATGTAAATAAGAAGGGTATAGAAGCAAGGGGAGCAAATATAATTCTGCCACTATACAAATCTCTAGTACGCCCTCATTTGGAATATGGAGTACAATTTTGGGCACCACTTCATAAAAAGGACATTTTAGAGCTGGAAAAGGTACAGAGGAGGGCAACAAACTAATAAGGGGAATGGAGGGGCTAAGTTATTAAGAAAGACTAACCACATTAAACTTATTTTCTCAAGAGGACATCCCTTGAGGTTAGAAGTAAAAAGATTTCACCTTAAAGAAAGAAAAGGGTTCTTCACAGTAAAGGTGGTTAATCTGTGGAATTCTCTACCATGAGAGGTGGTGACACCGGATTTGAAAGATAACTTTAAAAGGGGACTAGATTTATTTATCATTAAAAAGGGAATTCAGGGTTATTATGGATAATTAGAGAGACTGTATTGATCCAGGGAGAAATCCACCTGTATCTGGGGTCAGGAAGGAATTCATTTTAAAATGTTTTTGTTTTTCCTTTGAGACGATTGGTTAAGTCTCACTTGGGTTTTTTTCTGTTTGCCTTCCTCTGGATTAATTAATAATAAAAAAAAAAAAAAAGACTAATAATTAATTAACAACTAATTAATTAATATTTAATCCTCATATTGCACATCAGAGGAGATCTTAAAAGGTTGAACTTGATGGACTGCAAGTCTTTTTTCAACCTTAATTACTATGTCACTTTAAATACATGTATAACATTACTGAAAAATATACTTGCAGCTAAAATGATATGTGTCAATAGTTTACTTGACTATAATAGAATAGGGCTTTTTGTTAAGGGAACTTTTTGTGGCAAGAGACTTTCAACTGACAAGTGGACATCCCCTGACATTAGAAGAAATATATTAAATCTTAAGGAAAGAAAATGGTTATTCAAAGTAAGGGCAATCCGACTGTGGAACTCTCCACTAAATAAGGCTGTGACAGCAAATTCAATAGATTACTTTTAAAAGGGGTAGGATTCATTTTTGCAACCATAAAAACAAGAGCTTACTCTTATGAAATGTATCACTGCAGTGAAGATAATATAAAAGCATACAGAGGGACTTGTAATTCACACTCCTTCACACTTCCCCTCCAGAGCCAGAATGCTTGTTTCCATATTACTGAAATTAAAAAAATATTTTGAGTGTTCAAAAAGTTAACACTGAAGAATTTAAAAACAATTTTAAACATTTGAAAAGAGATTCAAATGAGCACCAGTCCTAATCATTTTGTATTTGAGTTTACCTCCTTGAGATGAGCATAGAACTCTCATTTCACTTATTCAGTATTTGCATTCTTAAAAAGCGTTGCTTAATTTGGAATTAAATGGCTTTTTCAAGATTTAAAATCAACCAGTGAAGTTTGAGACACGTCATGAGTGTTGCTGTGTGATTGTCAAAAATAATTCGCTACCAGACAAGTGTTAGGTCCAAGGTCTCTAGGATTTTAAAGAAAGTGCAGTAGCCCAACTAAAAGAAAGATAACATAACTGAATCTGAAGATTTCATACTTCTAACAATGAAAGAAAGCCTTTGAACAATTACAAATATGTGTGTTTCAAGTTCTTTTTTTATTAAAGATATTTTAAGTATCATATGAGCCTGGAGAAATCTATTCTTGTTGGTCAGTGAAACTATTATTAGAAGAATACATTTACACTTTAAACACTTACATAGTTACATAGTAACTGAGGTTGAAAAAAGACTTTTAGTCCATAAACTTAAGCCTTTTTAGATCTTCTCTGATCTGTATTATGCAGATTAATTGATAATTGATCCAGAGGAAGGTAAACAGAAAAAAAATTGAAACTTTGCTAATTGTCTCAAAATGGGGAAAAAAAATCCTTCCGGACCCAGATACTGGCGATCAGATTCCTCCCTAGATCAATACTCCCTCTCTATTTAAAAAATATATCCAATCCCTTTTTAAACCTATCTATCGAATCCGCTGTCACCACCTCCTCTGGTAGAGAATTCCACAGATTAACCACCCTTACTGTGAAGAACCCTTTTCTTTCTTTGAGGTGGAATCTTTTTTCCTCTAACCTCAAGGGATGTCCTCTTGTCAGTTGAAAACCTCTTGGCACAAAAAGCTCCCTTGACAAATCTTTATACTGACCCTGGATGTATTTATATAAGTTAATCATTTCCCCTCTTAGACGCCTTTTTTCTAGAGAAAATAACTAATTTGGTTAGTCTTTCTTCATAACTTAGCCCCTCCATTCCCCTTATTAGTTTTGTTGCCCTTTTCTGTACTTTTTCCAGCTGTAAAATGTCCTTTATGTAGTCATATGTATCATTTTTATGAAGCGGTGCCCAAAATTGTACTCCATATTCCAAATGAGGGCGTACTAGAGATTTGTATAGTGACAGAATTATATTTGCTTCCCTGGCTTCTATACCCTTCTTAATACACGCTAATATTTTATTTGCCTTTGCAGCTGCTGCTTGGCTTTGAGCACTGTTACCTAGGTGGTTGTCCACAAGCACTCCCAAATCCATTTCAATATCTGATACACCTAGATTTGCTCCATTAAGAATATACATTGAATGGCTATTTTTTCTTCCCAGATGCATAACTTTACATTTATTAGTATTAAATCTCATCTGTCATTTAGTCGCCCATTTCTCTAATTTTATGTAAATCCCTTTGGAGGGAAAGTACATCACTATCTGATTTAATTACATTGCACAACTTCGTGTCAGCAAAAATGGAGACAATACTTTCCAATCCTTCTTCTAAGTCATTAATAAATATGTTAAAAAGGAGAGGACCGAATACTGAACCGTGAGGTACCCTACTTACCACATCTTGTTTAAATAGACATATGCCTTATTAACCCTTCTAAAAGCTTTCTCACTACAGAAGTGAGGCTTACATGGCCAATAATTTCCTGGATTTGCTCTTGCTCCCTTTTTAAATATAGGTATCACCTCTGCTTTTCTCCAGTCATCTGGTAGAGACCCTGTAGTGAGCGAGTCTTTAAAGATTAGATATAATGGTTTGGCTATTACAGAACCCAGCTCCCTCAGTACCCTTGGATGTATTCCATCAGGACCCGGGGCTTTATTAACATTTATTTTCTCCAACCTCTTTTGTATTTCTTCCTGCGTTAACCAATTATTTAGTAAAGGTAGTGTAGCCCCATTATGTTGCAGTGTCCCAACCACTGGTACCTCCCTTGTGTATACCGAAGAAAAGAACCTATTTAGCTCATCTGCCTTTTCCTGGTCACTAATTATCAGACGGCCTGTGTCACATTGTAATGTTCCTATAGCTTCATTCCTCGCCTTCTTCCCATTAATATATTTATAAAATATTTTAGGGTTAGTCTTACTCTCTTTTGCAACTAACTTTTAATTTTCTATTTTAGCCAGTCTAGTAGCCCTTTTGCTGCCTTGTTGACTGTATGTTTAGTATCTGTGAGCTGAGTAATAGTCTTTTTTATTTAGAATGACATATTTCCTATTTTTGTACTATTACCCGGTGTATTAATAAAAGTGTTGGTAGAAAGATAAAAGCGTTCAATTCACCTTAGAAAGTGTATATTTGTGTGAATTATATATTTTTTTAATGATTTAAATGAAAGCAAATGGATAATGTACACAACCTTTTTAAAATCTACATACTAATTTAAATCACATTAATATTGAAATGTATACAAACATAGTAACTTCTGCACAGTAGGCATGGTTGAAAAAACTGATGAAAAAAGCAATAATGTAAAACAATATCATTTAAATTATTTTACTCATATGTTAGGGGTGTACATTGTATCAAATATTCCAGCAAAACATAGTATTACAATTCCAAGACAACACATGTTTTAATTTTAGCAAAATATATTGTTTTATTAGTACTATAATCAATACTATTTTAAACCAAAAATTATATTACCTTGATCCTTGAATCTGAAAAAATAGGATTCACTGCCCTAAAAATAAATAATTTCTCGGAAAACAATTTCTTTAACAAGATTTGCTTTAACGTTATAGCTTGCAGTTATGCTTGCTCAGTGTTTTTGCTTTTGCAACGGTCATAATGTAGTAACAATAAGTGGCTCCATAATAGGTTCATAAAAACGCAAATATTCTCTAGGAACAATATAAGAAAAAGTAAGATACATTTTTCATACCTGTCACAAAAGCTCATCACCCTTCTCCTGGGTGTTATCCCACCATCTGCTGCTCTATTACTTATCTTTTTCTTCTGCAACTCATTAACAGCATAATCTTCTAAATTCAGGAAGTTAATTATCATTATGGTGGTCTTTACAGCATAATCATTTTTCATGAAATGTTGTCTCTCTTCCCCAGAGAACATAAAAAATTAAGTAGGTCAGGAAGAGGGTAAGTTTAAAGGGGGGGGAGGGTCAGTAAGAATTTGCTGTTGAGCTTGACATGCAGTGAGGCAGGTCAGGAATATTGTCCTGAACACAGGCTTGCATGCTGGGCTTAACCAAGTTAATATAGGTGTCTGAAAAACTTCCGAGCTGCCCCTGTCACCTCTCAAAATAAGCCTACCATTTTACATCTACTGGCTTTATACTATGAGAAAAATAATCGGTCAAAAAAGTCAGTGCTTGGTGGACCCCAATAGGGCAGAACTTAATATACTGTTCTACTGATTGTTTTCCCCTTTTTTTTTAGCTTACATAGAATATGTCTGCAAAAAGAAGAGCAGATATGCGTAAAGCAGTCTCTGCCCCTCTTGTTTGTATAATTTAAAATGCAAGGAAAACAAAAGGCCTAGCTTTCAACAATCTAGGAGGGTGATGAGGATGGGGGGTTGAGGAGGGGGGTTGAGGATGGGGGGTTGAGGAAGGGGGTTGATGAGGAGGAGGGAGGTTGAGGGGGGGTAAGGAGGGGGTTGATGAGGAGGAGGGGGATGAGGATGGGGGGTTGAGGATGGGGGGTTGAGGAGGGGGTTGATGAGTAGGAGGGAGGTTGAGGTTGAGGTTGAGGGGGGGTGAGGAGGGGGTTGAGGATGGGGGGGTTGAGGATGAGGATGGGGGTTTGAGGGGGGAGGATGAGGAGTGAGGTTGAGGGGGGGTTGAGGAGGGAGGATGAGGAGGGAGGTTGAGGATGAGGAGGGAGGTTGAGGAGGGGGTTGAGGATGAGGAGGGAGGTTGAGGATGATGAGGGAGGTTGAGGATGAGGAGGGGGGGTTGAGGATGAGGAGGGGGGGTTGAGGATGAGGGGTTTGAGGAGGGGGGAGGTTGAGGATGAGGAGGGAGGTTGAGGATTAGGAGTGGGGTTGAGGATGAGGAGTGGGGTTGAGGAGGGAGGTTAAGAATGAGGAAGGGGGTTGAGGAGGGTGATAAGGGAGGGGGGAAGAGACACAGGGAAGGGAGAGGGGAGAAGAGACACAGGGGGCAGCACATTTACCACCCTCGGCTTATACTCGAGTCACTGATTTTACCCAGTATTTCACTTTCATATATTCACTTTCTGTATATTCACTTTCTGTCTTCCAACATACCTTTTCTTGATCTTGACAATTTCAACATTGCCATTTACACTACTTTCTTCTCTTGGCCTCTCACAATGGACAGAATCCCCAACTGACCATGATGGTCACTCCCTTGACCTCATTACAAATCTCTGCACTATATCCAACCTTATCAACTCCCCACTCCCTTTTACTGACCACCATATCCTAACCAATAGCCTCACCACACCTTCCACTCTCTTCCACACTTGACCCACAGTATCTTTCCACTGTGCTACAACCCCTTCTATGTCGCACTCCACCCTCACTTGCCCTAACATTGCCACCACACATTACAATTTGACTATAACTTCCACCTTTGATACTATTGATCCCATAACCACAGGCAGACACCCTCACTCTTGCTTACAGAGAGAGAGAGGGCACAAAGAGAAACAGACAGCACAGATAGGGAGAGGGGTACAGGGAGAGGCCACAGAGAGAAAGAAAGAGGGCACAGATAGAGAGAAAGAGGGCAGAGAAAAAGAGAGAGGATGCAGAGAGAGACAGAGGGCACAGATGGATAGCACATAGAGAGACAGAAGGCACAGAGGGAGAGGGGGCGCAGAGAGAGAGAGAGAGAGAGAGAGAGAGAGAGAGAGAGAGAGAGAGAGACAGAGGGCAGAGTGAGATAGAAACAGTACAGAGAGAGACAGCACAGACATTTGAAGATAATATATGATATTGTCATTTATGACGGGGCAGGTTACTAGTGAACAAAACAACTTACACTTCTACACAACAAATTTAGAAGAACTGGAAATCAAATATAATGCTCACATGAGCACCTCATTAATCACATAAATGCAAGTGATGCATCGCCAAATTAAAAAATATTCTGAACCAAAATACAGCATACAAATAAAAATATTTTTTTAAAAATCAAATAAAGCTGATACTTTGCTTGCAAACAGATTAAAAACTTTAAAAAACAGGTTAACTATTCTGTCTATAAAAAAATCGAAAGGCACATTAACCATAGAACCTACTGAGATAGCAACTACATTCCAGATTATGGGCCCTATTTAATTGTCCAAATCTCAATTACATGAGCCCGTAACGGAGCCCGTAAATGTTACGAATATTCAATTGGCTACTTTTAGCTATACACATTCGATTTGCGATTTACAGGCTCAAAAGTACTGCGGTTGTCAAAAACTGAACTCCGTCCTATCGCCTCCTTTGATGTTTGAAGCCCGTAAATGTTTTCCAGTGCCTGCAATTGCCTTCAACCCCCTAATGACAAATGTATCAAAAAATTATACGAGTACTAGGTAGGACTTGCAAGTGGTTTAAACACCTGTTCGTAACACTGCAAAAGCAAATAAACACAAACTACTGTACTTAAAAATACTGGGAAAGCAATGAAAGGCATAGGAATTAATTGCACAACAGTCTCAAGCTCGCAAATCTGCCATAAAAATATTTTGTTTGCGTTTCATTTCCGTCTTACATAGATCCCAGGAATCAAGGAGTTAATATATATGGATTAGAACAGTTGCTTTATTGATTTTTATTGAATTCTACATTTCTGGATTGCAGTACTTCTAAAAACTAATTAATTGTATTTTAAACTCCATTTTTTACAGATGTCATGATGACAGTCTCATCTACTATTGGCTCTGTCTAAAATTGAATTTACTGGCTTGCTTAATTCATCATGATCATGCCCTGAAATGTTACTTAAGGGTTCATGGTTTGCATGTGGTGACTGAGTCTGTAAATGCAGGTTTGAGTTAACTGAATACATCTAGATATGTAGAAAATGTGTAACCCGCAGCCAAAATGTTGGGTTCCATGTAATTACAGGCTTGGAATTGAATAGGGCCCTATATATTCATATCACAACCACTAATAAAAAATGAACCAAGTCCTAACAAGCTATATCCACATACCTCCAAGAGGCCAATATAATAACTTTATCCACTGAAAGCAATGAGCATTTACAGAAGAAGACATCTATGAGGTCATAAGTGACCTGAAAAATGGCAAATGATCAGGTCCAGATGGTTTCTCCCATATATATTCTACGCACGTTTTTGAAATTTTGACTCTATACCTTCTCAAATTAGCAAATGAAATAAGAGATGACCTTAAATGACCTAAATAACTCTTAAAATCACACATACCATTTATCCCTAAGGGGATGGGCCCAAAAAACTAGAGTAGCAAAGAGACTTGATAATTAAAAAAACGGAAAATGTATTGCAAGTATGAAAAATAAATCCTTAGTTAAAAGCATCTAGGTAACCCACTCTGTTTAATAACTGATACCTCCTATTACTTATATGAAAAGATAAATACAAACAATGCAGCTGAAGAGAGCCTTTTAGGAAGTTGCCTCTGCAGCGAAACGGCCTGTCAGGCTATCCAGATGATCCTGCAATAAGTACCATATTTGTACAGTGTATCTACAAATAACAATATGAGGATTCCCTCTCTCTAACACCAATAACTATATGCCATTTCTCAGATTATACTAAGGTGCTTTCATGTCTGCCTGGGATACACTGCTGGCTGATACTTTTTACATCGCTGATTGTTTTTGTTTTTTTCTTCAAGGAGAATTTTGATATCAGAATAATGAGCTACATGTATATATATTTTTGGTATCAAGTTATACATCATTCTGATAGGTGTAATTATCTATTAAGTAGCTATATACCTTTTATGGTATGTAATTATTATGACCTGATGCTACTGTGTTTTTCTTTACCACTAACTGCATTTTGGCTGTTGTTTAAATTTATACCTTCAAAGGAGCACTACTATCTTGTTATTGACGTTTTCCTTTGCACTTATAGTTTTCAGTATTGATTTATTTAATGTAATCATCAGGAATCACCTTCAACTGCATCTTTCTGTATTTACATTTTCATATTAGGTATAGGATGCATCAGTTATTAATCTGTGTGGGTTACCTAGATGCTTTTAGCTACAGCATTTTTTTTTCAAACTTGCACTACATTTTCCTATTTTTTAATTAGAAAGACACTTAATTCGGTGTAAGGCACCAAGCAAATTGATGCAGCTATTTATATTATGTTCTAGAGTAGCTATGACAATAATGTATCGTCTCAAACATAGAGGAGAATTCACCCTCCCTAATCAAGATAAATACTACTAAGCAGTAGTTCTCTCACATGTGCATGCATAGGATCTTCCCCTAGAGCATAAGTGATGTTCAGATCTAGAGAATGATTGATTACAACATAATCTCACACATATCTGTGGTGTGCAAAAACTGTGCCCTTTTCAGAGCTTCTTCCATAACCAACACTGAATCAAGGAAGAAATAATAATGTAAAATTAAGTTTCTTTATTCAAGCTTCGGGATCACCCCATATATCAAGAAAGTTACATGCAGTGGACTGATTTCATTATTAATTGCACAACATATTATAGTCTCCTTAGCAGGCAGGGTTAAAATTTACATACACATATACACAGAATTGGCTCTTAGGACTGATAGTAAAGGCATACTACCGGAATTTCCAGCCTCCCTCTTCCGTGTTAGTCACTGGCTGTCATAAAAAAAAAAAAAGTAGAAACTGAGTCCAAATGGACGCCTTTTGTGATATACATGGGTATCCCATATATAGTTGTGGTAATTATGGGGTATTGGTAACGCTCAGGAATGTTGCGCCCTGTCGCAGGTGCTCATCGCGAGGCCCGTGGGACTTTTAGGCTGCAATGAGCGCCAAAGACGTTCATTGTAGGGCTCGCAATGAGGCACCTTGGGATAGGTAACACAGGCCTGAGGCCAGTAAAACATACAAAATACAACACGAAGAACCCAAGACTTACAAAACCAACGCCATTTTGTACAAAGCAAGTATGTAAGTTTATATGTCCAGGAAAATGTCGGATTACATGCAAATCGCGCATGGGCACTGCGTTTTACCGGTTTGTCCTCGAGCTGGCACTCTATAAATAGGGGACACATTCTAGCTTTTTCTAACTTTCACCTCAGGTATTATACAGTCTGACTGGAGAGTTATCTGGTGGCTTTATTTCTGAAGCAAAATTATTAACACACTTAGTTTACTTTAATGCTGGTAACAAACTCAATGCTTTAGCACAAAATGAACATCGACAAACGACACTTACTGCTTGGTTTCAATTAAATTGTACCGACATTGAGGCAAGGGAATTCTTATACATGGAGATTCCATATAATTATGTTTTTGTAAATGGCTTATGGAGAAAATGAAAAAAGAGTGGGAATAAAATTATTCCAAGAATTTATACTGTAAGTCAAAAGGGACATTGACTGTTTCTCCATTTGTTTACTTCTTTTAAAAGTTCCTGGTGCACAACGTTTTGAACATTTGAGAACTGGTAATGGCATAGTTTATGACACATTTCAATTAGCTTTGCGACACAGAAACTTCCTGGCTGGCTAGAAGAAGCAGCGCTATGTCAAATGCCATGGCAGATGAGGGAACAATTTGCATTAATTTACATATTTTTAAATGCTCCAAATGCATTTGCTTTGTGGCAAACACTTAAATTAAATATGCATGAAGACTTTTTGCAACGTTACAATGAGTCCATTGTAGAATTAAAAGCATTAATGGAAATTCAAGAGGTCTATCTTTCTCATGGATTAAATTGTGCAACTTTTAATCTGCCAGATCCAGGACTGATAGATTAAATAAACTTTGAAGACTATGACGCTGATCTTGAAAAAAAAAAAAACAAGAAGAAAAAATTGCTACTTTAAAAACATTACAATTGCAAGCATATCATGCCATAAAAAAATCACTAGATGATGACATACTCAAAGAGCGTTATTTCTATCTAGTGTGGTGAAGTGCCATCAGGGGTCAAAAGAGAGCTCTTCAAGACTTCTCCCCTGGGAAGTGAAAGCGTTAAGCCTCCTACAACAGACTAATTAAGCCCAGCTGCATTCTGCCTTAAGAGGACTACTGAGCACTCAGCAGGTTGGATTCAGTCTGGACTGAGAGCCAGGAGAGACAGCGCTGCACTCTGAAGCAAACACACAGACTTTTGGAGCAGAAAACTTACAGGCCTGTATATATGAATGCTTTATTTTCATTAGTTTAAGGTAGTGAGGAAACTTCTAGTCAGTGCTTCAAGGAAGCTAGGCTTTATTTTGTATTATTTTTGCTTGTACCTGCTGACCAAGTTTTCAGTAAAACTCCTTAAAGCTATAACTCCTCCTGAGCTACTTCATTGCAGAGCCGAGCAACAGGGCATTGACCCGGAAGTGGCAGCCAGTCTGTCACACTAGATGGACCTGGTGGATCGGGAAAAACGTATCTATATAATTTTTTGATTAGTTTCATCCGAGGACAAGGTGAAATAGCTCTGCTTTTGTTACAATTGGAATTGCTGCCCTTTTGTTAGAAGGTGCAAGAACTGTGCATAGTGGATTTAAACTGCCAGTTTCCATTCTAGAAACATCAGTGTCGGATATTAGAATGAAATCATTAAAAGCTAAAAAAAATGTAAAAAGTAAATTAATTATAATAGATGAGGCAACAATGATGTCATGCCATGCCCTCCAATGTATTGAGCGTTTGTTGCGAGAAGTCATGGATAATGATTTGCCTTTTGGGGGAAAAGTCATGTTGTTAGGTGAAGATTTTAGGAAACATTACCTATCGTTGTCCATGAAAATCGAACAGACATTGCAGAAACATATATAAAACATATGTACACTATGGAAACTATTTGCACACCTTAAATTAGAAAAAAAAATGAGATCAGAAGGAGAAAATAAATTCAATGATTGGCTAATTTAAATTGGAGAAGAAAAAACAGAGCGAATAAGTAATTTATTCAATGCTACTGTGGAAATTCCAATAATAAATCAGTAAATATGATATTCAAGCACATGCAAGTTCCATTATATGTATTAACACATTGATTGCCGGGATCGAAATAACACGGAAATTAAACATGAACAAAAGTATTTTATATTGAAGATTGGCGAGCTTGAGAATGTTGTGCTATTTATTTTAATACCTAACATCACTTTTCCTTTAATTATGAGTACAGTAGTATGTGTATTTGCATTCACAGTGCTACCGATAGCGGGTCCTCGTTGGCTTTTTGGCTCCATTTGCAGGTGACGGGCTTGAATGCCAGTGAATTTGTTGCAATTTAATAGCGTAACCGTTACGAGCTGGACAGAACAAAGGATTTGCAGCCGCGGAGTTCAATTATCAACATCGCGTAGGGTTTTTTCGTCCTTACTCAGCAAGTCGTTGGCGGGTTACTTTACGTGGCCAATTTAATAGCCACAAGTCATGGCTATGGGTTACAGTTTTACACGTTGAGGGAATTTAATAGGGCTGATAGTTGATAGTGGAGATACATTTAGTTCTCTACAATGGTTACCCAAAGAACATAAACCAACCATCAAGATAGAATATGCCACCTTCCGAGATTCCCTAAAAGATTAGAATACCCTGGGAATAAGACACAAACTAAGAACAATGCCTTCTCCACTACTAACAATCTTCTAGAATCTTTGCAGCAAAAACTCAATTCAACAACAAATAATGACTACAATATACTATATACGGAAAACAAGAAGTAACATTACTATTGTATAGATGTGAGCAAGATATAGAACAAGAGCAGGAGGAGGAAGACTACCAGGATATATCGGAGGCCCACAATAAATTATCTATCTGTGTCAAATATAAGGAACATGGCTACAAAACCCTCTTCCACTGGTACAAACCACCAGATAGACTGTATAAAATGGTAAAATGGTAATTATCCTAAATAGAAGGTGATGGAAAACGTGTGTAATTTAGCAGGTACATACTACTATCATTGGTGGACCTGTGCCAAGGTATATCAATTGTGCTTCCAAAGAGAGACACGAGACTCGCAAAACCAAGTCCTGAATAGAAATTACAATGTTTTAGTCTAAGAGACTGTTCCAGCAGTAAGAACCTTATTGCAGAGATGGAAAAAATGGAATGTATTTGCTGGAACATAACTCTCTATAACCATATTGCCACGTAACTTACTAATACAGGGCCCTATGTTAATCCCCAGCATCACAGTTCACACCATATTTAAAGCCAAAGTAAATCTTGATAACTATGTTAATCACCCATCTCCAGAAACAGTGCAAGAGAACTGCTACAAGTAACTGCAGCAAGCCAATGCCACTCTAAAGAGCTCTCCCACTGCCAATCACGTTTGTCATGCCTTTAATTTGTATTCAGGGCGTTCTAATTGGCTCAAATAGATGCCAATCAAATTTTAACCAAACAGAATAATTGTTTGGGGATGTCACCCTGCTGTCTATTTTAAATATGTTAACCAATCATATTTAATTATTAGTGTTTCTTTTTTAATTAATTGAGATGTATTTGTATTTATTAGTTTATTGCGGTTAAGTGTAATAGTGTTGTGTACTGTTTTAACTTTGAGTGCTATGGGGCTTCATGGCACTTAATGGGTTCATGTATTTTTCCATGAGGGTCTGTATAGAAAAAAAAAAAGCAGTATCTGAGTAGTACCTTCAACTGCTAACCTTTTTTCAGCCATTCCAGTCATTCCTACTCCATCATGGAGGCCTAGAGAGGTTCATCTTGGACACACGTAGCATTTTTCCATTTATTCCATGAAATATCCTCAAGTCCAGAATATGCTCTTAATTATATTTAGCATGCATTAAGCACTGGGCTAAGGTCTAATAAAACTACATCAAAATCGGACCATAGGCTTACACCCAGATTCTATATGGACACAAATTGAGGTAGCAATTGTGGTTTATGAAAGACTTTTAGTCCATCAAGTTCAACCTTTTGATCTTCTGATCACTATAAAATGTGGATTATTTATTACCTGTTAATAATTGTTAATTGATCCAGAAGATGGCAAACAGAAAGAAAAAAAACATTGAATCTTGCCTCATAAGGGAAAAAAAATAAAATGTCTTCCTGACCCTAAATACTGGCAGTTGGATTCCTCCCTGGATCAATACTCCCTCTCTAATTTGTCAAGGATAACCCTGAATATCATTTTTTTGCAAAAATATATCCAATTCCTTTTTAAAGTTATCTATCGAATCGACTATCACAACTCCTTTGGTAGGAAATGTCTTTAAGGTGGAATAGTTTTCTTCTAACCTACAAAGATATCCTCTTGACAGTTGAAAACCACTTGGCACAAAAAGCACACTTGACAAAACCCTATATTGACCCAGGATTTATTTATTTAAGGTAATCATATCCCCTATTATACACCTTTTTTCTAGAGAAAATAAGTTTAATTTGGTTAGTCTTTAACCTCCTCATAGAAACTTATTAGGTTTGTTTGACATGACATATCCTTCCTAAAACTATGTTGTCTCCTACTTATAATCTTGTTTAAGTAGACATATTCTTGTATACTATCATTATTAACCCTTCTAAAAGCTTTCCCACTACAGAAGTGAGACTCACTGGTCTATAATTCCCTGGATGTGGTTCTTGCTCCCTTCTTAAATATAGGTTTCACATCTGCTTTTCTCCAGTCATCTAATAGCGACCCTTTGTTGAATGAATCTTGATAAATCACATATAATTCTTGTCATCGTGCCTGAGGCACTCATCGCAAGGCCCGTAGGACTTAGGTTGCAATGTAATCTTCCTTTTAGCTTCCTTCCTGGCCTTCTTCTCATTAATATACTTAAAAAATATTTTAGGGTTAGGCTTACTCTCCTTTGCAACTAACTTTTAATGCTTTTTTGTCTATTTTAGCCAGTCTAATAGCCTGTTTGCTGCCTAATTGATATCCTTGTACTCACGTAATGCCGTCTCGGTTTCCTCTTGTTTGTATAATTTAAATGCCTGTTATTTACTCTGTATCTTGATCTTTAAATCATTGTTAATCCACATTGGATGTGATTTACCCCTTTTACATTTATTCCCACATGGTATATGGTGATAAGTATTGATATTTAGTAAAGAGATTGTTAAAATTTACCCTTTTACATTGAAGAGTTTGTTGTTGGCCCCTTACAGTTTTGTTTTTTAATTCAACCTCAAACGAGACTGTGTTGTCATCACTGTTTCCCAAAGGTTGTCCTATTTCAACATTTGATACTATATAAATATTATTTGTGATGACTAAATCCAAGACAGCCTGATTTCTAGAAGGCTCTTGAATAATTCGGGCCAGATAATGATCCCTGAGTATACCCAAGAACCTGCTCCCCTTAGATGAACTGCTGGTCTCATTTATCCAGTTTATTTCAGGGCAATTAAAATCTCCCATTATTAGAACTTGCCCATGCTTAGCTGCATTTCCAATCTGTAACAATAACTGTATTTTCTCGCTTTCAATTATATTTGGGGATTTATAGCATACTCCTACTAATATTATTTTGGAATTGCTGCTCCATTATTTAACTCTACCCACAAACATTCAACATTATCTCTAGTTCCAGAATAGATATCTTCTCTGACTATAGGCTTAAATTCAGGCTTAACATACAGACAAATCCCTCCTCCTCTTTTACCATTGCCTCTATCTTTCCTAAATAGGTTATAACCATCTAGATTAACTGTCCAGTCATGATATTCATCCCACCATGTTTCAGTAATGCCTATTAAGTCCCATTTTTCATGTACGGCTATTAATTCTAGCTTGCCCATTTTCCACGGCAAGATTCTGGCATTAGCAAGCATACACTTTATTAAGTGCTTGCCACTGTATTTGAGTTACTTAGCAATACCTCCTAATTGACTATAGTAACCCTCCCCCTTATCCTCCCCCATGGGGATAAAACAACATTACCTGCATTACGATTTCATGCCGGTCATTTTTTGACGGGCAATTCACTAGTAATAAAATATTTACAAAAATGTGAGGGGTGTACTTACTTTTGTGAGATACTGTATATAGAGAAAACTAATGTGAGTTATATATACGTAAAGACAACATACAACACTAAACAAGTCACTTGCAGGTTTTGTGTCCTGATGAAATTGAGATTTATAATATACCTAAAACATAAATACAAAGGTCACATACGTCATAATAAATATAAAAATGTGTATAGTTATTATTATGTTTTTTTTCTAAAGGTGACGACTCAACATATGTCTACGGCTAATCTTTACAGATATGTTACGAAAATAATAAGATGCTGTTCTTCTGAATTAAAGTAAAAATATTATTATCGAGTTGTAAAGTAAAACACAGAAATACGAATTATATAAAAAATTGTCCAGAGGGTTAGAGAATTATAATTGGGTTTGTCTGCAGAGAGAGAGAGAGATAATGGAGGGTGACCAAGAGAGATGGAATGTCTAGTGTCTTTGTATTTTCTACAAGAAATGTATTTGTAACCAGATTAAAAATCTGTTTTATTTCCCCCTTTGAGATAATTGACAGAGTTTCACTGGGGTTTTTTTTCTGTTTGTCTTCCTCTGGATCAATTAACAACTAATCTGCATATTGCAGATCAGAGGAAACCTAAAAAGGTTGAACTTGATGGGCTAAAAGTCTTTTTTTTAACGTCAATTACTATGTAACTATGTAAAACCGCCCAAATGTAATGGTTATCCAGATGTCTAATATATGCAAAATGATTCCAAGTTTTGTTTGTTCTAAGCATTTGTTAATTACAGCAATGGCACATTGGTCTTAACACTACAATTGCTTCACCTTTTAGGTATAAATGTCATATAATAGAAATATCCAGAGACATTGAATGTTTTGCTATTAAGCCATTCCGCAAATTACATAGGGCCTGATTCATTTGCCCAATTCTAACATTTATAAACACTTAAAATCACTCTTAATATTGCTACATATTCGGCAAATATTACTAATGAATTCAATAGAATGGATATAAACATTTTTTTTTTAAAACGTAAAGCCAAATTTATGAGTTCAAGGCATTTGCAAGTAGCTAATTGAATAAGGCTAATTGTGTTTGAGGTTGCAAAAAGACATATAGTCCATCAAGTTCAACATTTTAAGATCTCCTCTGATTCAGAAATAGGCACACAGAAATAAAAACAAAAAAACATTGAAAAGGGAAAAATAATGATTCCTTCCTGACCCCCAGATACTGGCAATCAGATTCCTCCCTGGATCAATACTCCCTCTCTAATTAACCAGGATAACCTGGATGCCCTTTTTATTTAAAAATATATCCAGTTCCTTTTTAAAGTTATCTATCGAATCTGCTGTCACCACCTCCTTTGGTAGATAATTCCACAGATTAACCATCCTTAATGTGAAGAACCCTTTTCTTTCTTTAAGGTGGAATCTTTTTACTTCTAACCTCAAGGGATGTCCTCAGTTGAAAACCTCTTGGCACAAAAAGCTCCCTTGACAAATCTTTATATTGGCCCTGGATGTATTTATATAAGGTAATCATATCTCCTCTTAGACACCTTTTTTCTGGAGAAAATAAGTTTCATTTGGTTAGTCTTTCTTCATAACTTAGCCCCTCCATTCCCCTTATTAGTTTTGTTGCCCTCCTCTGTACTTTTTCCAGCTCTAAAATGTCCTTTTTATGAAGTGGTGCCCAAAATTGTCCTCCATATTCCAAATGAGGGTGTTCTAGAGATTTGTATAGTTGCAGAATTATATTTGCCTCCTTTGCTTCTTTACCCTTCTTAATACATGCTTATATTTTATTTGCCTTTGCAGCTGCTGCTTGGCGTTGAGCACGGTTACCTAGGTGGTTGTCCACAAGCACTCCCAAATCCCTTTCAATATCTGATACCCCCTAGATTTGCTTCATTAAGATTATAAATTGCATGGCTGTTTTTCCTTCCCAGATGCATAACTTTACATTTATTCGTATTAAATCTCATCTGCCATTTAGATGCCCATTCCCCTAAGTAAATTATTATCTGATTTACTTCACTTGCGCTACTTTGTGTCATCAGCAAAAATGGAGACATTACTTTCTAATCCTACTTCTAAGTCATTAATAAATATGTTAAAACAGGGAGGACCTAATACTGACCCCTGAGGAACCCCACTTACCATGTTAGTCCAATCTGAGTATGTTCCATTTACAACAACCCTTTGCTTCTTGTCTTCTAGTCAGGGACCCATGAGCAGATATTTACTGTAATTCCTGGTATCCCTTAGGATTGCACAATAGTCTTCCATGTGGTACTGTATCAAAAGCCTTTGCAAATCTAAAAATACTACATCCACTGAGTTGCTCTGATCCAGGTTCCTACTAACCTCCTCATAGAAGCTAATTAGATCTGTTTGACATGACCTATCCCTCATAAATCCATGTTGACTCATACCTTTAATCCTGTTCAGATAGACATATTATTGTATATTATCCCTTATTAACCCTTCTAAAAGCTTCCCCACTACAGAAGTGAGGCTAACTGGTCTATAATTCCTTGGACTTGCTTTCACTCCTTTCCTAAATATAGGTATCACCTCTGATTTTTCGACAATTATGTGTTGAGTGAATGTTGAAAAATTAGATATAATGGTCCCTCCCAACTACTGTTACCTCCCTTGTGTATACTGAAGAAAAGAACATATTTAGCTCATCTTCCTATTCCTGGTCACTGTTAGCCTGTGTCACATTGTAATGCTCCTATAGCTTTCTTCATGGTCTTCTTCCCATTAATATATTTAAAAAATAAGGTGGGTTCATCTTACTCTTGTTTGCAGCTCATTTTTCATTTTCTATTTTAGCCAGTCCAATAGTCCTTTTGCTGCCTTGTTGATTTCCTTGTATTCCTGTAAATTAGTCTCTGTCCCCTCTTGTTTGTATAATTTAAATGCCTGTTTTTAGCCGTATCTTGATCTTTAAATCATTGTTAAGCCACATTGGATGTGATTGACTCCTTTTACTTTTATTCCCACATGGTATATGGTAATAGGTATGTATACTTAGTAAGGATTTAAATGATGTCCATTTATGGTAAGTATTTTTACCTATCAGTTCTCTGTCCCAGTCTATACTTTGTATTGCTGCCCTTAGACCGTTAAAATCGTATATCAGTGCATTAATATTAAAGGGACCCTAAAGTCAACATATATGCTCTGCACCATTATACAGTTTTTTTTTCATTGATCAAGAATTGACTTAGGAATTGTCATCTTTAGCTATTGCTTGTATAATCCCTAAAGGTCTACCACAAAACCTGCATGTAGAGGCAGGCAACCTGTTCAGGGTGTCACGTTAATTATATTCTAGCATAGTTTCTATACTCACGGCTTACCATACAGATATGTATTCCACCTGGTAAAAACATTTATTTTAAAACCATAGTTGAATAAATTGAGAAAAATAAAAACAGAAAACTATTTTTTAGAAATAGAAAACAGAAAATTGGCATGTGCGTATGTATTCACCCCCTTTGTTATGAAGCCCATAAAAAGCTCTGGTGCAACCAATTACCTTCAGAAGTCACATAATTAGTGAAATTATGTCCACCTGGGTGCAATCTAAGTGTCACATGATCTGTCATTACATATACACACCTTTTTTGAAAGGCCCCAGAGGCTGCAACACCTAAGCAAGAGGCACCACTAACCAAACACTGCCATGAAGACCAAGGAACTCTCCAAACAAGTAAGGGACAATGTTGTTGAGAAGTACAAGTAATGGTTAGGTTATAGAAAATATCCACATCTTTGATGATCCCCAGGAGCACCATCAAATCTATCATAACCAAATGGAAAGAACATGGCACAACAGCAAACCTGCCAAGAGACGGCCGTCCACCGAAACTCACGGACCTGGCAAGAAGGGCATTATTCAGAGAGGTAGTACAGAGACCTAAGGTAACCCCGGAGGAGCTTCAGAGTTCCACAGCAGAGACTGGAGTATCTGTACATAGGACGACAATAAGCCGTACGCTCCATAGAGTTGGGCTTTATGGCAGAGTGGCCTGAAGAAATCCATTACGTTCAGCAAAAAACAAAAAGGCACATTTTGAGTTTGCAAAAAGGCATGTGGGAGACTCCCAAAATGTATGGAGGAAGGTGCTCTGTCTGGTCTGATAACACTAAAATTTAACTTTTTGGCCATCAAAGAAAATACTATGTCTGGCGCAAACCCAACACATCAATCACCCAAAGAACACCATCCCCACAGTGAAACATGGTGGTGGCAGCATCATGCTGTGGGGATGTTTTTCAGCAGCTGGGACTGGGAAACTGGTCAGAGTTGAGGGGAAGATGGATGGTGCTAAATACAGGGATATTGTTGAGCAAAACCTGTACCACTCTGTGTGTGATTTGAGGCTAGGACGGAGGTTCACCTTCCAGCAGGACAATGACCCCAAACACACGGCTAAAGCAACACTTGAGTGGTTTAAGGGGGAACATGTAAATGTGTTGGCATGACCTAGTCACAGCCCAGACCTCAATCCAATAGAAAATCTGTGGTCAGACTTAAAGATTACTGTTCACAAGAGCAAACCATCCAACTTGAAGGAGCTGGAGCAGTTTTGCAAGGAGGAATGGGCAAAAATCCCAGTGGTAAGATGTGGCAAGCTCATAGAGAGTTATCCAAAGCAACTTGGAGCTGTGATTGCCGCAAAAGGTGGCTCTACAAAGTATTGACTTTGTGGGGGGTGAATAGTTATGCACATTGACTTTTTCTGTCATGTCATTTTTTCCTATTTGTTGTTTGCTTCACAATAAAAAATAAAATAAAAGTTGTGGCATGTTCTGTAAATTAAATGATGCAAATCCTCAAACAATCCGTGTTAATTCCAGGTTGTGAGGCAACAAAACACGAACAATGCCAAGGAGGGTGAATACTTTTGCAAGGCCCTGTATATATCCCTGAGTATCCACTAACCTAGATGAATAAACAGCATTGCAGTATATAGTATTTTTTTTTTTATTGGACAAACATATTACTTGAAGTCACAAGATGAATGTACTACCTCTGGCTACTAAGAAAACATCATGAGAGACTCCTAAAGAAAAGAAAAATCTATTTTCCTTCTGTTATACTACTATACAAAGGTCACAAACACTGGTGCATTCACATTAGACTACATCACAATACACCACTGTATAAACTTTCTGCATATATATAAGTATATCAAAGAAGGTACTGTTTTGTGTCTACTATTCTGGTTGATAAAGCTCTACTAATCAACAACATCCTTTCAAATTCCAAGCCTTTAGCATTAGACTGTTCATTTCCGGATAAGAAAGGGCCTTGGATCAGCAAGTCTGTACTGTGTGGTAGCCGGATTGGATCTGCCAGTGACATTCTCTTCAACTTCACCAGACTTCTGGGCCAATAGGTGCTGTTACAATGACATGAGACTTTTCTTTTCAACTATTCCATAGTACTCTTGGCATAAGTGGAAAGGGTGAAAATACATAAAAGTGAAGACACAGTTCCACTTCTGTGCTAGTGCATCCAATGCCAGCGGGCTGCCGTGCACCCGCAGTGACAGGATGTCTCTCACGTGCTTATTTCTGAAGTTCGCCATTAAATCTGTGACTTTCCCCTATGAAGGCATAACCAATTTAACACTTCATGATTTTGTTCCTATTCTCTTCGAACAACTTGAGTTTTTTTATGCCCTGCATCTGAACTGCTGATATGTCTGATAGATATCTCTCTGACATACTAATGGGAATACCATAGTTCAAACTATGCAGACCTTTGTTCATAGTTTAATATCTTTACTTTTAACTAGCTTTTCCAAGCTTGCCATAGCTTTCCTCTCCAAGAGCAAATGTCTTTTAATTCCATGACTACAGTCACCATTTGCAGAGTTCTTGGATCCCAGGAAAATAAATTCTGTCACTGCTTCCACGTCTTCCCCATCTATTTGCCAGGAAGACAGATTCCATTTTGTCATGATCTTCATCTTTTTAACGTTGAGCAGCAGGCTTTGGATTCATCCAGTCCAGCCTTACGTATGATGTACTGTGCATATAAGTTGAATAAATAAAGTGACAACATACAACCTTGTCGCACTCATTGAACCATTCTGTTGTCCCATGTTTGGTTCTGACCATGGCATTTTGGTCCACATACAGATTCTTTAGGAGGAGAATGAGATGATCTGGTACTCTTATCTCTGGAAGAACATGCCACATGTTGTTGTGATCCATACAGTCAAAGGCTTTAGAATAATCTATGAATCAGAAGTATATGCCTTTCTGGAACTCTCTTGATTTTTCTATTATACAGTGGACATTGGCAATTTGAGCTCTTGGCCTCTTCCTCTGCGGAACCCATCTTGCATATCTGGTAGTTCCTGGTCCATATATTGTTTGAGTCAAGCTTGTAGAATCTTAAAGGGATATCTAAGTGAGCTGGATTAATACATTTCTGCACTCTGTAGGCAAAAAGCGGCCTATGTGTATGCAGCACATCTCATAAAACATTTTATTTGTATTAATATCTAAAAATCCCTGTAATGATTATGTTGACACCCCAGGGGTTGTCTATACTCATTCAATCAGCTTGCAGCACCCGGAGAGCAATATTAACCCACTATTTACATGCTGTTTCTTGCTCAGCCAATCTCCTTACAGCTTCCTCCTTGCAGCTTCCTGTCACACATCAGTGATACACTACATTTCCCAGGCTCATTTGCCTACATATCCCATGCTGATTTGCACCACAGACAATAGGAGAGCAGTGTTGTCACTGCTGGTATATGACTCATCCCTGCTTCCTGGCTATGCTGTGTGTGTTGCCATAGCAACTAACATAGTGCTATGTCTGAAATCTTTCTCTAACCGGATTGGCCAAAACAAATTGGAGAGGGTGCTAACCTTCATTTTAAACTGTGTACGATTTTGCTAACTTCAAGGTAAGTGTTTATTTATTTATTTTGGTATTTTTTCATGAACTTCTGATTCTCCTCCATCAGATGCATTCATAATCCAGGAAACTTAGATATCCCTTTAAGCATTACCTTACTGGCACGTGAAATAAGTGCAATTATTCGATAATTGCAGCACTCTTTGGCACTGCCTTTTTTGGGGATTGGGATGTAAACTGACCTTTCCCAGTCTTATGGCCATTGTTGAGTTTTCCAAATGTGTAGGCATAAGAAAAGCAACACTTTCACAGCATCATCCTGCAGAAGTTTTAATAGTTCAATTGGCATTCCATCACATCCTGCTACCTTATTATTAGCAAGGGGCCCATCTCAATTCGATCTCCAAGATGTCTGGAGAAACTTTTGAGATCATCACTGCTGTTAAGACCCCTCCTGTATAGCTCTTCAGTGTATTCCTGCCACTAGAAGGGAACTATTTGAGACTTTATCAGCAATATTTGTTCTCTGTTACACTTGTATTATTCTTTGTATTTTGAGCATTATCTGCTGTCTGTGGGTAGGATTCCCAGCTTGTGTATAATACAACCTTGGCTTTGCATAAAAGCTGTGTAACGCAGCGGGCATAAGTTTAAAGGAAGCCATGTTTAAAATGGTTATGGATTGAAGAACTAAGCATTTGTGGGCAAATTTGCATGTCCCTGCTCAGCTTCCAAGAGTGCAGTGTAATAACTGCATTTCTCTGAATTATGAGCAGGAGGCAAGTTTTCTAACTTGCTTTAGACATTCAAATGTGAATACAAATTTACTATTTATATACTGTACTACTGTACAGTGGAGGGCTTCTATCGATCTTTTGCCCGCCATATATTAAATTATAGTTTTATATATATATATATATATATATATATATATATATATATATATACAAACACGCTTTAATATTTGGATAATTTCTATGTAAAGATTTTGCAGCTCTGTAATAGACATTACCTAAGCACATTCCTCAGTTAATTGGAGAGATTAAACAAGGGTCTCTATCTTCATAATTATTGTGCAGGATACTCCTTCAAAATTCTCATCCATATATAGAGATAAGTGTCTGAGATCATATTCAATACATTTATTTATGGTATGTAATACATGACAGTTTTACGTTGAAATGTCAAAATCTAAGGAGATATCAGTTGTAATTATTACTTAAGGTCAAAGTTTATTGAGCTAATTTTATTTTAATTCCTTGATTTTTGTTGGAAGATACAAGGGCGCCATCTAATATTGAGAATTTAATTAATATACGTTTTGGGTATAATTAGGAGAAAGACAAAGGTATAGATCCAACATCTTACATCTAAGAATTGAGATCTAACATCTATGAACTAGCATCTTACATCCAAATAACTTATATCTATGAGCTGACATCTAACATCTAGAAGGGAGGCTAAAATCAAACACCCCAGGCAGAAATACCCCAGGGAGAAATTTGGTAAACTCTCGAGAAGAACATACTAACCTATACTATTGGGATATTCTCAAAACACATAGCTAATTTTAAATGCATTCTCCAAGGTCTACTAAGAAACTTTTACAGCTCACTAACAAAATAATTTATACTCCAGGCACATATATACATACATACCAACAAGAAATCCTTATGAAACAATAGAAAAGATCCAAACTTCCATTCTAGAGAGACATTTGATGAAACCAGGCACAAGAACTAGGTATTGTATCAAAGTTTAATATTTCCCAACATTTTCTTTTCATTACAGTTATGTCAAAAATGTTGTTAATAATTATTGATATAGCAATCTATTTTATAGTAAATTATTATGATATATACACTACCACTATGATTTGTAACTTGTAAAGTGGACATACAATTTACAGATTCTATAAATACCACAAATATCAGCTAGTGTAGCAATCCAATATATTCAATACATATTTGTAATGAAAAACGTTTTCTTATTTTAATTATTTAGATTAAAAAAAATATTGTTGGTATTAAAATGGTATGATTTCTTAGTAAATAGATATTTGTAAATATACCAAAATATTAAAAACTATCTCTGATGTCATAATAACCATATTAATTATATTAAGCATATGGTGCATGTCTTATATATGATTATGTGCACAATTTGATAATAAAAGATACTTAATAATGGATGTACCTTGATATATATCTGTTACAATTATGTATTCCATCTTGTTAAATTAAAATATACTTAAATATTATCTATTATTCTTTTCTAATAAATAACTTTTCACATAATACAGTTCTGCGTATTTCATGAGGCCAAAGCTTATATGTATCGTGTAGTATGAATTCAAATGGTTGAAATTGGTAAATATATAAAATATGTAATTTTTAATTAATATTAATAAATATTATTCATATTAATAACATCACCATATTAGATGCCAAAACCCATGACAATATGCGCCCGCAAGTCTAATGAACATGTGAAAACACCTCTTGGTACCGCTACTGTTTACTGTACTGACTCCATCTTGAAATGTATTTTTCTCAAAGATCTGTAACCTCCTGTAAACTTTGGGTTAACAAAACTTCTTGTATACACTCCCAAATACTTTCGCTGCTAAGGAACTGGCAATAGGACTTTCTTTTCTATAAACTCGTGAACTTATAGTAATAAAACACTTCTGGTTTCTGGATGTTTTGGAATGGAATATTTCACAAACTTTGGAGGAGGAGCCTTCCGTGTTTTTAAACCCTGTTAAACAATCTCAAGTACCCAATAATCGGTTATAAACTTTGGCCAATTCTCTGCAAAGAAACGTAGTCTTGCTGCCACTAGTGGTGTCTGGGTTTCGTAACTGCCAAGCTCCCATTCTCTCTGCCTCTTTGTGAGAAATCAAATGGTGACTTTGTAATTGTGTGTATGTACAGCTTAAAACATTTTTTTTATCTTGATTGAAACCTTGAAATGAATGGTTTTCTCTGAAAGGAGAAATGTCTGTTTCTAAACATACATCTATTTTAAGGGTTATTTAATGAATCTTCGGCCAACATTTTTACAAGTATGCCTAGTAGCCTTTTCAAATAAATAAACCATGTTAATGGGCATGCCACATAATCTATTTTTGAAGCAGAATTAGGATGTCAGGCTCTAAACCAAATAGCTCTCCTGGCAGCTGTGGATAATGCTGCTCCTCAAAATGCTACCCTAAGAATCTCCCAAGAAAATCCTCAGATAAACGCAGGACAGAAACAATATTAAGAATCTCTTTTCTGGCCACTCTTTCCAGTAAAGCATCCTCTAACTTCCTTAACCAATGTTGCATGGCTCTAGCCACACTTGACGACACACTTTCATGGCTGTACCTGCTGCCTGATAACTTCTCCTTGTGGTCCCTTTAGCATGCTTCTCCATTGAGCCTAAAAGTCATCCAGAGAAATTGTGGACCTCTTAGATAATCTAGCCTCTGGTGGTCCGTCTCACTTGCTTAACTTCTGCTCTAAAAGTTGGGATGATCTGACAATCAAAATTAAGGGTTTCCTCTATGAAAAAATATAAAAAACATTCTCCTTCCTGATCATCGGACCTTCTTCAGATTCTAAAGATATTTCATAATGCATTACAGGAAAATCTTCTATAGGAGTGTTCGGAGACCTGTCATGTCTCCTTTTCTGCATATACCGAACCTGCCCAATATACCAACTGTGGTCTCACGCTTGACAGAGTTTCTTGAATCGCATTCTGAAACCACTATTGTGTATAGAAGACAACAAACATACTTTATACAGAACCTACAGACCATGAGCCCTATGAAATTCGAAGCCCATAGCGGCATCGGCACACCCACAAAGGCTGCAAGCTTGAAATTTGGCTGCGTTACAGAGCTATTAAATTCAACCATGCCACGAGTTACAGGCTAGAGACACAAGCCCATAAACCATACTTGCGCACGTTGCGTGTGCGGCCATGAACATGATCAATTAGTCAAACCCGTAGTTAGAGCCAAAAGAGATTGTCATCATTACGTCACTGAAAAATGGAGGTTAGATTTCAAAGCCTTATGGGCTTCAATTACGAGTTTCGATCGGACCTGCATTCCAGAAATAATGCAATATTAATAAATCAGTAAATATGATATTATAGTCCATGCAAGTTCCATTATCTGTCTTAACACATTGATTGCCGGGATGGATAGAACACAGAAATTAAACATAAAAAAAAAGTATATTGCAGATTTGCAAGCTTCAGAATGTTGTGCTATTAATTTTATTACCAAACATCACTTTCCCTTTAATTATAAGTTCAGTAGTGTGTGTATACAGTGGATATGAAAAGTCTACACACCCCTGTTAAAATGTGACAAAGATAAATAATTTCAGAACTTTTTCCACCTTTAATGTGACCTATAAACAGTACAACTCAATTGAAAAACAAACTGAAATCTTTTAGGTAGAGGGAAGAAAAAATAAAATAATATGGTTGCATAAGTATGCACACCCTTAAACTAATACTTTGTTGAAGCACCTTTTGATTTTATTACACCACTCAGTCTTTTTGGGTATGAGTCTATCAGCATGGCACATTTTGACTTGGCAAGATTTGCCCACTCTTCTTTGCTAAAACACTCCAAATCTGTCAGATTGCGAGGGCATCTCCTGTGCACAGCCCTCCAGATCACCACACAGATTTTCAATCAGATTCAGGTCTGGGCTCTGGCTGGGCCATTCCAAAACTTTAATCTTCTTCTGGTGAAGCCATTCCTTTGTTGATTTGGATGTATGCTTTGGGTTGTTGTCATGCTGAAAGATGAAGTTCCTCTTCATGTTCAGCTTTCTAGCAGAAGCCTGAAGGTTTTGTGCCAATATTGACTGGTATTTGGAACTGTTCATAATTCCCTCTATCTTATCTAAGGCCCCAGTTCCAGCTGAAGAAAAACAGCCCCAAAGCATGATGCTGCCACCACCATGCTTCACTGTGGGTATGATGTTCTTTTGGTGATGTGCAGTGTTGTTTTTGCACCAAACATATCTTTTGGAATTATGGCCAAAAAGTTCAATCTTGGTTTCATCAGACCATAACACCTTTTCCCACATGCTTTTGGGAGACTTCAGATGTGTTTTTGCAAAATGTAGCCTGAATTGGATGTTTTTCTTCATAAGAAAAGGCTTTTGTCTTGCCACTCTACCCCATAGCCCAGACATATGAAGAATACGGGAGATTGTTGTTACATGTACCACACAGCCAGTACTTGCCAGATATTCCTGCAGCTCCTTTAATGTTGCTGTAGGCCTCTTGGTAGCCTCCCAGAACTGTTTTCTTCTCGTCTTTTCATCAATTTTGGAGGGAGCTCCAGTTCTTGGTAATGTCACTGTTGTGCCATATTTTCTCCACTTGATGATGACTGTCTTCACTGTGTTCCATGGTATATCCAATGCCTTGGAAATTATTTTGTACCCTTCTCATGACTGATACCTTTTAACAATGAGATCCCTCTGATGCTTTGGAAGCTCTCTGTGGACCATGGCTTTTGCTGTGGGATGCGACTAAGAAAATTTCAGGAAAGACCAACTAGAGCAGCTGAACTTTATTTGGGGTTAATCAGAGGCACTTTAAATGATGGCAGGTGTATGCTGACTCCTATTTAACACGATTTGGAATGTGATTGCTTAATTCTGAACACAGCTACATCCCCAGTTATAAGAGGGTGTGCAGACTTATGCAACCAGGTAATTTTTTTTTTTTCTTCCCTCCACCTAAAAGATTTCAGTTTGTTTTTCAATTGAGTTGTACAGTTTATAGGTCACATTAAAGGTGGAAAAAGTTCTGAAATGATTTATCTTTGTCTCATTTTTTTACAGCACAGAAACCTGACATTTTAACAGGGTTGTGTAGACTTTTTATATCCTTTGTATTTGCATTTTCAGTGCTACGGATAGGACTTTAACCCCCTTGCGGGTCCTCTCTAGTACCCATTGGCTTTTCGGCTCCGTTTGCGGGTTATGGGTTTGAACGCCAATTAATTTGTTGCAGTTTATTAGCGATTTTTTGTTACATGCTTGACAGAACAAAAGATTTGCAGCTGCAGAATTCAATTTTCGACATTCTGTAGGGTTTTTATAGACCTTACCCTTTTCCACCTTCCACCCTAACATGCACTTTACTTCTCTCACCTTCTCATACCTCACCCAAAACCTTTAGATTGTAAGTTTGCACGTTTTCAATCTTGAATGGTGCTTTGGGGAAAGCACTATTGACATTGGATTGAAAACTCAAAGATAGGGCCCTCCATCCTTTTCAGTGTGTTAATATTGCTACTGTTTTGATGCCTTGAGCTAAATCCTTTTATAGCGCTACGGAATATATTGGCGCATTACAAATAAACAATAATAATAATAATAATAATACCCAATAAGGTTGTGACAGCAGATCTAATAGATAATTTTATAAAGGTGTAAAATTAAATATTGAATAAAAATGGCACAGTGGGCTATGTTGGATAACTAGAGAAGGAGGGGTATTGATCCAGGGACTGCCAGTGTTTTTGTGTGTAGAAGGATTGTTTCCTCTTGAATTGAAACAACACCAGTTGTCTCCTAGGGTGAAAAGTCTCAAAAATAAATGTCTATGGAGCGGAGTGTGCAGCTTTCAGATTAAAGAGCTCTTGCAAAACAATTAACAAACTAAAGAACAAATCTGAATATAGTGCTCTTTGTTCCCTATTCTACTACTTTAGTAATCATGCTGCATTATGAATACATGTGAATTCCACTATTGTTATTTCACTCTGCTGTTGTGAATATAAACAGATATGCTTAGACGATCTTTGTCTTTGTTTTCTATTCTATGTACCTGAGCAGCCAGAAGATTATTTAAAATTAATTCAGCAGGATAAAGAACACTAAAATGTGATTGATATTAGAAGGTTTTTTTTGGACAGGTAACAGTTGATTGTACGTATTGTATTGGTTTACCGTGGACCCTCGGTTCTCGACCTACTTGGAACTCAACGTTTTTTGCAACTCAACGCATTTCACTGACAAGAAAAAATTGGCTTGGAACCTAATGCACTCGCACCACCCCGCATCCTGTCTTTCAGGAAGTGGAATAAAGTTATGTACTGTGGCGAAATTTAGTTTTAGTGCTTACAAGAGCTCAACATCAGTCTGTGCCTGCAAGAGCCCAAGAGCAGTCTGTGTCTGGAAGAATCAAAATGCAGCCTGTGCTTATTAGAAACAAAGTGCAGCCTGTGTCTACAAAAATCAAAGTGCAGCCTGTGCTAATTAGAATCAAAGTGCAGTGTGTGTTTATAAGAAACAAAATGCAGCCTGTGGTTATTAAAATCAAAGTGCAGCCTGTGGTTATTAAAATCAAAGTGCAGCCTGTGTCTACAAAAATCAAAGTGCAGCCTGTGCTTATTAGAATCAAAGTGCAGTGTGTGCTTATAAGAAAGAAAATGCAACCGGTGCCTATAAAAAGCAAAGTGTAGCCTGTGCCTATATGGACCAAAGTGTAGACTGTGTCTAAAATAATCAAAGTGCAGCCTTTGCTTATAAGAACCAAAGCGCAGTCTGTGCCTATACATTTTGTTGCAAGAGTGTGTGTGTATTTGTATACAGATGTTTGACTGTATATGAGTTTGTTCATATACATTTAAAAAGCTACAGTGATATAATTGTGACAGTGACATTTTATTTTTTTCCACTCTGCCTTCCCCGGAACGAAGCCCATATATTCATATTCATATAACACAATACACAGGTCACATATTCTGGGGCACTCATATTAACGCTATCACAATACATAGGTCACAGACACTGGATCTTTCACGTTAATAGAATAGGATATCACAATACAGCGGCAGCATATACTGATACATTAGAAATAATAATAGAACACAATGCATAGGTCAAATACATTGTTGTATTCATATGAATCATATATCACGATGCAAAGGTTGCATACAGAGGTGTGTCCATATTAATATTATATATATATATATATATATATATATATATATATGTGCATTCATATCCTCTAGTACACTGTTACTCAACTGGCAGCCCATGAGCTGGATGTAGCCCACTAGGTGATTTCTGTGGCCCACTTTATGCCAAGGCCAGTTTCCTAACAAATCTTACAAACCCAAAAACCTTTATTAAAATAAAGCACTACATTTTAAACTCTTATAAAAATTAACAAGTCCTTAGTTATTTCATACAAAATATCTAAATACATTAATTTGGGTTTTTGAATACACACTTATTTTAATTATTATTTTTAAATCCTGCCCTCCAATTCGCTGGTGCTTCCAAATCTGTCTCCATGAACTAAAGAAGATGGCTGGCAATGCTCTAGGAAATTCATATAAAAGGACCATTGTGGTCAAAAACTTACAACAGCCTCCTTTGAAAATAAGCAACGTGTTTTTAAAATATTTAGAAAAAAATATCATACAACCTCTAATTTATTAATGTATATGTGCAATTATGCTTCTATAGAACCTACCATTTGATTTTCAAATCATGAACTTTTTGATTGGTTAGGATCTGCATAATGGGAAGATGACGTACACAACTGCTAGCTGTAAAGGAAAGCTCATTAGTTAAAGCCATGATAAACAGTAGCTGCAAGAAGCAGGCTTAGTAAACAAAATGGAAGCCTGCTCAAAAGAATAAGTGCTTAAAAAGTGAAAAAACTTTAGATTTTTTTAATTTTATAACATAATTTTGCACATTATCCAATTTTGTCATTCAAAAGGCAATATAGGAAAAATGTGTCCACAGGGGTCCTTTAATAGTATATCAAAATCATATGTCACATAGATTCATATCACTATTCACAATACTCAGAAATGGCTTTTTAAATCAAAGCCATTTGAACGTTATTAATATCAAAATTTAACACACAAACCACCTCCCAAATTTCAAACATAAGTATTCAGAAAATGTACCAATGTGAATTCCAAACAATTTGTATAATATACTTAATTATATCAGACACTTCTTGGAGGGAATTTACTAAGCATTTCCACACTTGAGATGAGATCGTCTGGTTTCCCAATAGGAAATAGTGCATAGTAAACCAAGTAACACGAGATGCACTTAAGATGCTTTGTAAATTTCCCCCTTATTCTATTGATTTTACCTAAATTGCATTGTCGATCATGGGATATTTACCAATTTTGCCTCAGACTGGACAGGTTGTGGGGAAGAAGGTCCTGGAATCCCAGGTATTGTAGGCATCACGGTGACTGGTCTAACTAGCTGTGGAAGGAATAAAACACAACTTAATCATGAATCACTTACATTAATTAACACATAAATACATTATATATTAAGAATACCCCAAAATATTTATCTTGCCAATTTAATCTGCCAAATCCTACACATTAAAGAATCAAAAAGGAACAACAATCGACAAAAGCTAATTATTATTTATCTATTTTTTGTTATAAAACTAATTTTAAAGTTTAAAGTCTAAGAAAAGCTCTAGTGCTAAATATTTGATCCTCTCAAAGACTGAGAAGTTAAATGTAACTGAATTAGTTGTTTTTGCTTAGCAGTCAGAAGGAAACAATTCAGAGAACCATGAATGGGAACTTGCATTTAAGGATTTCCTCACACTCTTTATAATTTGATAGGTCTGAGTAACCTCATAATAATGGTGTAAGTCCTTAGTGTCTGTCCTATATGTCTTTTATAAATTGCTATCCCATGCCCCCTTTAATGATATCTGAGCTTGCAGACATTTAGTCAGAAGTCTCTCCAAGTGCCCAAAACCAGTAAAAAGCATCTGGGAGTAATTCAGACACTCGATTTTGATTGGGTTAAATATGATTGACACATATTTCAGCCAATCAGAATCTGCAAAAATAATATATATGGAGAGGGAGCATTAAAAAAAAAACCTTAGGTAAAGCTGGAGCTACTTGGAGGAGGAGGAGCTCTGTTAAGATTAAATAGTTTTTTTTCTTTTTAGAGAGTGGTGGGATTTTTAGGTGGGCTTCGAGTATTGTCACTAGAGGGACCTCAAGCAGAATGGTAAATATATAGCTTTTTCCGTACTCTTTTTTTATTTTTTTCTGTAATTCTTTATTTCTGGATAGTATTTATATTCTGTAATTAATTTACATTTCCTGTTATTTTAAGGGGTAGTATTAGGGACTATGAGGGTCATGGTGGTAGAAGTTAGGGTGCCATGATTATAGGATTGTATACCACAAGGATCCGTACGGACCACCATATTGAGGAGGTCAATATTACCAACATGGTTATGCTTTAGCACATGGTAATAGGTTAAAGTTAAGTGCCATGGCTGTCCATAGGGAATCCCATAGTTATGGTTAGGAACCCCATGGGGTTAATGAACCCCCACCCCATAGCACATGGGGTTGTTGGTAAGGCGGCTCAATGGCCATCAGGGTATGAATCCTAGGGATACCTGGACTCATAGGGAGTAGAGAGTATTAAGGGGAATCCTGAGTAATACCCATCTCATTGGAGTAGAGGGTCAAAGGCGGAGGGCTCATAAAAGCCCTGCATATTTTTTTTATTGTTAAATCCATTCCCAGCCACGGGGCAAATCCCTGTGTTCGAATCCATACATTTTACGAGATGATTTTTTTGCGAGAGTCATTGAATCACTCTGCAAATTAGCTTTTCAAAACTCCTTTTGATGTGAGTTAGCCTTCCGAGAGATCTTACAAGAGCCATTATATATGCTGCCTTTTTATGTGCAAAATTTTAAAAAAATAAAATAATAATCACAGCCTATACATTTTGTGTACTTTAAACAACTTTTCTTTACTGCAGACTTCCATTTGTACAAAATCTACTTCTTGCAGCTTCTGTTACAGCTAATGACAGCACTGGCACTTCCACCTTCCAACTGTGCTAGCAAAAACTTCCTGTGTATTCAAAGTCTCCTTCTGCTTCAGGGAGCTGGTCACTGGAAACTAATGTAATAGTTGCCAATAAAAAGACTGTATTACTTTCTTTAATTCTAAAACATTTTGCTAATTTTAAAGTGTTCTTCAGAATGGGTTATTTAAATGTTTTGCCCACAATGGTCCTTTAATCCCACAGATGATGTCAAAATAATTTATGCAGACATCATTATCTGAGGAAAGTAACACAAGGGCTATGTAAACAATCTGAAAGGTTCTTGAAAAAAATTGTATTTCTGGATCTAAATACGTTTTCAAATATATAAAGTATCTATATGAAGAACTTCATTCCAGGTTCACAGAAAAAAACGTAATGGCTTCTATGTGATGTTCCTAATTCCTAAGTATTCGTTATTTTTGTTAACTCTTGTGTGTGTATATATATATATTTATACATACATACACTCAGGAAATATTACAAAGCGTTTGAAATAATAAAAGGATCTATTCTCCCAGATTGCCTGCCATCTTTCAGTGAGCGGAGAATGAAATAGAGTGCCCATCAATTGTTGTATCTGAATTTTAGGAAATATTATCTGGATTTTTTAAAAATATTACAATGTATTTGAACTACATTTGAAATAATTTAAAGCAATGCTAAAGGATGTCAAGGGACTAATTAAGATAAAATTAGAAGTCACACATATAATGGGACGCCACTTTGTACCAAGAGCTTAGTAGCTGCTGCTCCTGAAAAGAAAAATTATAAAATCTCTATTCAAGATACCTACAGTTATTTGTGAGGGCCAAAAGGTCCAGAGGGCCCCATTGTGTTGCCTGCTAGGGCTAGCCAAAACTGTTTTCAGAGGTCCCTGTACCTCAATGCAAAGTTATTTTTAAATTGTTTCTAAGTTAAAACATATTTTAAAAGGAACATAATGATATAGATTTAATGTATTAAGAAATATTTTACTGTCACAATCATATTTACATATTTTTTGATAAGGAAAATATTATTTGAGCATAAATAGTCTAAAATATATTTTTTACCAAGAAACTCAAAGGCATATGTAAGTTTCCTGGATTAAGAAGCATCTGATAGAGGATAATCAGTAGTGTATGCAAACATTTTTTTTGCTTTTGTGCGTTACCACCCCTGGAAAACTAGCATGAAATTCAGGCAGCTAATACATTTTAATATATTGTACTATGGCCCTCATTCAATTGCAATTTGGCCAATTGAATAGGGGTCTAAATAAGCACATAACATATTTTTTTCAAATTAATTTTTAGTTAGTGAAAACCTTGCTTTTGGGTAGATGTTTACCAAGTAAAAACTTCTTTAAAAAAATATGTTATGTGCTTATTTAGACCCCTATTCAATTGGCCAAATTGCAAATGAATGAGGGCCTATGTAACTATATGTAACAATCAGTGATGGCAGTTTGTACAGGAAGGAATCATGGGATGTGTAGTCCCCCATAGAAGGAAGCAGGAGAAGCCAGAAACTGATCAGTAGATCTCTGCATTGAGCTGCTGCTGACTTGGGCCCTCATTCAATTGCAATTTGGCCGATTGAAAATGTCTCTAAATAAGCACATAATATATTTATTTGAAATACGTTTTTAGTTAGTGAAAGATTTGCTTTTGGATAGATGTTTACGAACTAAAAACGTCTTTAAAAAAATATGTTATGTGCTTTTTTAGAGCAATTGGTCAAATTGCAATTAAATGAGGGCCTTGGTTAGTAAACAGCTACAATCCATACACAAATGCAGTGTTTCTGTTAATAGGTAGACTGTGCCTATGTAAGCAGCTCTGTGGGTGTGGAAAACAAGTTTTATTTTAAAATACATTTGTACGTGTATAGAATGACTCCATGTAATGCGTGTGTTAAGTTAGAGAGAGGGAAACACAGGGAAACTTAGATATACCTTTAATGGCTCTGCATCTAAATTGGCCTTTCTTGTTTAAAGTCATAATTAGATATTTTACATTGTGTTTTTTCACAAACCAAATCATTCTTTGGATTTACACGGTTGTCTTTGTAGGACTCAATATGCTAATTTGTTGAACAAAGCGTTAATTTCTTTTTCACTTGGCAAAAAATATGAATCCTGTATTGTCATGCAGTTATGCCCACTCTAATTAAGCACAAATGTGGATATTGAGTGAACAAATTAGACACTGACAGAAAGAGGTGCTTTTGTGAACCTTAAAAAGTTATTGTTTTGAAATAAAACATGTTTTAATGTTGTGTAAAAAAATAAATCTTATTTTTGGAGTAACAGAATGGTTTACAACATCATATCACAATGTTATTCATTCACGTTCAGTTAATGAAGAATTGCACAATATTTTTTTTTTTATAGAATGGTTTAGAAAAGAAAACAAAATACTCAATTAAAAAATGACAGCACCAAAATAAAAGTTATTGATACTGGAGACAAAAAAAAAAATGAAAAACTGAATGTCATTGCTTGATGAATGCAGGGACAATAAAACATTTGTCTAAATGAACATTACTAGGAGAGAGGAAAATTCAAACACATACAAACTTACTGGGACTGAAGCAGGTATGTGTACATTGGAATTTGTGATTGAGGCAGGAATAGCAACAGGCATGGTTTGTCCATTAGGTAGATGTAACAATAGAGGATAAGGAGCTGGAACTGGTCTGAGGATAGAAAAAAGCAGGGATGCTAACCTTAAAAACAAGCCAAACACAGACTTCGCACACCCAAAAATTTGAAAAATGGAGATGCACAAGTTTTGTTTTAAGGCTTACGTACAGTTTGCAGCCGTGATAACATTGAACCATTGCAATAACCCCTTTTTTTGTACAGACACAAATCATGCATTTACACAGTTACCTCCAGAGTAAAGACAGTGCTTGTCCGCCATTAGGACTCCTCTTTAGAATACACATTTCTACCAGATGTTCCAACTATCCTTAGGGATATATATGTTTTTGACTCCGTTTGCATAACATTATTATTGTGGAGAAATGATACATGAACAATTAGGTTAACTAAATGCAAAACATACCAATTACCTTAATTTTCTTTACCTGGAGATCCTTAATGGCAGGACTGGAACCTGGGAAGCTTTTCCCTTTAACTATTTAAAGGCCTTTCCTTCCTTTGACCTCCGGTTTAATTCTAAAGCCATTATGGCTGAATAGGAAAAAAAAATCACAGCTATATTGAAAACATTTTCTATTTTCCCGGTAAACACAGCATTAAAACCAGTAAGGCTTGGTAAATAACCAAGAGAGTAAAATTTGTTGCAATTCCCAGGTGCTTGACACCACTAGATGACAAATGTAATTATAAAATTGGAAAAAAAACGCAATTGAAAATTAGGCCATGGGGGGGGGAGGGGGATATTGCCAATCATAAGGATGATGCAGTGATTCACAGTTGGTATGCCATTATTTTATTACTCCATGCCAAAATATTAGATAGAGATGGAGGAGGAAGCCTATGATCCTTAGGGGATTCTTCTAGCTGGAAGGCTCTATTTGCTTGGAGCCCCAACATTCGCTAGGGTCCCTGTTAGGAAGGAGAAAAAAGCCTAGACTACATCACAACTGTATTTAACTGTATCTTCCCAGACTAGTGAGCTGCTAATCACTATTCTCTTTTAACCCCAAATGCAATAACTCTATCCAATTTAAAACAGCTTTAAATACAAAAATAGACATTAACATAGGGACAAGCCCTGACCGAAATGAGCAGCCTTATAGTCCTATACTGCTGGCCGTAAACATAGAGCAATGAGCTACCTAAATGGCTGCCCTTAAAAAAGGAGTCTCACAGCATATATGGACTTAAAATGAAAAAAAGGCGAATGCCACCCAACAAAGTCCGTAAATAAATCCTCAAGATTGAAAATATCCCAACCCCCCCTCACACTATGCCCTCATTTTTAATTGCAGGGTTGATTTTTTTGTAAATGCATTAATAAAGTTGTTTCCCATTTCAACTTTGCACTTTTCAATAACCAAGAGAGACATACAATGATAATGCAAAAGTTATCATGCTTATAAATACTCTTGTAGCCAAATCAGGCAGCTGTAGAGTAGTGAACATACGTAAATACCATTGTCAAGCATTTTGTTTAGACGTCCATGTTGCAGCACACAGCAAAATTGGAAAAGTTTTTGACCTGAAGTGAAGTGGAGGATTTTTTTTATAGTATGGAACTATGGTAATGTATAGGAGAAGCATACGGTCATGGGTTGCTATGGTCGATTAGACAGTGGACGGTTTAGACTGGAAGCTCCTCCAGTAACTGGGGATATCTAAATCAAAAACAACCTATAATTTTGAAAGGATGTCTGTAAAACATCATTGGTCAAATGGTTGAAATCTTTTTGCAATCTTTCTCCCTCAAAGGGTAGAGAACACAGTGACGTTTTGGTCCTCTATTCCTCACACACATTTTATGTTATAAAACTCTTCTGGCTGCAATAGACAGGTAACCAAATCTGGCAGTTGGTCCCCACAAGCCCACTGCAGCTTCCAAGAGTAGTTCACATTATTTACTTCATTAAGCTGACCAACAATAAGTGATCTATTAACATAACTCTTACATTTTCCAAAGTCAGGTGTTTTGTACTGTGGTGTTACTTGTATTTACTGGTGTACATGTTGTTACTGATGTGAGATAAGATTGTTTAGGAATGTATTTAATTGTCCTTGTAATGAGTGATTTTGGGACTCCCCTGAACCCCACAAACAACCCTGCTATTTTGGATTTTAACACACTGGTTTGCTGATATCAAAGGCTATTCCAATGGACATGTGACTTGTTGTAAGGACTGTGACAATTTGTCTTTCAGTTATGTATCATGTTTAAAGAATGTATTTGTTCTAAGAATGTGGTTAAAATATGCTAAAATATGACACTATTAGTCTCTTTAGAGAGTGCAGTGTAATTTTCTCCATGGCCTTGACTGGAAGGGGTTAACCCTCAAGGAATTTGCAGTCCTCTTAGAGGGCCATAAAGTAATAAACCAAATTGGGAGTTTTGCTGTTCTAGGAGGGGGGAGGGAGAAGCTTGGTACTTTTCAAAACTATCAGCCTTATTAAATTGCGATTTGATAAATTTAAAAGGGCACTATTTAAGCACACAGCATATTTTTTTCCAGAAGTTTTTAGTTAGTGAAGACTTTGCTTTTGAATAGAAGTTCACTAACTAAAAACTTCTGTAAAAAAAATATGCTGTGTGCTTAAATAGAGCCCTTTTAAATTTACTGAATCACAATTTAATAAGGCTGTATATCTGTGAAAAATAAAAGCACTAAACAAAGGGTGCATGTGTATTTCTTGTATGGTGTGAAATCCTAATTAAGGCATCTGATTTTTCTGCTTCTCCAAGAATGATGTGCTAATCTGAATTGCTGGGTAAGAGATGAATATAAAGTCACAACCTAGAGATAATCTGTAATCTAAAGCAGGAGCATTAGGGGTATGTGGAGCCCTCATATCTGGGTCCTGACAGTCCTATTAACTGGATCTTTAAAGGAACCATTTTCTTTCTCCTTTTTGCCAAATTGAATAATTGTAAAGTCCACTGTGCTTTGCATATTCCTCTTCAACATCTATAATTGACATTTTACTTACCGCTGTATTATTTAGATGCCAAAGAATATGATGTAAAAGTGGGAGGAAAGGCAAACTGGAACTCCAGTAAGTAGAAAAGAGAAACTGAGAAGATGGGTGATAAAAAGGTGAGGATATGGCAGATTTATGGAGGGTCCTATTATTGAGTTAGGGGAAAACTCTCCCACTGACTGAAGTAGTCCCTCATGCTCATGGAATCAAAATCTGGATTACCAATACAAATCTATGTAGAGAATGGTGTCAAATACCTAACTGTAGAGGAAGAAACTAAGGAAAAAAGTTTTGAAATAATGAGAACAAAGAAAAAAACTGGAGAGAAGGGGAAAATGGCAGGGTCCTTTAAAAGAGTTGGATTTTCTAACAATTGTTGTTTATTTATTTATTATTTAGAAACAAAAATAAAGTAAAGATCCATTATACAAATAGAGAATTGGTTACCATTAAATACGGTTTCCTTTTTCAATGGAAGCACATCGTACGAGAGAGCACATCCAGATAAGGAAAACACTCCCCTTTACCTCCCTCAGTATTATAATAAACCTATCTAAGGTAACAATAAAAATACATACATAATACAGATTTTACACTACAATTTACTTTGAAGGGAAGACTGTGTGCTACTGCTGAAGACTACAAAAAAAAATTACAGGCGGTCCACGGGTTAAGGACGAAGTACGTTCCTGAGAACGTCTTTAAACCAGATTTTAATGTAACTCGGAACCCTTGTGAATAATAATAATAGCAATACTATAATGGTTCATATATGTAATAACACAGTTTAATACTACTAATAATAATAACCCCCCTGTACTGTAATAATAAGTTACAGAAACTATTGTGCTCCTTCTTTTAATTCAAAGAAACAGAACATAAAAATAAACTAGTACAAGAAGCCTTGGGAGACCGTTCTTAAGTATGGGTCACCTGTAACCCAAGGACCACCTGTACTGGTAAGTAACTAATTCTTTATTTCCTTTATGGCTTCTAGGCAGTGCATCGTATGACTTGGGTGGGATCCTTTAAGGCAAATAGCTTACAAAGGTCCTTGTTCAAACTTTTCATCATCTCTGTCACATAATCTGCAAAAATGTGAATAGTCGTGGCTGCCCTGCATATTTGCATCCTCTTTATAAGGCCAAGATGGAGCTACTGGTTTTGTGGAATGAGCTTTCATAATGTCAGTAATTCATTGTTCAACAATTCCTATGTTTTGATTATTGGCATTCGTAACTCTGGTTTGTTACTTGACAGCATTTCTTTCAGCACTTGCTATGCCACAAAAAGTATCTGAGATGGCCTGATCTCATACGTTGGTGCCATATATGACATCCCCAGTGTTATTTCTTCTCTTGTCATTTATTGGATTCACAAAAAAGCCGATAAGAAAACGTCTTGTCTGAAATTGAGAGGAATATCTTAGGTTTAAATTCCAGAAGTAATCTCATAACATTACTATTCGAGAGCAGTTTCTCTAGGTTCTAGGTTTTAATTAATTGTCAGAACCTATTTGCATGAATTCTAGCTGCAGGATCAGCCTGGTTGAATTTGGACTACTCGAAATACGTGTACCACATTCGAATAGAGATAGACATTTGATTACTATTTGAAGACATTTGATTACTATTATACAGCAAAGTCTCAATTACTTTTCTTGACAAACATTTGTTTCTCTTTCACTGCCGTTGATCTTCCAAGTTGTTAATCACAGAGTTTAAACCTTGAATAAGACAATTATGTTGATGTTTACCTATGTTTAAGAAGGGAGCAAGAACAAATCCAGGAAAAGATAGCCGTGTAATCCTCACTTCTGCACTGGGAAAGCTTTTAGAAGCGTTAATAAGAGATAGTATACAAGAATATGTCTATTTACACAAGATTATAAGTAGGAATAAACACAGATTTATGAGGGATAGGTCATGGCAAACAAACCTAATAAGTTTCTATGAAGAGGTTAGTAGGAACTTAGAGGTGGGACTGGAAAGTAGTGTCTCCATTTTCGCTGATGACACAAAGTAATTAAATCAGATAATGATGTGCTTTCCCTCCAAAGGGATTTACATAAAATTGAGGAATGGGCATCTAAATGGCAGATGAGTTTTAATACGAATAAATGTAAAGTTATGCATTTGGGAAGGAACAATAGCCATGCAATTTATATTCTTAATGGAGCAAATCTAGGTGTATCAAATATTGAAAGGGATTTGGGAGTGCTTGTGGACAACCATCTACATAACAGAGCTCAACGCCAAGCAGCAGCTGCAAAGGCAAATACAATATTAGCATGTATTAAGAAGGGTATAGAAGCCAGGGAAGCAAATATAATTCTGCCACTATACAAATCTCTAGTACGCCCTCATTTGGAATATGGAGTACAATTTTGGGCACCACTATATAAAACTAACATTTTAGGGCTGGGAAAAGTACAGAGGAGGGCAACAAAACTAATAAGAGGAATGGAGGGGTTAATTTATGAAGAAAGACTAAACAAATTATACTTATTTTCTCTAGAAAAAAAGGTGTTTAAGAGGGGATATGATTACCCTACATTAATATATCCAGTGTTAATACAAGGCTTTGTCAAGTTAACTTTTTGTACCAAGAGGTTTTTAACTCAATAGAGGACATCCTTTGAGGTTAGAAGTAAAAAGATGTCACATTAAAGAAAGAAAATGGTACACACAGTAAGGGTGGTTAATCTGTGGAATTCTCTATTAAAGGAGGTGGTGGCAGCGGATGCGATAAATAACTTTAATAAGTAATTTGGAATTGAATAGCTTTTTTTGAGCAAAAGTAACTTGTAATGTTACTGATGCGAGAAAATCATTAGAGTATCATAGTGTAAGTGGGGTTACTCGCAGGCATTGGGAGCAGCAGACTTGCAATCATGCTGAGAGGGCTAGGGAAAGTTATGTACCACTGTTTAGTGGTGTAGCTTTACAAAATGGGGAAATGAATAAAGTCCTATAAGCCTCATTCAGTTTGAGACCTGTAACTCACAAAAATACCAATTTTCAACTGCAAGTGTTTTTTTTTCAGTAATGTTACACATGTATTCAATGCTCCTCAGATGTGCAATTATTAATCCTACCCGCAACTCGCAAACCAATGCTTTGTAAAAGTGTGAAGACTAAGCAACATTACGTTGCTCAAACTCCACTTCCACCAATGAGAATCCCCAGGGATTCCCTTCCCCACGAACACCCAATCGCCCTCTTTTTAAGATTTTTGTGCCTTTGCTGGTGTTATATGGTCAAAATCAGGAATATTAAGAGTTGCAACTAATAAGTAATTTTGAGTAATTCGGACTTGGAAAGCTTTTTTTGTGCAAAAGGAACTCATAATATTACTGATGTGTGCAGATGAATAGGGACGTAGGGTGTAATATTTAGATTAGGGGTACATCGCAGGCTTTGTGATTAGCACACTTGTAATCATGTTGAGGAGGGGTGAATAGAATAGTTAGGGAAAGCTACTTACCATTTTTTAGAGGAGTGACTTTACAAAATAGGGAATTCCATAGGGCCCATATTTCTTAATGCTTTCCCTTTATGAGTGATGACGGTATATATTTTATTCATATCCAAGGGTCCCAGAGTATCCCTATCTAAAACCTGTATATCCTTAAGCACCTTAATTAAGGACACATAGTTTAATTAAAAAAAGCTTTGGGATTTTAAACCATCAGTAATCAATATATATCGCTAGCGGTTGTAGTAAAATATTGCTAGCAGATACAATTGATCTCTGTTGGGACTTCCTAATCAGTAGTTGGCGGCTTGGAAAACACAGGCTCCAATCAGAATTCTGGGGAACCGTACTGGATGTAACACACACAAAATCATTCTCAGTACTAATTTCGTTTATTGCCACGTCATAGCATAGGTTATATACTTGCAAAAGAAGGCGGATATTAGAGGCGATTTACAGTTCATGTTAGTCAGTTGCAAGGACAGATAATCAGGTGTTTTCTGTTTCTTAGAACAACTAGAAATGTTTTGTGTTTTAGTAAGGTCGCAAAACTGTTCCAAGGACAGGAATGTGATATTATGTTTAGGCTATATCTCGTGAATATGTCAGCAAAATATGTTAACCCCTTCATCAGCAGAATATAGGACTAGGGGATTCTGTCTCTTTTTGGATTTTGGATAAGTTAGAAAATATTGGACAAACGTGGTACAAAGTAGTTAAAAAATAAATGTATCCTCACCCATCCATCTATTTATCTATCTATCTATCTATCTATCTATACAAAGTTAAATCATCCCACAACTTTTACAGATTGAATGATGATGACTTTGTGCTGCAGAATAAAAACCAAGAATAGAATTTGATACTTATTTGGCATCCAATAAAAATGTATGTTTTTTCTAGCATTTAAAACATGCTCCTTTAACATACAGCACGACACATGGTACCTCCAAGCCTTCCAATGCCAGTTCCTGAGGGCAAATATAAAAATGTAATTTCAGGATGTCTTGTTTTGCCTTTGAAAATGTCTATGATGTATAAATGTCTGTGCTTTATAAGTAGTATCTTGTTATAATCTCACAGTGCCATATGTCAGATAATTTAAAACAGAACAAATAGTGGAGAAGGCTATGATGTTTTGTTTTCTTACCCTGACACTTACAAAGTGGTAACAATATTTACAATCATTTATTAGTGAATGTGTCAACATTCCCTTTAAGGGTGAGCTTTAAATCAATAATAATATTTATTATTTTTTAGATGTCTATAGTAGTATAGTCGTTATACAGCAGTTCTTTCCTTCTTTACAACTTTCATTCTGAATTCATAGAAAATTATAGTGCCACCTATATCTGATTCACAGAATTTAAGGGATACATTTTGCTATTAAAGAAGAAAAAAGTTGGAATTTACTTACACAATTGATCTGCTAGAAGGTGGAGCTTGGGTGATAACAGTACTAGGTGTAGGTGAAGGTGTTGCAGGTTGAATAATGACACTTGAATCTGAATTTGTAAGCATCACATTAGGAATCTCGAGTGAAGCTGGACGAACAATAGTAGCTGTGGGATGTGCCGTTAATATGGGTACTTCCTATGGAAAATGGAAAATAATAAAATTTGGTTACACATACTTAGTAACACATGCACTGAAGCATAAAATAAAAAGGCAATATATTAATTAAATCATCAACTCCAGCATGGTACTAGAGAGAAGGAATAATCCCTCCAAACTTAAGACAGAAGAATGTGTCAAACCAATACTTCTAAAACAGGGGTTGGCGTGTTCAATCCTGGAGGGTGACACAAAGGGCCGGATTTGAAGATATCCCTGCTTCGTACAGGCAAGGCTATCTCTTCTTCAGACCTCCTGATTGATTCACCTGTGCACAGAAAGGAAATGCTCAAATATAGGCCTGTGTGCAGACCTCCAGGACTGAACTTGCCTACCCTCATTTAAAAGGAACTCTCAGCCGTGGCCGCTTCTGTATTTAATCTAAAGGTAACTCCGATAAGAAGAAATAACTTTAATCAAAGAAAAAATAGCGACTGCACATTCTGCGTGATTCTGTCATTCATATCTAGGAAGCAAAATTAACTAAAAAATTCTCAATTTCCATTAAGTCTTCTATGCAGCACAAAACTGGATACAAATAGTAGTAAATATATCGAAAAAAGCTGTGTCATGGACCCCTTTTTCTCAGCCTGGGTGTTGGCCCATTGAGCCCATTAAAGGATAGACAGCTTGGCTCCAGCCATTGGATTATATACATAAACATCTCCATGGTATTTGTAATCTGTCTTGTCCCATTGTTTGCAGGAAGTTAATCACATCTGATATGGGTTAGAGACGGCAGGATGTGTATTAAAGGTTAAGCTTGCTCCCAGGAAGTACTGCTAGACCCCATGTGGGGTCATCTCCTGTAATTGTCTGCCACACCCTCACATTGTTACATTGTGTAACCCCCTCTGTATTGAATGGCTATAAATATTGCTGCACTTTTCAAAATAGTTCAGTAAGTCTCATATTTTGCTCCTGGTGGCTGTGATACTGAACCTATCTCCACCCTTCAAGTAACCTGTCCTGATCACTACCACAGGAAGGTTACTGAGACTCCTGGAAGCGCTGATTCCTGATGGAGAGACTCTGACTGATACAGAAGTTAGATATCAGGTGTGAAGATTCCAGGAGGGGGCGCTATTCAGCTCAATAAATCCCTGCCTTTGGCTACAGGAATGCCCATCTTCCTACAAGGAATGGGCCTCTTGGTGACTGGTGGTCAGATCAATAATAAAAGTCTTCCCTCTAAATGAAACACCTCATTCACTAGATGTTCCAGAAGAGAATGTTTATTTCTGGCTACCGGGATTGTATTTATACAGGACCAAGGATTTACATCATAGTGGGCTGAATATATGCAAACTCTCCGCCCAGATTAGAAGTAACCAATAACAGAAATAGGAGAGCCAATCAGCAGGCAGGGAAACCTGTGGGTTTGGCTTGCTAGCCTTAAGGTGGATCCATGGGAGGAAACTACAGGAAAAAGAATGTCAGGAAAATCTAGTTTGTACTCGTTTAAAGAGGAAAGGGAAAATACATGCATGGAATTACTTGAACCAGCCACAAGATGTCACTATAGGATAAGGAATGGAATTGTCCATTAAGTTTGCAGTGGATTGGCTACATAATATAAGATTACAATGGTATTTTCTCCATAGGGGAAATCAGATCTTCACATCATGGTGCTGGTGCAGAGACTTTCAAGAACTCAAATGGTCCTTGTGGGTAGTTTACCTGTAGTCTATAGCAGTTGGCCCTGGGCTTGTATAGCCCCTACCTTCAAGTCGTCACAAGCTGCCAAAAGAAACCTTCATACAATGGAATGGACAATGTAATGTTTGAATGCTGTGCTTATATGTGCTGTGCTTTAGTTTGCTCTAACACCTAGATTAACATACAAAGGGGAAATAGCCCGACAGACATTAAAAGCTTTTGAATATATTTGTTGCCTACTGTTTTTTGGAAGAAATCAACATAAGCTAAAATGAACGTTTGACACCAATTATATTTAAAATGTATTCATTATTTATGTTTCATACACAGAGGAAAAGCAAATAAAATAATCTCTTGGATACCAAAAATAAGACTAACCATTTAGAATAAACACAAGAGAAATATATATATTACTAGCGACTTGCCCGTCAAAAATGACGGCAATAAATTTGAAGCCTGGCAATGGTGTTTGTCACACACTGCGAGCCTCTCCCCCCCCCCCCCTTTACTTTATTGGCCTCGCGATGAGCGTCTTTGGCGCTAATCACGGGCCTCGCAATGAGCGCCTTCGGCGCTCATTGCGAGCCTCTCTACCCCTCTACTTGACGGGAGGGGCTCATTGCGAACCTCTCCCCCCTCTACTTTACTGGCCTTGCGATAAGCTCCTTCAGCGCTCATCTCGGGCCTTGCAATGAGTGGCTTTGGAACTCATTGTGAGCCTCTCCCGCCCTCTACTTCCTCTCCCTTCCCTCTGTCTCTTCCCCCCTCTCCCTCCCCTGTGTCTCTTCCCCCTCTCCCTCCCCTGTGTCTCTTTCCCCCCTCTCCCTCCCCTGTGTCTCTTTCCCCCCTATCCCTTCCTTGTTTCTCCTTCCCCCTCTCCCTCCCCTGTGTCTCTTTCCCCCCTCTCCCTTCCTTGTTTCTCCATCCCCCTCTCCCTCCCCTGTGTCTCTTCCACCTCTCCCACTCCTGTGTCTCTTCACCCCGTCTCCCTCCCCTGTGTCTCTGCCCCCCTCATCCCTCCCCTGTGTCTCTCCACCCCCTAAACCTAATCTTTTCCCCCCTCCGCTGTGTCTCCTCCCCCATGTCTATTCCTCCCCTCCTCTCCCTCACGTTTCTCTTCCTCCCCTACCGTTTCTCTTCCTCCCCTCCTCTCCATCCCCTGTGTCTCTCTTCCCCCTCCTCTCCCTCCCCTGTGTTTCTCTTCTCCCTCCTCTTCTCGCTCCCCTGTGCCTCTCTTCCCCCTCCCCTGTGTCTCTCTTCCCCTCCCCTGTATCTCACTTCCCCTGTCCCCTGTTTCTCTCTTCCCCTCCCCTGTATCTCACTTCCCGTCCCCTGTGTCTCTCTTCCCCTCCCCTGTATCTCACTTCCCCTCCCCTGTGTCTCTCTTCCCCCCTCCTCTCGTGTCTCTATTCCCCTCCTCCTCTCCCTCCCTCATGTATCTCTTCCCCTGCTTCTCCCCTCCTTGTCACTCTTCCCCCGTGTCTCTCTCCCTCACCTCATTGCTGTAGATGCGCTCGCGCACGCTTATGGGACGTCTTCGCGTGCGTGCGCACGCTTGTCTGCCCGGCAACCCGCGCACGCGACGTCTTCGCGTGTGCGCGCGCGCACGCTTGCCGGCTACCCGTGCACGCCTGCAGTAGGGCTGATGGGAGCCATGGTGAAACTGCGAGGTGTCGTCAGTTGCGGCCCTTCCTTTGCGAGGGCGGCAAAGCGTGACGACAACTCGCAGTTAGACAATTATAATATGTGATTATTACCATTTTTTATAAAGCGCCAACATATTCCTTAGCGCTATACAGGGTTAAGTATAAAGGGGAAAAAAATACACTGTTCAACAGGGGCCCTGTTTTGGTGATTAACATCTTACATACATGGAGCCATATTCAATTTGAAGAGGAATGTCTGTGAGTGTGTTGCGGGCTCCCATTCGTCTCCAATTGCGATGCTATTGAATCGCTCAAGGCCGCAAGTTACTGTGCCAAAGCCGAAACCGTAAACCATCATTGGTTCGTAGCAGTTCAGGGCGGGAACATGATCAATTCAGCAAGCCCGTAACCGCCCATTTCGAATCAGCCAATAGAAAATGAGACTGTCATTATTACAGGCAGGAAAACATGGAGGTTACATGTCAATCAATTAGGTTTGAGGGTCCGATATGCGATCAGACTGGCAAATCCAAACAATAGAGAATTATGAAAATACTGCCCTAGTTCATATGGGTGGGTTGTTATGTATTACCTCATTGATACCCGAGATTGCGTTGTGGCTTGTCGGTACTTTCTTCTTCGCCTGCTAATAGGTCCAAGTGCTGAGTGATTCTTAGGTGAGAGGGGAAGGCAGGGGCGCTGGAAGATGTGTGCAGAGGTAAGCCTGCTAAGAGGGCTTACTGACTGAGCTTAACAAAGCTTAACCAATGCTGTCTTGGAGTCTAAAATGTAATGACTATTGCAATTAGACGTCCAGTGCCCCATGGCCTTGATGAAGTAAGTTTGATTTCTCAATGCAATGGAAGCAGCTGCTAATCAAAATTAATGACCAGAGTAATTAAAGGGATTGAGGCCTAATCCTGTGAGAATAATTTGAGTACACTGAGGTAATAGTGGCTGACTCGAGATACTGAAGAGTTGGTGGTGAGCGGTTTGTCTTGGAGGGACGACATGGAATACATAATATGAATCTGGACTAGTGGTATAATGTGTTGGTTAATAGGTGATAAATACAGGTGAATAGCTATTTTAACGGAGTGGAACATTAAGGAATTAGACAATAGAAAAGGTGATGTAGAGTTAGTTAAAGGTATATAGAAGTTTCCTGGATTTCAAATGTTTCCTAAAAAATAGCCACTGATTATTAGATTAGATTAGTACTTAAATATGTATAGGCTGGATACTGCTAACTGGGTTAACACACACCTAGGAAGCTTACATAACAGTGTCCCAAGCTGCAATGCAGCTAGGTAAAGGTTGTGACCTCCAAAGGAAGTGCTGCCAGTCACATGGTTGGTGGGGTCAAAGCTGAAATTTTCCACAAGGAGACAGGAACAGAGAGAAAAAAACACCAGCAGCAGTAGATGCAGTAAACAGACAACCTGCAGGGTTGTAATCTAGTGTCAATGTGCTGCACAGATAGACTCATATGAAAATACATAGCACTTTCTAACATGTGCCAAACTACATATCCCAGGCTGCTTAGCATCACAAACAGCAAACCCAGATTGTGATACATACAGTGTCTTGCAAAAGTATTAACCCCCATTGACTGGTTACCTATTTTGTTACATTGCAGCCTTAAATTCAATGTTTTGTTAATCTGAATTGTATGTGATGGATCAGAACACAATAGTCTAAGTTGGTGAAGTGAATGAGAAAAATATTTGCATAAAACAATTTTTTTGTAATAGAAAACAGAAAATTGGCATGTGCATATGTATTCACCCCCTTTGTTATGAAGCCCATAAAAAGCTCTGGTGCAACCAATTACTTTCAGAAGTCACATAATTTGTGAAATGATGTCCACCTGTGTGCAATCTAAGTGTCACATAATCTGTCATTACATATACACACACCTTTTTTGAAAGGCCCCAGGGGCTGCAACACCTAAGCAAGAGGCACCACTAACCAAACACTGCCATGAAGACCTAAGGTAACCCTGGAGGAGCTGCAGAGTTCCACAGCAGAGACTGGGAGTATCTGTACATAGGACGACAATAAGCCGTACGCTCCATAGAGTTGGGCTTTATGGCAGAGTGGCCAAAAGAAAGCCCTTACTTTCAGCAAAAAACAAAATGGCACGTATTGAGTTTGTGAAAAGGCATGTGGGTGACTCCCAAAACGCATGGAGAAAGGTGCTCTGGTCTGATGAGACTAAAATTTAACTTTTCGGCCATCAAAGAAAACGCTATGTCTGGCGCCAACCCAACACATCACATCAACCAAAGAACACCATCCAGCCAGGACTGGGAAACTGGTCAGAGTTGAGGGAAAGATGGATAATGCTAAATACAGGGATATTCTTGAGCAAAACATGTACCACTCTGTGTGTGATTTGAGGCTAGGACGGAGGTTCACCTTCCAGCAGGACAATGACCCCAAACACACGGCTAAAGCAACACTTGAGTGGTTTAAGGGGAAATATGTAAATGTGTTGGAATGGCCTAGTTACAGCCCAGACCTCAATCCAATTGAAAATCTGTGGTCAGACTTAAAGATTGCTGTTCACAAGCGCAAACCATCCAACTTGAAGGAGCTGGCTTAGTTTTTCAAGGAGGAATGAGCAAAAATCCCAAAGCGACTTGGAGCTGTGATTGCCACAAAAGGTGGCTCTACAAAGTATTGATTTTAGGGGGGTGAATTGTTATGCACATTGACTTTTTCTGTTATTTTGACCTATTTGTTGTTTGCTTCACAATAAAAAAAAAAAAAAAAACATCTTCAAAGTTGTGGCATGTTCTGTAAATTAAATGATGCAAATCCTCAAACAATCCATGTTAATTCCAGGTTGTGAGGCAACAAAACACGAAAAATGACAAGGGGGGTGAATAATTTTGCAAGGCACTGTATCTCATGTTCCTGCTCTCCTTCTCTCTACACCTCATTGTCCTGCTGGAAGGTGAACCTCCGTCCTAGCCTGAAATCATGCACAGAGTGGTACAGGTTTTGCTCAAGAAACATCTTAGTAACAAGCTTAGCAGTAGGCAGAGACATGGGAAATGCGAATATAGAGAGACGCAAGGAGAGTTAAGTGAGATTTGAGCTGCATGGGTGGGAGAGGGCAGCAAGTTATGGAAGTCAAGAAGAAAGTGTGCATTTAATAGTTGGTGATAAATGGTCCTTTAGAGCACACACACCCACAAAACATCAGTGAGCCCCCACCATGCTTCACAGTGGGGATGGTATTCTTTTCACTATAGGCCTTGTTGTCCCCTATCCAAACATATCGCTTATGGTTGTAACCATAAAGCTCTATGTTAGTCTCGTCACTCCAAATTACAGTGTGCCAGAAGCTTGGAAGCGTGTCAAGGAGTTGTCTGGCATATTGTAACTGGGCTTTTTTGTGGCATTGGCGCAACTCAACCATGCAGCTCATTTTTGTTCAAGTATTGTCGTATTGTGCTCCTTGAAACAACCACACCGTCTTTTTCAAGAGCAGCCTGTATTTCTCCTAATGTTATTTATGGGTTTTTCTTTTTATTCCGAACAATTCTTCTGGCAGTTGTGGCTGAAATCTTCCCTGGTCTACCTGACCTTGGCTTGGTATCAAGAGATCCCCAATGTTCCACTTCTTAGTAAGTGATTGAACAGTACTGACTGGCATTTTCAAGGCTTTGGCTATCTTTTTACATCCTTTTCCATCTTTATGAAGTACCATTACCTTGTTATGCATGTCTTTTGACAGTTCTTTTCTGTTCCCCATGGGTCAGTATTTGGCCATTCTGATCTAAAAAGGAGCCAAACAACTATGTGATAATAAATGGCTTCATATGATCACTATCCTTCAATAAAATATATATATGTTTTTTTTTGGAAGGTCAGTCATATTTTAAAAATAAATGCCAATATGTAACAATTTCTGCCAGGGTATGCAAACTTTTGAGAACAAAATTAAACTGGGTATTGGGATGGTGGTGGAAAGGAGTGGATGAAGGATGTGAACTAAAGGATGATGTAGGCTTCAATATGTATAACAGTTGAGAGACAGTGAAGGGTAGATGAGAAATTGAAGTGGAAGATGACTTAAGGAGGTAGTTGGAAGATAGTGAGAAGTAATGAGGAGCTGGAGTGGAGGATAACTTAAGAAGGCTGAGGAAGGTATGAGGAAGTGATTTTGAAGACTTTATTGGCAGGAAGCAGTTAGAGGTTAATGTAGAGCTGGAGCAATGTATAACGTTAAGGAAGTAATAGGGAGGTTTAGCATTAAGCGAAAGAGTTAAGAAGTAGAAGGCAGATGTAAGAAGTGTTAGAAGGGATGATATGTTAAGTTAGGTTTGCACCAATTGGCGAGGTTAGTTAGGTAGCAAACATGGAAAGCGTGAGGCTTGTGCAAGATGACTGGCTTTGTTGCCGGAAGCAAGTTAAAATTATGGATATAAGTTGTAAGAGAGCAAATTGAAGGGGTAACAAACGTAAGGTGGTGCATGTGTAACGTTAGAAAAACGAGGTGAAGTGGGCGAGCATACAACGAGGTGATGTGGAAAACTGTTGGGAAATGGAGCAGAAATGAAGGGTGAGATGAGAGGTAGGTTGAAGGAGAGTGGAATGAAAGGAATAGATGGGATGCAGACGAAGGGCGGAGATGGATGTGAAGATAAATGAGGTGAATGGAAGGAAGTGTAGTGATTGAATGAGATGAAAGTGCATTCTATAGGCAGCTATGAAGACTCAAACTAAGAATTGATAGAGAGGGAGAGTGTTGTGTCACGTGCTGGAGATGTAAGTGAAGCCTGAAGGTTAATGAAAGAGAAATTGATGAATGAGGTGCGAGGGACTTAAGCTGCAAGATGATGAGGGTAGGCAGAATGGCTTGGGAAGACCAAATTTAAGGTAGGGGAGTGAGTAGAGGAAGCATGAATAGAGAAAGAAGAAAGGAGACGAAAAATAATGATGAAGGAATGTGGACTGAAGAGAGAGGGAGGAGTATATAAGGAGAAAATGGATAGATGAAGGTAAGAGTGAGTGACAATGTAGAGGTGAATGATGTGAGGGGAAAGCATGATGGTGGGGCGATAGGCCAGGCATGAAAGTGAAGATAGAGCAGTAAAGGAAGATGAAATGAAACCGTTGAGATATGACGCAATGTTGGGGGGAAAGAGAGAACAGAAAAGAAGACAAAAAATATCAGGACTTTGAAGCTAAAAGGGAGGTTAGAGGATCAAAGTGAAAGGAACTGAATTAGGCAAATAGCAAAAAAGGAAGAACCGAAAAGACCGACTTTCTGCAGCCAAATAGCTGTTAAACGTTCCCACCGCAAGCAAACTACTATCAAAACACACCAGGACACCTGACTTTCTGTAGCCAAATAGCGGTTTGATATGGTGGCTTTCCTTTCAGTCACACACCTAGACCAGGGAAAAAGCAAGGTGTAAATGCAGGGCATAATGCTGTCTTCTGGCTGCACATTTAACTGCATTCCCACAGATCTCCAATTCACATCTTTCAAAGTCCACACTATCCACTTCTTCTCACCCATGTCTCTGTGAGTTGCTGTGATCTACCAGCCTCCTCGACCTGCCTCTCAATTCCTAGACCATTTTTCCACCTGGCTTCCTCACTTTCTGTCTTCCAACATACCTTTCCTTGTTCTTGGAGATTTCAACATTGCCATTGACACTCGCTCCTCCACTACAGCCCCAAAAATACTTGCACTTTCCTCTTCACTTGACCTCCCACAAAGGGAAGAATCCCCAACTCACCATGATGGTAACTCCCTTGGTCTCATTTTTCAAATTTCTGCACTAAATCCATCCTTCTCATCTCAACCCCCCTGTCAGTCTGACCCCCATCTGACCACTTAACTTACAGCCTCACCATACCTTCCACTCTCTTCCCCTCTTCACACCAGAACTCACAGAAATCTGCAAGCACTTGACTCACAATATTTTTTCCCCTGTGCTACAACCCCTTCTATGTCCGCTCACCACCCACACTTGCCCTAACATTGCCACCACACATTACAATTGGACTTTAACTTCCATCCTTGATACTCTTTATCCCATAACCACAGGCAGACTTTCTCACTCTCGCTTAAAACCATGGAACACTACACAAACGCTACATCCAGAGATGATCCCGCACTGCTGAACGACTATTATTATCCTTTATTTATAACGCGCCAACATATTCCGCAACGTATTCCGCAGACTATAGACTTCAGCAGACTTCCTCAACTACAAGTACATTCTACATCACTATGCCCTCAATATGGTCAAACAGTGCAACTTCTCATCCTTAATATCCATATTAGCCTCCAATCCCAAACATTTGTTCGCCACATTCAACACTCTGCTCGGTCCTCCACCACATCCTGGCCCTTCCTGTCTCACGGCTAAAGTCTTTGTCAGACACTTTAATAATAAAATTGAAAATATCTGTAACAAACTTTCCTCTCAATGTGGCAACTACTCACCCTCCTCTCAACAAATCGACAACACCCAGCCGTTATCCTTACCCATTCTCTCATTCATTATGGACACCTTTGACCCTGTAACTGAGGATGAAGTCTCTAGTTTTGTTATCAACCTCTCGTCTTACAACATGATACTATTCCATCAAAGCTGATCCCTCCCCTCTCTACCACATTTATCCCAGCTCTCACACATCTTTACAACCTTTCCCTTAACACTAACAAGTTTCACATTTAAAACACACCATTATTACACCCATTCTTAAGAAACCCTCCTATGATCCAGCTTCTCCCTCTAGTTACCGTCCTATCTTTCTACTTCCCCTGGTTTCTAAATTACTTGAATGTATCATCTATAATCACCTCTCCAAATTTATTTCCTCCTGCTTGCTCCTTGACCCCTTCGAATCTGGCTTCCGGGCCCAACACTCCACAGAGACAGCTTTCACTAAAGTCACTAATGATTTGCTAACCGCCAAATCAAAGGGCCACTTCTCTATTCTTATTCTCCTGGACCTCTCTGCTGCCTTGGACACAGTTGACCACCCTCTTATCCAAATTATACACTCTCTTGGCATCTGTGACACTGCTCACTATTGGTTCACATCATATCTAGAAAATCAAACATTTAGTGTGTCCTCCTCTGGCTCCTCATCGCCTCACCCTCTGACTGCTGGCGTACCTGAATGTTCTGTCCTAGATCTCCTCTGTTTCTCCATCTATACTTCCTTATTTTGGATTCCCATACCATCTACATTTAGATGACACCCAATTCTATCTCTCTGCGCCTGAACTATCACCATCTCTTCTAGCTCATGTTGCCAACTGCCTCTCTAGCATATTCTCCTGGATGTCTGCCTGTCAACTCAAACTCAATATATGTCAAAGACGGAGCACTTAATCTTTCCACCCTCTTCCATAGCTTCCACGCCTCACATATCTCTCACCTTGACAATGCCATCATCACGCCCACCTCTCAGGACTGTTGTCTTGGGGTTCTACTGGATCCTGTCCTCTTTTTCATTTCTCACATACAATCCATTACTAAATCTTGTCATTTTCACCTAAAAAACATTTCCAAAATACATCACTTTCTCTTCCAAGACACAAGCAAAATTCTAATACACTCTCTTATCTTATCCCGCAGCGACTACTGAAACTCTCTACCTTGCTGGCCTCTCCTTCACCCGACTCTCTCCACTACAGTCTATAATGAATGCCTCCACTGGACTCATCTACAATATTCAATGTTAAGTGTCTGCAGCACCTCTCTGTCAGTCACATCACTGGCTTCCCATAGCCTCCAGGAAGAAAATGTAAAATCTTGACCCTAAGCTATAAAGTCCTCAATAATAGTGCACCCTCTTATATCTCTGCTCTTGTCTCCAAATACTCTCCCAACCGTCCTCTTGGCTCTGCTAATTACCTTTTCTCCTCTCATTCTCTGGAACTCCTTGCCTCGCTCCACTAGACTATGCTCCTGCCTGAAACCCTTCAAAACCTCACTAAAAACTCAACTATTTAAAGAAGCATATCAACTTCAGCCTTAATTTATGCAGTATATTTTACCTCACCTTTCTATACCTCACCCATACCCTCTAGAATGGAAGTTTGCAAGTTTTTAATCTTATTGGGAGCTTTAGAGAAAGCATTTTGTGTGCTTGATTTTAAACTCAATAACAGTGCCCTCCATTCTTTTGTAAGTTAAGCTTGTTTTTTACTTGTACAGAATATGTCAGAGCATTACAATTAAAGGTTAATAAATAATAAGGAAGAGGGGGCGAGTGGCAGAGTGGAAGTTATGAAATTGGCATTGATGATGCCAGGGGCGGTAAAGCCAAACAAGAAGGAAAAGAAGAAAGGATGAAGAAAGAGAGGATGCAAGAGGAAAAGTCAAGAATTAGAGTAAGGGTAAGAGAGAAAGAATAATTAGAGGATTGAATTGTAAAAGAGAAAAAATTAAAATAGGAGGTGATGGTAATGGAAGGGGTAGTGTAGGATAATTTATTAATGAGGCTGTAAGGTGCTTAGAACAGTGCAGGCTGCTTACATGCTTCTGAAAGGAAATGGCCAAGATCTTGCGAAAAGCGTGATCTCGCCCAACGCCATGACGCCTGAGAGGAAGGAACAGAGAGGGAGCCAAGTGAGCTTATGAAGGGAAGGGGTTAGAGGGGCCCTCCAACAATCCCAGGTAATTAACCTGGAAATATATTGAGCCTTTTGAGTTTTGGGTTCCTGAAAAGAAATGATGATTCCAGCTTTCACCCACTTTTCTCCCTTTTTTAACCACTTCTCTTTATCTTTTATCTGTTTTTCTTCTTGATTTGCCTCAATGGGTTCCAGCTTTTTATTTTTCCTCAGCTGTTGCTTCTGCTCCTTAACGTGTTGCAAATGCCGTTCACTAGGCTTCAGCTGGACCTCTTGCTGCATGTTCAGCTTAAAAAATCTTCTCTCTGAATAACTTTGGCTGCTCAGCCATACAAGCATCCCTCTGACCCAACTGTGCCTCCATATCAGAGATTTCGACCATCCTCTGCGCTTGTAGAGTATGTAACAGCAGATCCTTCTCTATCAAAGATGCTTCCCTCTGTTCCGGAGATTCATCTATCTGTTGTAGCTGAGAGGAGGGACTATTGACTTCTATTTCTCTCTGAGATAAGCAATCTCCCGTTTGCCATTGGGTGGCATGGGGATAGAGTCCATCTTTGCTTCTTGCTGTGCTGGTTTCCTCTCGCCTCTCCGGAGCGCTGTGTATTATGGCTGCCTGAGACAGAGAACTGTAGGGATACTTCACAATGTGAATGGCACACATGTACATGCTCTGCTTCAGGGAAGTTCCTCTTGACCAACTCTATCTCCAAATTATTGTTATTATTATTGTTTATCTGTAAAGCGACAACATATTCCGTACGCTTTACATGGGTAAGTTCAAGGCAAAAACAATAGCAATATTAACAAATTGCAAAGGATGGAGGGCCCTGTCTTTGAGCTTAGAATCCAGTGTCCATAGAGCTTTCCCCAAAGCACCATGCAAAGTTGAAAACTTGCAAACTTACAATCTAAAAAGGTATTCCCAGATTCTCATCTTTCTCACTCAATTTAGGAAGGATTGCAGTTTCCTCAAAGTCTGTACCTTATTCCTTTGAAAGGACATTGGCTGCAATCATCTGCTGGATCTCCCCTTTCTCAGGCTTTTTCTTAGTAGTATCATCCTCCTCCAACTCAGGAGTTTTCACAAGGGACATGTGACTGGGTCTGTCCAAGTTTATTATGGAGGTCTCTTCATTGCTCTTACCCATAAGGTCTATGCATCAGTTTTGGTTCAAATGTTCTCCAGTGTCTTCATCAACATCCTTCATACAGAGGCCGTTTTTGCATACAGAGGCCGTTTTTGCATACAGAGGCCGTTTTTGCCATTTACTCTTTGACATTTGCTCACAACATCAGACACTTTTACAGGGATAACTCATATTATTATAATCAACACCTACTTTTGACATCAGCAGCTCATAGCCAATGAAATACAACATGTGTCATGAGCTGGCTTGGTGGGTATATAAGGAGACATGTAGGCATTCTGCAAACATATCAACCATCATTGTCATAGGTGAAATGTTTGATTTATCCCACTTTGAAAATGGGATGATCACTGGCTATTGGGCCAAGGGTGGCAGTATTTCTAAAACAGCGCAGTTTGGGAACAGTTTGCGTGCTGCTGTGATTAAAGTGTACAGTGTCTGGACAAACGGCAACACTGTGAATAAATGGCATCGAAACTGCAGAGTACCACGAGCCATTAATTTCAGAGGTGAATGTTGGCTGAGAAAATGTGTGAGGGAAAACCGACACGTTACAGTTGAGCAACTCACCGTCCAAACAAACCAGCTCCGAAGCAAACGGCTGGTCACTGCACCCATGCGGACTAGGGTTCATCATCAGAACACTATTCTGTGGGAAAATGTGCACAAAACTATCATGAGGTGGTACTTATCACCTGCCACAATGAAACTTTCCAACCCCTCTTTGGATGGCAACTGCTTCAGAGGTTGTATCAACGTAGGCACCCCTAAACATGTCCTCTGGGACTGCCCAAAGATTGCCCAAATATGATATGCAAGATCGCAAGATTCCCCAAAGGCCGGAGGAAGCCCTATTGGGCCTTCCTATAGAGGGTCTTTGCAATAAAGCTCATCTGTTATCAAATCAAGCGTTTTTGGAAGTGCCAATTATACTAGCCAAATCCTGGAAGTCGACGATCCCTACACATAGTGCAGTTTAGCAAATCGCAAATGTATCTATTTTATGAGCATTATCTCAGCAGACCTAGACTCTACACATAGAAAATAGGCTTCATGCTGGGACACCTCGACCCTTTGGGTTGGATGGTAGAGATTCAAGATTAAGATAATAAATGATGGGTAATCTTTCAGGGCAACCATGGCTAGTCCACCCCTCCTACCCTTTTTTTCTTTTTCTTTTTCTCTAGTCTCTGCTTTTATTTACTTAATATTTTCTTTTTTCCCTTGATTAAGGATGCTCTTACACATACGTGAATATGCAATATACTATATGTGTAATTCAAAACAGTAATATCTAAAAGAAAAGAAAAAAAAAAAAAAAGACTCAAACAAGATTGAAAAGTTATTATGATATGTTTTTACTTCCCAAGTGATGTACCTTTATGTTTTCTGTTTTTCTTTTGGGTTATAATATTAACCTTATTTCCTCAATAAAAAAAGAAAAAAAGAAATGGCTTTAATTTTCACAACAGTATTTGTAGTACTCAGGTGTTGCAGCTGAGCCTTGTGTGCTTTTAAAGCTAGTTTATTCTGTGCTATTCTGCTCATCTCAGCCATTGCTCTGTAATCTTTCTCGGACTTGCGGTGGCCTGTTGTTCTGCCTGGTACTGAGCAAATTCAGTAGCCATTCATTTAATCCCATCTGTTGCCTATTATTTTTTTGTTGTGCAGCTGTAGCTTTCAATAAGGACTTTCGTTCCTTCTCCATACTGAGGCATGAGCTGTCTTCAAAGTGAAGACCATGTACAGCAACATTGGCACCATTTGTGGTAAATTACCATTCTTTAGTCTTTATGGAGGTGTCCCTGATACCTTTAATGTGGTACACAACACAGGAGGCTTCAATATATTTTAAAGAATTTGATAAAATTGTTGCCAGTGTTACCACCATAACTTAAAACAAATTATACAAAATATTGGGCCTCGCTCTAAACAAGAGCTATCCTTTTTTTCTAAAGACAATTCCCTAACCCTGGGAGGGAGCAAACAATAAACAGTTCAAAACGTTATAAAAAGACACTAGCCTGTACTACTTAAGTCGCGGCTTAACAGCTCCACGCAGGTACCTCTCTGTGCTTTTTCAGTAGCACACACCAATATGGACACTTCTGCTCTAGTGGAATATATTGTTGTTTTGTTGTTCAGTCATGCACAACTCTCCGTGACCCTATGGACTACTGCATGCTACTCACATCTCTCAGCCATTACCCCTCAGGGCTCCATTGCTTCAATTACCTCATTTATCCATCTCCGCCACTGCTGTCCCCTTCTTTTTGTGCCTGATTTCCTCCCCAGCATCAGTGTTCTCTAGGGAATACCTGCTTGTTCTTGATATTGTCAAAACATTTGAGCCTATAGCCTCTAGATCAAACCTTCCAGATTACAGCTTAGCTTGATTTCCTGTAGTAATGATTGACTGGATCTTCTTACAGTCCAGGGAACTCTAAGCAGTTTTTTCCCCAACTCCACAATTCCAAGGAATCAACTCTACTGCACTCCGCTCTCACATGCGTATATTACTATTGGGAAAACCATAGTTATAACTATGTAGACCTTTCATAATAATATTTCTTAATAATATCATATCTTTACTTTTTAAAAGCATGTACAGACTTGCTTTCCTCTGCAGAAGCAAACATATCTTTATTCCATGGCTGCAGTCACTATCTGTATAGATCTTGCACTCTCCAAGAAAAAAAATCTGTCACTGCCTCCACTTCTTCCCCATCTATTCACCAGGAGTGGATATTGAGGTTAGGTGTGATCTTCATTTATAAAACGCTGAGCAGCACGCCAGCTTTAGTTCCTCCTCATGTTCAGACATCAGAGTAATATCACCCATGTATCTGAGGTTGATGATACTTCTCCCAGCTAAATTGAATTCTGCTTTGGATTCCTCCAGCCTGGCCTTATGCGTGAAATATTCTGCATATAAGTTGAAAATAATGTGAGGATACACAACCTTGTCATACTCTTTTCCATGTTTGGTTGTGACCTTGGCTTCTTGGTCCACATACAGATTCCTCAGGAAGTGGATGAGAGGGTCCGGTACACCCATCTCTTCAACAAATGCGTTATAATAGTCTATGAAGCAAAAGTAAATCTTTTTCTAGAACTATCTTGCTTAATCTATTATATTCTGCAAAAAACGGCTTGCACATCTAGTAATTCTCATCCATATATTGTTGGAACAGAGCTTGTGGTGTCTGCAGCATAACCTTGCAGTCATGTAAAATGAGTGTCATTGTTCAATAACTGGATCACTTTTTAGCACTGCCTTTTTGTGAGATTCGAATGTAAACTGACATTTTCAGTCTACTGGCAACTGTTGAGTTTCCCAATTTTGGTGGCATCATTCAGATACTGTTTTTATTCAGTGGGGAGGATCTTTTTGTAAGGTGTTATGTTCTGTCAATTCAAAAAGCTTGCCAGGGAAAATGGGAGAGCTGGATATATGAACATTTAATGTAAACTGTGGTTTGATTTAGGAAAGAAAGTGGTAATGATAGAATAGGAGGAGGGATTTGTCTATATGATAAGCTTGATTTAAAGCATATAGTCAGAGAAGATTTTTATGGTAAAACTAGTGATAACGCTGAAACTTTATACTATTAAATAAATAGTGGAGCAACAATTCCTGAAAAAAGGGTAGAAATATGCTGTAAAACCCAAAATATAAGTATAAATGAGGAATTGCCAATATTGATACAGCTTGGAAATTCATCTAAGCATGGTTAAGTTCTAATAATGGGAGACTTCCTTGAAATAAACTGGATAAATGAGACCTGCAGTTCAGCTAAGGGGAGCAGGTTCTTGAGTACACTCAGGGATCATTATCTGACCCAGGTTATACAAGAACCTACTAGAAATGAGGCTATCTTGGATTTAGTCATCACAAATAATATTGATATGGTATCAAATGTTGAAACAGGGGAAACCTTGGGGAATAATAACACAGTCTCAACTGAGGCAGAGTTAAAAAAAACAAAGTTATAAGGGGCACTCTCTTAGTGGTTTAAGGGAAGCAATGCAGTGTATAGACCGGGACAAAAAAACTGAAAGTACAAAGACAAAAATTTAAAAATAAAATTTAAACTTTACCAAATATACACACATATATATCAGTATAAACCATGTGGATATAAAACGAGAAGGCGAAACCCCAAACAATGTGGCTTAGCAAGGATTTAAAGATCATGATAAGGAGTAAAGAGCATTTAAATTATACATGAAAGAGGGAACAAAGACTACCTTACACAAGTACAAGGAATTTAACAAGGCTTGTACAAAAAAAGCTATTATATTGGCTAACAAAAATTGAAAAGGTAATTGCAAAGGAGACAAACCCTAAAACAATTTTTATAAATATCAATGGGGAGAAGAATGGGAAAGAAAATATTGGAACTCTGGAATGTGAAAGACAGCTTGATAAACAGTGACCGGGAAAAGGATGATGACCTAAATAAATTATGTTGCTCTCTATAGACAAGGAATGTACCAATGTTTCATGCAACAAATTGAAGATCCACTGCCTTTACCAGAGAATTGATTAAAACAAGAAGAAATCCAAATGAGGATGGAAAACAAATGTGAAATAAGCACATATCCCTTTATGAGGGATAGATAATTTCACAAAATTGTATTAGTTTCTATGAGGAGATAACTAGAAACTTGGACTAAGGCAAGTCAGTAAGTGTAGTATTTTTGGATTCTTCAAAATGCTTTTAATACAGTGCTACATGGGAGGCTACTGTGCAAAGTAAGGGATACAGGTATTGCAACAAATAAATTCACATAGATTGAGAACTGGCTAAAAGGAAGCCGGGGGTTGTTGTAAATGGAACATACTCCGATTGGGCTAACGTGGTAAGTGAGGTTCCTCAAGAATCAATATTTGGTCGTCTCCTTTTTAATATATTTATGAATTACTTAGAAGGAGGACTAGAATGTATTGTCTAATTTTTTACTGATGAGGCTAAGTTGCACAAGATAATTAAATCAGAAAAGTATGTACTTCCACTGAAAGGAACTTACATACATTAGAAGATGTGAAAATTCCAGGAGGGGGGCTATTCAGCTCCAGAAATTCATGCCTTTGGCTACAGGAATCCCCCTCTCAGGCTATCTTCTTAGAAGGAATGGACCTATCGGTGCCCGGCGGTCAGATCAAGATCATCAGCATCAGCATCAGCTCAGAGTCACTGGATCAGTTAACCGGTATCATCTGCTTCTTCAGTGTGCTTGAAAAAGTCAAGGAGACCAATCCTACCCAGAAGATTCCAATCCAGTGTTCAAGTCCTTATCCCAAGAGAGGAGTAGAGATTCAGGGCAGCAAAGTGATTTTAGCTCAGGAGTCCTCCCTCTAAATGACATACACTATTGTCTATGTGTCCCAAGAAGAGCATTTATTTTATTTGGTACAGGCACAGTATTTATGCAGTTAAAGAACAAAGGATTTACATGTAAGTGGGGTCAACCTATGCAACTCTGCACCCAGATTATGATTACCCAATAACATATGTGCCTCCGCATCTGATTGGTCCATAAAACAGTCATTAAGGAGGCAGGGAAACCTGTGTGTTTGGCTTGCCCGCCTTGGGGGTGGATCAATGGGAGGCAACATGCAGAGAAATAATACACTTAAACAACTACAAGATGTCACTGCAGGATAACAAATGGAACTGTCCCTAGTTCAGCAGTGAATTTGCTACATAATGTGAAACTGAATGGTTCTTTAGAATCTGAAAGTCTCTTGGTTATGGAAAACAGATCTTCACAGAAGAATTTGCAGCTAAATGGCAGATGAGATTTAACACAAGTAAATGTTAAGTTCTGCATTTTATACAAATTATGCAAATGCTGGAAAGGGTACAGAGAATGGCTGTGGAAATAGAGGCAATAAGCTATGAAGAAAAAACAAATTCAACTTACTTTCTTTAGAAAGAAAAAAAAGATGCCTAAAAAGGGGATATTATTTCTTTATATAAATATATCATGCTCAAAGTAAGGCACTTTTGTGTGCCAAGAGTTTTCAACAGCCAAGAGGTCACCGATTGAGGTTAGAAGAAAAAGATTTCACAGTAAAGAAAGAAAATGGTTCTTCACAGTATGGCCAGTCGAACTGTGGAGCCCTCTACCAAAAGAGGTTGTGACCGCAAAATCAATAAGTAACTTTAAAAAGTGAATGGATATATTTTCAAATAAAATGGCATTAAGGGTTATTTTGGATAACTAGAGAAGGAGCAGTATGGATTCAAGGAGTAATTAGATTGCAAGTATCTGGGGTCAGAATTGAATTTTCTTCTCCTCTTATGAGACAACTGCCAATGTTTTAATGTTTTTTTTATTTGTCTTCCTCTGGATGTTGAGAGTCAGTCATTAAATTGTTTTAGTAGGGATTACTTTGCTGTCTTAAGTGCACTGCTAGAACATCCATAACTTTTAGAATAATACTTGGAGCTATTAATATGCCAAACATAGTGGGGGGGGGGGATGAAAATGCAGAATGATTCACTCTATTTGTAGTGACTATACTCAACACACCGTCCGATTATTTCTCTGTACTACTGAAACCATCGCACTAGTGGATTACATTCTTAAAAAAAAATATATATATATATAATCTTAAACTGTCCTCCTGAGGTCTTGGCTGGTATCTCACCTTCATCATAAGCCAACTTTTGGAGGTATGTCCCATTTTAAAAACATATCCTCTTGGAGAGACAGTAAATGTTTAAGATATTCATGCACACTCACTATCTGATTAAGATACCCCCACTCATCATTAATCTAAAATTCATAATCGGTTGTAAATAAAGAGACTGTCAAAGCTGTCTGTGTCCCAGATATACTTCAAGTGTACTCAAGCTTCTTAAGTGTGAGCATCAATCACAGCTATGAGAATAACGATGTTCTCAATTTTTCAAATTCTCTCTCAGACAAGGAGAGAGAAGAGTGGCCCATAAATAAATCATAGAAAAAAACAGTAGAAAACAATCCACATGGAGAATTTTTCTTGCCTGGTCTTTTAACAGGGATAACTGTCTAGAAGTTTGGTATTCTACAAAAGAAGAATAAGGAGAATAAGATGGGCCGGAGACATATATTGTAAATAAGAGAATAAGATGGACCAGAGAAATATATTGTAAATAAGAGAATAAGATGGACCAGAGAAATATATTGTAAATAAGAGAATAAGATGGACCAGAGAAATATATTGTAAATGAATGCAGATGTTGTCAGCTTAAATAGAGACGCTGGCATCATGCTCCTCATTATCATGTTAAATATATTTTAAGAACAATTATGTTGTCTTAGGAAATACAGCCTAATATACATTATTCACAGAACATTTTAATAATGATAAAATCAATATTGAAATCATGAAGTGGTTGTGTTGTAGAAACACTGAAAAGCAATGATTAGACATGACTGGTCTAGCAACAGACTTCCAGTATAATTTATATATAGAATGACGAAGAATACATAAAATGACATTAAAGCAGAATATAGTGACACCAATGGTACTTCTAATAATAATATTATATTATATTAATTTCATACACATGTTAATACAATATTTGTCATAATGAAAGAATCATTCTAGCAATATTAACTGTCATGTATATTATTACTGGTAAGAAGTCAAATCCCCCCCAAAAACTGTTTATTTTTTATGCTGCTACGACAAGACGTATTATACACCAGTCAATAGAGAATAAGTCTAGCAACTAAATGCAGGCTCTAATATACCACCTAATTGCGGATAATGTTATAAAAAGTTATTTAACCCTTTGTTTATGCAATGTGTCCAGAAATCCTAAAGAAACACTATTCAGACAACATTGTTTAGTAGCCACGGCCTCAGATATCTAGATACAGATAAAATAAACAGAAGCCGATTATTATGATACTGCTGTGAAGAAGCACTTACTGCCTGCAGACTAGAGATATACAAATGACACTGTATATTTTCTTTAGATCTAAAGCTTTTGATGTGTGAACAGACTCTTGACAGATAAACCAAGACACAAGTAACTCAGAGCCTTAAACTTAGATCAAGCTTGTGCTCATCTGACAACAGATCATTTTTAAATATATAGTAATTGAGGTTGAAAAAAATATTTATAGTCCATCAAGTTCAACCTTTTAAGATCTCCTCTGATCTGCAGTATTCAGTTTAATTATTAATTGTTAATTGATCCAGAGGAAAACAAACAGAAAAAAAAAAACAAGTGAGACTTTGCCAATTGCCTCAAAAGGGAAAAAATCCTTCCTGACCCTAGATACTGGTGATTGGATTCCTCCCTGGATGAATACTGTCTAATTAGCAAGGATAACCCTGAATGCCTTTGTTTTATTTATTTAGAAATATATCCAATCCCTTTTTAAAGTTATCTATCAAATCTGCTGTCACTACCTCCTTTGGTAGAGAATTCCACAGATTAATAGCATGTATTAAGAAGGATAGAGAAGCAAGGGAAGCAAATATAATTCTGCCACTACAAATCTCTAGTACGCCTTCATTTGGAATATGGAGTACAATTTTGGGCACCACTTCATAAAAAGGACGTTTTAGAGCTGGAAAACGTACAGAGGAGGGCTACAAAACTACTAAGGGGAATGGACGGGCTAAGTTATGAAGAAAAACTAACCAAATTACACTTATTTTCTCTAGAAAAAAGACGTTTAAGAGGGGATATGATTACCTTATATAAATATATCTATAGTCAATATAAGGCTTTGTCAAGTGAACGATTTGTGCCAAGAGGTTTTCAACTGAAAAGAGGACATGGTTTGAGATTAGAAGTAAAAAGATTTCACCGTAAAGAAAGAAAAGGGTTCTCCCAAATCCCTTTCAATATCCGATACCTCAAGATTTACTTATTAATTGCATGTCTATCCCTTAGTTTGTACAATAGCCTTCCATGTGGCACTGTATCAAAAGCCTTTGCAAAATCCAAAAAAGACATCCACTGAGTTGCCTTGATCCAGGTTCCTACTAATCTCCTCATAGAAACTAATTAGATTTGTTTGACATGACCTATCCCTCATACATACATGTTGACTCTTACTTATAATCCTGTTCAAATAGACATATTCTTGTATATCATTCCTTATTAACCCTTTTAAAAGCTTCTCAACTACAGAAGTGAGGCTCACTGGTCTATAATTCCCCGGAGTTGCTCTTGTTCCTTTCCTAAATATAGGTATCACATCAGCTTTTCTCCAGACATCTGGTAGAGACCCTGTGGTGAATGAATCTTGAAAAATTAAATATAATGGTTTGGCTATTACAGAACCCAGTTCCCTCAATACCCTTGGATGTATTCCATCAGGACCTGGGGCTTTATTAACATTTCCAACCTCTTTTGGATTTCTTCTTCCATTAACCAATTATTTGGTGAAGGTAGTGTAGCCCCATTATGTTGCAGTGTCCCAACCACTGGTACCTCCCTTGTGTATACCGATGAAAAGAACCTATTTAGCTCATCTGCCTTTTCCTGGTCACTAATTATCAGACGGCCTGTGTTACATTGTAATGTTCCTATAGCTTCCTTTATTATATTTTTAAAATATATTTTAGGGTTAGTCTTACGCTCTTTTGCAAATAACTTTTTATTTTCTATTTTAGCCAGTCTAATCGCGCTTTTGCAAGCCTTGTTGATTTCCTTGTATTCCCGTAAAGCAGTCTCTGTCCCATCGTGTTTGTATAATTTAAATGCCTGTTTTTTACTCCGTATCTTGATCTTTAAATCATTGTTCAGCCACATTGGATGGGATTTACTCCTTTTACTTTTATTCCCACACGGTATATGCCGATGTGTATGTATATTTATTAAGGATTTGAATGTTGTCCATTTATGTTCAGTGTTTTTACCTGCCAGTTCTCTGTCCCAGTCTATACTTTGTATTGCTGCCCTTAGACCGTTAAAATCTGCCCTTTTAAAATTAAGAGTTTTTGTTGGCCTCTTACAGTTCTGTTTTTTTAATTCAATCTCAAATGAGACTGTGTTGTGATCACTGTTTCCCAAAGGTTGCCCTATTTCAACATTTGATGACATATCAATATTATTTGTGATAACTAAATCCAAGATAGTCTAAGGACAATTTCTGAAAAATAAAAAGCCTTCTCATGTTTAAAATAAAACATAATTCACTCAATGAAATTAAATGGAGAGGGAGACAGATATATAGATAGATGGATTTAGATTGGCAGGGACATGAAAATGTGCCCACAAATGCTACTCTCTTGCAATCCATAACCATATGAAACATGGTTTCCCTTAAGCATATGCCCGCTGTATCAAACAGTTTTGAGCAAAGCTAGGGTTGGATTATACACAAGCCAGGAATCCCACCCACATACAGCCGTTTCAAGTTTACCGCCTATTATCATCGAGGGGCTAGATTCTTAGCTTGTGTAGTGGATATTTTGAGCAGGTAGTTCACCACAACAATCATTTAATATATGGTGGGCAAAAGAGCGATAGAAGCCCTCCACCATACAGTAGTAAAGTAAATTAATAGTACATTTGTGATCAGATTTGAATGTCTAAAACAAGTTAAAAAAAACTTGTTTTAGACAAAACTAAATTTTTCAAAATGCCTAGAATTCAGAGAAATACAGTTATTACACTGCATTCTGGGAACCTTGGATGGGACATACAAATGAGCCCACAAAGGCATATATATTGTGAGAAAGTGCTTTTAAAAGCTTGAGCCAGACAAATTTGTGTGGCCGGTGACTGGACTGCAGCCTGGCAGTAAAAGTAATTGAGGCAGGCTATGTTAGAGGCCTACAGGATTTGTAAAGCCTGAGAGAGCACACTGAGGGAAGTTTTGTTTTTACAGACTGATGGATGTATATGCTGTTTGAAAGAGACACTCAAAGAGTAAAGTGTACTGTTTACTAAGCCTGAGAAAAGAAAAAGACACAGAGAGAAACCTGCAACGTTGAAGAAGACTGGAATCTTGGACTTAAAAGGAAAAGCCAGTATTGAATTATAAAGGATTGGACAGAGTATTTTTGTTTAATCCCATCCACGATTAGCTGGGTATGGGACTGATTTTTGCAAACCATGGGCTGTAAACTGTTTACAGGATTATGAAGCATACAGAAATGAAAAATGGGAAGAGATACAGCATGTGGATTTGCTTTCCCATACTGAAAGAGATATTAATGAAGCTGATGATGGTGAGCATAAAGAGAAGGAGCTGGAGCAGCCACATGAAGTGAGTGATACAGGTTGAGCTTGAAGAGCGGGGCCTGGAAAAGGTGGAAAACCTGAAAAATTAATTGAGGAAAAGAGCACAACAAGCTCAAAGTCTCACAGAGTTTGAGCAAGGGTTACAAGGATTGGCGGTAGAGAGTCGCTCGCGATCAAAGACCCACTCCTATCTGGTTGTTCTGCTTATTTTGAGACGCTGCACAACTTATTCTATTTACAGTAAATACCAGAGATGTACCAGAGTTAGTGAGATGGAGTTGAGACAGCCCGAGTTAAAGAGCTCAAAGATCTTGGGGTACATGGCACAGCAGAAGCCATACTCCACAATTGAGAATAGATAAAGTTATGGGACATATTACAGATGGTCCATAAGGAGAACTGTAATAGTATAGATCTGTCTGAGCACGCTGACAACAAGCATCTGGATGTTTGTGATACAGAAAAGCAGATTTTACAAGAGGCCAACCAGACACTGCAGAAAGCCTTACTGCAGGTGACACATAGGAACAAGAATGTGTATGACAAAGGAGAGGACTGGAGCGTCAAGCTGTTTCAAAGAGTGCATAGGTAACAGAAACATGAACAGCAATATCTACACCAGTCATGTCTAAACAATGCAGATGTTGGAAACCAAAGATATTCCCTCAGAGGAACAATGATAGTAGTAAAAAAAAGCTGGAAGAGCAGAAGTTTCAGAAGCTACCAGAACGACTAACCAGTGCAAAAGTAAAAGGAAGAATGCACAGAGATGGCAGTCAACTTAACGTGGATGTAATTTACAGCATTTACTGCCTCTTGGCTGAAGTCGCTCAACCCCCTGGAATTGAGCTGAGGGGGTGGTTATGTGACAAAGGCATACAGAAATATGGGAGAGTCCTAGAGGGCAGATATGTGAGCCTGAGGCTGGATAGAGGCATTTGTTCAATCCAGTCCTGCAGGTGTTAAAAAGGCTCTATTACATCATAATGGCTGCAGCAGTGAACAGGCTGGAGCAGTCTGTTGAAAGATCAGTTGTAGCCCAGAGCCCAGAGGAGAAGTGTTGCAGCAGAGACAGAGAGAGTTTCCCAGAGGGGCTGCTGGCATTAGACTGGAGTTGCAGAGAAACTAGAGACAACGATCCAGAGAGTCTAAAGTGGGGAAGCTGTCAAGCAAATACCACAGAGCAGGAGCCCTGGACTTAAGAAGAGAGAGGCCAGTACTATAAATATACAGTTTATTAGAGCGTTTACTATTTATCCCTCCCAGGTTTAGTTGGCAGTGGATAGGGATAGTTAGGAAAGTCCTCTGAAAGTTAGGAAGTGCTCAGAAAGAGCTAGGCCTATTTATATATTGGTTGATTTATTTTCTTACGTTTTATGGCCCTGGCGGAAAAGTATTGGAGACTGTTTTTAACTCAAGAGTTTTTATCTTTCAATAGCAGTTGTTCAATTCTATTGATATTTATTTTCTTTTTGAATTTAGATGCTAATTGTTTCCCCCGCTTTATTACTCAAAAAAAGTGTCTTTGTTGCAGTTTCCATAAACAGATGTCAACTCTCTTTTAAATAAAAAAAATTTATTTGAGCATGGATATTAAGAAGTTCCGCACTTTTACTGGCTGAGGGTTGAGTCTTGTTTTGACTTTCTACCTGGGCTGCTTGAGCATAAAGTTCTTTCAACAGGAGACCGCGCTGTTTACACCTATGAGCAGCGCAAGAGGATATCACACCTCTAATGTAAGCCTTGTTGGCATTACATACAGTTGTACTTTCTGATACAGAATATTCATTAGTAGGGAAAAAAATGTCTATTTCCTTCTGGAGCTTTAATCGTTTTCCAAATTATTAAATAAGGAAATGTCCATTATTTTCCTTCTATGTTGTCTAAAGATTTGCTGATCCTTAAGTTGTATATCAATCATGGCGTGGTCGGAAGTTCTTATTATAGCAATACTCGCTGAAATTAAATTGTTTAATGTTTCTAAATCTGCTTGAGTAAGAAGTATGACGGTGGGAGAAGAAGGTGAAATCTCTTTCATTTTTATGTTGAATTCTCCACACGTCATATAAACCATATCTCAAGATACTATAATGAAATAGTTTGGATTTCCTTACATCGGAGTTAGGTAAATTATTGTTAGCCACTTTCCTATCTATACTTGGATTCAACACCATGTTGAAATCACCACAGACTATCAACTTCCCCAATTTACTTTTTGAAATATGTTTTAAAGTTGTATTCAAAAATCTGTTTTGCCTATTGTTTGGGCAATATATATATTTGCAATTGTATAACAAACCTGGTTTATTATCCCAATCCAGATTCAGAACCTACCATTTGGGTCCACTTCTCTAAGATTTTCACTGATGTTAATATTTTTATGAAAGAGAATTGAAACCCCTCTAGATTTTTTTTTTAAGTGGCATTAATTTTGGTGTTATATACCATCTCATTTGTGTATGGGATTTTATCCGTTTGCCAACGTGTCTCCTGGAGACATATCACATCAGCTTTTGATTTGTGACATTGGTAAAAGACAATCGTTCTTTTAAATGGAGAGTTCAATCCCTGAACACTAAAAGAGACCAATTTAAAAGTCATATTCAATATTCAAACAATATACCAAGGTTGTCCCCTCCCCCTTTCTGCCCAGCCCACATGAAACAAAAAAACACAAAAAATTAACACACAGACATCTTACTGTACAAAAAACAAATCATAGATGAAAAGAACACAATCTTGGTTAATGAGTCAAGCTAGACTGTCTCTGTCTAGAAGCCCTGGGGGTCAAACCCCATGCTCCAGACAAATTGAACATTTACGCTTACTCTAACTAATTCTGTGCAGAGGGAAAAAGCTAAATAGTACATAATAGTGAATCTTAAATTATCAAGAGGGGAGATGTAAACTAAATTAATTATGGGTCAATATAAGGTTACCCCTTATCTTTTTGATAAAAAATATTTACTATATTTTCAAATTCCTGACCTTCTCATTATAAACAGATTCTCACACTACATATGAGATGATTACATATGAGATTATTAAGAGGTTACCGAAATTAAAATACGTAACTACCTACTAAAAAACTTACTAAGAGATGTCCACTCTTTAGTTAATATATTCGTTTAGTGACAACATTTTCAATAAGGTGAGAGCTATATTTAAATACGCTTTCCCACATATACAATAATAGGTGTTAATTCACCAATCTTGGATATTGTTAGAAAGAAAAAAAAAAGTCAAACAAACAATCTCTAAAAGTGACAAGTGCATGCATAAAGCTGATAATGTAAATTCCTGTCATCATTCTACTTTCGGGCATATTTAGTGCAGTATTGCCCCAACTATTTTCCTATAGCCTTATTAAGTTCTAAAAAATATTTGAAAGTGACAAGTGCGAAAATTATTAATAAGCAAAGCTTAAGTATCTTCAGAGAGATCTCAGCCAAAGTCAAAAAGTGACAAGTGCATTCATGACTCCTTTTCTAAAGCATTGTGGGTACTCTCACAATATAGAGTAAAAAGTGCATTTAAAGATTATTGTCTATATGGTAGAACAAAAATAATCAAAAATTGTATATTATCCAAGAAAAAAAATCCTTTAGTTTATACCAAGGAAAACCTATAATATTAATCTCCTGTGAAAATGCCTGATCAAAACTAGTCAAAACTAGTCTAAGTCAAAATTTGTGCTCAGCAAATTATACCAAGACCTTGCTATTCATGAAACCTTACGATATCTTTATTTAATTTTCATTCTACAGTATTTATTGAGGTTCAAAACTTATCCAGGTCCTAATTTCCTCTTACACCTTATTCCAATGATCTCTCTGTAACCTATGCAGATTAGACAGGAGGGAATTTTCTCTAGGTCATTCTACAAAGGGTATTTTCCACTTTCTTAAACAATCTTCTCCTTCCTTAACCAATAATTTCCCTTTGATTATCTTTAAAAAATAGGAGCTTGGTGGGGAATCCCCACTTATAAACCATATTTTCTTTCCTCAAGGCTTTTTTTATTTCTTGGAACTTCCTGCGGTTAGATAGGGTATCCCCTGACAAATCAGTAAACATAACCAAATTATTAAAAGGTGTCTCAAAGTTCGGCTTTTGCCAAGAAGCCTTCAAAACATCCTGTTTATATTGGAAGAAGTGTACTTTAACTATTACATCTAAAATGTTCTCTCCTAAAAAAACATTTAGACAGAGGAATTCTGTGGAGCCTATCTAGCATGTTAAACCAGAGGTTTTCAGAGGGAGCTAAATAAGTAAAAGAAAATCAGTTTTATATGCTTTTAGTTCATCTGCTATGAGGGTTTCAGGTACACCCCTAATCCTTAAATTGTTCCTCCTGAAAAAGTCCCCTTGTTGAATAATTTTAGACTCCATGCGCATAGATTTTTGCTCCAGTTCTAGAGTATAGTTTACTATTTTTTTATATTCTTTGGTTAGTGAATCTTGTTTTTTTTTCCAAGTCTTCCACACGCTCCAAAAGATGGTTAATTGCAGTTTTATTTAATAGAATCTCTTGAGATAAATCCAGTCTCAAAGCGCTTTGGAAGTCTGAGAAGATTTTTTTCATTGAGATAGACAGGGGTTCTTCTTCCTGTAACGTTAAGTCAGGTACTTCTTCCAAGGAGTTCAGGTTCATCTTACTCACAGAAGGCGACAAATGGTATTGTAGAGAAGCATCAAGTTGTGAGGTATTTTCCCCACTCACTTTATCTCTAGATGAGAAAAAGGCCACAGGAGTTGGCACTTGTGGGTTACTCATCCGCCTCGCATTACTCCCCCCGCAATGGGGTCTGGAGCATGGAGAATGCCAAGGCCCAACTAGCATGTCATGCTAGCGCTTTCTGGGCGGGCCTTCTCGACATGAGCGAAAAGTATTAAAAGTTTTGGAAAGCATTTATTGGCCTCCAATGTTCCTCCATTAAGAAGAGAGTCAGAAAACAGGGCATTGACCACAAGGAGATGATTGCCTTGCCACAGTATATATTTATACATACATACATACATACAGTAAACTCCCGACTATCCGGCACTCAACTAACGGGGACTCTCAAGCAACCGGCACCGGCATCAATTCCCCTTTTTCAAAAAACTCCTGCTAATGTATTTTTAATGGTATTTTGAGGGGTCTTTGGGGGGTTTAAGGGTCGTTTAGACCCTTAAATTCGGGGACTCACAATTATATATAGATTAATAATTAATAATGAGTATTGTAGCATATTGTGATATTTTTTGTTTTGGACAAACGCCTTATTTATATTGACGAGATTTCAAGAAATCTGTATAATTATATATATATATATATATATATATATATATATATATATATATATATATATATATATTAGTCCCATTGTTTCCGGCACTATTATGGAAGACTCTGGAGGCCTTTAAATGCTTTAGCAGGCTTTTTACTGGATAAATGTCAGCATACAATAGAAATAATCACAGAAACAAAACCTAGCTTTTTTTGAAGTGCTGACTAAACTCTTTGCTACAGTGCCCCATGTTCTCGCCTTTAGAGAGCAATCTCATGGGAAGGGTCAGGGAGAATGTCCGGAGTGTCCAAAAGTGTCAGAAAAAAAGTTGTATGACAAGGGAATCCAGGAGAGAGGACTAGAAGAGGATCAGGTGGTGTTAATGCTGGACCCTCAGGATAAGCTCCAGACTTCCTGGGAAGCGCCTTACAAGATTGCCGTAAGGTCAGCTCCACCACCTATGAGTAGCCCTTGATGAGCCTGGTAGTCACTAGAGTGGCTCAAACCAATAGATTGAAGGGGTATCATCGTAGACCACAAGCAATTTGTGCCATCTGCCTGCCCACTGGCAGTGACCCTGAGGAAGGGCTATTACCCGACCTGTTGGAACCAGCACAGCATTCATCACAGGCTAAGTTTGTTAAATTGTCCTCTAATCTGACCCAGGCCCAGCAAGAGGCACTGAATACTGAGCTGGATAACTTCCCCCGTGCTTTTTCCCATCTTCCAGGGCATACCCCCTTCACTAGCCATGAGGTACTGACTGGGGATTGCCCTCCCCTTAAGCAACCCCCTTAAAGGGTCCCAGAGTCAGCGAGAGCCAGCATCCGTAGAGAATAAGACGAAATGCTGTGGTTCAAAGTTATCCAGCACTCTAAGAGCCCCTGAGCAGACCCTGTGGTGTTAGTTCCCATGAAAAATGGCACAACTAGGTTTTGTGTGGATTATCGTAAGCTCAATGACAAAACCAAAACTGATGCTTACCCCATTCCTCGTATGGATGAGTTGTTAGACCGGTTGGGGGCTGCCACTTATCTGACTAGCCTAGATCTGTCAAAGGGCTGATGGCAGATTCCCCTAGTGGGGAATGCCCTTTGAGATGAAAATGCCCCTTCAACCTTTCAGAGACTAGTTGCCGAGTGGTCACAAAGAGTATGCCCAAGCCTACTTAAGAACACCTAACCCACCTCAGTCAGGTATTAGGGGCTGTTCAGGAAGCAGGTCTTACTATTCACCCTGGCAAGTGTTAATGGACAACTGCTGAAGTACATAACCTAGGGCATAGAGTGGATAGGGGGCAGATTAGACCTGAGCCAGCTACGGCAGAGGGAATAGCTGCCTGGCCCGCACCCAAGACAAAAAAAAGCAGGTGTGAGCTTTCCCCGTGACTGCAAGGTATTACTGAAAATGTGTTCCTCATTACAGTGCCCTGGCAAAGCCTTTGACCGACCTCACGAAAAGGGGCCACCACAAGGAGGTGGTGTGGACCCCAGCCTGTGAAGCCACCTCTCCAGTCTTGGTCACCCCTGACTATCAGAGAACCTTTATCATCCCCACAGATGCTTCCACTTATGGACTCAGTTGTGCTAAGCCAGGTAGATGGGCAGGGGGAAGAGCATCGTGTCGCCTACCTCAGTAGGAAGCTGTTGCCCAGGGAGGTAGAGAATGAATGCCTGGCAGTAGTGTGGGCCTTAAAGGAACTGCAGTCATACCGGTATGGACAAGAATTTACCGTGGTCACTGACCACAACCCACTGGTATGGCTAACTTGAGTAGCAGGGGACAATAGAAGATTACACAGGTGGAGCTTAGCCCTCCAAGTGTATAACTTCCACATTAAACATAGGAGTGGTAAAGCCCATGGCAATGCAGATGACCTGTCCAGACAAGAAGACAAGTAATGGTCAAGTTAGGGAGTCATCCGTCAGGATTAGCTCCCACACTTGACAGTCTGGAAGGGGAAGGAATATCATGGTAGCCCTGGACTTTGGACTATTTGCTGGACTCTTTTGGGCTTACCGTGACTTACTATGCACTCCTGCATTTGAGACTAAGCAGAAAGGACTAAGACTCTAGTGTATCTATTCTGCGTGCATTTTGGGTGCATTTACAGAGTGACTTATTAGTATATGGTTGAGACAGTAGTGTTCCTGATGGTTTGGAGGACAGTATTATTAAAAAAAAAGTTCCAACTGGCAATTGAATGAATTAGTCAAGATGAAAAACTGGTTAGAAAGGGAGTCACGAAAACTAAAATAAAACCAACACAAACTAAGCTTAGGAAGTTACAATTATTAAAGGGATATTGTCGCCCCATATTTTATTAACTGTTTTATAATATGTCATTTTAATATAGCAAAAGTTTGTCTAGAGAAGAATCTTGACCATTTTATGTCTCTTTAATGGAAGTTTTACAAACTTAAACATCCTTTTTTTTAATAAAAGCTTACAAACCATAAGAAGCTATAAAACAGGTTAAAAGATGGTTATAGTTATTCTATAACAGATATTATAATAAAGAAAAACCCACCTTTTCATCACTTGTGGTAGACTCAGGATGAGGTAAAGGACTGTCTTGATGTGTTGTTTCAACTACAGGAGGCTCTTCAATTTTGTGTCTTACAACAGGTGTTACAAGAGGTGATAGATCTAAAGGCATCTTTATGGAAAAAAAATAAGGAGTTGTTAATCGGAGATCTTTTATAATTAGAAGAAGAAAATATGTTACAGTGGTCCAACAATAGTATACTGCCTAGTCTTCACTCCCACAGTGTCATTTAGTCCTAACAATACATGTTTTTAGAGGATGTATAATAAAGGTGCACTTAGTAACAAAACACCTTAATAAAAGTCCAATCGGTAGCTAGTTCACAAAGGATTGCAAGGTTGTATATGTTAAGTCCAAAGGTAGCCAATAGAGCAGAGCTTCTGTTCTTTTTCTAGCCTTCAATTTTTTGTATTCATTAAAAACACAGAATAATCCATTTTTAAGGTATTTCTCTCAAACAAATAGAAGTATACAGAATTGTATCAGATCTCCTGATTTGGTTTTTTCATTCTATTAAAGAAAAAAAATCCATACACAGATTTGTAACCCAGACCGGGCATGTTCTTCCATTCTGCCTCTACCTCTCAATCAGAAAGCAAAACGAGAGAGAAAACATAGGTCTTGTGTAGTATAATGTATTAAATATCTACTATAATAATCAACCGTGTCCATAATGCTGGTTGTATGGGGGGGGGGGGGGGGCACCATAGAGGGGAGGGCGTGAAAACTGGAATAACAGCAGCCATTATGCACCTCAGAGATAGAGACAGAAAAGACAGCATACACAGAGAAAGAGAGACAGCAAAGAGAGGAGAGAGACAGCAAAGAGAGAGAGAAGGCAAAGAGAGGAGAGAGGTACAGAGAGAGACAGGACAGATAGAGAGGCAGAGGTACAAAGCCAGAGGTAGATAGAGAGAAAAAGACAGGATAAAGAGACAGAGTAGTAGAGAGAGAGATAGGACAAGGAGAGAGAGAAAGGAGTAGAGAGAGAGAGGTGTAGAGAGAGAGAGAGAGAGAGAGAGGAGTAGAGAGAGAGATAGGACAAGGAGAGAGAGGGAAGAGTAGAGAGAGAGGAGTAGAGAGAGCGATAGGACAAGGAGAGAGAGAGAGAGGAGTAGAGAGAGAGATAGGACAAGGAGAGAGAGAGAGAGAGAGAGAGAGAGAGAGAGAGAGGTGTAGAGAGAGAGATAGGACAAGGAGAGAGGAGTAGAGAGAGAGAGGAGTAGAGAGAGAGGAGTAGAGAGAGGGATAGGACAAGGAGAGAGAGAGAGGAGTAGAGAGAGGGATAGGACATGGAGAGAGAGAGGAATAGAGAGAGAGAGGAGTAGGGAGAGAGATAGGACAAGGAGAGAGGAGTAGAGAGAGAGAGAGAGGAGTAGAGAGAGAGATAGGACAAGGAGAGAGAGAGAGGAGTAGAGAGAGGGATAGGACAAGGAGAGAGAGAGAGGAATAGAGAGAGAGGGGAGTAGGGAGAGAGAGGTGTAGAGAGAGAGATAGGACAAGGAGAGAGGAGGAGAGAGAGAGAGAGGAGTAGAGAGAAAGAGGAGTAGAAAGAGAGAGGTGTATAGAGAGAGAGGTGTAGAGAGAGAGATAGGACAAGGAGAGAGATAGAGAGGAGTAGAGCGAGAGATAGGACAAGGAGAGAGAGAGAGAGGAGTAGAGAGAGAGATAGGACAAGGAGAGAGAGAGAGAGAGATAGGACAAGGAGAGAGAGAGAGATAGGACAAGGGGAGAGAGAGAGGAGTAGAGAGAGAGATAGGACAAGGGGAGAGAGAGAGGAGTAGAGAGAGAGATAGGACAAGGGGAGAGAGAGAGGAGTAGAAAGAGCGATAGGACAAGGAGAGAGAGAGAGAGAGAGAGAGAGAGAGAGAGGAGTAGAGAGAGGGATAGGACAAGGAGAGAGAGAGAGAGAGAGAGAGAGAGAGGAGTAGAGAGATAGGACAAGGAGAGAGAGAGAGAGAGAAGTAGAGAGAGAGATAGGACAAGGAGAGAGAGAGAGAGAGAGAGAGAGAGAGTAGAGAGAGAGATAGGACAAGGAGAGAGAGAGAGGAGTAGAGAGAGAGATAGGACAAGGGGAGAGAGAGAGAGGAGTAGAGAGAGGGATGGGACACGGAGAGAGAGAGAGGAGTAGAGAGAGGGATAGGACAAGGCGAGAGAGAGAGGAATAGAGAGAGAGATAGGACAAGGAGAGAGAGAAAGGAGTAGAGAGAGAGAGGTGTAGAGAGAGAGATAGGACAAGGAGAGAGAGAGGAGTAGAGAGAGAGATAGGACAAGGAGAGAGCGAGAGAGATAGGCCAAGGAGAGAGCGAGAGAGATAGGCCAAGGAGAGAGCGAGAGAGATAGGACAAGGAGAGAGCGAGAGGAGTAGAGAGAGAGATAGGACAAGGAGAGAGAGAGAGAGATAGGACAAGGAGAGAGAGAGAGATAGGACAAGGGGAGAGAGAGAGGAGTAGAGAGAGAGATAGGACAAGGGGAGAGAGAGAGGAGTAGAGAGAGATAGGACAAGGAGAGAGAGAGGAGTAGAGAGAGCGATAGGACAAGGAGAGAGAGAGAGAGAGGAGTAAAGAGAGGGATAGGACAAGGAGAGAGAGAGAGAGAGAGATAGAGAGAGAGGAGTAGAGAGAGAGATAGGACAAGGAGAGAGAGAGAGAGAGAGAGAGAGAGAGGAGTAGAGAGAGAGATAGGACAAGGAGAGAGAGAGAGGAGTAGAGAGAGAGATAGGACAAGGAGAGAGAGAGGAGTAGAGAGAGAGATAGGACAAGGAGAGAGAGAGAGAGAGAGAGAGGAGTAGAGAGAGAGATAGGACAAGGAGAGAGAGAGAGGAGTAGAGAGAGAGATAGGACAAGGAGTGAGAGAGAGGAGTAGAGAGAGAGATAGGACAAGGAGAGAGAGAGGAGTAGAGAGAGAGATAGGACAAGGAGAGAGAGAGAGAGAGAGAGAGAGAGATAGGACAAGGAGAGAGAGAGGAGTAGAGAGAGAGATAGGACAAGGAGAGAGAGAGAGAGAGAGAGAGAGAGAGAGAGAGGAGTAGAGAGAGAGATAGGACAAGGAGAGAGAGAGAGGAGTAGAGAGAGAGATAGGACAAGGAGAGAGAGAGGAGTAGAGAGAGAGATAGGACAAGGAGAGAGAGAGAGAGAGAGAGAGAGAGAGAGAGGAGTAGAAAGAGAGATAGGACAAGGAGAGAGAGAGAGGAGTAGAGAGAGCGATAGGACAAGGAGAGAGAGAGGAAGGAGTAGAGAGAGAGATAGGACAAGGAGAGAGAGAGAGGAGTAGAGAGAGGAGTAGAGAGAGAGAGGTGTAGAGAGAGAGATAGGACAAGGAGAGAGAGAGAGGACAAGGAGAGAGAGAGAGAGAGAGAGAGATAGGACAAGGAGAGAGAGAGAGATAGGACAAGGAGAGAGAGAGAGGAGTAGAGAGAGAGATAGGACAATGAGAGAGAGAGGAGTAGAGAGAGAGAGATAGGACAAGGAGAGAGAGAGAGAGAGAGAGAGAGAGAAGTAGAAAGAGAGATAGGACAAGGAGAGAGAGAGAGGAGTAGAGAGAGCGATAGGACAAGGAGAGAGAGAGGAAGGAGTAGAGAGAGAGGAGTAGAGAGAGGAGTAGAGAGAGAGGGGTGTAAAGAGAGATATAGGACAAGGAGAAAGAGAGAGGGGAGTAGAGAGAGAGATAGGACAAGGAGAGAGAGAGAGGAGTAGAGAGAGATAGGACAAGGAGAGAGAGGACTAGAGAGAGAGAGGAGTAGAGAGAGAGATAGGACAAGGAGAGAGAGGAGTAGAGAGAGAGATGGGACAAGGAGAGAGAGGGAGGAGTAGAGAGAGAGATAGGACAAGGAGAGAGAGAGGAGTAGAGAGAGAGAGAGATAGGACAAGGAGAGAGAGAGGAGTAGATAGAGAGATAGGACAAGGGGAGAGAGAGAGGAGTAGAGAGAGAGATAGGACAAGGGGAGAGAGAGAGGAGTAGAGAGAGATAGGACAAGGAGAGAGAGAGAGGTGTAGAGAGAGAGATAGGACAAGGAGAGAGAGAGAGAGAGAGAGGAGTAGAGAGAGAGATAGGACAAGGAGAGAGAGAGAGGAGTAGAGAGAGAGAGATAGGACAAGGAGAGAGAGAGAGGTGTAGAGAGAGAGATAGGACAAGGAGAGAGAGAGAGAGAGGAGTAGAGAGAGAGATAGGACAAGGAGAGAGAGAGAGGAGTAGAGAGAGAGATAGGACAAGGAGAGAGAGAGAGGGGAGTAGAGAGATAGATAAGACAAGGAGAGAGAGAAAGGAGTAGAGAGAGGAGTAGAGAGAGAGAGGTGTAGAGAGAGAGATAGGACAAGGAGAGAGAGAGGTGTAGAGAGAGAGATAGGACAAGGAGAGAGAGAGAGGAGTAGAGAGAGAGATAGGACAAGGAGAGAGGAGTAGAGAGAGCGATAGGACAAGGAGAGAGAGAGGGAGGAGTAGTGAGAGGGATAGGACAAGGAGAGAGAGAGAAGAGTAGAGAGAGGGATAGGACAAGGAGAGAGAGAGAAGAGTAGAGAGAGGGATAGGACAAGGAGAGAGAGGAGTAGAGAGAGCGATAGGACAAGGAGAGAGAGAGCGATAGGACAAGGAGAGAGAGAGGAGTAGAGAGAGGGATAGGACAAGGAGAGAGAGAGAGAGGAGTAGAGAGAGAGATAGGACAAGGGGAGAGAGAGAGGAGTAGAGAGAGAGATAGGACAAGGGGAGAGAGAGAGGAGTAGAGGGAGAGATAGGACAAGGAGAGAGAGAAAGGAGTAGAGAGAGATAGGTGTAGAGAGAGAGATAGGACAAGGAGAGAGAGAGAGAGAGAGAGAGAGAGAGAGGAGTAGAGAGAGAGATAGGACAAGGAGAGATAGAGCAGTAGAGAGAGAGATAGGACAAGGAAAGAGAGAGGAGTAGAGAGAGGGATAGGACAAGGAGAGAGAGAGAGGAATAGAGAGAGAGATAGGACAAGGAGAGAGAGAAAGGAGTAGAGAGAGAGATAGGACAAGGAGAGAGCGAGAGAGATAGGACAAGGAGAGAGAGAGAGGACAAGGAGAGAGCGAGAGGAGTAGAGAGAGAGATAGGAAAAGGAGAGAGAGAGAGAGGAGTAGAGAGAGAGAGATAGGACAAGGAGAGAGAGAGAGAGGAGTAGATAGAGAGATAGGACAATGGGAGAGAGAGAGGAGTAGAGAGAGAGATAGGACAAGGGGAGAGAGAGAGGAGTAGAGAGAGAGATAGGACAAGGAGAGAGAGAGGAGTAGAGAGAGAGAGATAGGACAAGGAGAGAGAGAGAGAGGAGTAGAGAGAGAGATAGGACAAGGGGAGAGAGAGAGAGAGAGAGAGAGAGAGAGAGGAGTAGAAAGAGAGATAGGACAAGGAGAGAGAGAGGGAGGAGTAGAGAGAGCGATAGGACAAGGAGAGAGAGAGGAAGGAGTAGAGAGAGAGATAGGACAAGGAGAGAGAGAGGAAGGAGTAGAGAGAGAGATAGGACAAGGAGAGAGAGAGAGAGGAGTTGAGAGAGGAGTAGAGAGAGAGGGGTGTAGAGAGAGAGATAGGACAAGGAGAGAGAGAGAGGAGTAGAGAGAGAGATAGGACAAGGAGAGAGAGAGGAGTAGAGAGAGAGATAGGACAAGAGAGAGAGGGAGGAGTAGAGAGAGAGATAGGATAAGGAGAGAGAGAGGAGTAGAGAGAGAGATAGGACAAGGAGAGAGAGAGAGAGAGAGAGAGAGAGAGAGAGAGAGAGAGAGGAGTAGAGAGAGAGATAGGACAAGGAGAGAGAGAGAGGGGAGTAGAGAGATAGATAGGACAGAGAGAGAGAGGAGTAGAGAGATAGATAAGACAAGGAGAGAGAGAAAGGAGTAGAGAGAGGAGTAGAGAGAGAGAGGTGTAGAGAGAGAGAGGTGTAGAGAGAGAGATAGGACAAGGAGAGAGAGAGAGGAGTAGAGAGAGCGATAGGACAAGGAGAGAGAGAGGGAGGAGTAGAGAGAGAGATAGGACAAGGAGAGAGAGAGAGGAGTAGAGAGAGGGATAGGACAAGGAGAGAGAGAGAAGAGTAGAGAGAGGGATAGGACAAGGAGAGAGAGGAGTAGAGAGAGCGATAGGACAAGGAGAGAGAGAGGAGTAGAGAGAGGGATAGGACAAGGAGAGAGAGAGAGAGAGAGGAGTAGAGAGAGAGATAGGACAAGGGGAGAGAGAGAGGAGTAGAGAGAGAGATAGGACAAGGAGAGAGAGAAAGGAGTAGAGAGAGAGATAGGACAAGGAGAGAGAGAGGAGTAGAGAGAGAGAGATAGGACAAGGAGAGAGAGAGAGAGAGAGAGAGAGAGAGAGATAGGACAAGGAGAGAGAGAGAGGAGTAGAGAGAGATAGGACAAGAAGAGAGAGAGAGGAGTAGAGAGAGAGAGAGGAGTAGACAGAGAGATAGGACAAGGAGAGAGAGAGGGGAGTAGAGAGACAGGAGTAGAGCGAGAGATAGGACAAGGAGAGAGAGAGGGGAGTAGAGAGAGAGATAGGACAAGGAGAGAGAGAGGAGTAGAGCGAGAGATAGGACAAGGAGAGAGCGAGGAGTAGAGAGAGAGAGATAGGACAAGGAGAGAGCGAGAGGAGTAGAGAGAGAGAGATAGGACAAGGAGAGAGAGAGAGAGAGGAGTAGAGAGAGAGAGATAGGACAAGGGGAGAGAGAGATAGGACAAGGGGAGAGAGAGATAGGACAAGGGGAGAGAGAGATAGGACAAGGAGAGAGCGAGATAGGACAAGGAGAGAGCGAGGAGTAGAGAGAGAGAGATAGGACAAGGAGAGAGTGAGAGGAGTAGAGAGAGATAGGACAAGGAGAGAGAGAGAGAGAGGAGTAGAGAGAGATAGGACAAGGAGAGAGAGAGAGAGAGGAGTAGAGAGAGAGAGATAGGACAAGGTGAGAGAGAGATAGGACAAGGGGAGAGAGAGAGGAGTAGAGAGAGAGATAGGACAAGGAGAGAGAGAGAGAGAGAGAGAGAGAGAGAGGAGTAGAGAGAGAGAGATAGGACAAGGAGAGAGAGAGAGAGAGAGGAGTAGAGAGAGAGAGATAGGACAAGGGGAGAGAGAGAGAGAGAGGAGTAGAGAGAGAGAGATAGGACAAGGGGAGAGAGAGATAGGACAAGGGGAGAGAGAGATAGGACAAGGGGAGAGAGAGATAGGACAAGGGGAGAGAGAGAGGAGTAGAGAGAGCGATAGGACAAGGAGAGAAAGAGAGAGGAGTAGAGAGAGCGATAGGACAAGGAGAGAGAGAGAGAGGAGTAGAGAGAGCGATAGGACAAGAAAAGAGAGGGAGAAGTAGAGAGAGGGATAGGACAAGGAGAGAGAGAGAGAGAGAGAGAGGAGTAGAGAGAGGGATCGGACAAGGAGAGAGAGAGAGAGGAGTAGAGAGATGGATAGGTAGGAGAAGGAGAGAGAGAGAGAGAGGAGTAGAGAGAGAGGAGTAGGGAGAGAGATAGGACAAGGAGAGAGAGAGGAGTAGAGAGAGAGATAGGACAAGGAGAGAGAGAGAGAGAGAGGAGTTGTAACGGATCTACTGGCACCCCGACCGGGTACCTCCGTTGATAGACACGTCTTAGTTTGCGCCGAGGCCTACAAGCACCGCACCGGACACCTCAACCACCACAGACTCCACAACGGCCGTAGTTTAGCTGGAGCCGCGCCGACTTCCTTCCACCCTGTATGAATCTCCAGCATCCAGGACCGTGTGGGGAAGACCTCTCCTTCAAGGATAGTACATCAGGAACAAGCGTTCAGTAGTTACAGCTCAAGGGAGTATGCAAAAGCATAGCAATCCCCAGTATGATAGAGCAATCCCCTCCAAGAACGAGATGAGACTACGTTTTGAAGGGTCAAGTAGAACTAGAACTTTAATGACAGGGGATCTCCTTTTATGCAATGTTGCCCTCTGAAGGGCTACACCCACATAATTATCACAGCCAATTATATACATGGTTCAACCCCCACGTCTCCTCCCCTCAGATAACAGGTAACACAATTAAAACAGACACAATTTTAACCACATTCTGGATGTACCCCAAAAACAGGGGGTACACCTTTAAGTCCAGCACCGTTCAATAGCTCTCACCCAGGGGAACAACATATTAAAAAATGGCATGAATCAGACCAGGGGTTCAAAAGTTAGTAAAAGTATCTTACTGGCAGCATGGCAATCCACATCCCCCATAGTTGGCCACACAATACACATAAAGAGAACAATAGGTGTGGTCACCCCTCCCTGAGGCTCCTTGATATAATCAGACAATGATTAAATCAGCCGTCTTTGTTCTTATGTTTGAGAATGAATAGATGTCCTTATCTGTAACAGGATTATCTCTCCTGCCAAGGTCTGCACTAGCCTGGGGCCAATATTCTGCAGAGCATAAACCAACATACATACAGTATATTACTAGGATCATATTTTAACCAAGAATTAAATAACCATAAACAGGTAAAACAGTGATGGGTTCCGTTACAGCTGGGATCTGAGCGCACAAAACTACCGAATAGCACTCAGATCATCTTCACACAGTTCAATTGCCATGTAGCTAAAGTCTTTCCCATAGTCTTTCATTATATGAATGGGCTCCATGGCATAGCTATCTGTGGTATCATGGTTCACACAGGGCAAGTACCGAATGGCCCCCCTGTATGTAAAGGGCCAGAATGAGTGACATACACTCTGGTATGGCCGAATACTGTGTTTGAAGGGCAATATGTACCAGGGCCATAGTCGCAGGGCAGGAGGCTGGCAAACAGTCCTCTCCAAGACAAAGTGGCGAAGGGCACTTCGTCACAGGAGTAGAGAGAGAGATCGGACAAGGAGAGAGAGAGAGAGGAGTAGAGAGAGAGAGATAGGACAAGGAGAGAGAGAGAGGAGTAGGGAGAGAGAGATAGGACAAGGAGAGAGAGAGAGAGGAGTAGAGAGAGAGAGATAGGACAAGGAGAGAGAGAGAGAGGAGTAGAGAGAGAGAGATAGGACAAGGAGAGAGAGAGAGAGAGAGGAGTAGGGAGATAGATAGGACAAGGAGAGAGAGAGAGAGGAGTAGAGAGATAGATAGGACAAGGAGAGAGGGGAGGGCGTGAAAACTGGAATTACAGCAGCCATTATGCACCTCAGAGACAGAGACAGAAAATACAGCAAACACAGAGAGAGAGAGACAACAAAGAGAGAGAGCGCGACAGCTAATAAAGAGAGAGAGAGAGAGAGAGAGAGAGAGAGTGTGTGTGTGTGTGTGTGTGCCAGGAGCAAGAAAAACAGGACAGAATGAAAGACAGGCCAGAGACAGGACAGCAATATATTTTTATGCTTAATAAATGACAAACTGTAAAATAGCCAACATGAATATGTAAAAAAATAATCTAATGTATTACTTTTATATATATTTATGCTACTGTGGAATATGTCATTTCAGTTTCCATTTACCTACTTCCTGAGATGCCAGAACACTTAGACATGAATACACGAGAAGTTTGTATTTGCTTAATGGATAATTTTACATCTAACAGTGCATTCATTCGATGCAATATGTTCTTGTCCCGATCTACTGCTTCAATTGGTTTTATAAAACCCTAGTTCGAACCTACCCACTAGAATCTTGGGGTTCTTTGGATATTCCCATTAGCAGGAATAGACCCAGATCAGCCTACGACCACCAGAAGCACTAAGTTGACCAAATGAACCAGTAGAGACAGCAGAGCTAGCAACTGCAACTTGGATCCAATAAGGTTCAACAATAATAATCCCAATAATATGGAGTATTCTTCCCACAGAATGAAGCATGCATATGGGTTCAAACTGACAATTGATTTATTGATGATGGTACAGCACATTCATACATAACATAACCTGATCCTATGTAGACACCATCCCTTAGTCAACATTCCTTTCAACAATCCCATTCAGCCCACACCCTGGCCACATGGGAGGCCTATCCATTAAATGATGTCATCATCCCTAATCATCTCCCTCTAGTTATGGAGCCTGCCAAAGTAGTTAGGTTAATTCACCCTTTGGTCCAGGCTTTCCAGGGGGTAACATGTCAGAATAGTGCAGACACTTTGTCGGACTGTCTATGTGACTTCCCATATGCCCCATTACTTTACGTATATATCCCTTTAAGAATTACTAGTATTCCCCAATCTCTGTACCCCAGCTTCCCAATACCTCCCCTTTATGCAGGAACCCTGTATTGCCTGTGATCTCTACATGCTGAGACGCGTTACAATAAGGGACAAGTTATAACTAAAAGTATTGGGGTGGAACACCATCAAGTGGCCAACTCTTCACTACCTAACAGGGGTAGCTTTAGGCTGCAGAGCAGGTGGGTTTGGGCTGAGGATCAAGGTAAACCAAGTGATCTGATGGTACAAGTTACTCTTGGTTGTCAGGGCACAATCTTAATGAGGGATCCAACTCTGCACCTTCAACAGATGGACACTATGGAGGGATTATGATCAGTCACTACGGTGAACTCTCTGCCATATAGATAGTGTTGAAGTTTCTTCAGGGCCCATACCACAGCCAAACACTCTTTCCCCCGCTGCTGCAAAGGCCCCTTCTCTTGGCAGCAATTTACTACTGAGGTAGGCTATGGGAGGCTCACATCACTGCTCGTCCTTCTGGCTCAAGACTGCCCCCAATCCAAAAGTGGAGGCATCAGTTTGTATGATGAAAGGTCTCTTGTAGTCCAACATAGCCAGAACATCTTTTAGGTCCTGAAAGGCATGCTCACAGGCAGGAGTCCAATCCAATACTCACGGCATCAGTTTCCTAGCCAGGTCCTCTGCCCTAGACCACTGGAACTTATCAGGACGGATAGTTAGTCCAGCCCCTCTTATAGCATTGAGTATAATTCTGATGTGTCGATGGTGATCTTCCCAATTACTACTAAATATGGCAATGTCATCCAAGTAAGCCTGATAACAATCTGTCCACTAACCTCTGGAAGGCAGAAGTGGCATTTTTCATGCCAAATAATCACCTTGAATTAGTAGAGCCCAATTGGGGTGATGAATGCGGACTTTAGCTTACGATAGTCCACAGAGAAACAAGCAGTTCCATATATATTGGGTACCAATACTACTGGGGAAGTCCAAGGACTACTAGAATGGTAAATCACCCCCAAATTTAGTAAAATATTCTACTAATTGGTTACATTCTTTTTTTTCTGCCTCCGGGACTCTGGAGGAAGGTTGCTTCAGAGCCGGGCAACCTTCAGAGCGGACTTTGTGCTCTGCTAAGGTGGTACTCCCTGGGCTAGTGGAAAACAGGGCTTGGTAAGGGGCAAGGGTATCTATTAGCTGACCTTTCTGGGCTGAGCTCAAGTTCCCATATTGCCCTGCCACCTCCTCTTGAACCTTCTGCCTAATGGGGTAAGGGCCCTAACTTCCTGCCTCATCCTATCTTTTGGTTCCTCTGGGCCTCCTGCATGTGTTCCCTAATCATCCAAGTCAACATGGGTAGTTTTCCCTAAAGGCTATGTCATATGAAGCTACTGGCACCTGATTCTGTCCTTAATCGCTTCTCATGCCTCTCTGATCACGTTCAAGGAGCCCCTTATCGGTCTACCATATAGGAGTTCAATGGGAGAGAATCCTGTGGACTCCTGAGGTCATTCTCGGTATGCAAAGAGGAGGTAGGGGAGTACATGCTTCAAAACCTTCTCTTGCTATGTGAAACTACAGAGCCTGTGCTTAAGGGTACCATTGAGCCTTTCACAAAGCCTGAAAGGGACCCACGTACCCTTCCCTGGGTGACTATACCGCTGATAAACATCACAAGATTTACAGTAATTAGTAACATCTAGATTAAATGCAGGCCAGTAGAACAGTGTGGTAAGGCAATGACGGGTCTTCTTGACCCCCATGTGGACAGCTAACGGTACCTCGTGGACAAACTTTAACAACTGGTCTCTAAACTTCTTAGAGATCACCATCTGCCTCTTACCATCCCTGGACTATTCTCCCTCTGGCTCAGAAGTGGCCCTGTACAGTAGCCCCTTTTCCCTCACATATTCATCACCTTCTGGACCCTTTTCCTGCTGCTCAGCCCTCTTTACAGCTCCGTCCAAGGTCTCATCTTTCTAGAATTCTCCTTTTATCTCAGCTACACTGGGCCAACCCAGCCCTATTCTCCAGCAGGCAATAAAATGTACCCCGCTTTCATTGTGCCTAGCCTCCTCCTTGTCCACTGTTGAACCTTGTCTGCTTGAGATCTGATGACTGCACTCACATAACGGCTCTCCATCTGACCTAGGACACTGCCAAGCAAACATCTGCTGGTAAACATGCATAACCCCCACTTCACTGATACCCTTACCAGTGCCGCAATCCATCCTCAAGAAGGCAACTGGGATGGGAAACTTTTGGCATCCAGCCACTATTACTTTCATTCTTTTGGGCAAAATAGCTGTATGTGGTACTAAATCAGGATGTACCACAGTGACAGCAGCCCCAGTATCCAGAAAGCCTCCGGTCTCCTTACCCTGAAACAACACTGGTTGAAAGTGTTGGGCCCCATTCTTCCTAGGGCCATACTGCACAGAATGGACAGTGGTGTAGATATCATCTTCTTCAGGTTTGGACTGAGTCATTCCTGGTTTCTTCACCAGCAAATTCCACTACCCCAAGTATTACACGCGTCTGGCATCAGGTCTTCAAGGTCTGTTGGGGCAATTCCGCTTCAGATGCCCAGGCCTAGAGGCCAGTCCAGGGGTTATCAGAGGCGGAGTATCCCTAGTGGAAATAGCCTTACTGGAGTGGGTTACTGCAGGGCAAGGGGTAGAGGGTGAAGGGAACAGGGGTCCTCCCTTGGTATCAACGCTACTCCCCCACCCCTCCCCCTTTGCCACGGTCTCACCTCTTGTAATCTGCCAATTTAGCAGTAGCCATCCCTGGTGATTGGCGCCTGGTCCTGCACTCAAGCTCTTAATCCATCTAGACAGATGAAAAAAAGCTGTTCCATGAAAACCACATCCAACATTTCCTTGAAGGTGGTTGCCTCTTTCCCTTTCCACCAACTGAGGCAAGAATACACACATCAACTCAGAATATGTGTCCCCTGGTCAAAGTACAAAACTTCTGCATGTAGGTTTCAGGGGGTTTCCATTATCAGACAGGGCAAAAACATTTCTTCTGTAAATTCACACACATAGACCAGGTTAGCCATGTTGATTTATTTTGACGCTTTTAGCTCAACAGTATATTTACAATTGTGTTATGGGTTGATAATCTTGCAATAGACCTGCGGATTCATGAAGCTTTAATAGTATTCTTGTTTAAAAACATGTCCTCAAACAAATTGTCCATTTTCACTCCCAACAACTAGAGTATCAATCATTCTTCATTCATTTAGCCTCATTATCTACTCTCCCATTTTTACTATGAACTAAGAAATAAGATATATTGCACAGCCCTTTGGACATTGTAAATAATTGAAATAAATAAGTGCTCCTCAAAAGATTAGATTCAAATTCCTACTTCATTCCCGCAGAAAAGGAAATAACAACTATTATACATCTTAATAGTAGAACTCTTCTCAAGTCTCATCCACAATAATAAAAACCTCTAAAATGTCACTTCACAATGCTTTGGGAACCATTCTTGATTTCATATGAACATTGACAAAATGATCCTTTTGCCCCAATATTGTTACAAGTTAACTTTGACTGTACATTACAAAATTGACCCAAGAGGATAATCGCAGCTGATATGAGGTCACTCCTGTGCAGTGCCATTAGTTCATTGAACGTCCACTCAGATCAGTCCTGAATCATTGGACTACCAAACAACCAGTAGCAAGGCATTTAATTTGTAGAAAAGAGTCATAGTATAGCCAATCTTAGATGACAATGCAAGTTGTGAAGCATACCAGTCTGTGTGAACCCCAAAAGGTGTTAATTCCCCAATGTTTTTTCCCATTTTGATTTTATAATGCAATAGGACACCCGGTATTCTTAAGAGAAAAATATGTGAAGAACTGTAATAATACATTTGACCACTAGATGGCAATATATTGTGTTTATTGCAAATAGCCTTTAAGCATTACCAGGTGAAGTCATATTCATAGGGAGTTTATAAGGAAGTGTTCATTACTTTGTTTATACTTCCTTGACAACGGTCCTCGAAGCCTCAGTTCAGTAAAGACTACTTTGCATAAAGTTGAGTTTGCAGCTTTCCATTTTTTGATAAAATTATGCACTTGTACACGGAACACATTTTTTTCACGTATTTTAAAGAAGTACTCGTTAAAAACTACAAAAGTTGTATTTTGCATGAAAAACTATTAAAGGCATGTTAAAGTGAGGAGGGTTATAAATGCATCCTGTAGAGGAGCATCATCATAACCCACCTAGCAAAGAGGTTTGCATGAAATAAAAACACCTGTTGCAGATGATGGTTACACCCTCGGGATTGAGCTAGGCTTCTCAGGGTACGGTTTTGTAAAAAAGTGTACCCAGTCCATGTGAGCATGCTCAGATATGCAGCCAATCAGCAATGCTGAATGCAGCCACCATAGAGGACTTTATACCTGCCTATACTCATACTGGGTCCTTAAAGGACCATAAAACGATATTCAAGTAAAAATGCTTGAGCGGTTACAGGGTTATTCTTTAGACATACACCCTCTCCTTGATAAATTCTGACAAATTAAAATTGTGCTGAAGAGAAACATTTCAGCTTCTTCTTCCTATTCTAATTTGTCTTTTAGGCGAATGAATTGATTTATCTTCTGCAATGAATGACCTGCAAGAGCCAGCCATGGTCTCTGTGTATGTGGTCTCTGTGTATGTGTCTCTGAGTGAGTGCATGCAATTTATTGAGGCTGGGGGAACTAATGGGGCAATTCACTGGGGGTAGGGAAGGTGATGAGGTAAATCAATGGGGCGGGGGGGGGGGGGGGGATGGTTACAGGGACAAATCACTGGGCCTGGGGGAAGTTCTGCCTGGGATGTAGGTGAAACAACGCGTGAATGACGGGACACAGACCCTGTTCTGGGTATTACAGAAATCTAAAGGAAAGCTGCAGCTCAATTCCCGAGCCATAAAGATACAATGTATTAATTATGCAAATTTTCCCTGGGAATTTCAGGGGGTGTCAACTGATAAAAAAAAAAAAAAAAACAGTTTGCAAATGCAAGAAATTCAGCAAACTTTAGGGTAACTGTTTAAATGTTTATTTTGGTATTTTTTCATGCAAAAAATTGTTTTCATACACTACTAATTCTCCTCTATCATGTGCATTAATAACCCAGCTCACTTGATTACGCCTTTAAGAAACGTCATTGGAACCAAGAGGAAGTGCACAGAGCATGCATGTGTGTCGATTACATTGGAAACAGATATGGCACCTATATCTATATCACTGCTCATAGGCAGACAGGGGCAAGCTTCCAGATCAGTTAAAATCTTAAATTATAGTTTTTTTCTGCTTTGAGAGTATCATTTGAACAAAGAAAACCCCCCAGTGGGACATTATCAAACACTTTCTTCTAGATGCAACAACGAGGAATGTTCTCAATGTCACTGTAAGGGGCAACAACATAACCAGTATAGATATATAGGGAAATGCAATATGTGTATTTATGGTTAACACCCAAAACAAAAGTATTCTGATCCCAAATTTGCCAAATTTATTAAAGTGGTGCAGCCCAGAGGCTGATGTCCAATCTCTACATAACCACTAAAGAAGCTCTAGAATCAGGGGCGGTGTGCTTTAATGTTAGGACCTTATAGTCTATACATAATCACAATATACAGCTTAGCGCTATTTTATATTGGCGCAACTTAATATGCTCAAACGGTAACTGTAGTATCTGGGTCGAAAACAAGTTCACGGTGCAAATTGTACATAGGTGATAATGTCAATTAGATCGTCTACAACCAACTATATACAGCATGTGATCATCTCAGTAGTTTGACCAAATGCCAATATATAATGTCCAGCAAAACGTAATCAAGATCGCTCTCCTGCACTGCTTTACTGATCAGGGAGCCGAGGAACTTCCCTTTGTTGATAAACTCCCTCAAAATAGCCATATCTTATCTTTGCTTCATAATATCACAACCGTAAATTTGAAGTGCTTAAAGAAAAAACGTCACACTTTTTAATTGGTAGTAACTACTTCCTCCATCCATAATCACTAGTACATACCGTACATCCCTGAGGTTGTGTTGGGTAAATGATATAATACAAGATACCAATATAACAATCTGTATAGGTACTGCACCAGCACACTCTGTCTTGGAAGGAAGTGTAAAAGGTAACATATCTGAAATAGACTCCAACCATATTATCTATGCAGACTCTTGTGGGACGGCTCCAAGGGTTTAGGTAAAAAGTCTATGGATTCAAATCCACATAAATGTAAAACATCTTAGGCATCGCTTCTACAACTACTCAACTAGCCCAACAACGATAGCTATGGGTAGAAAAATATATATAACATTTTATATATATATATATATATATATATATATATATATATATACACACAAACACACACACAGTGGGGGGGAACGGTATTTGATCCCTTGCTGATTTTGAACATTTGTCCACTGACAAAGAAATGATCAGTCTATAACTGTTAAAATACACCAACCATTACAATTAGAGACAGAATAACAACAACAACAAAAAACAAACAAGAAAAATGCATGTCAAAAAAGTTATAGATTGATTTGCAGGTCAGTGAGGGAAATAAGTATTTGACCCCTTCGTCTTAGTACTTGGTGGCAAAACCCTTGTTGGCAATCAGAGGTCAGACGTTTCTTGTAGTTGGCCTCCAGGTTTGCACACATCTCAGGAGGGATTTTGTCCCTCTCCTCTTTGTAGATCCGTCATTAAGGTTTTGAGGCTGATGTTTGGCAACTCGTACCTTTAGCTCTCTCCACAGATTTTCTATGGGATTAAGGTCTGGAGACTGGGGACCTTAATGTGCTTCTTCTTGAGCCACTCCTTTGTTGCCTTGGCTGTGTGTTTTGGGTCATTGCCATGCTGGATTACCCATCCACACCCATATTCAATGCCCTGGCTGAGGGAAGGAGGTTCTCACCCAAGATTTGACGGTACATGGCCCGGTCCATTGTCCCTTTGATGAGGTGCAGTTGTCCTGTCCCCTTAGCAGAAAAACACCCCCAAAGCATAATGTTTCAACTTCCATGTTTTATGTTGGGGATGGTGTTATTGGGGTTATAGGCAACATTCCTGCTCCTCCAAACACAACGAGTTGAGTTGATGCCAAAGAGCTTGATTTTGGTCTCATCTGTCCACAACACTTTCACCCAGTTCTCCTCTGCAACATTCAGATTTTCATTGGCCACCTTCAGACGGGCCGTACATGTGCTTTCTTGAGCAGGGGGACCTTGCGGGGCTGCAGGATTTCAGTCCTTAACAGTGTAGTGTGTTACCAATTGTTTTCTTGGTAACTATGGTCCCAGCTGCCTCAAGATCATTAACAAGATCCTCCTGTGTAGTTCTGGGCTGATTCCTCACCGTTCTCAAATTTATTGAAACTCCACGAGGTGAGATCTTGCATGGAGCATCAGACCGAGGGAGACGGGCAGTTATTTTGTGTTTCTTCCATTTGCGAATAATCGCACCAACTGTTGTCACCTTCTCACCAAGCTGCTTGGCGATGGTCTTGTAGCCTATTCCAGCCTTGTGTAGGTCTACAATCTTGTCCTTGGACAGCTCTTTGGTCTTGGCCATGGTGGAGAGTTTGGAATCTGATTGATAGTTTTTGTGGACAGGTGTCTTCTATACAGGTAAAAAGCTGAGATTAGGAGCACTCCCTTTAAGAGAGTGCTCCTAATCTCAGCTCGTTATCTCCCTTTCTGGGAGCCAGAAATCTTGCTGATTGATAGGGGATCAAATACTTATTTCCCTCACTGACCTGCAAATCAATTTATAACTTTTTTGACATCTGTTTTTCTTGTTCTTTTTGTTATTCTCTCACTGTTAAAATACACCGACCATTAAAATTATAGACTGATCATTTCTTTGTCAGTGAATAAACGTTCAAAAACAGCAGGGGATCAAATACTTTCCCCCCCACTGTATATATATATATATATATATATATATATATATAGCTCATTGTGCTTTCCTTGTATTTGATTCTTGCTAAAACATAAATAAGTAGCTACATAACATATACACACTGTCTAATGTAAAGAGGCAACATGCTTAAACTCCTGATGTCTAATAATCGTAACTACATGTATCATCATTCATTTTTTCCAGGAAAACACTTTTTCCATGTGCTGTTTCTTCCTCTATCTAATAGTATGATGACTTCAGTGGCCCTTTAATATTTTCCTGTCCTCAAGGACTGATTTTGAACCCACCTTTTTAATGTCATCATCAGAGCCCTTCTTAAAATCATTTTCAAACGGACTTGCAAGCTCATTGAATAGACCTACTTCTTCGCAGTTCTTCAGAAATCGAGTTGGTGTTGGTGTTTGATCTGTAATTATAGTTTATCAAAATAAATAGACATATTTTATTAAATACATTTTTGATACTCTATAATGCAAATTTTGTTATACATCTGTAAAGGTTACAATATATTTTGTGCACCCACCCAATCTCAAGCGGACTAACAGAATCCCTCGATTAGAAACACAATAATAGATATAACATTAGACTCAATGTTTACTCTTTTGTTTCCCTTTTATCATAGCCCAAATTAAAAAATAAAAAAAAATATTCAATGGGATACCTAGCATGAATAGATTAATTGACTACCATCTAATAAATTAAAATCTTAGGCCTCTATTAAATTCCGCAGTTGCCTTCACACAGCCCAGAAGTCTGAGGGCTTGAAATCGGCAACCGTTACAAAGCGAATAAATTGAAAAAGCCCGCAACTACATGGCCGAAAGGCAAAATCGTAAACCATGTAACCGTAAGTAGCATTTCAGGGCATGATCATGATCAAAAGCAAGCCCGTAACTACTGATTTAGCCAATAGTAAATGAGACCGTCATCAGTAAAACATGGAGGTTAAACCACAATTAAATGCAATCAGACTCGCAATCCAGAAATGTTGTAATCTAGAAAAAAAAAATCTACTATTCTAGTCCATGAGAGTTCAATGATATCTATTAACCCATTGTTTGCCGGGATCGATAAAACACAGAAATTACACATAAAAAAAAAAAATTTTATAGCATATTTGCAAGCTTGAGAATGTGCAATTACCGTATATACTCGAGTATAAGCCGACCTGAGTATAAGCCGAGGCACCTATTTTACCACAAAATACTGGGAAAAATGAGTGACTCGAGTATAAGCCGAGGGTGGGAAATGTGCTGCCCCCTGTGTCCCTCTTGTGTGCCCTTTTCTCTCCCCTGTGTCTCTTTCCCCCTGTCCCTTATCACCCTCCTCATCCTCCCTCCTCATCCTCAACTGCCTTCTCAACTCCCCCTCCTCATCCTCAATCCCCCATCCTCAACCCCCCATCCTCATCCTCAACCCCCAGTGACTCGAATATAAGCCGAAGGGGCCCTTTTCAGCCTTAAAAAAAGGGCTGAAAAACTCGGCTTATACTCGAGTATATACGGTAATTCTTCTTTTTTATTAAATCTTTTTATTTTACAAAAATCACATACAAATTCATAAAGTTACATTAATTACAATACTTTACACAATTTACAACATTTGCTGTGAGTGTTATAACCAACTAAGCAAGCAAACTTCATACATACACATTCATCCAAATTCCTGTGTTTTAGGCAAATACAATTCTAACATGAGACGTGCACCTTCCAAAAGTTGTTATTGCAAACCATTTCCTGGTAACATTAAAGGTTATTCCAGCAATCAGTAAGTTCCTTTCCAACTCCTGACATTGATTCCTTTCGAAAATTATGTCTGCAGAGGTTGGGATCTTAATAGATTTCCAATTAGCAATTATCAACACTTTCAAGATTGTAAACATTTGGATCATAAATGCCATTTCATCTTTGTTGAACTCTGCTGAGAATATAGGAAAAAGACCATCTTGAGCATTTGGAGAAACTACTTTTTTCTATACAGTAGATACCAGTTCAACGCATTCTTTCCTTATTAATTTGATAAAAGGGCAGTCCCACCAAACGTGCCATTGATTACCAATTGACCCACAATCTCTCCAACATAACTTGTCGTCAATATTATGCAAAATCTGGTCAACTTTAACCGGGGCCATATACCATCTATTGATTAACTTAAACAGGATTTCCTTCTGGGATGCGTTTTTAATAATCTTATTAGTAAATTTAAAGGATTTTAACCAGTTTCCATTTGTTATCGCCATGCCCAAGTCAGATTCTCATGTTTTCATTCCTGTCAGTTTATCTTTATTCTAAATCCAATCTCAAAATGGTAAAGCACTTGGAAATCAAGTGCGATATTTCACCTTTTTGAATTATCAGTTCAAATCTGTTAAGTTTTTTTAATGCGTCAACCTCAGACTTTTGTTTGTTGATCTTATAGAACATTTGTTCATAGGCCAAACAGTTTAGATTTCCCATTTCCAGTTTTTTACTTAATTGTTGAAAAGTTGCCAGCTTCCCTTCTATATACATGTCGCATATGTTCTGGATTCCAATATTAATCCATTTTACAATCCAGGGAATATTATAAAAATTTTGCTAATGTACGGATTGGAGTAATAAGAGTCGTAGTTGTTAAAAGTTTAAATCTTTTATTTATTTTTTTCCAAAACTTTAACATAGTTTTAAGTATATAAGCTTCTTTACCTTTTTGGGTATCACATACATAGTTGTGAGCATGCGAGCTGTTGCTAACGCTTGCGGGCTCGCGTAGCAACTGCGGCCCTCGCCACATTTACGTAGTTACAAAAGCAAAATACGAGACACGTTACGACCCATTACGACCTTGCAAAAATCGGCCGAAACCAGCGCACATGAAAACATGAAAAACACAAGAAATACACACAACAAATACATAAAAAGTTTACCTACAGCAAAGAGGGGCACCCAGGACCTTGAAAACTCAAGTTACACCTCAATTTAACTCCAAATAAAAGAGTTTAGACACTAAAAAATCCCCTAAGCGAGAGAAAAAGTGGCCGCCGAAAAAAAAATGAAAACGAGGCTTCAGCAGTCTAAAGACGCAAAACACCACGAAACACTTACGGATTTCCCGAAAAAGACGTACGAGATCCAAAACCAAGGACGCAACCCGCGCAACCCCAAAAACATTACAAACACAATAAATACACACAACAAACACATAAAAAGGTTACTCACATCAAGGGGGGGCACCGAGGACCTCTGCAAGTGACGTTACACCTCCATTTAACTCCAAATTACAGAGTTTAGAGACCCGAAAATCACCTAAGTGAGAGAAAAAATGGCCACCGAACAAAACGAAAACGAGGCTAAAGGCCCCTAAACACGCAAAACACCACCAAACAGCTGCGGATATTCCGAAAAAGTCGGACGACATCCGAAAACAAGGACGCTAAATCAGCCACAGACGCATACCACACATTAGCCGCCATTTTAGAACAATAACTTATACAATCCGGAAGTACACAGCTACCCTAATGGATTTGGCTCGCACTCGCACACTATTACACTACACACTGCACACATTCATGACACTTACACAGCAGCTCCACAGCACTGATGCTGCAGCAACATGAAAACAGATTGCCAGCTCTTCAACACAATGCTTCCTGCATATATTACTTCACAATAGGTAAAGTCTATTAATTTCTTATTTTATTAATTATTCATTGCCATAACAAAAAAAAACACCAACGCTGCTCATAGCACACAAACAACCAAGAGGCTCGCAATGAGCGCCGAAGGATCTTAAAACACCAACAAAATTAATTTTGCACCCAAACAACATTACCTGCCTTACAATCTTATTGCCGTCATTTTTTGACGGGCAAGTCGCTAGTGATTCTATAAAAATGAATGCCTTTAAGTCTCTGTTTTTGACATTGGCTTCTTAAATGTAGTATCATGGATAGCTATTTTGGGGGTATACCCATTTTAACAGATGTGACATCATAACCGCTGATTGATACATTTTTAACACTGGGTAGGATATACCTCCCGCAATAAATCTCCTGGCCATTATTTCTCTTCTAAGTCTTATATGCTTCCTTGAGTGTATAAATGTAACTATCACTACTTGGAACGTAGAAATCCAAAACATAGGAAGGCATAAGAGTAAGTATCTCAAAACATATATAATCTTAGGCAAAATCCCCATCTTGATTGTTGTGCAATTATTTCTAATGTCTTTCGCTTTCCCCGTATTTTGATTTATTTTTTGCTTTTACAGTGCTGCAAACAAGTGTTTAACCCCCTTGCGTCTCCTCTCTGGTACTTATAGGATTTTTGGCTACATTTGCCATTTACGGGTGTGAAAACAATTGCGGGCTTGAGGAATTGGAACAATTCAATAGCGATTTGCGATTCTAGCAATTACAGGCTTGACAGATCAAAGGCTTATCTGGGTCGGAGTTACAATTTTGACAACCGTACGGATTTTCAGCCTGTAACCCGCAGATCGATTGAGGGTAGCTAAAGGAGGCCAATTTAATAGCAGTAACTTCTGCAGACTACATTACGGGCTACAGTAACTACAATTTGGGCAATTTAATAGGGGCCTTAGTCTTGGACCACTCCAAAATGACTTATTTGTGTAAAAACTAAAAAGGAAATTTTTACTTACAAATGGATTTTCAATTGTTTGTCTGACATCTACCACTTACATCAACCAATTTTAAATTAGGCAAGTACTATATATGTTATGTGTGAAGATTTGAAACATGGTGAGCATTTAGACAAATCGCTTCAGTGGTTTCTTCAAATTTTAAAGAATCTGATCATTCAATTTCTGGTACTATAATACATGAACAAAACAATGATCAACATAACAATAAATATGTATTTTGAGGCTCAATTTTTGGTATATACTACAATTGAATGGATCTACTAACCTGCAACAATTACACTGTCGTTCCGAGCAGGTCCAAACTTAAGGGTCATCTCGTGTTTATGCTTATGTACAGCCAAGTGGTCTTCATTAGTAAAACGCTACAAAAAGACAGAGTTATTAAGTAGATAAATGTATAAATGACAGATTGAACAGGTTGACAAACTGCTGGTTATTAAAGATAAAAGCAATGGAGGACCTGCACCTATCCTAAAGTTATATGCCATGGAGGTCCTTCCTATAAGGACCTCTGTGGCATTACACATTAAGCCCTCTCTCCTTTAAGGATACCTGTTTAACCTAATAAAAATCTAATGGCACTGAGGTTCTTAAAGGCTCTCTGAGCCACTAAACATTAACCCTCCTATGGAGGTCCTTTTAATAATAAATGAAACCCATACCATGGGGGTCCATTAAGGACCTTCCATGATATTACTATTAACCTCTACATACCATGGGGATCCTTTAAGGACCTACCATGGTAACTGAAGTCATCCCTACATACCATGGGAGTCTATAGAGACCACCATGGTACACTAAAATTAACACATAATTTGTCACGGGGGTCTTCAAGGACTTGATTGAATAACTTATGGTCCTCTTTAATCTTGAATCCCCTGTCCTCATCTTCTGGGCCAGGAAAAAAACTATTTAAAAAAATAAAAAATAACTAACCAGGCTTCTTTAAAGTAGAGGATCCCCACAAAGAGCACAAAGGGCCATTGATGTGTTTTGGAGGCTTAAATATTAATTTTAAGCATTCTGATTGAATGATAGGATGAATAGATATCCATCATATTTAGCCAATCAGAATTGTTTCCGAGATGTTACCCTGCTAACTTTTTTTCTGGGAAATTGATGGACTTTAGCAATCTGAGCAATTTAATGAGCAGTCTAATTTAATTTACGAGTACATATGAGCAGGGTGATTCTGATTGGCTGAAAAATGATAAACATCTACTCCAGCCAATTAGAATGCTTAAAAATGTAAGCAGCAAAATCACGGCAAAGGTGGGGGGAGCTCTTCCAAGGAGGAGCTCCGTTAAAGTTTTTCTTTAGAGCTGCATTTTTTATGGAGGTTTTTTTTTCCTGGCCCAGAAGAGGAGTACAAGGACTTCAATCAAGACTGAAGAGGGACAGAAGTTCTTCAATCAAGTTGGTTAGCCTGATTAATCCAGGGCAGAAGATTGAAAACAAGTGCTAGAGGCTCATTTAGGTAAGTATTATAAAAAAAAAATATTGTAATATTTATTTGTTTTAATTGTAATTATTTTTTATTTTTATGTAATATTTTTTTGATATTTTAATGTAATTCTTTATTTTTAATACTTTATGGGACTTTTATGTTGTTTATTAGTTTTTTTATTTTATGTGTGTATTTTTTTATTAGTGTAATATTTGTTTACTTATAGTGTCATTGAGGTCCTTGGGGACTGCATATCATGCGTTAATTTTAGTATACCATGGAATAAACTGACCTCCCTAGTAAGTAGGGGTTAATTTAGATACCATCGGGGTCTTTTAAGGACCCCTATAATAGGTATGGGGTATAAGAATATCATGAAGGTCCTTTACGTACCTCCATGGTATAAAGGAGTTAATAGGAATACCATGGTGTCCTTTAAGGACACCCATGGCATAGGGTGAATTATTAGATGCCATGGAGGTCCTTAAAGGGGGTACATAAAAGGATGTTTAGTGTTTTTTCCACTTTCGGCATGGAGGCTAAATATTAAAATATAACAAATAGCAACTTTATGATATTCATCTTCCAGAATGTGAAAATAAAGATTTCTTTACACTGTTATAAAGAAACTTACCTGGCCACACCCAGGAGCAGTGCATACAAATGGTTTGTCATCACTCATATTCCACAGATCCTTGATTTTACCTAAAAAAGAAAGACAAAAAAAATTCCCAGTTTAGCCAAAAAGCTGTAAGGGTTAATAGAATAAAATTTTTTAACAAGGAGTGGAGGCCACTTGTTCAAACCATTAATTCAGAAGAAGTTTAAGGAAGATCGTTATTAGGTTGTGTGGGGGGCTTTAGGGGGTTAATGTGTAAGGCCACAGAGGTTGTTATATGACCTCCATGGCATAGGGGGTTAATGTTAGGGCCAAAGGAGGTAATTCCAGGACATCCATATCTTACATTTCTATATGCTATGGAGGACCTGCAAGGACCTCCATGGATAGTTAGTTAGTTGATGCTACAGGGGTCCTTATAGGAAACACAAGGCATATGGGCTAAATATACAGTCAGGTCCATAAATATTGGGACATCGACACAATTCTAATCTTTTTGGCTCTATACACCACCACAATGGATTTGAAATGAAACTAACAAGATGTGCTTTAACTGCAGACTTTCAGCTTTAATTTGAGGGTATTTACATCCAAATCAGGTGAACGGTGTAGGAATTACAACAGTTTGTATATGTGCCTCCCACTTTTTAAGGGACCAAAAGTAATGGGACAATTGGCTGCTCAGCTGTTCCATGGCCAGGCGTGTGTTATTCCCTCATTATCCCATTTACAAAGAGCAGATACAAGCTCCAGTGTTCATTTCAAGTTTGCTATTTGCATTTGTTGCTGTTAACTCTCAATATGAGATCCAAAGAGCTGTCACTATCAGTGAAGCAAGCCATCATTAGGCTGAAAAAACAAAACAAACCCATCAAAGACATAGCAAAAACATTAGGTGTGGCCAAATCAACTGTTTGGAACATACTTAAAAAGAAAGAATGCACCAAGGAGCTCAGCAACACCAAAAGACCCGGAAGACCACGGAAAAAAACTGTGGTGGATGACCGAATAATTATTTCCCTGGTGAAGAAAACATCCTTCACAACAGTTGGCCAGATCAAGAACACTCTCCAGGAGGTAGGTGTATGTGTGTCAAAGTCAACAATCAAGAGAAGACTTCACCAGAGTGAATACAGAGGGTTCACAACAAGATGTAAACCATTGGTGAGCCTCAAAAACAGGAAGGCCAGATTAGAGTTTTCCAAACAACACAAAAAAAAGCCTTCACAGTTCTGGAACAACATCCTATGGACAGATGAGACTAAGATCAACTTGTACCAGAGTGATGGGAAGAGAAGAATATGGAGACGGAAAGGAACTGCTCATGATCCATCCAAAGCATACCACCTCATCAGTGAAGCATAGTGGTGGTAGTGTCATGGCGTGGGCATGTATGGCTGCCAATGGAACTGGTTCTCTTGTATTTATTGATGATGTGACTGCTGACAAAAGCAGCAGGATGAATTCTGAAGTGTTTCGGGCAATATTATCTGCTCATATTCAGCCAAATGCTTCAGAACTCATTGGACATCGCTTCACAGTGCAGATGGACAATGACCCGAAGCATACTGCAAAAGCAACCAAAGAGATTTTTAAGAGAAAGAAGTGGAATGTTATGCAATGGCCAAGTCAATCTCCTGATCTGAATCCGAATGAGCATGCATTTCACTTGCTGAAGACAAAACTGAAGGGAAAATGCCCCAAGAACAAGCAGGAACTGAAGACAGTTGTAATAGAGGTCTGGCAGAGCATCACCAGGGATGAAACCCAGCGTCTGGTGATGTCTATGCGTTCCAGACTTCAGGCTGTAATTGACTGCAAAGGATTTGCAACCAAGTATTAAAAAGTGAAAGTTTGTTTTATGACTGCTAATCTGGATGTAAATACCCTCAAATTAAAGCTGAAAGTCTGCAGTTAAAGCACATCTTGTTCGTTTCATTTCAAATCCATTGTGGTGGTGTATAGAGCCAAAAAGATTAGAATTATGTCGATGTCCCAATATTTATGGACCTGACTGTATGTGCCAAGGGGGATCTGTTAGGGATCTCTCTGGTACAGGGTTAATTATTAGGTGCCATGAGGGTCTCAAATAAAAAAACATGGTTATCTGTATTGGGGGTTTGGGTGTGAGCAGTAAAGGGGGTGAGCGGGGAAGAGGGGGATCGTGTATCAGTGAGAATGGGGATTATTTTCAATGGGAATTATCTTTCCTTTACGGTTGCTCTTCAGAGCACGCAAAGGGTTGTTGTACATGGAATATACTTGGATTGAACTAATGTGGTAAGTGGGGTTCCTCAGGGTTCAGTATTAGATCCTCTCTTGTTTAACATATTTATTAATGACTTAGAGGTAGGATTGGAGTGTGGTGTCTCCATTTTTGCCGATGACACTTATTTGTGCAAGGTAATTAAATCAGATAATGATGTGCTTTCCCTCCAAAGGGATTTACATAAAATTGAGGAATGGGCATCTAAATGGCAGATGAGATTTAATATGAATAAATGTAAAGTTATGCATCTGGGAAGGAAAAATAGCCATGCAATTTATAATCTTAATGGAGCAAATCTAGGTGTATCGGATATTGAAAGGGCTTTGGGAGTGCTTGTGGACAACCACCTAGGTAACTGCTCAAAGCCAAGCAGCAGCTGCAAAGGCAAATAAAATATTAGCATGTATTAAGAAGGGTATAGAAGCAAGGGAAGCAAATATAATTCTACCACTATACAAATCTCATTTGGAATATGGAGGACAATTTTGGGCACCACTTCATAAAAAGGACATTTTAGGCTGGAAAAAGTACAGAAAAGGGCTACAGAACTAATAAGGGGAATGGAGGGGCTAAGTTATGAAGAAAGACTAGGCTTTGTCAAGTGAGATTTTTGTGCCAAGAGGTTTTCAACTGACAAGAGGACATCCCTTGAGGTTAGAAGTAAAAAGATTTCACCTTAAAAAAAGAAAAGGGTTCTTCACAGTAAAGGAGGTAAATCTGTGGAATTCTTCACCAAAGGAGGTGGTGACAGCGAACTCGATAGATAACTTTAAAAGGGGATTGAATATAGTTTTAAATAAAAAGTGCAATTAGAGTTATCCTGGATAATTAGAGAGGGAGTATTGATCCAGGGGGGAGTCCGATTGCCAGTATCTGCGGTAAGGAAGTAATTTTTATTTTTTGTCCCCTTTTCAGACAATTAGCAAAGTTTCACTGTTTTTTGTTTTTTTATGTTTGCTTCCTCTGGACTAATATCTAGAGAACAAACATTACTAATCATAAGAAATGCACCAATCATGTAACTGGCTAATTCCTGTTCACAATACACACCCCATAGAGAAAATTTACACTTTGGGCAGGTAACTCAGCAATGGGATATGAAAAAAAAAAAAACACTTCAAACATTTTAAAATACCTCTTTAAGGTTCAGGAAAGTAATATTCTGTGAACCATTGAATATAGAGGCCTGAAGTTATGTGGAAAAGCTGATTCTTTTTCATTTAATAACATTAATTAATTGCCCATCATAAATGAAGATATCATATAATTTTATCTTCAACTGACTGTGCTGTCTCTCTCTCTGTGCACTATCACTCTCCTTTCTCTCTCTCTCTCTGTGCACTCTCTCTGTTCTGTCTCTCTCTCTCCTGTCTCTGTCGTGTCTGTCTCTTGTCTCTCCTCTCGATTTCTCTCTCAGAGTTTCTCCCCCCCGTGTCTCTCGCCACCCACCGTGTCACTCTCTATCCCCCGTGTGTCTCTCCCCCCGTGTCTCTCTCTCTCTCTCTCTCTCCCCCCCGTCCCTCTCTCTCTCTCTCCCCCCCCGTCTCTCTCTCTCTCTCTCTCTCTCTCCCCCGTCTCTCTCTCTCTCTCTCTCTCCCCCCCCCCCGTCTCTCTCTCTCTCTCCCCCCGTCTCTCTCTCTCTCTCTCTCCCCCCGTCTCTCTCTCTCTCTCTCTCCCCCCGTCTCTCTCTCTCTCTCTCTCCCCCCGTCTCTCTCTCTCCCCCGTCTCTCTCTCTCCCCCGTCTCTCTCTCTCCCCCGTCTCTCTCTCTCCCCCGTCTCTCTCTCTCCCCCCGTCTCTCTCTCTCTCCCCCGTCTCTCTCTCTCCCCCGTCTCTCTCTCTCTCTCTCCCCGTCTCTCTCTCTCTCTCTCCCCGTCTCTCTCGCTCTCCCCGTCTCTCTCTCTCCCCCGTCTCTCTCTCTCGCTCTCCCCGTCTCTCTCGCTCTCCCCGTCTCTCTCTCTCCCCCGTCTCTCTCTCTCCCCCGTCTCTCTCTCTCTCTCTCCCCCGTCTCTCTCTCTCGCTCTCCCCGTCTCTCTCGCTCGCTCTCCCCGTCTCTCTCGCTCTCCCCGTCTCTCTCGCTCTCCCCGTCTCTCTCTCTCCCCCCGTCTCTCTCTCTCGCTCTCCCCGTCTCTCTCGCTCTCCCCGTCTCTCTCGCTCTCCCCGTCTCTCTCGCTCTCCCCGTCTCTCTCGCTCTCCCCGTCTCTCTCGCTCTCTCTCTCCCCCCGTCTCGCTCTCTCTCTCCCCCCGTCTCGCTCTCTCTCTCCCCCCGTCTCGCTCTCTCTCTCTCCCCGTCTCGCTCTCTCTCTCTCCCCCGTCTCGCTCTCTCTCTCTCCCCGTCTCGCTCTCTCTCTCTCCCCGTCTCGCTCTCTCTCTCTCCCCGTCTCGCTCTCTCTCTCTCCCCGTCTCGCTCTCTCTCCCCCGTCTCGCTCTCTCTCCCCGTCTCGCTCTCTCTCCCCGTCTCTCTCTCTCTCCCCGTCTCTCTCTCTCTCTCCCCGTCTCTCTCTCTCTCTCCCCGTCTCTCTCTCTCTCTCCCCGTCTCTCTCTCTCTCTCCCCGTCTCTCTCTCTCTCTCCCCGTCTCTCTCTCTCTCCCCGTCTCTCTCCCCGTCTCTCTCTCTCTCCCCGTCTCTCTCTCTCTCCCCATCTCTCTCCCCGTCTCTCTCTCTCTCCCCGTCTCTCTCTCTCTCCCCGTCTCTCTCCCCGTCTCTCTCTCTCTCCCCGTCTCTCTCTCTCTCCCCGTCTCTCTCTCTCTCCCCGTCTCTCTCTCTCTCCCCGTCTCTCTCTCTCTCCCCGTCTCTCTCTCTCTCCCCGTCTCTCTCTCTCTCCCCGTCTCTCTCTCTCTCCCCGTCTCTCTCTCTCTCCCCCGTCTCTCTCTCTCCCCCCGTCTCTCTCTCTCTCCCCGTCTCTCTCTCTCTCTCCCCGTCTCTCTCTCTCTCTCCCCGTCTCTCTCTCTCTCTCCCCCGTCTCTCTCTCTCTCCCCGTCTCTCTCTCTCTCTCCCCGTCTCTCTCTCTCTCTCCCCGTCTCTCTCTCTCTCTCCCCGTCTCTCTCTCTCTCCTCCCCGTCTCTCTCTCTCTCTCCCCGTCTCTCTCTCTCTCTCTCTCTCTCCCCGTCTCTCTCTCTCTCTCCCCGTCTCTCTCTCCCTCTCCCCGTCTCTCTCTCTCTCTCTCTCCCTCTCCCCGTCTCTCTCTCTCTCCCCGTCTCTCTCGCTCTCTCCGTCTCTCTCGCTCTCTCTCTCCCCCCGTCTCGCTCTCTCTCTCCCCCCGTCTCGCTCTCTCTCTCCCCCCGTCTCGCTCTCTCTCTCCCCACGTCTCGCTCTCTCTCTCCCCCCGTCTCGCTCTCTCTCTCCCCCCGTCTCGCTCTCTCTCTCCCCCCGTCTCGCTCTCTCTCTCCCCCCGTCTCGCTCTCTCTCTCCCCCCGTCTCGCTCTCTCTCCCCGTCTCTCTCTCTCTCCCCGTCTCTCTCTCTCTCTCTCCCCGTCTCTCTCTCTCTCTCTCCCCGTCTCTCTCTCTCTCTCCCCCCGTCTCGCTCTCTCTCCCCGTCTCTCTCTCTCTCCCCGTCTCTCTCTCTCTCTCTCCCGTCTCTCTCTCTCTCTCTCCCCGTCTCTCTCTCTCTCTCTCCCCGTCTCTCTCCCCGTCTCTCTCTCTCTCCCCGTCTCTCTCTCTCTCCCCATCTCTCTCCCCGTCTCTCTCTCTCTCCCCGTCTCTCGCTCTCTCCCCGTCTCTCGCTCTCTCCCCGTCTCTCGCTCTCTCCCCGTCTCTCGCTCTCTCCCCGTCTCTCGCTCTCTCCCCGTCTCTCGCTCTCTCCCCGTCTCTCGCTCTCTCCCCGTCTCTCGCTCTCTCCCCGTCTCTCTCGCTCTCTCCCCGTCTCTCTCTCTCTCTCCCCGTCTCTCTCTCTCTCTCCCCGTCTCTCTCTCTCTCTCCCCGTCTCTCTCTCTCTCTCCCCGTTTCTCTCTCTCCCCGTCTCTCTCTCTCTCTCCCCGTCTCTCTCTCCCCGTCTCTCTCTCTCTCTCTCCCCGTCTCTCTCTCTCTCTCTCTCCCCGTCTCTCTCTCTCTCTCTCTCTCTCTCCCCGTCTCTCTCTCTCTCTCTCTCCCCGTCTCTCTCTCTCTCTCTCCCCGTCTCTCTCTCCCTGTCTCTCTCTCCCCGTCTCTCTCTCCCCGTCTCTCTCTCCCCGTCTCTCTCTCTCCCTCCCCCTGTCTCTCTCTCTCCCTCCCCCTGTTTCTCTCTCTCCCTCCCCCTGTTTCTCTCTCTCTCCCCGTCTCTCACTCTCCCTCGTCTCTTTCCCTCGTCTCTCTCTCGTCTCTCACCTTCTCTCGTCTCTCTCTCTCTCTCTCCCTCGTCTCTCTCTCTCTCTCCCTCGTCTCTCTCTCTCTCTCTCCCCGTCTCTCTCTCTCTCTCTCCCCGTCTCTCTCTCTCTCTCTCCCCGTCTCTCTCTCTCTCTCTCCCCGTCTCTCTCTCTCTCTCTCCCCGTCTCTCTCTCTCTCTCTCCCCGTCTCTCTCTCTCTCTCTCCCCGTCTCTCTCTCTCTCTCTCCCTCGTCTCTCTCTCTCTCCCTCGTCTCTTACTCTCCCTCGTCTCTTACTCTCCCTCGTCTCTTACTCTCCCTCGTCTCTTACTCTCCCTCGTCTCTTACTCTCCCTCGTCTCTTACTCTCCCTCGTCTCTTACTCTCCCTCGTCTCTCTCTCTCTCTCTCCCCCTCGTCTCTCTCTCTCTCCTCGTCTCTCTCTCCCTCCCCCTGTCTCTCTCTCCCCCTGTCTCTCTCTCCCCCTGTCTCTCTCTCCCCGTCTCTCTCTCCCCCTGTCTCTCTCTCCCCCTGTCTCTCTCTCCCCCTGTCTCTCTCTCTCTCCCCCTGTCTCTCTCTCCCCCTGTCTCTCTCTCTCTCCCCCTGTCTCTCTCTCTCTCCCCCTGTCTCTCTCTCCCCCTGTCTCTCTCTCTCTCTCCCCGTCTCTTACTCTCCCTCGTCTCTTACTCTCCCTCGTCTCTTACTCTCCCTCGTCTCTTACTCTCCCTCGTCTCTCTCTCTCTCTCTCCCCCTCGTCTCTCTCTCTCTCCTCGTCTCTCTCTCCCTCGTCTCACTCTCTCTCCCCCTGTCTCTCTCTCCCCCTGTCTCTCTCTCCCCCTGTCTCTCTCTCCCCCTGTCTCTCTCTCCCCCTGTCTCTCTCTCCCCGTCTCTCTCTCCCCCTGTCTCTCTCTCCCCCTGTCTCTCTCTCCCCCTGTCTCTCTCTCTCTCCCCCCCCTGTCTCTCTCTCCCCCTGTCTCTCTCTCTCTCTCCCCGTCTCTTACTCTCCCTCGTCTCTCACTCTCCCTCGTCTCTCCTTTATAGAGGTGAGAACAAATTACATGAAATAATTATTCTAATCTGTTTTGTGTCTTGGATCGGATCAGATACAAATAACATAAAAAGTTCAGAAAATAATTATGGAGTAATATAGGAAATGCACCACTTCCTCACTCAGCTAGTACAGCTGCTTCTGATTACTGCCACCAGTTGATGAAACGCATAAGGAATAACAAAACGCTAAAACAGCCAACTACAAGGACTTATAGGACCATCTGAAAGGGATACGTCAAATTGTGAGGAAGGGGTTGTGGACACCAGGATGTGTCCCTTTAAGGACACTGGGTATGTAAGCAATCTTATAATGTTATTACATACCATTTAAAAAAAAAAGTGTAAAGTAATAAATCCCCTTCTGGGTCGCTACCTTGTCATGGTGAAGGAGCTTGTGTACTTCAATGAAGCTGTGAGCTGTACCCTGTAGGGTTACCCAAGTCATAGCAGAGAGGTCAGACAAATGACGGTCCACTGGAGAAGGAACTGGCAACCCACTCCAGTATCTTTGCTAAGAAAAGCTTATGCATAAGCACAACCAGACAGAAGACGTGCCCGGCAATCCGTGTCACGGAGAGTCGGACATGACCGAGCGACTAAACAACAACCAACAGCCCAATAGTACATTAAACTAGAATACCAGAAGTAGGGATACTCGACAACACGTGTGCAAAAACGTAAGAAAATAAGAAAAGCCGCGTATCCCTAAGAGACAAGATCTGTGAGCGATGTCACTGAGTTCAGTTCAGTCGGAGGCGCCGCATGTAGATGGTGAGCACTGGTCCAGCAGTCACCGAGATGATGATGATGCTGCTGCCTTGGTAACCAGACATCATGGCAGCCTAAGGACTCTGCAGCACCCATTACACAGACATCACCTATATCCTACCTGATATATCTTGAACAAGGGGCTACTGTCCTTGGTGATCCTTCAGGCCATGGAAAGCGGCGGCCCCCACACTCACAGAAATGCCACAACGTGATACACGGACCGTCTGACGCTGTTGTGCACAACTGTGTTACCTGAACTACTGTGTTGCAGAACCTTTCGGGGGCGAGCACGCAAGATCTCCCCTTCCTTTAACTCTGAAGGTCCTTGAAGAACCATAATTCAAAAATAAAGAAAAAATGTCCACAGACGAAAAGCAATCAGCAACAAATATCGAGAGAGAGAGAGAGACAGATAGATAGCTAGATAGATAGCTAGATAGATAGATAGATAGATAGATAGATAGACAGATAGATACATAGATAGATAGATAGATAGATAGATAGATAGATAGATAGATACATAGATAGATAGATAGATAGATAGATAGATAGATAGACACATAGATACATAGATAGATAGATAGATAGATAGATAGATAGATAGATAGATAGATAGATAGATAGATAGATTGATAGATAGATAAATAGATAGATAGACAGACAGACACATAGATACATAGATAGATAGATAGATAGATAGATAGATAGATAGATAGATAGATAGATAGATAGATAGATAGATAGATAGACAGATAGATAGACACATAGATAGATAGATAATATATCACCTTCTAGATCTCTACCTTGAAGTGTTGAAGGGGCTTGTGTACTTCAATGAATCTGTAAGCTATACAGCGTGAGGTTACCCAAGCTGGACAGGTAATAGCAGAGAGGTCAGACAAATCTCTGTCCACTAGTGAAGACAATGGCCACTCACTTCAGTCATTTTGCTGAGATAACCTCATGGATAAGATCCTGCCAGCTTGGCTCCAACAACATATGGACCAAGAACTTTCATATTTAAACGCTGGGTTTCCCAGAGGCGCAAGAGATCAAATTGCCAATGTCCGATGGATAATAGAGAAAGCGAGAGAGCTCCAAACAAACTAATATAAAGCCTTTGACTGTGTGGATCACGAGAAAATGTGGAAAGTCCTTAAAGAGTTGGTAGTTCCACCTTATTTATTCAACTTATATGAACAATACGCCATGCTTAAGGCTGGGCTAGAGGAGTACAAAGCCGGAATCAATATTGCTGGAGGGAATATCAACAACCTCAGATACCCTGATGATAATACTCTGATGGATGAAAGTGAGGAGGCGCTAAAGGACTTATTGATGAGAAGTGCAGAAGCTGCTCAAGGTTACAAAGACGAAGATCATCGCAAACGGCAATCTCAGTTCCTGGCAAGTAGATGGGGAAGAAGTGGAGGCAGTGACAGATTTTATTTTCCTAGACTCCAAGATCTGCAGATGGTGACTGTAGCCATGAAATTAAAAGACATTTGCTTCTAGGGAGGAAGAACAATTATGGCAAGTCTGGACCAGCTATAAAAAAAAGTAAAGATATTACACTATTAACAAAGGTCCTCCTAGTTAGGACTATTGTACTCCCAGTAGTAACGTACGGATGTGAGAGCTGGACCATAACGTTGTACAATTGTGCTGTTGGAGAAAACTGCTTAACGCTTCTTGGACTGCGAGAAGATCCAATCAATCAACAGAACAGGAAATCAAGACAAACTGTTCACTAGAAGGTTTGATCATGAGACTAAAGTTCAAATATTGTGGCCATATCATGAGATGGCAGGATTCCCTAGAGAAGAATCTGGTGCTGGGAAAGACTGGAGGCACGCAAAGAACGGGGAGGCAGAGGTGGAGATGGATGGGTGAAATAATTAAGGCAATGAACGTGAGCTTGATGAAGCTAAGAGGGACATTGGCTGACAGATATGCTGTGGTCCATACGGTCACAGAGAATAAGACACGACTGAATAACGTAACAACTACAATATATATATATATAGTTGTTCAGTCGTTCCTGACTCTTCGTGACCCTATGGACCACAGCACGCCAGGCACATCTGGTTGTGCCTATCCATAAGATTATCTTGGCAAAGATACTGGAGTGGGTTGCCAGTTCCTTCTCCAGTGGGCTATGATTTCTCTGACCTCTCTGCTACAACCTGCCCATCTTTGGTGACGCTACATGGTATAGCTCACAGCTTCATTGAGGTACACAAGCCCCTTCACCATGACAAGGTGGTGATCCAGATGGGATATAGCTAGAGTTGGCACCCTATATATATATATATATATATATATATATATATATATATATATATATATATTATCCCTTATAATTATCCTTTGTTTGTTACATGCCAACCGATTCTGTATTGCTTTAATAATATATATATATATATATATATATATATATATATATATATATATATATATATATATATATTATATACACACACACACAGATGTGTGTGATATTTTATGATGCTGATGTTTTGCCCTTCCAGGACCTGCAGAGTTGAGGGAGGTGAAGCGCTTGAGTAAGCTAATAACCTCAGTGTTTATAAACTGTGTTTTTGCCTTCCATGCTAATTTTTGGCCCTTCAAGGACCTGCACGGTTGAGGGAGGTGATGAATTTGTGTAAACTATTAACCGCAATGTTAAAAGACTTACCCCGCAAAAGGCCGGACCTCGCTTATAGCCAAATGCTGCCGAATCGTCTCAGGTATCCTGCTTGACAGCTGGGCGGATGATTCCGGTTGTTCTGTTTCTGAGCATTGACTGATATGGAGTATGGTGACATCATCAGGAGGTGCTGGCATGAGCTACCCAAAGTAAAGATGGCGATATCCTTATGTACGGGCTGACGCATGACCCGAACGTAATGACACGTCTTTGTAATGGCACAGGGAGTGTTGGCTGGTGGTGCAGTAATATTACAGTCCTGCACAAAGTAATCTCAATGGAAGACTATTAGTAAAAAATAAAATCATTTTACAATTGTATTGACTGTAAGCCCTTCCATGAAACATCTGCCAATCATTTTGTGTTTTGAAATACAAAAAGCAAACTGTGATGTGTGATTTGGGCGCAGACTGTTTATACCCAGCGCTGGGCAACTCATCGTGCGCTGTCCCTTCCATGTTCCGGACCTTTCCTGTTTTAGGTCCTTTCCCTCTTCACCTTCGCAAAAACTGACCGCTGCAATCCCGCCGCCAACCGACAGATGGCGCTGACAATTTTCATACAGAAGAGGCCCGCGCCAAACATAGCGATGGCCTCGCTGTCGAGTTGCGCCACGTCGGAGGGGAGAATAGTTCTTTGCCTTACAACAAAGATGACGGCGCCCGGAAATTGACAGTGCCCTCTGCAGGATGGCTCATGTAACTGCAGCTGTCAGTGCTGCCGAAGAAATGTGAAGGTGAAGAGGGATAGATCCCTGTTTTATGCTAGCACATGTGCACGCGCGCGTGCAACGGCACTGGAAGCCTCCTGTGCTCGCGCCCTACACCCTAAACCTAACCCCCTAATCCTAACCGTATGCCCCTAACTACCTACACTCCTTGCTGGCCCTAATCCTAATCCTAACCCCCTACACCACTTCCCGGGCCTAACCGTAAACCTAACCCCCTAATCCTAACCCTATGCCCCTAACCCCCTAATCTCCTTGCCGGCCGTAATCCGCTATACCCCTTGCTAGCCCTAACCCTAATCCTAACCCCCTACACCACTTCCCGGCCCTAACCGTAAACCTAACGCCCTAATCCTCACCCCCTACACCCCTTGCCGGCCATAATCCTAACCCCCTACACCACTTCCCGGCCCTAACCGTAAACCTAACCCCCTACACCCCTTGCCGGCCCTAACCCTAAGCCCTTTACCCCCTACACCCTTTGGTGGCCCTAACCCTCTTATCCTAACCCTAACCCCTAAAACTAAGTCCCTAGGCCCCTTATCCTAAACCCCTACACCCCTTGCCGGTCCTAACCCTAACCTCTAACCCTCTTAGCCTAATCCTAACCCCCTAAAATGAAGTCTCTAAGCCCCTAATCCTAACCCCTACTTCCCGACCCTAACTCTGTAAACCGAACCCAAAAACCCCTAACCACTTACCGGCCACAAGGAGACAGCTTCATCGGCGCAGGGCAGTGCAGCATGCGTGCACATAACAGATGCCTGTGCACGTGTGGTAGCATAAAACAGGAAAGCTTCCTGTTCCTCCATTTCTTTCTCACGCCTCTTAAACCTTATTAAATTGATTTGGCCAATTGAATAGGGCTCTATAAAAGCACAGAGCATATTTTATTTACAGAAGTTTTTAGTTAGTGAATTCCAATCCAAAAGCAAGGTCTTCACTAACTAAAAGCTTCTGTAAATAAA